>CAXIVR010000006.1:56825395-57425395 GCA_964035755.1 Teleogryllus oceanicus | reverse complement strand
AGAAAAGAAAGATCTCGCGCGGTGCGTGGCTTGTTTGCTCGGGAACTGTTCAGGCATGAGCCTGGTTTGATCGGTGAATTCAAGGAAAATGACTGATCAAAGCATCAGGCCGCTAGAATTCTCCTTCAGACATTGACTCACTTCTACCAGCTGTGTAGCTACCGTCGAAACTCGAACCCAACACTTCTCGGTCAGAGGCTGAGCCATCAATTGATGCCCTGAGCCACCGACGCCGGCAGTCCTTGTGCCTGGCGGATTTATTACAGGTCTCCGATGAAATGTATATCAAAGTGCAACAAGTGCATTCTACGCGGTCAACTTTTCATAAAATACTGTCTCTAGGTACGGATATAAGTTGTAGCGTAACGTCACGCCATTTAATATCTTCTCGGCCGATAGCCCGTCAGGCAACAAGAGGGACTTGAAGAGAAGTGATAAAAATTGAATAATTACAGTGATTTTCAAGGATATTAATATTGGTTTTGGACAGATTAGTGATTCCCAACCCACATAATACACATAATTGATCGTGTGAATTACGCCTCATCCGGCAAACAAGCGTTCTCAGGGAGATGAAAAGGATTTTAACTACTGTACTTATTAAAACACTCATACATCATAGAAGAAATGGTAAACATTAATTTCCTTTCTCGTTGGAGAAGTTAATGTCAAAAATTACTTTTTATAGATGTATTTTACATTGATCTGGAAGTCATGTTAATCAAATATATATAAAGGTGTTTGTTTCTTGAAGCGATTCTATACAAACTCAAAGAAATAGTTTATTACAGTTTTTTAGAATAAAAATGTATTGTGTACCGTATTTCAAATCTTATGGCTCCCGTTTTATAATAGTATTAAATGAACTATTCATTTTTAGAGAAATGAATTTATAAACAAAACCCTCCCGTAGATATAAGGGCATATGTTCAATACTTGGATCAAGACTCACTGCAACAGTAGCCCGTGCGGTCCACGCAGACCCGATATGCTATGACTACTAGGAAGAAGGTCGACGCCTCAGGGCGCCTTCTTTAAAAAAGATTGAAAATCAATTCCCATGACGAGCGGCATTTCTAGACTAATATGACCTGTGGGGTGATGTTTTTCGAGTATTTTTGCCATTATTAACTTATTCAGGTGTATTCTAGAGAAAAGAAAGGAAATGCGCTTGTGAGCTTTTGAAGCTAACGGGGCCCAAAGGGACGAGGAGAAAGGTTCGCCTGGCGACAGGGGCGGATCCGAGGGATGGCGAGCGGCGGCTGTCGGCTCATGCTCCTCTCATTCCTTTCTTTGTGATTTAAATCACTGATTTTATTTCAGCATTTGAGTTATTGCAATCACAAATATCTTTTAACTTTTGTTTTATACTCCATGACGTCATACTCAACTACATTTACATTTAATATTTTAACATTAATTCCTGACTTATATGAAGCAAACTTAGTATCTGATCTGTTGGTATATTCAATGAGAGCTTTTCGTTAATAGATTTTTGTCATTAATTACAAAATTAAATAATATTTCTAATGTAACCCGCATCAACTTGATGACTTTTATTTCAGAAATATTTATTGACACAAATTTACAATTTGTCTGTAGCGGTAGAAGGATTGTGGAATGGTTGTTGAATACAATTTTAGAAGGCCAAAATTTTGGAGAGTTGATTCGTTCAAATTTGATTTATTTATTGGGAACTTTCCTTCCCTTTCAATTGTTCCCGACGGGAACTGCGTTGTGCTCGCTCCGCGGCGGTGATGGAATACAGAACAATGGATTACAATCGTAAATCCGTTTGTTAAAGAATAATCACCGTTGTATTTTAAAACAACCATGACCTGGTACATAAAAGAAATGTACTCAAAAACTAAGAGAATATCGACAAGCCGTTTGTGCTATTGTAATATTGTGAATAACACGGAGATATTTTCCTTAATATATTAGACTTGAAACCAGCAAAATATATCATATGTCGTAAGAATAACGAATATTAAGGGAATGATAGCCAATGTCATGAATCATGCACACGAAATATGTGTTGCGTATTTTTTAACGTGGTAGAAAACTGTACTTCTGGGGAATACGTGCCAATTAAATTTGTATTTTATGTTGTTTATTTACAAGCAAAACAAGTGCGCCATACAAGGCGGCGGCGATGGGGAAACAGGCCGCTAAACTGGAGGAAAAGTATCAATTTTTTGGCGGGATGTTGAAGCTAACATTTTAATTTTTTATTAACTAATATGAGTGTGTTGTTCAGTCCGGTGTTTTTGAAAACGTGCCCTACTCTCGCGAGACGTTACATTTCCAGTAGTAGGAATGTTACGCTCAATTGCGACTCTTCATTCTTGTGAAGATAGAGATTGGTGACCAAGGAACTTACAGAAATGCAAAATGAGAGTAGAACGACCCCGTGATAAACCCATGGTGTCAGAGATCGCATATGCACGAGTAGAGCGCAGCATCGTTCATGAATACGAACCGATTCCCATTGCTGTTAATCTCAGACCAAACTGTGTTTGCCGCGTGGTACGATCGATCTGCATCCAGCCAAGCGATTCGCTATTAGACCTCTATCCTATCAGCCGATCCACACGTGTCGGCATTCATTGAATGTGAAATGAAATCGTAGTTGAATAGAAGGAATCCATTGAAGCATGCACATCAATAGCATATAGCCATTTACATCATCATTAAAAATAAGTTCCAAGAAAAGTCCACTGAAACCAACATCTGATGTTCTCTAGAATGAAATGTGTGCCTAATACGAAAAAATGAGTTAATTCAAACAAACCATAACCTGTTGCCAAGGCTGAGCGTCCTGTTTGTTACTGTAGCTTGAAGAGGATCCACATTCTCCTGCTGTGTGGCGTGTTCAGAAGGGCTACGGCTCCCGCCTGTGGAGGGCAGGAAGGCGCGGCAAGAAATGAAGGGCGGGAGGGGAAGTGGAAGGTTAAACAAATTCCCTTCGGGATGATTTCTGAAGTACTTACAATTTCAAGTGACAAACTTCCATAATTACACAATTATGCTCTTCTAAATCTATTCGAAGGTGTTTCTATTTTTAAGACGTCCCTAAATATATGTAAATTCTACAGAGTAGACAACTTTTCGAAGCCCTCTGTAACTACTTAAAAACGTTACCAATCTGATGAATCAAAAGAACTAATGAAGTGTTTAGGGTCAACAGAAGTTCGCCATAATAAAATTATCTCATTTTACTAGTTTGAAGCTGCACGAAATGCATCAACATTTAAGTAACAAACATAAATGACGTATGGTGATATTTGAATTTAAGTTTCAGAAGTATTGTAGATAAAAGATTCCACAAAACAATCGTACATTCCACAGAACCATCTACATGCATCCCAAAATTGGTGAATAAGCAATTTTAAAGTTTGATATAAACGTTGGCAATAAAATCTAAAATTTCAACCTACATAAAAAAATTATATTATTTAAATATTGTTGATGTTTTACATATTCAGATGAGAAGTCATTTCCCACCAAATTCGTATCATCTCTGGAAAATTGAGTAACAATTTAGAAAACTATGAATACAAATGTCTTAGAATAAGTGTTACACATTATTAAGCCATGTAGAGGCGCCGAAAATGATCATGTCGCTGAAGATGAAGAGAGGATTTTATTCGAGGAAATTATATGCATACATCTGGAATTTTCTCGTGGATAATAACCCTGGATGCACATATGTTGGGTTACGTTTTTGCGCAGTCTAGGAAATTACCTGTATCGGCCGCACATATGTGCACATTACATACAATTTCCAACTATACCTTCATTGCCAACAAGTTATTTCCCATCTACATGCCGCAGAAGGTAGTAAAATTTGTTCTGTATTTGAGAAGTTATTCGTGCTAACATTTACAGTTAATAACCAGAAGCATATTCCACGAGTTAAAGGAATGTGCAGTTACCGACAATACTTCGTGCTATTCCTGCATGATAAACCGTAATTGAACATCATAAATAGAACGATATCAAAGCATTTTCAAAGTAATTTCGTACACGTGTTAAATTCATGAGCATATAAAGTCGTAAAAGAAGAAAATCTTTATCAACTTTGAAAATAGGATGAGTATTCCTCTGTTGCAAAAGCTATGGAAGAACGAACGGCAGTAGTCTCGTTATAATACATTTTCTCTCCGTTCATCGGCAAATCCAATCTGCTTTCTTTTTTCTGAAAGTGCGATCTCCTGGGGCGTCATTATGCGCTCAGCTGCCGCCCATGCCCACGCTCAGTGCCCGACCCGCCCCGCCCCGCCCCCGCCTCGCCCCCGCCTCGCCCCCGCCTCGCCCCCGCCTCGCCCCCGCCTCGCCCCCGCCTCGCCCCCGCCCTCTCCCCCTCCAACCTCTCCCCCGCCTCGCCCCACCACGCCCCCGCCTCTCCTCCACCCTCTCCCCCGCCTCTCCCCGGCCTCGCCCCCGCCCGCCCCCGCCTCGTCCCCGCCTCGTCCCTCCCTCTCCCCCGCCTCTCCCCCGCCTCGCCCCCACCTCGCCCCGCCTCGCCTCCGCCAGTCGCCCCGAATGAAGAGGGCACTAGAGCGCACTGCAGGGCCAATGCGTTTACGTGCATCATTCCTCTCCGCGCGAATATCAGATACGGCGCTCCCCGCGGACTGCTATCGAGAGAATAAAATGAAGGAATGCGTGATTGGAATAATGGGGTTGTGGCGAGTGTGTGGGCGCTGGCGAGCCCAGCCGATCAGTTCCTCTGCCACTGGCTGAACGCCCCTCGCCCGAGCGCAGTCGATGGCCCGCGGCGGCCAACGCGGTTATCTGCGGCGCTTTGTTTTGTAAATTCCGCGTGTCGAACTGGGGAATGGAGAAGCGCCGAAGATCTCTCGATTGAGGCGGCGGCGCGACTCGAAGCGCCGGAGTGCGCGTTGCATGCAAAGCGCCTCGCAGGTGGCCTCCCCAAGGGCCAAACACTCGGCTTTTTCGCGTGTCGCGCTGTGCCCTCTGCTGCTCGGCCTCCGCTCGCTCCCGGCGGGTGGACGCGCGTGAGCGACAGCGCCCAATTGGCCGTTAGTGATTCCGGGCGCGTCAGCTACCGAGATCATTAATCTCGTAAGTGTAGTGCATGTGTTTCCTCTGGCCGTGGCGGTAATATTCCCCCGCTGGATGGCGAGGTCCTGCGCCGACCTATCGTTGGCTAGTGGGTTTTTTCCGAATCAGGTATCTCCGACCAGCGGGGCACCGCTCCACCGACAAGCTCCAAGCTCCCGACCGGTCTCCCGGAGTTTGTGGTAGTGTAGTGCATGTTAGTGTAAGTGTGTGTAAGGGAGAGGATAGAACAAGGAAGAGGAAGGAAAGATCGTGCGCGGTCCGTTGTCCATTTGTTAGGGTACTGCTACGGCAATCGCTTGGTGTTGAACGATGAAACTACGGACAACTACCGATCAGAGCAGCCGGCTGCTAGAATTCTCTTCCCCACAGCGACTGCATGTGGCCTAGATGACGAGGTAATGTCTAAAATCCTGCCACTGTCGGGACCCGAACCTAGTACCTTCGGATGAGAGGCACTGTAGTGAGATCACTTGATGCACTGAGCCACCTCTCGCTTAGCATGAACATTGAAACATTCGTATCTTCTTCACATACTTTTGTACTTAATGGAAGATTCATTTTTTGTGTAAGTTACCTTAGTTTGTCAATCCTGAATACTTGTTGTTTTGTACTTCGTTGAAAGTTACTTTCTAGTTTTTCTTTATATATTTTATTTCGATGAAATTTTGTCAAATCTTAACATATACTCTCTCGGCCTTTCTTTCTCTCCCTCATTCTGTTATATATTTCCTATTGTTTCAGAGGCCTTAACTGAGTGCCTAAATGAATTATTTTTCCGGCTTTCACATTGTATCGTTCAGGGTACAAATCGGCCTTACTGTTGAGATGAATTCGTGGCATCGTATACATCGTCGTTCGCCGATCTCAGCGCTTCGCCTTGAGGCTTCTTCCCATTTCATCTGCCACCCTCTGCGCCCACAGCCAATAGTGCTCGTGCCCAAACTTCGCCTCCGCCTCCGTTTGCATCTTCCTCCGCAGCGGCCCTGCTGCTGATTCTGGCTGCACAGCCGAGGCCCCCCACGCCGCCCTCACCGCCACCTCCCACGTGGACCTTCTGCTCCGCCTGCAACTCCACATGAAAATCACATCACCTCTGCGTTCACCGCTAGTACCACCTCCACCGCCCCCTACCGCTGCCAGCGCAGCCCTCTACTCGCCGCCTTTCCGGTTCAACTCACCTGCGCCATCTCCTCCTTGCCCCTCGCCCTCCCGGCCTCGCTTCCGATCGCGCGCGGCCCCGGGCAGCCATTGATTTGGCGGAGGGCCTGCGCGGCGCGCTCGCCGGTGTCTCGCGACGGTCCCTTCGGGGCCTCTCGCGCCGCCGGCCCCCCACGCCCCCGTCGGTCCCACGGGCGCACACGTCACGCGCTCGCCACCCCCGCGTGTCTCTCGGCGGCTGCGCCACATGCCCACCCTCCCACACGACTTTTGGTTGCTTTTGCGGTGACCTCTTCCGCGCTGCAGCTGCTACCCACCAGAGCCTCAAGGCGTCCTTTCTCCACCCCCTCGCACCCCCGTTTTTGGGTTGTGCTCTACTGCTCTGTTTCCAGAATGCCCGTCCCCAGCTTTTCACCTTCTAACCCACATGTCCGTTCTTTCTCCCTCCACAACCCGATTACCTTCTTTCTTCATACACCACATGCCACTTTTTCCCGTCAGGAGCTGCACTCATACCTTTTGCAAATCATCCCTCCTGTTTCTCAGGCTATTTTTTTCTGCCACTACTTGCTGTCATAAATCCCATTTTTCTTCCACCTCAAGATTTTCCTCGACTCCCTCTCCGTTGAGCTCCACGTGCTTCGTTTCTCTGAGCGCCTTTTCGCTCCCAAAGGGCTTCGCTCGCAAGCAAAGGGCGCTGCGGTCGGGTGCATGCAAGGGAGATCCCTCCCCTCACAACCCCTTCACTCCACTTCCTTCTTCTACTGCTCCGCTTCTACAATTTTTCTACAAGCTTTCCCTCCTTCGCTTTCCATTGCTTAGCAAAGTAAACCCGTCTTTAACTATTTTCCCTGACGTTTTTGTCTTGCCCTCTGGCACTCTCCTAATCACTCGTTCTTTTCAAAGCCTTTTTTTTATAATTTCCCATCCCCACCTTCGCAATCTCCCTGACTAGTGCTTGTGTTGTTGTTTTTTTTCATCTCCTCTTCTTTCCCTTCTCACCGCAGCCGCAGCAGCCTGACCCTCAGCCCCACGTGCTTGCTTTTTCCACGCGACCTGCCGCCTGGCGCCGCGCCGGCCCGGGCGAGTGGGCGGTGGGCGGTGGGCGCTGCGGTCGGGGCCTACCCCTGCCCTCCGACACCCCCGGCCGCGCCGCCGCTCTGCCCTTCTGCTTCCTCCATAGCTCTACTTCCGCCTGCGCCGCCCTTCAATCTCCACCGCCTACCCCTGCTCCTCCGACACCGTCTCCACACCTTCCCAACCGCACCGTCCCGCACCGCACCTCACCGACACCGTCACCGTCACCGTCACCGACACAGTCACCGACACCGACACCATCACCGTCACCGACACCGTCACCGTCACCGTCACCGCACCGTCACCGCCATCACCGGCACCGACACAGTCACCGACACCAACACCAACACAGTCATTGACGCCGTCACCGTCACCGTCACCGTCACCGTCACCGTCACCGTCACCGACATCATCACCGTCACCGACATCATCACCGTCACCGACATCATCACCGTCACCGACATCATCACCGTCACCGACATCATCACCGTCACCGACATCATCACCGTCACCATCATCACCGTCACCGACATCATCACCGTCACCGACATCATCACCGTCACCGAAATCATCACCGTCACCGACATCATCACCGTCACCGACATCATCACCGACACCGACATCATCACCGTCACCGACACAGTCATTGACGCCGACACCGTCACCGACACCAGCCGACACCGGTCACCGACACCGTCACCGACACCGTCACCGACACCGTCACCGACACCGTCACCGACACCGTCACCGACACCGTCACCGACACCGTCACCGACACCGTCACCGACACCGTCACCGACACCGTCACCGACACCGTCACCGACACCGTCACCGACACCGTCACCGACACCGTCACCGACACCGTCACCGACACCGACACCGTCACCGACGCCGACACCGACACCGTCACCGACACCGTCACCCACACCGTCACCGACACCGTCACCGACACCGTCACCGACACCGTCACCGACACCGTCACCGACACCGTCACCGACACCGTCACCGACACCGCACCGACACCGCACCGACACCGATCACCGACACCGCACCGACACCGCACCGACACCGCACCGACACCGACACCGCACCGACACCGCACCGACACCGCACCGACACGCACCGACACCGCACCGACACCGACACCGACACCGACACCGCACCGCACGACCGACACCGACACCGACCGACACCGACACCGACACCGAACCGACACCGACACCGACACCGACCACACGCACGAACGACCGACCGACCGACACACACGACACCGACACCGAACCGACACACACGACACCACCGACACCGACACGACACCACACAGTCTCGACCACTGTCACGTTACCGTACGCCGACACCGCAAACGCCACCGCCATTGCCACCGCGGCCGCCACCGCAGGGACTCCTTGGCCGAGGAGGTCGGAAGAAACAAGAGGTCGGCGAGTGTTTACTAATTTCCTGCTCTTTGTCTGGTCGTTTATTTGCTCCTTTTCTGAAACTCATCTCAGTGAAATTACGAGCGTTGATTTACTCCTGGTGTTGGCCATTGTGTTTTACGACGCGGTGGAATTTAAAATCGATGCCCGAAAGGTAAAAACACTTCTGTTAGAAACAAATAATAAAAACTCGTTTTCAGTGCTTCGAAAACAATAAATTCAAAGTCTGTTTATTGCATTCTTTTTCTGAAGGCTGTGAAATAATTCGTCTAAAAAACAATATCCCAGTTTTCTCTGTCAAAGGGAACATGCAATTGAAAATATAAACATAAATTCTCTAGAATGGAAAACCTTTCTCATAACATTTGAAGCTAAACACGTTTTAACGTTGGAAGTTGGTTTCATGTTTTGCTAAAAATTTTAAAACTGTATTGTGAATTTATATCTTCATAAACGACATTCAAGAATTGAAATTATACGTAATTATAAAAAGAGTTCGCCTTGCATTGTTGTAAAAGCCTGGATTACGTCGAAGTAAGCAATAGGAAAAGTTGCGTCGTTCTGCGTCCGAGATCTTCCACAATCCGCCAGCACAGTTGGGAGCGTGATGCAGTTGGCCAGCACAGTTGGGAGCAGAAGGAATGTGATGCTATCACGTTGCCGCTAGCCGACAGAACAGAGCATTGTGTCTGCAGACTCAGTCGTCCGTGACAGCAATCACCTGTTTCTCAGTGCCTGGAAGGCGTCCACAAACTGTCCCTCCCGATGTCAGTGACTTCGGGTGTATGTGTGTATTTAGCTGAGCGGCGGTACGGCGTCTGGGCTCGCGCTCCTCGTCCCATCCGACGCTCGCCTCGCCTCCGTGGGGCGAGAGTCGCTTTAGGAATAGGGTTAAACGCACTCATCTAAACTCGCAACCAGAAACACGCACACAAAGAAAACCAGTAGTCGACGGACTTGGTTCTTCAGTTTTCCATCGGGTGTCAGCTAGGCGAGGCAGAACGGAACGCAAAACTGAACGTTCCCGAGCACCTGTAGAACTGCCCATTAACTGCCATGATCTCCAATTGGGAATCTCAGACCTACTTCATTGTTGCTTGACATTGTGTAATATAATATAAGAATTTTATTTCATCAATAGATGTACACATCCTAAACGAAACATGTAAGTAATTGTTTTTCATTCCTGAATGCCAGATGTCGATTTAGCCGTGATCGCAAAGGCATTGTGTACTCCAGCCAGGGTGTACATATGACTTGGGTCGGTTCGAGTCCTCATCTAAAGCCGTACTTAGCTGCTATATGTTTGCGGTTAAGTCGGAGGGAGAGGCCGCTGTAAAGCAACGGTGGTTGGTCCGCACCGAAGGTCTAACGGTTTTGCTTCTTATAGAAAAATGATCATATAACCATCGTTTGGCGCTTTGCAGTGCTGTAGTAGTATAATTTAGCAACACAACTATTGATTAACCCTAAAGGGGCAAAGGAATGCAGGCAGAGGACTCCAGCAATGATTGTGCGCGCCCGAACGCGACGGCAACGAGCGAGCGCTTTGCGCACACAATTAATCTGGCAGTTCATGCGGTAACGGATGCCACGTGTGAGCTATTGCGGTAGAACGGCGTCTGCTGCAGTTGGAACCGCCTGCTGTTCCTGTCCTTGAGTCCACGCCGCATCCTCAGGGCTCAATGAACAAACGGCGCTAGTGGCGAGAGGAATCGCTGCAGACTGGGTACTTGGAGGAAACCCTTCTGTGCGGGTTCAAACGACGACCGTTTTGTTTGCAGACGACAAAGGGAAACCCAAAGAAAGATATCTCCGTTATAGAGTGCTACTTCCTTCCGTGCTTGAGAGGCAGATCACTCGACAATAAACTGCCACAATAGAATGCCACGTTGAAATTCAGATTACAGACGCAGTGGCCTTCTATACTCAAAAGGCGCCTCATATGTGTCAGCAGATCAATGTAATAGCACGTATCGCCAAGCTTACACACCTTTGTAAAGCGTACGCATCATTGCTCATTCTACGTGTTCCGTGAGAAGAGTTGTAATTCAAGCGCAGAGGACTCCAGCGTGTGAGAACGGACATGTATATTGCCAATCCGGCGTTTAAGCATTGCCCGTGTCACGCAAAACAGCATTCTTTGAAGAAGTTGCACTAGGAGGTCCTTTGCCCATCTCCAAGCGCGTTTCACCCCGAACGCGCGGTATCTAACGCTCGGAGCCTCCGTGCTCCAATCGCGCGCGCCTCAGCCGGTTAAGCGGCCGCCGACGACATCATTACCTCTGCAAACGGCGGAATTGGAGCGCTTCCTGCGCACACAGCGCGTGTTTGTCGCTGCGCTTTGCCGTCGCGGCCGCAGCCGCCAGCCGCCCACCGCGCGCGGCCGCTGAGTTTCGGGCGCGCACACAGATTGGGCGGCCGCCCTTTGCGCGGAGGGCGGGACAGCGGAGGGGATGGGACGTGGAGAGGGGCAGTGCGGATGGGAGAGGAGGGAGGATCAGAGCAGCGACAGTGGTGGGGAGGGGGTTTCTTGGTCAGTGGAGAAGTGGCGAGGAAAGGCGGGAGGGGGGTACCGAGAGAGGGGGGGTTGGAAATCCCGGAGAGGAGGAGGGAAGGCGAGAGGGGCGGGCCAGAGACAGAGAAGGCGTGCGACCGAGCGAGAGGTGCGACGGCCGGATGTTGCGGGCTGGTGGGGCCGAGCGAGTGTCCCAGGCGAGCACGATGCCTGCGAGGAAGCTGGCGAGCGGAGGGTTGGAGCCGAGCAAGATAGCGCGAGGGCGCGGCGCGGGCCGTGAGCGGAAGGGAAGGCGATGATGAACAGAGAGCGAGGGGGACGGTTGGGCGCAAGGAAGGGCGGGTGGGAAGGATTGTGATTGGCGGTGCGCGAGCGAGCAGGAGGCCCGGGGGAGGGAGGACGCGTGCGGTCTAGAGGGGGGGCTGTAAAGGTCCAGGAGAGGTCAGATAGCGTACGGCATTGCAAGAACGAGGAAGAGCCAGGAGGATTACGATACCATGTGGGAGTATTGATTGCGCATGCGCCAACTTATGGTTCCATAAGTTTAACGCGTGTTATGCGCCGGCAGGTGACGATGTGCCTTTCCCGCTGGGTCGTTAGATCCAGCGCCAACCTACAAGTCATCAAACTGGAATTCCCCTTTTCCATGCATCTCCTCCAGTGTGGCATCGTCCCAACATGGGACATATTCTATGCTTCCGACTGCTCTATTGGGTTGTGTTGTGCATGTAAGATATTTGGGTGGACTGTTGCGGTGTTGCGGTTCGTAGAAATCAAGGAAACTACCGATCAGAGCTGGATGCCGCTGGCGTTTTTCTGCACGAGTTCGTTGAATTTGACCGACCTCCTAGCTGGTATCGAGCATTCGTCACCGCGGCGCCTGTAGCCCTACGCCCTCCAGGTCAGCGGCATTGCCGGTCAAAGAGCTGGAGCGAAGAGCCTAAAGCGAACGGGGGAGGTCAGAGGAGGCGCTCGCCGCCAGATGCGCTGGCGCCAACTGCGCTGCGTCCGCCTTGTCGGCCGCCGCTGCTGCTGCAGTGTGCAGACAGAGCTTCTTGGAGGACTCAGTATGTTCCTGCCCTCACCTGGCCTCTGTCAAACAGTGATGTTCTCTCGCTGGATGGCGAGATCCGGCGCCGACCTACCATCGGCTAGCTGGGTTTTCCCCAACCAGGTATCTCCCACCAGCGTGGCACCGCCCCACCCGGGACAAGAGCGAAGTTCTCGACCAGAAGCCGAAATTCTTGTGAATATTATTTTGGAATTTCAATGATTCTTATGAACAATGTGTATGTAAAGGAGTGTTTTGTCGTCACATATTAAAATTCGTACTTGCAGAATTAATTAGTATCTAATGTTCGCATACTCCAAGAAATATTAAATTAGCATCACGATCATCGACTACACACCAGTCAAAGATGTGAACTCATCACTTCAGTAAGTCATACAAGGAATGTATTCCTCTTTCAGTAAAGCCATTAACTTTACCTATATTAGTAAAATTGTTTCTGATTGGTTCAAAATAACTGCCTTTCGACAAGCTCATATATTGATATACAAGCTACAAATATCCATACATTTTTTACAATTTGTGACTTCAAATAACTCCCTAGATAATCTTGGGAATGACTGAGCCATTTCAATAGAATGGGAAGTAATTTTCCCAGACTAACTTAGGCATCGTTTCTTTAGCTCACTAGAGTTGTCGGTCACAAATTTGGCTGCGCAAATTTTACAATTACACATTTGGCACAAATTTTGTTCTTGTAAATGAGTATGCCACCCGCAACACACCTTTGTGAGGAGGGGCATGATGGGGCACGGCTGAGCAGGCGAGCGGGGATGGAAATGAAATTCCTCTCACTTTGCATTGATTTTTTTTCTTTTCCTGTCTTACAGGAAATTGTGATAAATAACTGGGTAACGCACTTCACTTCACCTATATTATAATAGTACTTTATGAATCGATGATGTAGTGATGGATATTAATACAAGAGTTTGTTATTATAATACGAGCGAGGGAAGAACGAGTATCGTAAACTTCACACGAGTGTAATACCCATTACATTGAGTTTCATTCGGTACTTTTTCTCCTTTTGGTAACTTTTATAACTTAAACTTTTATATTGATTCGTTTCGTGGCACTTGACTTGCAGGATCCAGCCAAGACCACCTAACGCACAGCTCCTTACCCTCCTTCAGGGGGCGTTGGTTTACCACTGCGATAAGGAAAGTGAAATTATTATCCAATTTATTTTAAATATAATTTCATGCAAAAAATTACTACTAAAAAGACATTAAACTGACAAGCATATATAATATGAAATACATAATATAAAATATAATGCATAAACATAATATAAAATAAAATATGAAAATATTAAATAATTTACACTATAGAACGATACATTTACTACAACGATTCGCAATGTTTAATTGTCAATACTTGCTTTGTATACTTCTCACGGATTGGTCAAGAACCTGTATGATAATGAAATCTGTATCGTAATGAGTATCATTATGCAACGGGTTGCAGCCATCAAATGACAGAATTATACCACGAGAGTAGAAAAAGTTAATTTGAATATGTAAAAATATGCCCCGCTCTTCACCAGTTAATGAGATTCTCACGCTGAAGTATGAAGATTAATAGTGATGTAGAATATAGCATGATCTGTATCTGTTATCGACATATGAGGTATAGCCTGCAGGGAAGGAGGGTTTCCACTTGGGTAGATCAACTCCTCTGTGGTTAAACTAAAGTGCATCGCTTTCGAGTTTGGAGTCTGCCTCAACAGGAGCCGAGAGCCGAAGTTCCGCGAAGAATTTTCCTGATCCCGCGAGGGGAATAAGCTCAGGTGCCCTCGTGCCCCGCAACCACTTGCTCACCCGCTAGAAGCCTCCGCCGGAAATCGCTCACCCGTGACTGCCTCACGGCTCGCTGGCGCCTCAGCTTCATTAAGCATTGCCCAAATAACAACTGTAACACAAACAACCACAAGGAGATCTTCAGAGTTGTTAATTCTTTATTAATTTGAATTTCGGCCAAAGGAAAGACCTAACTAAATTATGTTCAAAATAAATGGCAAAATATACCTCGTCAAGTTGTGACGCTGTCATCAAATTTTTCAATCCACTCAGATAATTTAGATAAACTGTTATCATTGTGACTTTAACACTAGTTTCCCCTCACTACTTCTTTATTAGAATAACTGTGTTAGATCGGGTACAAGGCTCCACAGATAATGGCGATAAAATTGTGAAAAGGAAGAAATTCATTATATGCCTTTCTGAAGAATTTCAAATTAGGAATAGTCGTAAAATGACAATATTGAAGCAGGGAGTTTAAATAAAAATGGAAGATTGAAATTATTATATTATATATTCCAGAAGAAGGAACAGTCTTCGTAAAATACTATTTGTAATACATAGATGCTGAAGAACATTGCCTCTATTATTCGTTGCCTCTATTATTCAAGACTAGAGCAAACGTCGTAACGTTTCGTTATACATTTGCAACTTCTCGTAGGTTCAACAGATGTATCCCTATGATGTTTTAATACAAACGAGCAAGTAGCTTTCACGGTGAATTTTAGCATTAATTTGGAAAAATTTTGCTTAGCTGTTGATAAAACAGCATTAATGCGTACAGCCTGTGTGAATACACAAACATGGTATCAAGAAAAATATTCCATTGTTTGTGAGAACAATGCCAGTTCCTTTTATGGAATTCTTATAAACATGCTGAATGATGTTTCACTGCCCTTGCAGCTAGAACTGAGCAAATGTTTATACTTGCTTTCAATTCTAAAGTAGTATATCATATTAAGACACTGCTGTGATCGTTTATCACAAGATTATTTTTAATGGAACACATTCTTTAATACATTAAATATATTCCTTAATAGCTTAGCTCTCTTCTCGTCTCTTTTCATATTACAGAAATTTTGCATCCACAATACAGTTTGCGCGAATCCTATAATTCTGACGCAAATCGCGATTGCACGCCCCTTTCCGGCCGGAGTCGTGAATGAAGCTTCCGAAGTTAAAAATATTTATTTTTACGAATTGTGTGAATACCTGAGGTGTCGTTCTGGTTTTACATAAATACTGGACTAGTGTAACATGAAATATTTTCTCCTCGAAACAGTAAATAATATACCGAGAGGGAAAGCGTGTGAATTAAATAATATTCGTATAAACGTCATCTGTGAACGCATAAAGCGTGTTATAACACGAGCTTGGAGCTTGAACCTTGTAAGCAATTGAATGACATTATTTGAAGAAAAAATGTACATACAGAAATTCCCATGTTTCTGCATCGTATTCTGCGTTGGTAATGGTGCAGATTATATTCCATTATATATATTGCAACAATGTATGATATTGTGGATTCCACTCAAGGGATGAAAAAGATGATACACTGGTCAAATCAGCTGAGCAATTTCTGGCATTCCGAAGTGAGTTGCAGAGACCAACGTAACAGATGCGCCGACTCGGCGCCTTGTGTACGTGGGTTGATTTGATTTGATTTGATTTGATTTTTTCGTGTTTCCGGGCACGTCAACTGCTTTAGTCATTAGTCATTAGTGTAGTGCATGTTTCTTCTCTCGGGATATGCGCGGTGATCTTTCCCCACTGGATGGCGAGATCCGACGCCGACCTACCGTCGGCTAGTGGGGTTTTCCCCTAACCAGGACTCTCCCACCAGCGGGGCACCGCCCAAGCCGGGACAAGCTCTAAGCTCCCGACCGGCCTCCCGAATATGTGGTAGTGTAGTGCATGTTAAAGGGAGAGGATAGGACAAGGAAGAGGAAGGACAGATCGCGCGCGGTCCGTGGCCCGTTTGGTAGGGTACTGCTCCGGCATTCGCCCGGTGTTGATGGGAGAAACCACGGAAAACTACCGATCAGAGCAGCCGGCCGCTAGAATTGTCCTCCAGACAGCGACTGAATTCGACCTAGCTGAAAAACTAGTGTCGAAAATCCTGCTGCCGTGGGGAGTGGGAACCTAGGACCTCCCGGTCAGAGGCGCTGCAGTGGCATCAGTTGATGCACTGAGCAACCGCTCCTGGTCTTGTGTATGTGGGTCACATGATAGTTGCGCCCTGCGTGGGGAACGAGAAAGGCGTTGATATTTCTGTAGTGCACGACTCGTCTATTCGTTGTGTTCTAGTGTTAATTTTCGAACCACCACATTCCTTGCAACTCCGCGGCAGTGAGTAAAACTATCCAAAAAATGTGTCATGTGTGTGGTAAGGTAACTTTGAAGAGCCAAAGGCAGAATATTACTCCCTTAAGAAGAAAGGCGTATAAATTGTATGTCAGCTGTCAAATCGGTGATCAGGACAAATCATGGGTCCCTCATATTTGCTGTGCGTCGTGTGTACCATTACTTAGTGATTGTCTTAACGGAAATTCGCGACATATGCCATCTGCAATTCCCATGGCGTGGATGGAACCAAAGGACCACCCCCGGACTTTTATTTCTACATTGCCGAACTTGCTGGAATCACAAGCAAAACCAAGAAGACCATTCACTATCGCAACCTCCTTCAGCTGCCAGACCTGTCTCAATCACAGAGACGACCTTCCAGTCCCTGCGCCTCTGGACAATTGAAGCTGGTATTCCGAAAAGTCTGGCGATGGGCATTTAAACGCAAGTACCGAAGAGGATGACATTGAAGGATTAGATTTTTAGTTCATGATTTAAACTTGTCGAAAAATAGTGGAGAATTGTCATCTCGATTAAAGGGTTATAATCTTCTCCAGTAAGGAACTACAATTACTGTGAATTGACAGACAAAAAATCTTCTACGCATGTTCTTAGAAGAAGGCAATCTAATGTATTGTACTGGTATTGATGCATTACTGAGTGTTTTGGGAGACCATCATGATCATAAGAAATAAAGGTTGTTTATATATTCCTCTAAATTCAGTTAAAAATCGGGCTTATTCATATCGTAAATTAGAAACAAGCTATTACTGTTACCCATGCAGCCCCGGAAGAGACGTATGGTATAAAACTTTTGTTATCGAAGATACAATGCCACCAGAATTTATGGCGGCATGTGTACGGCGATTTGAGAGTTTTCGCACTTTCGATAGGTCTCCAACAAGGATATTCTAAATTTCGTCGGTTTATATTCGAGTGGGGTAGCGGAGATCACAAAACTCATTTTGTAAAGAAGCACCGGCCTCAACGACATTGATTCCTGGACAAAAATGTAACTTCACAAATCCTTGCAATGCGCACACACGAATCTTCTTCCCTTGCACAGCAAACTCGGATTGATGAAATATTTTGTGAAGGTCATGGATAAATGTGGGCCAGGATTCCCGTGCTTAAAGAACAAATTTGCGAGGATCACTGAGGCAAAAAACGGGATATCTGTAGAATCACTAATGAAGGAGCTTATGAGGGATCATGACTTTAAGGCAAGTTAGAATAATATTGAAAGGACTACATGGATGTCCCTTCAAAGGTCGTAACGGAAATTCTTGGTAACAACAAAGCTTAACTTACATAATAAACATGTTCGGAATTCACACTATAGACTTCTTATCTGAAAATCTTAGTGCTGAGAGCAAGAAACTTAGTGAGCGATTCTACCTAGACATGGCAACCATGAAAAAAGTTTATAAGTGAACATGGAATCAAAATATGCTTGAAGTCTTGCTGAGCACGTAAAAGGGTATTCTCAAACAAAATATAGTCCACAATCGTTCAAAATTACATTTTGAGTGAGATTATATATGCAAGTACATTAATGAATACCAATAACTTAACAACAGTGTGTATATTTTAATTGCCTACTATAAATAAATGTTCCACAAATTTGAAATCAGAGCACCATTTTCCATAAAAAACAGCCATTATAACCCATTTAACAGACAAAAAGTTAATTTTTTTCGACTAGTGTTATAGGTAAAAGAGTTGGATCATGAAGATCATCAATATGTTTTACTCTAGTTTGACTAAAATACGCCACAGTATAGATTCCGACCAGACCGAGTTGACAAATCAATTTTATTTCGACACATTTTGTATCCAAAATTCATCGTTTTGAGGGTAACATGTTTTCACGTCTAAGAAATGAATAAAAGTATCTATTTCCTTCTTATTTTGTCTATTTGTCATTGCAGTCTTCATAACTTATGTTTCTCTTCGTAAACCTCAGCTTCGCAAATCGCGCAATCGTGCTCTAAACCTTTTCTAAACGTATATTTGCCTGTTTTGCTACACAAACAGTAATACGGATCAACAAAGCTACACAGTGATTGTAAAAAGTTGACAATAAAGTTGAATCGATTATTAATAACTAAGCATATTTAGAATACAAAACATCATTAGACGTTAAACATGAGGTTATAAGAAGTTATCACCATACTTATCTTCTTTTCTGGCCGCTTTTTCTTGCGAAATATACCGTAAAAATAAAGCTATGCAAATTATGCAGACAATTGCTTAATATCAAAGACGCCTTCGGAGGTAAAATTCCGCAGTAAACAGAGCGCGTCTTTTGTTGTAATGGCGGAGAGAGAGAGAGAGAGAGAGAGAGAGAGAGGAGAGGGAGAGAGGGAGAGGGGGGGCTGAGGGGCGACCGACTCCGTGCCGGCGCCAGAGAGCCCGCAGAGCGCACACGCTGAAATAAATTACGAAGATTCTTTCGCGAGTGGAAATTTCGCTTCGTCTTCCCTACAATTTTTGTCGCCGGAGAGAAGAACGCCTGGTACGACGCCAACGATATCTCTGGTTTAAGTATTTCTGCTAATACAAATGTTCGCTGTTGAATGTATTAATATAATTAACTCGGAAGGAAGGTAGGGTCGTTAATCGCCCTCGAGCCAGGCCGTGGCTGCGAGCTGTGCGAAACCTCGCGGCCGGCGATCGGAACAGCCACGTGCGCCGCAGCTGCAGTTCAAACAGACGACGATCGTTGAGTGCCGAGTCGTGTAACCGCCGAAGCCGAAGTGCAAACCGGCCCTTCCCGGTGTTTGTATTCTTTCAAAATGCAACGCTCTCGGATTTGGGCGGCTGCCAAATCACAAACGCTCCCTGCCATTGTACTTACTGTTTTTGGAAACAACAGTGTGCGCACTTGCGAAGTTTCAATTTTTCTGGGATCGTGGAAGGGGGAGCGTGATGCAATCCAGTACCACATGAAGCAATTAAATTGTCAAGGGTGCAAAGGATACGTATGTGAAAATTAATCAAATATAAGCATAACTTTAAAAATTATAATCTGAAATTGGATGCTACATTAAGTGAGCGAATGAGAGGTAGAGTGGTGTAAGTCAGTTTCCCTTAATTTTACAAAACAACTTTTTTCTCTTCTGTTGCGTCGTTTCGGCATTCCGCGCAGTGCTGCCGCTAAGCGACCACTACGAAAGTTAGACGTATGCCACGTTGAGGATGTAAGGCACCAGGTACTATCCAAATATAAGTCAAAAGCGAGCTGTAGTGACATATCACTACCTGTCAGCAGCTCAAATAGTAGCAATGAAGGCGATATTCAGGAAAGTGATTGGAAGTCAGGTCAGTATTTGTTTAGTAGAGACCCGTACGCTGAGAGAGGAACATTATGTTAGGTGTAAGATGAATATTTAAATTGTTGGATGCGGAAATGGAGACAGCGGCCGAATTTGGAAGGCTGGCCCGATTGTGGATTAGTTCTCTCGGCGACGACCACTCTTGATCTTTTCGGGCGGGGCAGCAATGACTTGGCCTCTGTTTGGAAATGTTTCATTATGAGGTACTCTATGGAATTTTGTTAACGAGTTACTCTCTCTGTTTGGAAAGCTTCCTGCTGAATGATCAGCACAAAATTTGTTAAATTTAAAATAAATGAACTTTCCACATTCACACCACACACACACACACACACACACACACACACACACACACACACACACACACACACACATGAAGGGGTTGATATGTTTGCTATTACAGTAAACCCTCATTAGCACGAACTCGCTTAACACGAATTTCGCCGTAGCACGAACAAAAAGTCGGCCCGGAAAAATACGGACATTTATAATATTCGTATAACACGAATTTTTATAACACGAACTCCGATAAGTTCGGTCCTTTAAAATTTGTGTTCATTAGAGTTTACTGTACATACTATTACAATTGTGTTCTTCCTTAAATGATACAGCGATTTCTTGATGCTTTACTTCGGAAAATGAGTTTTTAAATACTACCTATTAACATATGTTACAGCCCTTCTTTAAGAAATTATGAACCACTATAGTCACACAGCTTTGGTTAGATTAAATAAAGTTCGCGTAAAAGGCCGCTGATGACTTTATCCTTTATTAACCCACCCGTCATTTTTAAATTCGGCCGACGATGACCAAATAGGGTGGCTGACCTGGAGATGGTGATTGAAGACGGGCGCAGGGGGCAGGCGCCATGTAGCCAATCGCCCGTGAATAACGTACACTGTCGCCGCTTGGCCGAATGATCCTCCCACAGGATTTACGTAAAAATCTTTGCAGGATCCCAGCCGCGGGGCTCTGCCCCAGCCGGGACAACCTCTAAGTTCCCGACCGGTCTCTTGGCATGTGTAGTTGTGTGGTGAATGTTTGTGTAAGTAAGGATAGGACAAGGAAGAGGAAGGAAAGATCCCGCGCGATTCGTTACCCGTTTGTTAGGGTACTGTTCCGGCATTCGCCTGGTGTTCGGAGAATCTACGGAAAACTACTGATCAGAGCAGCCGGGCTCAAGAATTGTCCTCTATACAGCGACTAAATTCACGTGAAGATCGTATACTGAAGTAGAAAGCATGTGCTATAGGAAATGTTTCTTTCTATTTTCAGCTTTTTTTGCCTTTCGTCTTGGTTTACCGCAAAAGAAATTCATTACGCGGAGATATTGCAGTCATATTGTATAAAATTCGAAGGACTGTGGTAGCGATTCACTAGCACGTGTTCGCCGAAGCAAAGGGGTTGCCCCGACCTTCAAAGGATCTGGGTCGCCGTCGCCGCTCCAAGCTGTGGCAATATTTCTTCGAGACGACGTGTCGGTAGTCAGAAAACTTCACTATAAATTCTCAAAAAACGATTGTTTAAAGAAATGAGAATTATTCTACAGAGATATAATTCACTTCACTTACAGACGTAGTCAAGTAATTATATTAAAATCATTTAAACGTAATCTTTTGCAATATTGCAGTCGTAAAAGGAAGCCAGATAGCTAATTCCTGTAAAGAATTGTAAAAACCTATTTTCTTCATTTTTCTATTATCGATAATATTTGTTCTTTTAGTTTTTATTTTCAATTTATTGTTTAATAGTTTTAAAATTGTTCAAAACCAATCATCAGTAAAAGAGTGATGAATTTGGAGTTGGGTGGGTTTGATTTATTTATTTTTTTCGTGTTTCCGGGCGCGTCAACTGCTTCGGTCATTAGTCCCGTTAGTGCAGTGCATGTCTTTTCTCCGGAGATGGCGGTGATCTTCCCCCGCCGGATAGCGAGATTCGGCGCCGACCTACCGTCGGCTAGTGGGGTCTCCCCTAATCAGGACTCTCCCACCAGCGAGGCACCACCCCAGCCTGGATAGGCTCTAAGCTCCCAACCGGCCTCCCGGTATATGTGGTAGTGTAGTGCATGTTAGTGTAAGTGTGTGTGCAAGGGGAGAGGATAGGACACGGAAGAGGAAGGAAAGATCGCACGCGGTCCGTGGCCCTTTTGTTAGGGTACTGCTTCAGCATTCGCCTGGTGTTGATCGGAGAAACCACGGAAAACTACCGATCAGAGCAGCCGTCCGCTAGAATGTCTCCTCCAGACAGCGACTGAATTCGACTTAGCTGAAGAGCTAGTGTCGAAAACCCTGCCGCCGTGGGGAGTGTAACCTAGGACCTCCCGGTCAGAGGCGCTGCAGTGACATCAGGTGATGCACTGAGCTACCGCTCGCGGTGCGTGGAGTGGGGGTGGCGAACGTTCTGAGAGAGAAATCTCTGGTTGTTGCTTTTGACGGATTGAGCTTGATTTTCCATTTTAAGGACCAATCTTCTATGTTTTTCATTTTATTGCACGTGTGATTTAAGGAATTGTTGGACATGAAGATGGCAGTATCGTCAGCAAATTGTGCGATATGTGTAGGGTGAGTTGGGTACATCAGATGGGTAAAGGTTGAAAACGATGGGTGAAAGGGGGGATCCTTGGTGATGTCCTGCTTTTATTTTGTGGGGGTTCGAAACATGTTTCTCGACTGTTACTGTAAATGTTCTATTATAAAACGTTTAATGATTTGTAATAGGTAATTTGAAGTTCCTATAGTTTTTAGCTTATATATTAGGACTGGGTGCCAAACTTTAAAATATCTAGGCCTGTAAAATATCTAGGAAAGTGGCTATTGTATTTGGTTTGCGATCTATTGCAGTTGTTTAATTTCAATTTCACTGGTCAAATTTCTAATTAATTATTGCATGGGTACAACTAGTGAGGATCTCATTTCCTCCTTAGAATTGGATATTTGGAATCCGGTACATGCAATCGAGTACTCTTTTCTAGTGTCATACAGAGTAAATCCTTTTAATAGTAGTTCAGGAGAATTAATTCAAAGTGCTTCGGTCATACTGTAATGTTTAAAATAAGCCTCTTGTCGTTTATAAAGTAACTGTTGTGATGCAAATGCGTTTTCTCACGTTTAATGACACAAAATAATATTCTTCATTGAAACACCGATATGACCTTTGGTATCGTTATTTCTGGCTACTTGTTTGACAGGACTGAAATGAAGATTCTTCCATTGGTTTCATGATGCATTTGCTCATACAGCCTTTGAACACTTCCGTTCTCATCTCGCTTCCACCTAAAAAGTAATATTTTATAATCAATCCTCTGAATTTTATCTTACAAACGTTTGTAAGTTTTCTCAAAAATACATAAAAATGAAACTTCTAAAACATAAGTGAAACTTAAATAAATTCAAATAAAGAGCAGAAATATCGTATGTTAGGGTAATGTTCGAATCTGGTTTATTTGCGAATTAATATGTTAATGTACACATTTACCTAAATTAAGGCGGATAAATCTGAATTCGAAACACCTTCGCAGCTTACTTCACACTTTAGCGGGATGAAGTGTACTTTAGCCAACACGAAATGGTTAGGATAGGTGAAGTATGTTTCGATGACGAAGAATAGTTGATAATGTGTTAAACGAGCTGAGACTGACGGTGAAAAAATTTAAGGCTAGAGAGGGATAAGGAGTAGAGTTCCACTATGTCAGTTATAAATTTCTGCTTACACGAACAACTCAGTTTCCTATTTGAGGTGGTGACGTTTTCAGTCTTTGGTCTTCGTGTTTTACATAAAACAATTTCGAGTCTGTGGTAAACATAGTTTCCAACGCATTATCAGGCAAAGATACCTTTGAATACACAAACGATTCACTCTCCGGCAATCGCCTTGCTTTAGCAAGCGCTCTGGGTGTAATTCCCGGATCATGTCCGGAATGATCCGTTCTTCGTTCTTCACGCAACTTTATCCAAGCCGCGTGACTAATGTGCAAGTTAACCCCATAATTCGCGAATTAGTCACATTTTGGACTTAAGTAGCAATATATTGTACCGGTCCGCACGCTCTACCACTGTGGGCGCCAATTTTGTGTAATAACCCGGCGTCATGCACAATATTTTCATAAAATTGGACAGAGGCCAACTTCGTGGGGGGGGGGCTTGTACGGTGCTGAGATGGCTCGAAATAATGCTGGCTCTAGACACATCAGGGCGATTAGGTGGTCGTGGGATGGTGCAAATTTTTGGATTATCTATTACACACATACATTGAAGACAAACGGGACACGAGTTAGGACATAAAAAAGAGAAACCTATCAAATTTGTTCTGCACAATGTTTTCATGAATTTGTAAGAGAATTAACTTCTTATGAATCGAAGCAATTTCGAAAACATTACAAAGGAATTTTTTATGGATGCTGATTCCTTAAGGGGGTATTCAAAAACTACTAGTTGGTATGTAAATATAAGTTTTCTTCCGCGAAAATCCCAGCTTTCTCAACAGTTCTGCAGTTTACATAGCGCATATCACAATCCTATGCAGACGTTTTTCTTGTCCGAACCTCTAATATACCCAGTACTTTTTAATTTTCTTCAACATCACTTCTTTAATTAAAGCAATCTCAATCCTTTATTCACGGACGATTATCCCCAAAACGCTGCACGTTCAGATCTCGCGGCTCCGAGATGTATTCACGCGCTTAGGCGCTTCTTCTGGGAAATGAAAAATCTTTGCGCGGCGTCTAGATGACACTTCACTTGTTTTTGTTCGCTCTCACGAGATCCCTATTTCAGATGGGTTTACGGTGTTTTTCATTAGGTAAGTGGAAACGACGTTTATCTTAATGAGATGTTCCCCGCTGGGACTAGCGGGACGTTACGTATTCCGTGAGAACAAACATCAAACAGGTCACTTTAATGTCTTTATTAACATCTGAAACTTACTTGTAAGGTGTACACTGATTGCAGAATGTAAAATTAATGTTTGATACATTCACCTCCTAGAAATGAAGGCGGGATGTAACTACATATGAATTTTTTGTAATCAAAGCCCCCTTTTTCATAAATTAAATTTCGTTATATTGAGAAAAATATTCTTTATATGCGCAATTAACTTTCACCAACAAAATGAAAAAAACAACCAATAGAAATGCAATAGTTACTAGCAGTATTTTAATTGAATACAAGTTTTATTTAGTATGTGTCTGTGTCAAAGAAACGCATCTCAAACTCCTGAACAAATATTTTTATCCTCTTGGAAGCAGTATCTTAAAAAGATGCTACCAAGAAAGTTCACTTATTTATCATTTTATTGTTAATTGATTTTCATAGTGGTGTATCGTGATTAAATGTTATCCTGCAATGTCAGTACTCTTTTCTATATGTACTCCGGTGCCACCTAGAAGTCTGTCTTTGCCAAGTGCAATTATAATGTAGAGCCGACATTCTGCGGATCTTCTCGTAACCTTCTTCTCCTTAGGGTACGAAATTAAACAATTCAATACACAGTGGTAGAAAAATATTAACAATTATTACAGTAGACAAGATTTTACTTATTGAATGATCAATTCAATTATCATTATAATTACCAGTTATTATTAGTAAGATTTTTTCGTGGCTCCAAATTCTGAAATTGAAATGCGAGAGGTGATAAAATTTGGGAACGTAAAATTTAACGTGGGGTCAATTTCTTCCAGCTTGGAATTATTTTATCTGAAAATGTACCCGCAAAAATATCGGCATGAAGCACGACCTAAAATTGTTTCCTCTTTCCAATTACATTTAAGTGTGTCCGTCGTGTGCGTCTGGAGCGGCGGAACGAGCAGGTCGCGCCATCAGGCGGCGGCGGCGGGGCCGTTGCGCCGGGGCGGAAGGCGTCAAAGGGTTTTCCGTCGCGTGCGCCGCCAGGGCGCGCCTGCGTGCCGCCCGCGCGTTTATTTGGGCGCTCGCGTGCCCACCCCCACCCCACCCCCCCCCTGCGCGGGCAGAGGGCGGGGCAGATCGTCCGCAGCGGAGCGCCCGGGCGCCGCTTTCGCCGCAGCCCCAGCCCCGGCCGCCCCACGCTACCGCTCAATTGCTCGGGCGAAGAAACTTTACTCCCGTGCAATTGGGCTTGTGTTGTCCGGTGGCAGAAAGCAGATATAGAAACTGTGTAAATTGAAAAATAAGTATTTAAGAAAAGTTACTATAACTATATCTTTCATCCCTTACATAATACAAGCAGATAACTTTTACATATAATATTTATATGCATTTATATTTCTGATCCAAATCTTAAATACATACATACATTTACATTTATACAAACGTGTGTGGGTATATATACTACACTCATAAATATTTTCGTACATACATATATATTCTTCACATACATGTTATTGCGATTAAGTAGGACAATTCAATTCTCTTCACGTGTATAAAGTCTTCACCTACATTTTCTTGCGTCTGTATTGATTCAATCTCTGAGGCTTTTTGCTGACAAACGCTCCAGTAATGAGCTGTTAATTGAGGACATCGGGGATGTGTGCAATTCCTTGGATATCGTACAACACACCGTTTCCTTCATCAGAAAGAAACTTCAAGTTTGTTGATTCGCACTACGACGACAAAGCATGTGAATTGGGTCGATGTTGCCGGGCAGCCTACTGCTGCAACGCTAGTCCTGTAAGTGTAGTGAAAGATTTGCCCCGGGAGGTGGCAGTGTTCTTGCCCTCTGGAAGGAGAGATCCATCGCCGAAGGACACGTCGACGCCCCAGTCCTTCTCCTTCCAGGCAGAACAAGCTCCACGCTTGCAACCGGTCTATTCGCATGTGTGGTCATGTGACTGAGTGGCTGAGTGGGTGGAAGCGAAGAGGATCGGACAAGGAGGATGAAGGAAAGATCGTGCGCGGTCCATGGCGTTTTTTAGGGTTGTTCTTTTGCATTCGCCGGCTATGATAGAAAACCACAGCAATCTACCAGTTGGAGGAACCGACTACTACAACTCTCCTCCAGACAGCGCTGATTTCGTCGAAGCTTTGGATCTGGTTGACGAAGTCCCTTAGCATTGGGACTGGAAACCCAGGACCCCCCAGTCGGAGTTGCTGCAGAGTCAGCGCCATGTTGTCATTGAGCTTAACTCAGCCGTACAAAAATGATGACTCAATATTTGTGCCATCTGTTTTTTACGTTCTCACCTTACTACATAAATAGTAAAAAGAAAGTACTGTAATCCTGTGCGGAAACCGCAATGTTTTTACTGAAAAACTGTTAATTATCGGGTTCTTGTAGTAAAACTGTGAGTAAATCCATTTCTTATTTGTAGTAAATTACTTCCTGTAGCATGTGTAGAAAGAATCCATGTGGGTCGTTCGTATCGAAAAATGGCTTGACGGCAAAATGACTGCCTGCCTGCCTGCCTGTCTGTCTGTCTGCCTGCCTGTCTGCCTGCCTGCCTGCCTGCCTGCCTGCCTGTCTGTCTGCCTGCCTGTCTGCCTGCCTGCCTGCCTGCCTGCCTGCCTGCCTGCCTGCCTGCCTGCCTGCCTGCCTGCCTGCCTGCCTGCCTGCCTGCCTGCCTGTATGGCTGTCCATGGTCAACCCTAGCTCTTCAACCAATCATTTTTCCCCAAATGTATACGCCCCTACCTACATGCACGATCTCGAGGCTACATGAGTTTGAAACGTAAGTAAATTGATTTTTGAAGTAATTTGCTGAAGCCTCAACATTTTCTAATTGTTCTCAAAGATGGCTACAAATGTTTTGACTAAACTATGTCCTCGGATAGCGTAAAGGGGTATGGAAAGGTCCCAGGTCTCATTTTCAATTGTTAAAATCGATTATTTTTTTTAATTTCAATATTGCAAAATTTTTTCAGCATCTTCCTTCAAATTCAATTTTGAACACAGAGATTAATTTCCTGAAAAACCGTTTTTTTTTTCAAAAACAGGTCTTGAAATGAGGTGATGAACGTTTTTTCAAAATGTGAGTAGTTTTTACGTAATATTTCGTGAAACGTGAACAATTTTTAACAATTGCATTCTCAAAACAATTATTGTCTCAATTATTTGCTGCAAATGTTTTCTTTTATTTTTCCTCATACCTCCAGAACTCGTGTGAGATCGAGTGTCAATGTCTCTGCATTTTCGGAAATTGCATTTGTTATAAATTGCATTTGCTCTTAATACTTCCAGTAAATATGAGTTGTTGTAGCACCACTAGTTATTAACACGATCTGTCGCGTATTTTAGTGGAAGTTTTGCTTGGGCTAGTTGTTGGATTTGGTTTTTTCGTGTTTCCGGGCGCGTCAACTGCTTTGGTCATTAGTCCCGTTAGTGTAGTGCATGTTTTTCTCGGGAGATGGCGGTGATCATCGCCCGCTGGATGGCGAGATCCTGCGCCGACCTACCGTCGGCTAGTGGGGTTTCCCCCTAACCAAGAGTGTCCCACCAGCGGGGCACCGCCCCAGCCGGGACAAGCTCTAAGCTCCCGACCGGTCTCCCGGAATGTGGTAGTGTAGTGCATGTTAGTGTAAGTGTGTGTTTAAGGGGAGAGGATAGGACAAGGAAAACGAAGGACAGATCGCGCGCGGTTAGTGGCCCGTTTGATAGGGTACTGCTCCGGCATTCGCCTGGTGTTGATCGGAGAAACCACGGAAAACTACCGATCAGAGCAGCCGGCCGCTAGAATTCTCCTCCAGGCAGCGACTGAATTCGACCTAGCTGAAAAGCTAGTGTCGAAAATCCTGCCGCTGTCAGGACTCGAACCTAGGACCTCCCGGTCAGAGGCGCTGAAGTTGCATCAGTTGATGCACTGAGCTGGGGCTAGTTGTAGTTCAGAAACTTTCATGATTAAAAGTTCATAATAGTACATTATAAAACGATGATGTAATAATGGGTATGTTGCGATGATATAATGATGGGTTAATACACAGTGTGATATTACGATATGATCGAGGGACGAACGAGTATCGTTAACTTCACACGAGTGTATTAATACCCATTACATCGAGATACAATACTTTTTCTACGACTTTTATACGTTAAACGTTTACACTGAATCCCTTTATGACAGTTGACATGCAGGATTCAGCCAAGGCCTCAGCTCCTACCCTCGCATGCTCTCACAGGTGGCTATGGTTATCAGTTCGCCTGCGAGGGAGTAGTGCGCTAGTCAGATAGAATCAAAGTGAAATTCCGATCCAATTGATTTTAAATAATATTCCACGTAAAAATTACTACTAATGAAAGAAACTAAAGCTGGCAAGCATAAAATAATATCAAACGCCATTTTAATGTACACAATCGAAGGAAGAATTTACTAGAACGATTCTCAATGATTAAGTGTCAATATATGGTTTGTAAATTTCTCTGTGATTGATCAAGAACATGTATCATATTCAAATCTGTATCATAATGGGCCAATATCATCTGTATCATTATGGAACTGGTTGCATCAAATGACAGCATTATACAACGGGAGTAGAAAAATATATTTTATAAAGAAAGGTGGTGGCCACTTGCCTGTCGATGAGTTACGACGTTAGTCGATACTTCGTGAGGGTGGAGGAAATCACCCGCACGTGGATGCAAGGAGCAGCCAAAATCATCCTCAGTCGCTGCTGCGCGCTATTTTGAACATCGTGAGTTTAATGTGTGAAGTGGATATCCTCTTCGATGATGTACCGATTAACGCATTAAAATGTTGTACCACTATTCTCGAGTGGAAGGTGTATAATGACAAGGGCAAAAATATTCTTCATACAAAACCGTTTGGAAGGGAAGCAAACCCGTTAATTTCTTGTTGGATATTTACGGCATGGAAAAAATCTCAAGCCTAAATGATTCTGTCGACCAACGTTTTAAATTTGTTCGCCATCGTTGTAAAAGCTACGCGCGCTTCTGAATTCTGCACGACAGGACTTCAATCTATTGCCCCCGGGAAGAAAACGTCACCCGGTTTGTGCCTGAAGTTGCAATCGCTAGACCTTCGGGCAAGAGCTTGGGCTGCTACATCGATCACAGCGGAAGAAGAGCGAATCTTTTATGTAAAAGTGCAAGCTGGTGCGAATTTTCCATAAAATATTTCGACCCACTCGAACGATTGCTCTCAAATTTTGCTTGCATACTTCTGAGCAGCCGCAAGAAAACTAGAGAGAGAGACTTTAAATTGAAAATGTTACGTAAAAATGTGTTTTTCTTACAGAATGCTGTTTAGTGCAATCCCGTAATGCGTTTAGCGTAGGTCTGAGCCGGGCGGCGCGAGGTGGGGTCGGCGAGTGGGTGTGTGGGTGCGGGGCGGGGGGGGGGGGAGAAGGGAGGAGTGAGAGGCTGAGCAACGATGAGGATCAACAGGACTTGGGGCGAAAAAGCAGCTGATTCATACATTATTTTGTCACATAAAATTCCTGGCAATGGCGGCTAGTATGGTTTATGAAATTCAAGTTCAATTTCCTTTACATAAAATTAAATGGTTTACGTTTGCACTACAATTCTGAGGGAACGGCAGCCTAAGAGTCTAACGCACGTACGAATAATACAATTTTCAAATGAAAATCCGAAGTTATTCCTGAGTTTGCACACCTGTGTATATTCATCTCCTCTGGCTCTTAACTGGAGACGTCATATTTTAAAAGTAAAAGATAAAAAGAAGGAAATCAAGCGTTCTGTTAAATGTAAAGTTTCTTTTTCAGATAATTATATTTTTTGGAACACACATACAAGTGACATACATACTTGATTTACTCAAACACTGACAAATCAAACATCGATGAATCAAACTTTCTATATTTCGATTTTTTCACTTTGCTTTAATTTCTCTAAACATACTAGTTCACTGGCTCAAGGTTCAATTTATTCCGAAAAATATGATTACTGAAATATTCTCAGTACACGATTACAATTATTCTTACATTATTTTCAGATTCCAGTTTTCGATAATCAGTTGACGTCATTATATTTCACTTCAAATGTAATTACTTTTCTTATCCGCCTGACTGTTTGTACTTTGCGCAACAGCCAGCGCCGGGGCGCCGCCTACCAGCAGCGCCCCGGCCTCGCAACCAGGGGGTACGTGTGTGTAACACGAAGACATTCGTACAATTCTGGTCTTCTCAACCTGAGTCAGACAGCAACGTATTCTGGAACATTGCGAGGGAAACGCACATCATAATCTTGCCTCACCAGCAATCGAACCCGGGGTCGCGTCATGGAAAGCGAGCATGCTGACCAATGAGCTAAACTGCGAATGCAGTTTTCTAATAAGATTTTTTATAATTATATGATACAGCGATTTTTAGGAAAATATTAAACCTATTCATTAAATTTAATATTGATTGTGGTCAATATATAATCGAAGCAATTTGTGAAAGTCTTTGCATGTAATTTGATAAATCTATGAGTACTGTACGAATGGCTCCTTTATGATTTAGCGGAAAACCATTGGGTGCTCTTGTTTTTCTTGCCTACTCTTTGACAATTTCTCAATAAAGAGACGCTCCATCAATATTCTGTTCAACAAACTCTTCGTGGCTGGAATGGTCTAACGAAATGGCTAAAAGATAATTTTGTGTTGCTGGTCTAGCTAACCAAACCAGGAGCGGTAACGGGCATAACCTCACAGACTGTGAGACCGTCAATGTACAAATTTGTATGTGTTCGCGCCGACGGATTCGACAAATTCTACCTTTTTAAATCATTTCAACTGAGGTGTTGTCTTTAAATATAAAATGTACATTTCCAGATATTCCTTCGGCGAAAACGTCTCTTTGTACTGAAAGGGATCCAGAGTTTTCACCGTGAATAATTGTGAGAGAAAAAAAATGTTTTGTTTTACTTCATGTGGTCCGATTATTTTCCTTATTTTAAGTAACTTCAATGGAAACAAAAATATTTACGTTGACAGCATGATTTTTTAATTCTGTAAGCTGTATATTGATTGAGTGGATTTAAAATGACGAAAGAAGCTTTAGATACTACTTTGGCACTGGAGAGATCTACAATCAAATAAACCCTAGTTTTTGTTTCTGTGATTTCGTCCGAACTGCATAGACATTGAGAATATTACCAAAATTAGCATTCAGATGGTAGGGCGGATATCTATACATCATCTCTGACATTGGTTGTTGAAAAGGATTGAAATACTTGTATGTGGATTATATTAAACTATTCGTAGTGTTTAATGTCTTGGCGCAGTCGCAGAAAAATAATAGCTTCAACGATGATGCTAATTGCAGTTAAGTTAAAACTAACGATACAATGGCAAAGAAGGAGATCTAAGGAAAGCAAAAAGAAAACATTCCTAGAACTCCCTGTAAGTTCAGGGGAATTTTTATTGTTTTTATTTAAGAGTTAGTGGCTCTGAAATACGCAAAAGAAACCCACACTCCCATGAAAAATTGCCGAAAAGGAATAATTGTCAAATACTCCGTGTAGATTGCGAGTAAATGACTATTGCAGAAGCAGGTTTAAATCAAGCGGCGATGCGTCTCGGTGGAGGTGGCGAACGGCCAAGGGCACTCGCAGTGGGGCCAACATCTTAAAACCTGGCGCGAGCACAGAAAATGTTTACTGAATTTACATTCCATTAACCATTCCATTTTAAACACTATTGTCGAATACAGAGGAAATGCTCTTATACTCGCAACGTTAATAAGTTTAAGAAAGTGTTAAGTTTCTATCGGGAGAGTAGATATTAATTACACATTCAGTACACATTCTTCTTCACAAAATATGTCACGAATTTCACACATTTAAGTTACTCAAAAAATTAACTTCATAACCTAACCAATAAAATATTGAAAATAATAATTACATGTAAAACCTAATGATGTTTTAACATGAGAGACTTTATCGTATTTATTACTTTCCATGTCAAATCAGAAAAATTATATTCCAAAATAAATGCTTGTAATATTTCGGTATCGTGAGCAAAACTCTTTTCATTAAACAACTTTATTCACAGCACACAATGTATGTTTTCCGGTACCATCTACAGTATCCACTTCAACAGTAAAATAATTTTTATAATAAATGCTCAACAATATGGATTGCATCCAGTGAATCGTATACAGTCAATATATTTGTTTCAATGACATTCAATGTTAATTATTTCCGTGGCAATAATGTTTGCAAGTTTCTTTCTTGTCCCAAACTTTCATCCTCAAACTCATTAAATACCATTTTCGTTTTCAAATACTTATTCAATAAGTGACAATTTTCCCTGGTTGGTAAGCAATGCATCTTTCACTTGAATTTGACGGGGAACGAAATCGTTGCGCCTGAACGCAACCCGCCGAACACAAGTGAATTAAGTATTGCCCACCCTCAGGAGCAACTCGTTATATAACATTTTCCTTCAAATGTTCAATAACGAAACGTTAGACGTAAACGGTACCTTATATAAAAAGTTTAAATAGTAACGAACAAATTGTTCAAGCATTGTGAAATAAAAAAATTATTAACGGTATACCTAATAATAATAATGATAATGATAATGATAATGATAATGATAATGATAATGATAATGATAATGATAATGATAATGATAATGATAATGATAATGATAATGATAATGATAATATAATGATAATGAAATGATAATGAAATAATGATAATATAATGATAATAATGATGATGATAATGATAATAATGATAATGATAATGATAATGATAATGATAATGATAATGATAATGATAATGATAATAATGATAATAATAATGATAATGATAATAATGATAATAATAATGATAATGATAATAATGATAATAATAATGATAATAATGATAATAATAATGATAATAATGATGATGATAATGATGATAATATAATAATAATAATAATGATGATGATAATGATGATAATATAATAATAATAATAATAATAATAATAATAATGTAAAAGTACAGTATTGAAAAGTTATTAATTTTAAAAGTTATCATCCTTCATTCCCATAATACGGCAGCTTCATGGTAAAACAGCGCATCGGGCTGTTATATCCCAGTTTGCAGGTTCAAATCCGATCGCAGCCTTAGATGTTTAAGGGCGAACAAATTCTTCGTATCCCTAAACATTTGCAATACGTAATCTGAAACTTTCTGTACAATAAAAACGATAAGAGCCAAGGAATTAAAATTTTTGAGATACTAATTCCATCCTGCACAGCATTTGAAATGACGAGAGGTCTCAAAAGGATGGTTGTGGTCAGAGGATATTGAAGCAAACAGATTTTATATAAGTGGAAAAAGTGATGTGTCCATTGGCCAAGCTGCGAAGACCGAACTCCAGTATTATTCTTACCGAAAACTGTACACCGTCACAAATAAAAAGGAATATATAAAATGTGAATTTTCCAAAAGTAAACTACATGACAAAATGAGAACGCTCTCGTATACACATGTACATTCATACATGTACATGTGTAAATACATCTATTTAAAAATTAATTCGCCAAAATTGGCCATGATATATACGAATCATTTTTTAAATCTTTTTTGAGGGGTCACTTTTCAGCAATTTTGTTATTAGAGACCTTCTTTTCTTACATTAGGAAGACCATTTCTTTGATACTCCAACTTTTCACGAAATTATGGGTTGGATAAAAAAAATAAGCTAGTGTGCTTGAAACATATTTTTTTAAAATTTAATTTAAAAAATTTTTTAAAAAATTGAAGCCTTTTTTCTGAAATCTTGTTTTAAAATTACCTTTATTTAATGTAAAATTACGTGATAACTATTTATCTTTTCAACAAGTTATATCTAGCCCCCTTTAATCTAATTTGAAGAACATATATTTTCATATGAAAAACCCTGTCTTCAATATTGCACTTGTAATAAGACTCTGAAATCGTGTTAAGCTCGTGTAATGTTCAAAAATGCATTTAATTAAAATTTTAAGCAAATTTCAAAATGCTTAACTTAAGAAGACAACGAGGCACAGAATACCAGCAGACAAAAATATCTCTTGTTTGTTCTAAAAATTTCTTATTTAAAAAACAGTAAGTTTGCATCTCAGTATTTTAATTACAGAGAAATCTACTTAAATTATTACTTTTGTAATTAATTTTTGGTTAACGATAAAAATTCATTTTATTGTAACGCAATAGACCTAAAGATGGGAGTGCAGTAATTCGCGAAATGTCATTTGTGGACTGTCAAAAATGTGTTTAATGTTAATTTTTACTTCATATGTAATAAATTATTTATAAAACGTCTGTTTCCTAAAATTTTAAATGACCTTGTTATTTAGAAAAAAGTCAAAAAGGAGCACTTGGCGGTCTTAAATGCAATTCTCTTATCTTAAAAGCATTGATTGTGATCATTATCATATTCACAGTTATCATCCTTTGCCTTGAAATATACTTTGCCATCAGTCTTCCCTATTTCTCAGCGGATGCCTCTTGTTGCCTGATTCGAGCCCAATCTAGCCAAATAAGGTATCTGTCTATTCTTTGACTATTTACTGGTCCCATTGTCAATGTTTTGCACGTTTTTGACCTGGAAAACATTGTTCCTGAAAAAGAACAAGCAAAGACATGTACGGTCTATCTTACATTTAGCATTTTTAGTTAGCGACAATATTCAAGTGATATTCTCCAATCTGCCCATGACATGGAATACTCTATCATTGACCGAATATCCTGATTTGGAATTTGTTACATTGAATTTTTTTTGAATTTCCGCTGCACATTGTGCCTGCTTCTCGAGTTCTTTGCACCCACTGTGTGCGCGGGGGGCGGGCGTGCCAGCGTTTCGCCCGACGCGTTGTGCGGCGGCGGTGTCGCCTGCTGGAGTCTCGTTGCCGCCAGGAGAAATGACTGGGGGTCACGAGAGGCCAAGCAACGCGCGCGGCTGGCAACGCGGGCTCCGCGCCGAGCAGGCCAATCAGCTGCCAGGGGCGCTAACTCATCAGCAAATGAATAAGCTGTTTTTAAGGCCGAGTACTGTACACTTTCATGGCTGGAACCGACATTAAATTTCAGTGAAGTCGGACTGGAAAGCAAGACAAATCTGTCTTTCAATAAGTATGTATAGACATAATATATATTTAAATGTATATCGACGTAAATAATAAGGTTTTTATTTATTTTTCGGTACATAATTTCATTTTCTAAACGTGTGAGGAAAGGAGAAATGTTTCTCACCATAGATTTTCTACGCCTCTCTTTTAAGTGACGAATCGAATCTTAAAACAGAATTTTATGAAAGAATGTATTTAGAGAAAAGAAAGGATACAGGCTGTATAAAGTTATCTGCAGCTCCACTCATCGGAGTTATATTTTATCGCTGTCAGGAGTGTCTTAATCTACAGCTGCAGTGCGTTGCCCATCTGCCGTTCGCCTTTCGCTACACCAGAGCCGACCGCGCCTGTCCTCCGTGACCAGCAGCGCCGGGAGCCCCATGGCCCGCCCACTCGGGCAGTAACGGGCCAAGCACCGGGGCAGATTTTGGATTGTTCCGTTGAAATTACCACAATTATCAGTCGGTGTTTGAGTTGCCCTCACTTTCCTCCTTTTTGCTATTTCGCACTGACAACTTCGTGAGAAGAGAAAGTTATGTCATCATACTGCGGTAAAGGGCGAATTTTTCGGCTGAAAGAAAATCCAGGTTTTGTGGATTCTTGAAATCGAAAAACCGATTGACGGCAAAACGGTCTGTCTACCCGTCCGTCTGCGGTCAATGCTAACGCCTAAACCGTTCATCCAATTTTCATCAAAGTTGATATTCCCGATCGATCTGAATAAATTCGAGGCTTTCAAAGTTTCAACCGGACATTCTGATTTTTAGGCTACTTTACATGAAGCATCAAAAATATTTCATAATTTTCACAAAAATAGATCCAAATATTTTTATTAAAGTTTGGCCTCCGATAGCGTAAACAGAATATTGCGCTTACGAGAATATTGCAGGACTCATATTTTCTGAAAATTGCAAAAGTGCAATATTTTAGGCATCTTCTTACATCTATAATATTGAAGATAGATATTTTTCCTGAATGAAATCCGTCTCTTAACGACCGATCTTAAAATAAGGTTATATTCAATCTCAAAACGTCTGTGGTGAACGTGTTATTATACCAGCTCATGTGGCGTAGATGGTCGAGTGTTTTATGTTTATATAATTTTCCTCGCCTTAGTAAGGTATGTTCCCTTTGCGTTGCTTTAATGGTATTTTTGTATGTATGTATGTGTTTCCATAGCAAGAGCCATAGTTATTGTGTTATACATAGTTCTGTGCTGTGTTGAATTCTGCTTTGAAGACGGAGATATAAAACTCCGAAACGTCAGCAAACTAATAATATTGTTAGATTACTGGATCAAATCTCACAAACAACGATGTTATTATTGTTATTATTATTATTATTATTATTATTATTATTATTATTATTTATTGAAACTACAATAGTAACTGATGGAGGTATAACAATAGGGGGATAAGAGCCCAAATTTATTGCTGATTTACCCTTGGAAATAATTTTTATTACATCGGAGCGAATATTTTGTTAACAATCCTTGCAAAAATCGCTCATTTTCTTTCTGTATTCATAATTCAAGTAGTGTATAGCTTAGGATACGGATCACAGAATTTTGAAAACGTGCACAGAATTCACTTGTACCCATAGCACGTGTGTAGTCAGATGAAATTCGTCGATGAACGTTGATCACGAAACATTGGAGCATCTAGATTCGTTTCGAAGCAATAGAATTCAATCTACATTGAAATAAATCGAAACCTTCTTAGCTTCTGTGCTGGCGAATGGACACAGTTTCAGAACTTTTCAAAGTTCGCCACCATTGTCACACCAACTTTCCAGCCATGATATATTCGCAAATCCAACATGCACGGAACAAAGGCTGTCTTGCGAGGTTGCTTTCCCTATTCCGGGCGTTGTATCGAACGACACAAGAACGTGAGTGGCTTTGCTTATACGGTAGCGGCGTCTTTGATAAATTGGGTAGAGGGCCTCGGTTTTTTCCCGAACGAAGCAGAGTCCGCCCCAAAAGTAGTCGCGATGGCAACTTTTTCTTCGGACGACACAATCGAGTTCCGATGGAAGTTCCTTCGACTGAACGCCCCGGCAGAAGCTGCAAAGGGGTTTGCACTTGGCAAAAGGCTTTTTGTCGCAAGTACCGCTCCGCGAAAGAGAAACTTTGGGACAATTTTGCTCCGGCGCGCGCAGTTCCATCCGCGAGTGAGTTACGCGGCCGCTCCGCTTTGTGAGGGCCCGTGTGCCCCGCGCCGGCGCTGGCGAATATGTACGCGCGCAGTCTAGCGGCGAGGGTCAGCGGGCGGAGTGGCGCTATAAATCTGCGCCCGAGCGGCGCCGGCCGCGGCCACCGGCTGCGGTTTTGTCTGCGACAGTTCGCTGGATGTTCTGCGAACCCCACAATTTTTACTCTCCAGTTAATATGACCGCTCACGAGAGGGGCGGTGAACGAGGGGCCCTCTCATAAGGCGATCCCACATACAGAGCGCGCTAGTCGGGCGCTTTGCGAGGGAAAGGGCGCATTCGTTTGTTCCTTAGGCCAGGAACATTTAAATAATTCAATCTTGGTATTTCATTGCTACATCATCTCCTTCTTCCATTACGACTTTCTAAATTCATAGTGTATTGATTAACATAAATAATTGTCATTGAAAGATAACAGCTGAAAAAATTATCATGTATATGCTAATACTTAAATGTAAATATTAGATCCCCAGAAAAGTTTATTCTATTTCCATCGTTTTCAATGAGTTCAGAGAAATATTTTTTAAATCTTGTAACTCTGTATGATGGCAATCAAAACGGAAGTTCAGAAACGTATGGGGAATATATTGTTTTTCTTGCACACGATCCGGATTTTCCGCGAAAAACAATTTCTTTGCGTTTGATACTACTGTTTCTTTTTCAACAATCTGTCCTTTTGGCGTGTTTCAAAGAGATCGTTTTCAAGAAAACGACGATTAGTCTCTGTGCAAATGTTAATTGTTTCTGCAGTATTCCAAAGGGGCTGACCAGGTAACATTTTCTTGATCGGTCAGAGTATTGTAGATTAATATTGGTATCATTCTCTTTTAATAAGTAGAAAAAATATATGTGGATGAGTGTTTTAAAACTGTTAATGTCCTTGCGTCTATTTTCATACTTTTCCCATCATATTTCCTGCATGTTAAACGCACAACCCACTGAATTGATTAAACCCTTCACTATATCCTCTATCATACGGCTCGATAGAATGCTGTATCGGGTGCTACCAAATGGAACTAGAGCAGTCATCAAATACGTCCAGAAGTAAGAAAATCACAGAATGAACTGCCATAAACTGAAACGCCACACATATCACGCGCTATTGATATAGAATGTGATTGCTTTTAATACATGCGATCCCTCATTCATGGCTTTGGCAACCGCCGGTAGGAGCGTTGATGCCTGGGCGTGCGCCACTGATCCCGCTCGCGCCCCCGCAGCCCAAAGGGCGTCCGCTGCGGAAATGCGCAGTGTGGGAGCATTGAAGCCAAACGCCAGAGAAAACTTTTGCAGATAGGAGTGAAAATCAAGCCAAGCAATATACTGTGAAGGCATTTTCTTTTCTTTTGTGGTTCTAATTTTTTATAAATACATTCCAATTAATATGTTATTTTAAGAGTTGGTGTTGTTCGCATAAACTGTAAACCAATTTGATAACATATTTATTACACCAAATATTTTCAGAGATTTCAGAGCCAGGAAAATATTACGTTAATTCAATTATTAAAATTAATCTTCAACTGCTAATTCCATTAAATTAATATCCGGCTAACTGGGTCGATGGGTCTTATAAGAAATAATCGCTATTGCCTACTAATAGCCGATTATTCGATCTGCCATCAGTACAGAGTGGCCGAGGAATCTGAAAAGCAAATGTACATTTCTAGCTACTCATTTGCTGGAATTGGCTAAATGAAAATCATATTTTCTATTCACAGAAATTTGTAAGTTTATTCAATGTTCATTGGTAACAATACGAAACTTTCGGTCATGACCAATCTCAAACCTTATATTGCAGTACCCGTCTTCGTGTGCTCTCGACCGATGTCGCCGCGTTGAACCATTTTCAATCTTCCCCGGTGTCGGTGGCTCCAGGTCCAAATACCATCTTCTTTTCTTCCGTTCTGGCACAAGTGTATTGAAGCCACTGATCCTCACCGCCTCATAAATTGATAATACTTAATTAATTCTCCTTTTAAAAGTTCCCTGCTCTTTCTACGCGTATACTTAAAATATTAAAGTTCAGCAACCTATATCTGCATCAAATACTCCCAGTCCTATTGTTGACAAATTCACCTAAGTTCACAATTCTAACTGCTACTCGAAATATTTCCAAGTTCCAATTTCCGCACCTTCCATCAATATTCTAAGTCCGACAATCATACGCTCCAAAGTAAATGTTCACAATTCCCAAACTCCCAACATCAATTGTCTACACACGATCCGCACAGCACCACGGCATAAGTCGGAATGAATCCATTCCCCTCTTTCAGCCCTTCAAAACTAGGTCCGTCTTTCTACTGTTTCTTGTCAGAAAAAAATCCATGCCTAGTCAATCCCTCAATTACTTACAAATTCAACTAGCCGCGCTCCAGACTGTCATTGCTTTCTCGGCCAATCCCCAAACAGTTTACTTTATCAACTAGCCGTGCCCCGTGGTTCAAAGCAATGAAGTTTGTTGACCTTAACGACAACTCGTCTACCGTTGCTATGCCGCCATATTTACAAATGTCTATCCTTTCAATTCACCCTGTTAACAATAAATGTGAGGCAATACAAGGTCCCACATATTGGTATGTCACAATATAATATGAACTAAAGGCTGAACGCATTGGTGGAAATTTTGTTTAGGAATTCATGCTCCTATCTTTGTTGTATCTATCTCTGTTGGCAATTCTTCGATCTGGGTTTTCGATCACATAATCTAATGGCTTGGAAAAGTTTGTCCAAGAGTGTGAGTCAAATACATTCTAATTCATATTTGTATTTAAAGAATATAAAAAGTTGAATTGAACATAGCATTGCCTTATTATTTTCGTTCTCAACTTATAAATCTCCATCCTCCGACATAAGCACCCATACGATTATAGAAATTATACTCAAATTACTCACCCAAAATGAATTCATTTCGGCGTAATGTGATGCAATAAAAATTGTCTCGAAATTTTCTGGTATAATTAAATTAGTACTTTATTGTACTTGGTGACTTTGATTGCAGTGAGCAATGTTTCATTTTTACGAGCGAATGTAGGGGGAATAAGAGCAAAAATCTATTTTTACTTTTTATTCCCTTATTCCCCCGACGTTTTAGTATATTCTCCCAAAGTTTTACTCCAATCACGTTGAGGAAAGACCTTTAAAATTTAAATAGCACCCTAGCGTGCATCAAGGCGTAAACTTGACGGTCTGTGAAAAGAAAATCGAGAAGCGAAAGTTGGTAGTGGTTTCAGAATAACATTCTTGTAAATCCTTTTTGAAGTCATTATTAAATATTGTTAATGTACGAAGAATGATAAACAGTGTATAATAAAGAAAAAAGAATAAAATAAAAGTTATGATGAAAGTTACATTTCAGAAACGTGTATTCAACCTTCGCAAGCAATTTACTATAACTTACATTTAATATTATATATATATTCCATTTCCTCAAAAAATATTCATCGTATGATTTTCAAATTTAGAATATAGATAAAAAAATACAAAGAAAATAATTATGTGTAAGGATTTTTTCAAATATTGCTTAGATTCATCATGGCAATTTTTAAACATAATTTTTTTGCAAGTAATTAATGAATATTCATTAATTAATATTTAACAAAATATAACTAACACCAAAATTTCCTTACTCATTTTTTTTATTTCTATTTCCGAAGCAATGTTGCTGTTTCAAATGTAATTAAAATGTAATCGGTTTTTCGGAAAAGTGTATCTTATTAAAATTAAGCATCAAAATCTCAAAAGTTCATATTAAAAACAATTTCAACAAAAATAAGAAAGTATTTATTTAATCTGAAATACATATTTAGATATAAACTCTTTGAGAGGAAAAATTTCATTGCAGACATCAAATTCTCGCAACTTAAAAATTTATAACTGTAATATGCTACTCATTACACAAGTAACAACATATTTATTTATTTATTTATTTACGTCAAAAAAACAGTTAAAAACTGCGTATGACGTGCTTTGGGGAAAAGTGAATTGTGTGCACATTTTCAAAATTCTGTGATCCCTACACTAAGTCATATACTACTTAAATTTTGAATTTTGAAAGGGAGAAAAAAACAAAAAACTCCCATGTAGTAAAATCTATTTTCAAAAATAAATAAGCAATAAATTTTGAAAGGGAGAAAAAAACTCCCATGTAATAAAATCTATTTTCAAGGATAAATAAGCAATAAAATTTTGAATTTTGAAAGGGAGGAAAAAAAGAACAAAAAAACTCCCATGTAATAAAATCTATTTTCAAGGATAAATAAGCAATAAATTTTCGCTCTTATTAATTCCTGCCGCGACAACATGGAAACGATAATTTGAATAATTGTATTTCCACTGAATTCTAGAAGACGTGCACAGAAAATGAAGTTACATTTATGTCCAGAAGCAAAACAAGGGGCCATCTCAGCATTTGCTCAATGGATCAGGGAAACTGGACGAAAAACCTGATCGAGATGGGGGTCATTGACCCGGAAGCTGTAGTACAATAGTTGTTACAGGTTGTTTATACTCATTTATACAGTCCAAATGGTAAATAATGCATTATGTATCATTGTTAAAATTAATGTTACTTTTCTTGTGATGCTCAGTATAGTCTCTAATTGTATAGAAACAGTTATGCAGCAGAAACGATTTCACTTGGGATTTAAACTTTTCTATTGAATTTAATCGTTTAATGTCATCTGGCAAAGTGTTGTAAAATAATGTACATGTATTGTATGTGAATTTTTGTAATGAGCTGTTGATACTGTCACCTGATGAATATGATTTCTACGTCGAGTGTTATAGTAATAGACTTCGGCATTTTCTGAAAATATATTCCCGCCCTTGAGCAAGTCATTTTTACAAAAACCACTGATTCGTAAATAAGAAGACACGGTAATGGTAGAATTCCTAGATTAATGAAGAGAGGCTTACATGAATCACGTGGGTGGGATTTGGTTATTATTCGTACAATTCGTTTTTGTAATCTAAAAGTCTGGGAGCTATAAGATGTATTTCCCCAGAATATTATGCCATATCTCAGGCGGAATGAACATTCGCGAAGTATACACAACGAGCAGTATGAAGGCTGACTGAATTTGCAAGAATTCTGAACGCGTAGCATAATGAACTTAATTTTGTGTTCAATTCATTTAAATGGACGTTCCATTTAAGGTTTGACTGACGTTCCATTTAAGGTTTGAACATATGTGCCTACATGCGTATCCCCACTCGATTGTTGGAGTTTCGTTCATTCAAATTATGCCAAAGCAATAAAAGTTGTGCACGCGCTATTAATAATAGTTTTTTAATAAATTATCCATAATCCTCCCAAAAATTAAGACGAGAGCTTATTTGTTTGCAATATTCTTATTTGCATACATATTCTATTTAAACGTAAAAGTACCATTTAAAAACATTCCTAATAATACAGTTAATTGCTTGTAAAACATTTTTATAAAAAAAATTTTTAATTGTATTTTAAAGTATTTAATTTTTACTACAGTGAACATTACTAGTCGGTTTTGATTTTTACGAAGAATAAAAAAATCGACATTAATTTTCCACAACACAGGGAAACTTATAAGCATTACTTCTTTATGCATGAAATAAAACTCAATGCAAAGACGTATCGAGATTACGGACATTAGTTGTTAATAATATTTGTTCATGTGTACTGTAAAATAATCTGTTAGGAAAGGAATTAACATTCCATTTGTTACTTTGTACTGTTTCATTATAATAACAAAATTTACTATATTATTCGAGAAGGCTCCACGATATTAAACACGTTTGTTTTAGATAATAGTGTACTTTGGAAGCAAATTCTTTCTGCTGGGTGCGTTTTATTGTGCAACATTTCCCAATATATTTATGATCCGTTTCAATGGCCTGGACATAGAAGTAAGTCATATTAATTCTTCTAGCTCTTTTTTACTTAACATTTCGTCATTTACCTTTCCAAAATAATATTAGAGAATTTGAAATAGTAATCTGCAACAATTTTTGCATCACTTCCAAGTGCTGTGATTCTCATTTTTACTTTATTCTACATACAGGAGTGTATTTGCTATATTAATTGGTACCGTAGGAGACTGGGTTCCCTCTAAAACGGCATTCTCTTTTACACGTATTTTTCGATATCTTATCTTTTCTTCCTGTCTTTTCATTTCACGAGTATTGTTACAGTGCCTCGAATACCGCGGTGTTGTATCTAATCGCGTGTGGCTGTTGCTGGTGCTGGTTGCCCTGTGTGGAAGCTTTTTTCCGGTGTCGGGGGGGGGGTCCAGTCATCGCCCCTCGATGCTGCAGGTGGCTGACAGCCCAGGAGCCGCCACGTGGAGATAGCACACGGGCGGCGCGGCGTTGCCACATTGGGCATTTTTCACTTCAAAATACACGATTTGTGTTATTTTTGGAGGCGGGAAATCGTGAAAGTAAAATGATGGAGGGAAGTTGGAGACCACTTTAAAAAAATTAAACGTAGCAAATTGTACTTTGTATAACATGGGAATTATGAATATGATGCTATTTTAAGTTTCTCGCTATAACTAGTGAGACTAATATTTTTGTTCTGATTATTATCACTAATCTGAGAATTAATTATATTAATTTTATTACTTAAATTCGCAAAAGTTAGTGAGACGTTCTATTTCGTTCTCACGTTGTCTGTTACAATGGTTTTTGAAGATACGGGGTAGCGTGTGTATCACAATTTCCCAATTACTTAAACGTTGATATTAAAAATTACTAATAATTTGTTGGGGACAAATTTCTATTGAAATTTTCATAATGAACCCGACATCCTGTTAGCGGATGGCAAGGTTAGAAAAAGTCCCTTCAAGTGAGTCCTGTAACATTCAGAACAAGCCACGTTATATCGTAGTCAATGATTGATTGGTGTTTTTGGGCGCGAATGTTGTAAAGGTCATTAGTCCCGTAAGTGTAGTGCATATTTTATCGCAGGATGTTGCGGTTTCCCCGCAGAATGGAGAGAACAGGAGTTACACGCCGGTAGCAGAATTTTCCCCAACCATGCACCTCTTGCCAGCATCGAACAAGCTTTAGGCTATATTTATTTATTTATTTTACGTCAAAAAAACAGTTAAAAACTGCGTATGACGTGCTATGGGGAAAAGTGAATTGTGTGCACATTTTCAAAATTCTGTGATCCCTACACTAAGTCATATACTACTTAAATTTTGACTTTTTATTAGTTTAGTGATGAGTTGTAGTTGACATTTACATAATTGATTGAAGGCGTTGGCATTGTCAACAATAATATTTATTTCAATATAAGCTCTAAGCTCCCAACTGGTCTCGAGACACGTGTGGTAGTGAAGGGCATGTAAGTGTGCATGTGTGTGTGTGGGTGTAAGGAAGGGGAAGGAAATATCGCGCGCGCTGCTGCTCCGGTTTTCGCCTGGTGTTGATCGGAGAAACCACGGAAAACTACCGATCAGAGCAGCCGGTCGCTAGAATTCTTCTCCAGACAGCGGCTGAATCCGTGGAAGCGAAGCTATGCAGTCGGTGTCTAAAACCCTGCCATCGTCAGCCCTCGGCTCTGGAACCTCCCACTCAGAGGCGCTGCAGTAACACCATGATGCCCTGAGCAACCTAGGCCGGTCGCAGACAAGGAGATTTCTTCCTGCGCGTGATGGGTTGCGTGCCAATCAGAGCCGGATCGTCGTGGAATTTCGTTGCACAAAATTTCCTACAACTTCATTGGTAAAAGTAATCTTGGACCTCCCCACCTCTCCCACTGTATGCCCTAACATTTTGTAGTATTTATTGTGACTCATCCTGAATTGACATTTTGGTATATTGAGAGATCACTCTGTAGCATGTAAACCGTCCAAGAATAAAAATTGTGTGCCGAACTCGATGAAAAAGAAAGAGTAAACAGATGATCAGAAGAACCAAGATGAAAAAAATGAAATTGCAATGTTAGTGGATACAATTTTAAAGTGATTTTGATTAAAATAAAAAAAATATATTTAGAAAGTTGAAAAGATGAACGATGGCATTAGTAAGCAATGAGAAAGTTTTTGGAATATGAATTGTGTGTGAAAACAAGGACCTAAGAAACGATAAAAGTGGTTGAAGAGAGCTTTTAACGAGAACAGTGGAAAGGAAAAGAGTAGCGTTGTCTCTGATGGGTGTGATGGATACTTGTAGGAATTTATATTTTTTAAATAGTGTATTAGCTATAACAATTGAAGGGCTTGACAATATCAAGATAAATCATACGTGCCACCAAATGTCTCCTGTCAATCGTAATTGATTTGACTGAAAATGTGGCTTGTGTGTAACGTCTATAAAAAGCGGAAAATTGTGAGGTTGATGTGCCTTACCTTGTTACTACCCCAAGCCTTTCAATTAAATCAGCTGACGTGTATTGGTGTGTAAATCTTTCAAATTCCTCGTTTTCAACAAATATGTATGTTGATGTACAGTGCGTGTTTCGTCCAACCTGCATAAGGAAATAAAAAGTAGTTCGTTCTGCGCCACCTCGCTTCGCTGCACCGCCGCTGCGCGCGCTCGGCGCGGGCGATTTGCGGGGAGTTGGAGTGAACTGTTCCAGGTGAACGGATCAGTCATTTGTACGCGTTGTATTGTGCATGCACACGCGCGTTCAATTGTCTCCCTCGCACAAACAGAAAATGCCGCTTCTGGAACATTCTGGTCCATGCCACTTGGATCACCGTTGGCTTCACGCCTCGCTGGCTGTGCCAGTGTTCGCACGAATTTCTAATGGTAGCGAAAGTGTCCACTGCAATCGTAATTGCATGGAGAATATAAAATTTTAATTCAACACAATTAGAACCATGTGTTACTACTCTTTTTTCGAATCGATCTTTGTTAAATTAATTCCATTTCCTGATTATCTATCGCCTCATCAAACTTTTTCAGAATTTGTTTCAATGAACCGCCGTAGGTATTCTTGTAACTTCTGAAAACTACGATTTTATATGGCAAAACTGCGCAAAGATATTCGTATTATTTTTTTGTTGCACCATAACCAGAAATATTTTAAATTGAACACTGTAAGAGACGTGATATTCATTGGACGTGTAGCTGTGTATTTCATTGTACTACTTTTCTTACCAGTCATAGATAACGCTGAATAAACCATTAGAAGCGATTTGCCATATTTGGCTCGATCAGAGAACTATTTGCTTATCTTAAGATCTATTTTCATTAAAACCTCCCAAATTATGAAAATGTTTTTCTTAGTGCAATATTTTCATCAGCATTGAAAACCAATTTATCATTTCATATACTAGACTTTTTTTAATATGGTTTGTGTAATTTTGAAACTTAATCAAAAATAACTTTAAGTACTTACACTTACAAGTCCAATAACGTAAAAAAACGTTCATAATGTAAATATAAACGACATGGTAGATATTTTAAAAAAGGATAAAAATGTGGTAGTTACACAAGAGATGCAAATATTTCAAAGGTTTTCTATTTTCGAAAACGATTAAAAGGTTAAAAGTGCAAATCGAACCTATCCCATCTTTTCATTTTATATATTTTTTTTTTAAATTACTCTATTCACATTTGAAGAAAACTTTTTTGTTTATAATATTTTGTTCCATGGGCTTCATGTGAAATACTTGAAATTTTTTATTTATTTTCAAAGTATCAAGACCTCGAGTCGGCCAGAGGTATCGCGGAATTTTAATTTCGGAAAAAATATTACGAATAGTTTCGGCGCTAGTGTAGTTCACAGATGGAGGGATGGGTTTGAAAAAAAACTTTTTCGGTATCAGGGGACCACCTAAACATTAAAACCTTGAAATTGATTTCCCGCAGATTTAGATAACTTTCTCTGAGGTATGTATGTTCCTCCGTATATGCATAGGTATACCAGAATTTTGAACGTTTAGTTGTAACTAAATATTTTGTAATAGTGATTGTCTGGATTGAGTAATTAGTAAGAAAAGAAAATTATTTACTGATACGGAGAAGAATATAACCAATTACTAATTCAATCATGTATCAAAGCAATAATATTAGGATATTTTTTCCCTTTTTGAATCCATTGTTCTATGCCTATTGACTTATAATCTATTTGTTGTTAGAAACAAGACAGTTTAAACGGCATGGACATCTCTAACGGTGCAAGGAAATTGCATTTTGCCTTTAGCTCATGCGCGAGCCACCACTATTATCGAGTGCGCATCTTATCTGTTTAATTACATCATCGGGAAGAGCGGCATTAACGCGATGCGTAATCGCTGTTTTCTGTTTTAGATGTTCTCTCGCCCCCTGTCATCTCTTCACTTTGTGTCACGTACTCGACAGCACTCAAATTTGGTGATACGTGCAATCGAATGCATAAATACAAAGGCGATTGCCCGGGGCGGAATGTTTTAGGCGAAATCACACAAAAAATAATGTTGGCCAATTTTCCAAACAGACGAATTTCCTTGTAACTCTACAGTTCCTTGTTCTTCGTATTCGTCTCTCTGATACTACAATCTACCCGGGTCAGACATTTCTCAGATATGCTCCATAAGCGACGAGGCTTTTAGAGACGGCCCGACCCTGAGGAGAGGTTCCAGAACAGAGGGAGAGAGGAGGTTTCGCGCGCGAAGGTTGCGTTTTCGTAGTTGAACACTTTGCTCCGGCATTCGCCTGGTATTGGTCGGAGGAAGCACGGAAAACGACCAATTAGATCGACCGGCCTGAAAATGTGCGTCAAGGAGTGCTACCTCACCGGTGTCGAAATGCCGCCTTCGCCGTGAATTGAACCGAGTACTTCCCTCTCTTCGAAGCTTTCGTTGGGGCTGGCAACGACATACACCATCGTAGTTGAATCGTTGCAGCAGATGCGCAATGAAGAATACTAAGTTCATGTTAGGCACAAAGCGTTCGCTCTTTTATTCGAATGTGAAAGAGTAACTGAAGTATCTATAGAAACAGCGAAGGCGCCGTAGAAACGTTAACCAATCAAATGATGCAAGGCTTCTAAGGAACCTACGGGATAAGTGTATGCCTCTAATTGCAACGTACGTTATATAGTTTTCCCTTTAACGTTCAATAAATAAAAAACGCACTCTGTAATATTTGCAGCACACTACTATATCATTATTCTAAACTAGAATTCTCAACGGTGACAGTATCGACCCTCTGGTTTCTCATGAAATTTTCAAGGAGGTAGTAAATAATGATTATCAAGATGTTGATTGAAACTCTATTGCTGAATATGGATCAGGTGAGTAATCGGAGCAATATCTCGTTACTTACTAAAAATACTCCTGACGTTTATTGTCGTGGTCACACACACGACCTTTAAAGTTCTTCACGATGCCTCTAGAACCCCTGGGTGTCGATGAAATTTTGAAGGGGTTAATAGCTAATTATAAACCGACACCTTATCAGAATTAATAGCATCCCATTGATTATAAAATAATATTAATGAACTTATCTGTTTTCTGCAACAAAACGTGTAATAATAAATCATAAATTCGCTCCTCTTCTTTCGTATCTATCTTTCATCCTTAAGAATTAGTATGTTTAAAAAACTCTCCGCAATATACACTGCAGAAATATAATGGCCAGTTCTTAAACAACACTCAACAGTTCGTATCTATTGCTTTTCAATGTAGATTAGAAACTCAGATACTTAGGAATGGAAGCATTTTCGATCATTGAAAATCGAGATATTTACGAGAATATTGGTGTACAAAACTGTTAATTTTAAGACATTTATGTGCAATTTTGGTGTCGTAATTACGGATGCTGTATATTATAGAGAAAACGTAAGAAGGTGGATTAGCAAATATTTCCTTAGAAGGGGTCGATGAAAGAAAAGTTTGGGCATCCCTGGTTTAAATGTCGTGACGCCAGGAATCCGCGCCGACAGAAAGGTGTGAGTCTCTTTTCCTGCCGGCAGCAGAGAGAGAGCGAGAGAGAGAGCGCGAGAGAGAGCGCGAGAGAGCGCGCGAGAGAGAGCGCGAGAGAGAGCGAGAGCGCGCGAGAGAGAGCGCGAGAGAGAGCGCGCGAGAGAGAGAGCGAGAGAGAGCGCGCGAGAGAGAACGCGAGAGAGAGCGAGAGAGAGCGCGCGAGAGAGAGCGAGAGAGCGCGCGAGAGAGACGCGAGAGAGAGCGCGCGAGAGAGAACGCGAGAGAGAGCGCGCGAGAGAGAGCGAGAGAGCGCGCAGAGAGAACGAGAGGGCGCAGAGAGAGAGCGCGAGAAGCGCGAGAGAGCGCGCGAGAGAAGCGCGAAGAGAGAGCGCGAGAGAGAGCGCGAGAGAGCGCGCGCGCGAGAGAGAGAGAGAGAGGCGAAGGAGAAGAGGCGAGAGAGAGGCGAGAGAGAGAGCGCGAGAGAAGAGAAGAGTGAGAGAGAGAGAAGCGCGCGAGAGAGAGAGAGAGAGAAGCGGAGAGAGCGCAGAGAGAGAGCGCGCAGAGAGAGAGAGCGCGAGAGAGAAGCGAAGCGCAGAAGAGAGAGCGCGAGAGAGAGAGAGAGAGAGCGCGCGAGAGAGAGCAGCGCGCGCGGAGAGAGAGAGAGAGAGAGAAGCGCGGAGAGAGAGAGGCGGAACGCGCGAGAGAGAGAGAGAGAGAAGCGCGAGAGAAGAGCGCGCGAGAGAGAGGCGGAGAGAAGGCGAGAAGAGAGCGGAGAGAGAGAGAGCGCGAGGAGAGATGAGAGAGCGCGAGAGAGAAGAAGGCGCGAGAGAAGAGAGAGCGCGAGAGAGAGAGAGCGCGGAGAGAAGAGCGCGGAGAGAGAGCGCGAGAGAGAGCGCGAGAGAAGAGCGGAAAGAGAGCGCGAGAGAGAAGCGCGCGAGAAGAGCGCAGAGAGAAGCGCAGAGAGAGAGAAGCGCGAGAAGAGCGCGCAGAGAGACGCGAGAGAGGAGAGAGAGCAGAGAGAGAGGCGCAGAGAGAAGCGCAGGAGAGAGCGCGGGAGAGAGAGAGAGCGAAGCAGAGAAGCGTGCGAGAGAAGCGCGAGAGGAGAGAAGCGAGGCGGAGGCAGCGCGAGAGAGAGAGAGGAGAGCGCGAGAGACGCGAGAGAAAGAGAGGAGCGCGAGAGAGAGAGAGGCGAGAGAGGAGAGAGCGAGAGAGAGCGAGAGAAGCGGCGAGCAGAGAGAACAGAGAGAGGAGAGGAGAGGCGAGGCGAGAGAAGAGGCGAGAAGGCGCGAGAGAGAGAGAGAGAGAGAGAGGGGGAGAGCGCCGTGGGTATTGCGCGTGTACCGTAGCAACCGCCGGCACCGCGCTGTGGCCAGCGAGCCCTCGCTCCGCTCGGTTTGATTCGAAGGAAGGCCGCAGCTGAGTTTTTAGGGAGTAGCAGTGCCGAGTGGCAGGTTATAAAAGCCTATAGTGTTGTGTTGACGATCTTTGCTACGAAATTGGTGATTCTCTGCTGGACTGTGGAATTGCGCCTCCTATTGGGTAATCTGCTCATCTTCCGAACGCATGGAAAATTGACAGACTTTGTTGGTGTGATTTTGTATCGACGATGATGGCTGGTACAAAAAATTTTTGACTGCTGAAAGTTCTTATTTGATCATAACATTTAAATAATTTTTTTCTTACACGAATCATCAAAGCATTTAATAATAAATCACAAATTCTATTCTCCTTTGAAATTTCACATCATTAGCTGCAATCGTTAACCCATGATCACATGATGGAAAGATATTCATTTGGAAAATTGTTCTTTTTAAGTCTTCTTGAGCAAAATATTTGTGTTATAATTATGTTTGTGCTGTATGCTATAAAAAGTTAAGCGTGTTAATGGAGGACCATTCTGTTAAAAGGGGTCTATTCCAGTAAAGTTTTGGAAATTCAACTGTATTATCCATCGTTCTTATAATTACAATTAAAAATTCATCATCTTTATTCCCCATAGGAACAAAAAATAGTAACGTTTCGACCTTCCAAGTTCCAAGTTGATAAGCATGATGAATACGTTTTTTGAGAATTTGGAGTGCTAACTAATTATCATTTACGTTTTAATGAGTTGAAATTTCTGAATTTGTGTGCCTGGAAGATAAATATCAGAAAGATAAATATTAGAAACGGTTAACTTGTAGTAGATCATATCAAAAACATATTTTGTGTGTTAAGTCATTTATCAAAAGACGATTTCTGAAGAATGTTCCCGCTACAATTGGCTTGAGGTAACTCAACAGTTCGTTTAGTAGATTTGTGTGAAAAACCTTTCCCTTTGAGTGTCTGCCAATAAACTTCAATTTGTCATAACCTTTAGAGGACACAAATTTGGAAAGGATTGACCGAAGGGCAGCTAAATTTACTTTCCGAGACAAGAAAATGGCAGGGTGGGATTAACTCGAAAACAGGCGATCAGTAGCAAGGCTCTGTGCTTTGTATAAAGCGTACAGTGGTCATCCAGCTTGGAAAGAAATTAATCGGCGGCTAAGTATTCCTACGTATATTAGTAGAGGGGATCACAGGCACAAAATAAATTTAAGACCGCAGAGAATGGATGTCGGAAAATTTTCTTTCACAAATCGAACGATAACGGAATAGAATAGATTGCCTGTGAAAACCTTTGAACCCTTTCCTCGAAGCATTGAACAGTTTAGGAAATTAATTTAGAATATTACTACGTAAATGAGGGACTGAATTGAGAACAGTAGGTTATATTGGTATGCAAAAGTGTTATTTTGTGAAGTGAGGTGTCGTGCAGTGTAAAGCAGAGAAACAAAGAAGAAAGTGATTTAAGGGTCATAATGAAGTGAAGTGCAGTGTAGTACCAATGCAGAGTTGTCTTAATCGTGCAAATATTCAGTGCGGATTTACATTATAGAATTTTCTTTTTCTTAATGTAACTCAGCGTTTTATGAATCAATTAGTTTTTATATCATCATCATCATTATCATCATCATTCTCATTATCATTATCATTATTATTATTATTATTATTATATTTTACCATTTTTATTATTATCATTATTATTATAAAACTTGTATGTTAGTGATATTATCTTATTTATATAATTAGCTGCCACCGGGTTGTACCCAATTGCAGCTTCAATTAATATATCTTTATCTTTTTAACACATGGTATCCGACCGTCCCCCCTCATGCAGCGAGTGGCCCATCCTGTTCGTTACAGCCTCCTGCAAGTGCTAGGCAGGGTGACGAACGTGCACATGTATTCGGCACCGGGCTTCCCTGATTGGCTAGCAGGCGCGGAGCGCGAAAACGCGCGAAATTCGTATGTTCTCTTTCTATGGAAGTCTTGAAGGTCCGTTTTAAGCGCTGTTTTGTCATTTTGGAAACGGCATATATACTTTTCATTTTATTGCTATTTATACATTTTTTTACTGTTCATATTTTGAAATTCAGTTTTATTGGACACATTAGTGAATCATGAATTTTATTCCGTTCATGTCTCAATATTTGTAATGTGCCATTAAAAAAATGTTTAGTTTTATATGAAGGGAAATGTTGCAATAACAAAGGAGGCTAATGGGGTTAATGGAAACAAAGTTTTTTCAATTGTATTTCCAATTTTGAGCAAAATTATAATAAAATTAACTTAGATTGCAAGTTGAAAAATTTATTCAAATAGCTACTGAAATTCACATTTTGTATACCTTTGGTATACATTTTGTATACCTATTAGTGTATTGTAATCTTCTTGAAGGTCATTTGATTTTCCTCCTCATCGGTCGCGCTGTTTTGCGCTTGCACTCGAAAATAAAAATCCTTCTTTAAAATGGGTGTGAGTTGAAGCCTTAACGGTAGTGTACATTTATGTTAATGCATGTACGTGTTGCATATGGAATGTGGGTTTCGTGTGCGGCTTTGCTGCTTAGATAAAGATGTGCCCCCCCCTGCCTTGGCCTAGTGCAATTCCCTCGTTGCGGGGGGGGGGGTAAGACAGGCACGTGGCGAGCACGGCGCATTCCCTTTACCGCATCAAACAAACTCCGCTTTTCGTCGTCACACAGCTACAAAAACTGAGACGATATTTAAAAAAAGCTACAACTCAATTTTTGTTTCGACCGAGAATCGAACCTGCGAGCACATCACGGGATACTAGTACTGCTTATGAGCTATCCTGAAAAGGTGGTAAAGTTGTCTTTATCAGTCAACACAGGCACAAAGTCCTTATATTTCATAATTAGAGGTTGTCGTACATATATTAAGGGGTTGACTTCACGGGGCAGACTTTGACGAAGGATATTTCGAAAGTATTTCCTCTCTCGTGCACTATTCTCCCTCTACGCCAACCCAAGTGTAACAATGAGTGCGTTCTGAATCTGCGCCATATAGAGAGCGATTTTCCTAAGGATGAGCCAAAGTGACAGCTAGTGATGGCAACATAACTGAAGGTTCAGTCGTCGTTGTGGCCTTTAGCCTATTCGACTCCCTTCCCGCATTTGTTCGTTTCCAGTTGGCTAACCTGTAAATGGGTTCGACACTTCCTTTTGTGGTGTCATTGTCTGACAAAAATATAGTGCGCTGCGAGAAATAATTGATATTAGGAAGGGCAGTGTAATGTGCTCCTCTGTAAAAATTCTTTTTTTCTTTATATACTTCATTGAATTTACTTTTTGTGCGATAAATATTGTTTATTTTAAAACCGAGACTTGAATGCGAGATGCGTACCGGTGCACGTGTTTTCGGCTTAAAATCATTTTTCTTTCTATTTACATTCGTGGCAGTTTTCTTTTAGTGATTGTGAGAGCATGTTAAGACATTTTCCACATACGTAATTAAATTTAAATATTTCCCGGACTCACGTACGAGCATATACCTCAGCGAAACTCTTAGGGATGTTTTCACAGGAGCCATTAGCACTTTACGAAGGGGCGTAGCTGAACAGCTGTCGCGGCGGAGGGATACTTCCCTGAAAGACATGTGATGTTCACTTGTTTTCGCGAACTGTCACTTTGGCTCATCCTTAGGAAAATCGTTCTATACACAGTGTTTTCTGCATCAATGATCCCTCCTGCATGGGAGCGGTTGAGGTGGCTGAGGGTGGAGTGTGGGTGGAGGCCTGTGAGCGGGGGTGTGGTGTTGCAGTGCCGCCGCAGAGCCTGACGCTGCTGGACGGCGACGGGCGCGTGCTGGACGGCCCCGCGCTGGGCCCCTTCCCCGAGGGCGCCACCGTCGCCCTCACCTGCGTCTCCCAAGGCGGTGAGTGTGGCTTCAGACTTCATACAGACAAAGTTTATTTACAACGAAACGCGTCCTTTAAATACGAAGGCCCTCATATTTAGAACCATTCTGACTTACAAGCGAAATGCTAGTCAAGTTTTATTTGAAATATGTATTCAATCCAAAAATTATTTTAAGCATTTTTTATCTAATTTATAAAAAAAAATTAGTCTTTCTCTCTCCCTCCCTCCCCTCCTCTCTCTCTCTCTCTCTCTCTCTCTCTCTCTTACACATACACACACACACATACACATACACATACAAAGTTACTCTGAATTGCTTCAGCTTGTACTCGCGCGTGTGAAGAGCGTCAACTTTTGTGGAGCATCACGAGCCATAGTGTGGCATCCACAGCATCATCCGAGGTTGATGCGCAAAATCCATGCGTGAATCAGAGAAAAGTCTAATTATTTGCATCGCGTCCAACTGAAAACACTCGCTAACAATGGCGAGTGCAATTTTAGTAATAACATCACAGACATTCAAAACTGCAGTTAACTATTCATTTGACAATACAGAATCAAGTCTCATTTCCTTAACAGTATTACGACAGAAATTCCCAAACCAATGTCGGGTTTGTATTTACTGTGTGCAAATGTCATTGCTTTATTTCCGTGGGCAGAATTATTCATTTTAAAACAAGTAATCATATTATATCAAAAAGCAATACATGCGTAAACCTTTTACGGAACTCGTTTGGCTGTGGCTTTGGCAATAGAACGTGGTGGTCGTGGTCGTTGCACTTTCCTCATTTGCTTCAGTCTCTGCATCTATTAAAGTGCTACTAGGAGGAGTTTCTATGCCCTGAGGGATACGAAAACATTAGTCATCTCTCAAAAAATGTATTTTACAAGTATTTTCTCGAAAACACAAATTCTGACTACGAAGGCTATAGTTTTCATTTTTGGGAAACTTCATTAACTGAACAAAAATCTTAAAATATGTTTTGTGTTTCGTAATATGATCGCGGTGAAAGAGTTTCCATATAAATTTGAAAATAAATATTTATTGTATTATAATTATTTTTGTTCCTAAATCCTAAACAAAAAAATAAATACAATAAAAGGGCCTTCTTAATGAGTTAGACATATTTCAGATAGTATCGTAATGATTGCATTAAGATTTAGAGTCCGGATATGTCACCAATTTAAAAGTATTTTAACGTACTCTGGGATGGCATTTTGGTGACATGTTTTCGAGAGAAAATGAAGTACTCAGTATGTAATTGGAATGCACAGCTTGCAACTTCCCCTCCGCTCCCCTTGGTGGGGAACTTCCCGCGCAGTCGTCTCGACCTTCGCCCACCTCCTTCTCTCCTGCGGCCCACTTTCCCTCTGCGTTATCGCGACTGAAGAGTCACCGGCCAGGGAGGCCTCGCCCTCACCTGGGAGGGGGAGCCGAGAGGGGAACTCGGGTGGATGAGAATAGGATGGAGGGCGGTAGGATCCGTAGATGAGAAGAGGAAGGAAGAACAGTAGAAACGGGCATGTAGAATAGATTTGGGGAAGATGCTGTAAAGAAGAGGAAAGGAAAAGTAGTGTAGAGGAGAGGAACGGAGGGGAAGTGTTCGTGTAGAGGCGGGCAAAGGTGGAGACAGGAGGGGAGACTACCGCCGCCGGCTGCGGGCCGGGCTCCTAAGTTACGGCCTATTTTATAGCCGATCACAATGGTCCTTGCATTCAAAAGTGGGCCGTTCGAGGTTATGACGTGGCACTAATGTGTGTTCGGAACTCGTGAAGCCCAATAGCATAAAATGTTGCGCTATACATCACGAGTTGTAATAACCGCGTCATCTCCTTCCTAGTCACACGGCCGTGTACTTTATGTAGCGGCGCAAGACGTGATACTCCCCACAAGAGCGGCAATCAACGATAATTTGTGTCCGCCATAAAAAAGGTGGAGATGCGAGCAGTGATGATTGTTGTTTCAACCTTTTTTTCTTCCCTTTTTCTAATGCACCGGGTTATAGGGAGTTTTAAGAATGTCTTTTCTCAGTTTATGGAGGAAAGCTGGCGAAGGATGTAATGTGGAGCGTAGTCGTTATACAGAGTTTTGAGTTATTTGCAGTATGCCATTAAAACTAACTTCTCAAGAAACATTATCTGTGAAATTTTCATTTCATTTCTTATGGCTAGAGCATCTGCAAGACGCGTAATTTATTTCTTTTCTCAAATACAAATATTTTTGGGTCGCAATTGTAATAACATAATGGTGCTTGAATATTTGTTATCGAAGTTGATGAAATGATGTGATACTTGTATCAAGTAAAATGGATGGTTGTCGTAATTTACTAAGTTTCTGCCTAATATTCTTCTCTACGTTTTATCTGAATCAGGATAATAGAAAACATTCGAAGATAAGTGTATATTAAAATACGATTTGCGAAATGGCGCAGGTGGCGACTGCGTGTTGAGCATTTCGTGTCGGTCGTGAAGTTCATTAAAGTTTTCTCTGGGCGCGCCCGGAAATGCGGTCGACGGCAGACGGAATTTTCTTCGTTTTTGATCAAGTAAATTATCACAGAAAATTGCATTTATTTTTCATTAATAACTATAACTGTAAAGGAATCCCTTGCTACTGGCCTAGATCTGTAAAGGAAGCGTTGACTTTTCATGATAAGGCCCTCCATCAATATAGCGCTGACCGGTATAATGAATTGATTGGATCTCCCAGTCAGAAAATCCCGACAAGCAATATTATTTTAACTACAATAACAATATTCATAAAGCAAATGTTTTATTAAATTAGGCGAAATGAACGTGTTCTGTATACATATTTCTTAAACTTATTTGCACATGCCTAGCACACAACAAGTATGTTATGTTGTAACATATTGTACGTTTCTCAAGTTCTCTTAAATTAAAAATATTTCAACGTGCCATTGTGTGTTACATAAAAATCAGCGTCGTTCTGTAAATCCTGCTGCTTGGGATGTTCGTGTCCAGTATCCGGAGCAAGCGCTTCCAGGATCGAGTTTACAGAGGCAGAAACCTATTAATGGAGCGCGTTTCGATCACAACGGCGTCCCGTTGCCAGCGGCCGCGGGCGCCGCGTCGAGTCGCGTTGCGTCGCGGACTTCTCGGCATCCGCCGGGCGGCGCGGGGGCGATGGCGAAGGGCGCCGCCCGCGGGCCCTGAGCCGCCGTCCGCCCCCCCGCCCCGCCCCCCGCCCCGCTGCACGGCCGCTCTGGCCGAAGCGCTGCGCCCACCCGCCGCCCCACTCTCTCCCCCCTCCTTCCCCCACTCATCCCACTAAGCCTTCCTTCCATTCTCCTAACGATCCATTCTCCTCACGATCCATTCTCCCATAATCCATTCTCCCCACGATCCGTTCTCCCCATGATCCATTCTCCTAACGATCCATTCTCCCCACGATCCGTTCTCGCCATGTTCCACTTCCCTACGTTCTCTCTTGCACTTCTCTACGTGCTCTCTCTCCGAGTCTTGCATGACGTGCGTCCCCCGCGCTAAGCCCGGCGCGGCCTGGCTGCGCTGTCCGTCGCTCGGCGCCGCCACGGGGGGGGGGACAGTCCGTCAGAGTTCAACTGCGCGCAAACCGCCCTCCCCCCTCGGCGTCGCCCGCCCGCATTATCCAGGTGTTTGGACACGACGCGCGGTCGGAGGACCACCGCCCAGCCAGTCTTCGGTCAAATATTGAATCGGTTCTCACATTTAGAACAGATATTAATGAAACACATTCGGTGTGAATATCGTAATGAACCTCGCACCGCTATGAACAACGAAGCAGACGGCAAAATCTGTACGAGATTCAGTTAAATGTCTGTAGAAGATTAATTATCAAAATCTGTAGGATATTAAAATGCAATGTATAACTGAAACTTTTTTATGACAATGTATAAAGAATTACTCTTTTATATTTGGAGCTAATTTTTTATTTGATTTCATCATCACAAATGTTAGAAGCGTCAGACATTACCTGACTAAAACTGTGATTTTTTTTTAATTCTTTTTACAACACTTTTTTTAATTGTTGCAAGTAAACTTAAATGTGTTAATTTGTATGATTCGTTTTACTGTTTACTATTGCGCAGTTTACTCAGCATTTTCTGACATTATTACTTAAAATTATTGTTATGCAATATTATTGTTACTTGTTATTGTTTTTCTAACCATTATTGCAACATACTATTATTGTTACTTAAAATTGTTACTTATAATTATTGTTACATAAACCAACCAAGATGCACACATAGCCAGGAGACTCTTGCCCTGAATTGGGATTGTAATGGGCTAATAATATTAATAATAATTACTTCAAATCCTAGCGAGTCAGATTTATTTGGATAGCACAGAGTTCATCGAAAATATCAGTCTAGAATTTGTATTTGTGCTAACTGGACTACCTTTTCAACATAATATTTTGTACGAAACAGCGACATATACTCGGAAAACTATGTACAACTAAACATCTTTGTTACTGAGAATCCTTTGCTTTGATGCTCTTCATTTTATGAGAGGTGTATGCATGACATATTCATAATCTTTGATTCGCTACAATCATTCTCAAACCAAACTACATTAAATGCTTAAATGCATTACTTCAATTCATATCCAAGGAACATTTGCACCTTGTGTTTCCGCAGTAATGTGTTGATTAAATGGTTGATATTTAGGTCGATAATGACTACTCGTTTTATAGGCACACCTCAGCTATTCGCTTCAATTTCACGTTTATGACGTGAAAACGGTCGCACCGTCAACCGAATGCGAAACAGCAAACGTTAATTTGGAGCAGAGCGACCGCAGCCGCAACTCTACGTGCGAGCAACACAACGCACCCTTGCGGATCTCATCGCCTCCTTCGAGCGTGAAGCTCTTGCCTCGTGAGCGCTTCGGGGCCGGTTTTACATCACATACTACGACGGTTCTAGCTGGCAACCAGCAAAGAGGAAGGATACTCTGTCGTGTGAAGCAGAAACACAAATTACTTTATTCCTTACCTCTTGCAAAACTATCACCCACTGCCTTCTATGAAGAGAAAAAGTTTCGCTGGGAATAATTCACATTTTAAAACAGTATAAAATGAAGAATTTGGAATCTTCAGACGTTCTGGGTGATTCTGTCTTACATTTCGTTCTTGTCGACTTGTAATTATTATACAAAAAGATTTATTTTGTCTGATATAATGTAATATCTCAGGCTACTTTTTCCACGAGTGTCTAGTGACTTATAAAAATGTAATAAAAACGGTTTAATGGCTTTTTAATTTTTTCGTTCACCAAAAGTATTCTGGTCATCTCTTGTGTTTCTTTTATTCCAAACACATAAATGCGTGACATTAATTACTTGATATTTATCTTTTACATCATTATTATGATCATCATTAACGTATGATGTCAAAGATTTAGAAATTATATTCTCAGGCGCGGTATCCACAAGCATTGCGGAACCTGATCAGGAATAAAAATGTTCTCAATATTGCTTCGTTGTTTAAATAGTGATTATATAAAATTCTCTTGTACTAGATCACATTTCGTACCAGAGACGTGTGACACATTAGAAAACAAAATATAATATGAACTGGCGCACTAAAACATCCTCGTAAAAATTATGACAATAGTTACTATAGAATTCTGCGGCTTCAAAATGCAAGTATAAAGACATCAAATATTTTAGATAAATTCAATGTAATTATTCAATCAATAATAAAAAAGTTAGTGATGAATATTGCTACAAATGATAATTCAATATCCGTACACATAATTCCCACTAACCAACTGATATTTTTATATCTTTTCACCGAACTCCCTGCATAAAAATTTAATAAAGAATATTGGCATTGTCGGTGATTTCAGACAATTTTTTTAAATTCAAAGCTTACATAATGCATTGAAATGTGATAGTTGATTCATAAGCGCGGGAAAATGAATTTTTCTTTGAAATATGTAACTTGTATGTGTGCTATAGTCCGCTGATAATGTGAATTTTTCGTTGTTCTTTTAGCGCCCCTTTCTCTGTAATCCGCGTTTTGTTAATAAAAACTGAAAATAATGACAGTGAAAATTTTCAAATATGCGAATACATCACATTTTTAAACCCAGTTACGAATATTTGTTCCTTGTTTAACTAAATGTCGAAATCGACGAAAACTTCTACACATTCGACTGAGAGTATTTACTCATTTGTCCTCTTAGGGAACTATAGCGATGTTCAATTGTACTTAGTCTTACTGATAAGAGTCCATACTGATAAGACTTCATACATTTCTACACATATACATCTAAACTCTGCTAAGAGTGTAACAATATGTATACTTCACTGAAATGCTTTTCCAAGTATGTTGCACGTTGATGTTCCTTGAGGCCATGAAATGAGTGAATTAATTCTTTTCATGTTTTTCTTTTGTCACAATAACCTCACAACTCGATATATTTCAATAAATACCGATCAAAGAGAACCGTTAGTGTCTCCGAGTGCCTCCGCCTTCTCCGGCGCACTCGCATCTTCTCACGTCGCGGCAATATTTCCCCGCGGGTAATGGAACCGCGCCCTCGCGCTAACACGGCGTGGAGCACCACAATTCCTCCCTGCGGAACACAAATCTTCGCTGCAAGGGCCCAGAAGATGTTGGTGAACGAGATTCCCATCGGGAGTCGACTCCTTGATTGGAATCGACAAATCACAGAAATGTCTTATTTATGATCGCGAGAATTATGTTCTCAAGCAACTGGAACAGCGACGAGAGCCGCGCTCTGAGCGTAAGCGTTCGCGAATTGAAGATCGACGGCGAACGCGACTGATAAGCAAGGAAGACGGCGTGAGTCTGTTCCGAATTCGAAGGATGCAAGAAATCTCCTGCAAACATTCGAGGAGGATCGGGAGAGGTGGCTTCTGATGCCGCTGCGGGGAGCCCTGTCGGGGGCCGGCTGGGGCGGTGCGCCGCCGGTGGGAGATACGGAGTTGGGAAAATCCCGCTAGTTGACAGGGGAAGATCGCTGTCAACGGCCGATGAAAAACATGCACTACACTTACGGGACTAATGACCTCGCCGCGCCCGAGATCACTAACAACCACTCAATCGAGTAGGAGGTTGGAGTGAGGAAACCCATGAGTCGACTCTCTCGTACTGTTACTTTTCAAATCTCTTAGTCTGGTACAGCTTTTCGGTTTTGCCCTCCTCGCTCCTCTTCACAGCTGCCATTTATTGTCGGTTTAAGAACATTTTTCATTTTCTAAAAATTTTCGGATCCCTAACAGTATAAATGAAATATGACTTTAATTATTACAGAAGAGTAAAATCTGGTTTTGTATGCACATCTCCATTGGAAAATTTGGAGCTGTTTTTAAGAAAATGTTTGAGCTTTTCTGAAATTGCGCATTTTGATGCTCCTTTTCTCAAAAACTTTTTCCGACCCCCAAACGGAAAAATGTAATCCATTCAGAGCCGGTTTTTTACAAACTTCGCTTGAAATAATTTGAAGCGCTTTTACTTACATCTACAAAAATGTACAGAAAGCGCCGATAGTGTAAATATTAATGAGGTGAGATATATTTTTAAAAACTTACATTTGCTTAATTTAGAAAACAATAGAAGAAAAATCATAAAAGTTTTAATATTAACTTACCCAGTGCATTTAGCTCTAACCGTTCAGAAAGTTTTAAAAATGAGGCTTTTTTAAGAAAACGTCATTCGAGTGTTTTTGAAAATGCGGAATCTTGAGCTCATTTTTACCGAAAAGTTTTGAGTTTTCGAGAAACTTTATCTCACATAATTTGAAACACTTGTTCTCGCAAATGCAATAATGTAAACAAATAGTCGAGTATGTAAATATAAGCGTGAGAGAGATAAAAAAATCGATTTGTGGGGAAGTAGCGGCTTTGCTTTGCGCCAGGCTTTGTGCAGGAGTGCTCCCTGCACGAAGTACGGGGCGAAGGACGTGTGCGCAGTGGCTGGAGTCGTGGACGTAGAGATGGTTCTCCCTAGCGTTTCTGCTAATACCGTAGTATAGTGATTGCCTATTAAAAAGGCGGCGAGAGGCCGTACGACCAGATAAGTAGTAATGACGTGAGAGAGATGAATAGGAAACAGAGGTTAATCGTCACGTAGACTTGTAGTAAATGGCGAGTAAAAGACGCAATAAGAAGCAATGAAATATTGAGTGAGGCTGGTTATATAGAGTTCCGCAGGTACAGAGAAAGAGAACTGACATGTGCTGAGGGCGCCTGAGGACGCGAAGGTACCAATATGAAGGGCGACGCAGGTTGAGGCTGTGTGGTTCGTCTTTCACCGGTCGAAGATGTTTCTTTGTGTTTTGAAAAGGCGAGAACAACCGGAAGTGGCCTCTGAAGAAGGCTGACCGCGTCCGCGTGTCAATGGAGTCGGAGCGAGGAGGCACAAGGGCCCAATTAGAAGGTCTGGAAGAGTCCAAAGGGGACAGCGCCAGGCCGGTGGCGGAGAATGAATGGCATGTTGGGGCATTTCGTTTCCTCTCCGGCGTCCACTCGCACAGTGTATGAACGCTGCTCAAAGAGCTGCAGCGCTGTAAACAAGTCCTACATTGGGGCGCGGAGCCAAATAAAACCTTTTCTTGCGGCGAAGAGTCCTCGGGTCGAATGGATGTTCCCTTGTGGATGATGCCAATGCAGGTGCTTGGTGGGTGGCATCAATTTGGTGCGAAAGTGAGCACCACGCACATCGCAATGGGCCGAAATTATCCCACGCACGAACGCTGCAACGCCTTTTAACAATTTCAATGTTCAGAATAAACTAAAATAGTAATCTCAAATGGCAGATAATTCACATATCTTTAACATTGTTAACAAAACAGGTAAAATCTGTGTTCGTTCATATGTAACGTACGTGTTTATTATTTATTGTAGCCAATATATATGATATTCATTTCTTGTTTACTTTAAGGTCAATGATAAAATTAGGTTCTATTATTATTCTTTCTGTTCTGCTCCATATACTTTATAAGTTGGTATCATGTCAGTCAGAATGCCACTTTACTTTTCCTTTCTTGTACACAAAATGAATATACGAAGAAATATAAAGAAAGTTATGTTATGATGCAGTGAAAAGTGTTCTTTCTCGCAGAAATACTCGTTTGAAAACCGCATCTAACAATAATATTATTGAATCTAGAGATTTTTTCTTCACATAAAGTGCCTTCTCCACAATTAGTTTTTTAATTCATATGACATACATTTTTTGAAAATATTAGTACAAGAAAGTATGTGCCGTTCTCAAGCAACACTAGTTATCTTAATGAAATCTGTGGTTAAAATGTAGATTTCGAAATGAAATCAAGTTCAATTGTTCGAGAATATGAGTCGTTTTGGCGTAATTTTTGTGATACACAAGCAATTTTAAACAATTTATATTTTAGAAAACACGCTATTTTTTTGGGTCCCATTCTTGGCGAACTCTGAATTTTCAAGAACTGCAAAAAGTTAGCATTGCAAAACAACAGATATGAAGATAGAGATTTTTATTTCGAATGAAATCTATTCTAAAAAATCAGATCTTTTAAGAAATGTTCTGAACGTTATTCTAAAAAAAATTGAGAAGTTTTCCCGAGATTTATGCATGAAATTATTGCACTATTTAATAAAAGTTTGTTGAAAATCACCTCCAATTTTTTCCCAGTATTGGGTGGCCGCTTAAAAGTGGCGAAGGTGTCATTTTCGTTGCGCTTTGAGAGCTTTGAACGCAAGTTAGAAGTAGTATGTGTTGCTGTAGTGAGGCTGATGCTGCGCGTGATTGGTGTTGCGCAGGGCGGCCGCCGGCGGACGTGACGTGGTGGCGCGGCGGGGAGGAGGTGCCGCCGGCCCCCGCTCCTGCCCCCGCCGCCACCCGCGCCGCCAACAACGCCGCGCGCCGCCGCTCACCAGGGACATCACGCTCGACATGCTGCGTGAGTGCACGCTCGGCTGCGCGCCCCCCCGCTCCCTCCCCGCTCCTCCTCCCCGCTCCTCCCCGCGCCTCCCTCCCCGCGCCCTCGCCCCGCTCTCTCCACGTTCTCTCTCCACTCTCTCCCCGCTCCCTCCCCGCTCCCTCCCCGCTCCCTCCCCGCTCCCTCCCCGCTCCCTCCCCCGCTCCCTCCCCCTCCCGCCCCGCTCCCTCCCCGCTCCCTCCCCCTCCCTCCCCGCTCCCTCCCCGCTCCCTCCCCGCTCCCTCCCCGCTCCCTCCCCGCTCCCTCCCCGCTCCCTCCCCGCTCCCTCCCCCGCTCCCTCCCCCGCTCCCTCCCCCGCTCCCTCCCCCGCTCCCTCCCCATTTTCTCAATTTCCCAGTCCTTAATAGTAGAATTAAAATATGTTTTTACCAACACTGTGGATAAGCACAACATGGTCTTGTGTGCAAATTCTCATTGCACAACTTGGGAGTGTTCTGAAGAATTCAGTGTTTCGGAAAAGCACAATTTTAAGCTCGTTGACTCAGAAAAGTTTCGAGTTTTCGAAATATGTCGTAGAAATAATCTAAAGCACTTTTGCTCACAAATGCAATAAGGCATTAAGAATCCAGATCTCTTCATGTACGTTCACAGCTGGGAAATTCGGCAAAGGAATCCATGTGTTTACCTTAATTTAAAAACTTAACCCATCACTGATAATTACAATCACTATATTTTCCTGTGAAAGGACAAATGAGTCAGATAATTGCTGGATATTACGTTAACGTGCCTTTAAAAACACTCTTCGAACTTAAAAAAACGTATTAGTTTCGCTCACAACAACCTGACATTCGTAAGATTTCTGGAAGATGATATCTCGATTGTTTTCAATAGATCGATTACAACTCGCACAAAAAGTAATATACAAATGACAATTAATTCCATTTATTTTCTGTTTTTATTAATATTTTCTTTTTATATTATAAAACTGGTTAATAATATAAAGCAATAAAACATCTGGGACCCACTACCTTTCATTTACAGCAAAATCATGGAATTTGCTTGAATGGAAAGTTCAAAGTCCTTTCTACGCAAAAACCATTAGTTTTTATTAATACAAAAAAATGCAGTTTTCTAAATGTCAGAGTTTGTAATGCAAATCAATAGCATACTCATAAATAAAATAAACTCTCTTCTATTCGAGTCGTGAAAAACTTTTCAGCAATTTTCCAGAAAATGTTGCGAATGTCATAGAGGCTTCTTTGTAAAGTACTCACAAAATAAAAATGTCTTTATGACCTCGGCAACAACTAAACTAGAACTCACTCCTCACGTACTTACCGAGTTTCAGTTCAAAATCTTCTAATCTCAGAGATATCTGTGACACATCCATCCATATTTAGATCCCGATTTTGAGGTATTGCATACATGGTCCTTTCCTGGGGCGGTGGCTCAGTGCATCAACTTATGTCATTGCAATGCCTCTGACCGGGAGGTCCTAATTTCGAGTCCCGACGGCGGCAGGATTTTCGACACTAGCTTTTCAGCTAGGTCGAATTCAGTCGCTGTCTGGAGGAGAATTCTAGCGGCCGGCTGCTGTGATCGGTAGTTTTCTGTGGTTTCTCCTATCAACACCAGGTGAATGACGGAGCAGTACCCTAACAAACAGGCCACGGACCACGCGCAATATTTCCTTCCTCTTGCTTGACCGATCCTCACCCCTTACACACACACACACACACACACACACACACACACACACACACACACTTACACATGCTGGGAGATCAGTCGGGGACTTAGAGCTTTTCCCCGGTGGGGCGGTGCCCGCTGGGGGGAGTTACCAAGTTGGGGAAAACCCCGCTAGCCGACGGTAGGACGGCACCGAAACTCGCCAACCAGTGGGGTAAGATCACCGCCACCTCACGTTGAAAAGCATGCACTACACTTACGGGACTAATGTCCTCAGAAGTTACGCGCCCAGAATCTCAATCAATCAATCAATCAAGCACCGATCAATCCTGCACCGATTTTAACCATCTGTGGAACAGCGCGACTGCGAATATTCCTTCATCCTGACGAGTGCGCAGAGTTTCAGCCCTGAAGGGCGTTAAAGTACTTGGGCTTTTAAATTTGAATTTTGAGGTTGTTTTCTTGATGTGATTTCAATACTTTTCCTCTCTGCATTTTCGTCTATGGACGAAAAGTAAAAAGAAATCTTCTAATAATAGGCTTAGTTTTGAATGATTAAGAATGTGCAATTAGTTCTACTTAGTTACATTTGGTTACTTTAATGCTTCTTCGCTCACTGATTCATGGATATTAAAAATATTTGTCTATGATTTTGAATTCGGAATCATACTCTTTATACATATGCTAACTGAAATAATTTGACTTTTTATCGAAAAATGACGTAAAATTGCATATAATTCTAATTAAAATGTAATTACTGTAGTATTGACTCAGAGAAATCAAAATGGAAATGTTTACAATCAGAATGAAATATTTTTTTCAAATATAAATTTGGCCTTTTGCGCAGGGCAGATGCTGAAGTGTGCAGTCGTCCTGCTCGTTAAATTCGCTTTTCTTCCAACGCAAATGTCAAATAAGATTATTACTATTTTTTACACAAATAAAATAAAAATAGCGTACTCTGATAGCCGGAAAAGAAATGATTGAAGTTTTAAACAAACATTTTACTAAAGACGAGCATCTCAACTCAGTCGTGTTTTCCGACCGAGTGTGGAAGCGCGATCGGGAGGGGAGGCGTTGGCGCCGGCTCGCGATCGCAATCGCAGTCGCTTCAAAGGCGACGACCAACTCGCGAGCGCTGCTCCGCTCGGCCACTCGCAGGTGCCCAACTCCGACGCTCCTCGAGTTAGTTTAACGCTGCGTCTTGTAAGAGACGACAGCAAGCGCCAGCCCGCGGGAAGAGTTTTTCTTTCCTCATTCACATTCCCCAAGAGCGAACGTCATCCAAGCCCACGTCTCGTGTTTTCCGGTACAAGATAAATTTACTTTTGCTTCCGCCTCGGTCCTCGCTTCTTATGCTGCTCTTCTGCTCGTCAAGCGCCCCTTACGAGTCGTGACAGTCAGATTTCCCCGAGACCTCGCCCCCCCTCCCCGCACGATAATGGGATTCCTTCCTGGAGAAGAGGGAAAAAGGACACTGGAAAATTTTAGGGAAATGCGCGAGATGACGTTTCGTTTATTCCGCTCTTGAACAGTTGATAATATGTTACTCGTATGAATTAGATTATGTATCATATGAATTACATCCAGTACTTTAAAAACGCTCTTTACTCTGGTACATTACAATACGAACCTGTTGCTGCTTGAATGAAAAGCACTATAATACTGTGAGTTAAAATGCGAGCCACAATGAGAACCTATGCTGCCTGATGTAGCAATAAAATCGTACTCTTATCCATTCAATGAACACAAAAACTAATAATATTGTCTTCTTAAAGGCGACCAAATTGAACCTAACCAACTTCAACTACTAATAATATTGGGCTCTTGTGTATTATGATGTGAATCAGAGTTAAGTATTTTCGCACTGCCTGTTATTCACCTTACAAAGAAAATAATTCTAGTGGATGATTATCAGTAGTTTGCGTAACGTTTTCGCGTCGCCCGACTCTCTCGGTTCTCACACTAATTGGGGGAGTAATAATATTCAGCTAAGCTAGTAACAAACGCATTGTGCAATAAATGCTCCAAAAATCTTGAGTTACTCATTGCTTTAAAGCTGGAACTAAATGTCAACTTGCGTATTACAGCGTCTAAATTCTTGATGGCACATCTGCGCTTCTGAAACTTGACTTCCTCGTACAACGTGAAACCGCAAATTCTTAATTGTGAGGATAATTATCAGGATACGATACGTTCCGGTATGTCTTTCCCTTTCAGAGCAGTGGTACCGACTGAAGATCTTCCAGCCTTACACGAAATTACGATCCACTATCTTTGTGTCTGCACAGAGTGATCACGCCACTGACGTTCGGTGTAAGTCAACATAATGCTAATTGTTCGCAGTAGCGGTTCGTGACGTCGTTGCAGTGTTACACAACAACCAGATATTTTCAGCCAATGTCTCTTGAGGGCTTCCCAATATCTCCGAATGCGCTTCTTCTCTACATGCGTCAACAGCGAAGTAGAGTTACCTTCTTGTCTACAAGCGTCAACAGACGAAGTAGAGTTTGCTTCTTGTCTACAAGCGTCAACAGGGAAGAGAGTTAGCTTCTTGTCTACAAGCGTCAACAGACGAAGAGTTTAGTTAGCTTCTTGTCTACAAGCGTCAACAGACGAAGTAGAGTTAGCTTCTTGTCTACAAGCGTCAACAGACAAAGCAGAGTTAGCTTCTTGTCTACAAGCGTCAACAGCGCAGTAGAGTTTGCTTCTTGTCTACAAGCGTCAACAGACGAAGTAGAGTTTGCTTCTTGTCTACAAGCGTCAACAGGGAAGTAGAGTTACCTTCTTGTCTACAAGCGTCTACAGACAAAGCAGAGTTAGCTTCTTGTCTACAAGCGTGAACACACGAAGAGAGGCCCCAGCGAGCGTCCGAGAGCTGACGTCATCGATGGAGTTGGATTTCAGCAACAACGACCGGGTGTCCTAACGTACTATACGAGCCGAATCTTCGTCTTTGTATTATCCTAAACTCTTTCTATTGTGTTGAAAATGATTCCCAACACCGACACCTGGAGCAGCACCTCTCAAGCCCGTGACGGATTTCAGCCACCGAGGTAGACGGCACAGTGGCGTATACTGGTCTGCCTCGTGGACGAGTTCTGCGTGAGCTCTTTTGCATGTGTAGCGAATTTTGGTGATTAAAAGCAGTCAAGTGTCATTTATTACGTGTTTACACAAAGTATTAATCGTGAAAGTAATTAAAATATTAATTTATCCATATAAAATTGCCCGAAATATGTAATAACATTTGTTATGACAAAAATTATTTTTGTGCAACTTAATCAAAAAATTTGTTGGTTATGTGCAATTTGATATACAAAACCCGTTGGGTGCTTCTGGAATTTCCACTGAATTTTAACCGCTCAAGGTTAAAGGAGAAAAATATGTTTTTATCTGAAAGTCCGAGCCCCAGGAGTGACGTATGTCTGCAACAACTGGGTTCGTGCGGCACCAGCCGCCACTGATCGTTTGGTTGACTGTTTACATAAGACGGTTCTTACCGTAGATTAAAGGTAAACAAGTGGTGCTACAAAATGGCCCAGACCTTCTCGTTCTAGTTATTTTGGTCAGTGTTACTTTTGGATATGTCCCACCCTCTTCCCATCTACTACTTGTTAGCACCTAAAAGACTTTTCTTTTATATTTTCACATTATTTCGGGGCTCTAATAGAATATTTGAAAAGTTACTTTAATAAAATATAGAATAGTAAAACGTTCTCGCAAATGTAAATTTGTATTGAAAAATTTGGAGCCGTTTTTGCGAAAAAGTCATTTGAGCATTTCTGAAAAGGATCAAATTTGAGCTCATTTTCACCGAAAAATTATGAGTTTTCGATAAACTTTTTAAGTAATCCTTAGAATCACTTGTACTCCTAAATAAAAAACGCGCCTAATGTAATTTTTAAGGACATGAAGATGCAGAAAAATTACATATGTGTAAAACTACAAAAATCAAAAGAATTCACCAAAATGGCGTTTATGTGAAATTATTCAGTGGATTTATCATTGTACATACAAAAAGCTTAAAGAAAAGTTTGGAGCCATTTATGATAAAATCTTGTTTTTATACTACTCATATTTCACTCAAAATTGCCCCAAAACAACTGACGTTTTTAAAACATGAGACCTGTCCCGTCTTTTAATGTGTCCTTAGCAGATTCCAGGAATAATTAAAGAAAACAATTGTAGCTGTTTTTAAAAAACAATGTCTTTACCTCAAGCATAAGTTACGTGTTAACTAGTCAGTTTTTTTTAATTGTAGTACATCACCTTGTATAAAGAGCAATTTTTTAGTATAGATTGCATCAATAAAATAAATGGTCCTACAAAATGTTCAATTTTGCTTCATCTGACACATTTTTAATATTTGCTTCCCTTGCTCGTAAATGTCCATGAAATTTATCTGAAGAAGGGTGGGTATTGATTCTGAGAGTTAGGATATTGAAGAAGACACATTTCGCTTTTTGTTAATTTTGTGAAATATGTGCTAAAGGAACTGGAACAAATATCTTATATTATCATATCAAGAACTTTTTTTCATAGCTAGGAAAAAGCAGAAAAGATTACAAGGTTGTTTTATGTTTGACACAAAGTATTCAAAATTGCCTGTATTATGTTTATTTGTCTTAATTTAGTTCTACTTATGCCTTTGCAAAATTCGCTCTTTAGTTCTTCAAAATATTTTCGAACTTCCGAATTTCAACAGTTTTCCTGGATGATAACTCGGCTAGTGAGAATATATAATGGGATAACTTAAGCTGCCCCTGAGATGGAACTTGATCGTTTCATTTAAGACAGAGAACATTTCTAATTACGAACTTTAAACTACGAACGATTTCAAATGACTTGTAAAATAAAGCTTATGCTTAAATTATAGAAGATACCACATACAAAATTATATGCGGTATCTGCTATAATTTACGCTTTTATTTCTAAGGCACTCAGCAGCACTTCCTCAGCAATTTGTCGTGAGAAAATTTAAACGCTATACATTGCAGAAGTTTTGTAGCCCCGAGCAGAACACGAACAACCCATTTCACATTTTTAAAACGATTCAAACTAATGAATTTGAGTAGTCAATATGTAAGTAATAAAGTACGATCACAGATGCTCCAAAATGTAGTATCTTTTTAAAATTGTGCATCTGATCCAATTTATTCACTACACTCAATCTTTTGTAATTAATATATAACTGTCTTATACTGAATAGGCGAGAAAGTATAAATTTGCATTTTTGTGAAAATTTGGAAATTGCTCCTGTGACTTTTGTAAAGTATTCCCAAAATTTAAGGAATTTTTTCACAATCGCAGGGCTTCATGACGGGCCAGTTCGACCAGGAAATATTCATTTTTGGAAGAAACTTACGAATAGGTTAGGCACCAATGTTGTTCACATACGGACAGACAGATGGAAGCACAGAAGAAGGAACGTTTTGAAAAACTAGTGATGCTACAACAGCATAAATTTTCTGGCATTATTTCTAACTTTTGGAATTTTCGAAAACACAGAGTGATCAACGAAAATAACGCCATTTTTTAAACTAATTTCTTGTTCTACCCGAAGAAAATATCTTTAATTTTTTTTAAGGATTTGACTATTTAGAACAGATTTCATTTATGAGAAAAATCTGTCTTCGATATTGTACTTTTACATGTTAACTTTTTGCAATTTTCAAAAATATAGTGTGTTTGTTGGAAACAGGAATAGCATCACATTTTTTATCGTGCTTTGATTCAATCTAGGGAAACATTTTTGAGAGACAATTTGGATCCTTTTTTGAAAAAAATATTCTCTGAAAAGTGCCTATATTTCACGAAAAATGACGCAAAAACTGCTCAAATTTTCTAAATATTTAAATTAGCTTATTTCAGTATATGTCTTTGAAGAACAGATTTCATTAAGAAAGGAGTTTCTTAGTTCAATATTATAGCTGCGGGAAGGTGACGAAATTTTTTTTTGAACTTTTGGAATTTTTGAAAAATTAGAGATTTGCAACGAAAATTGTACTTGTGACGTTGTCTTAAGCGTCTTTTACGCTATCCGAGGACAAAGTTTAATAAAAAATTTGTTGAGGACTCGTGTAAAATACCCCCGTAAATAAAAATGTACCGTTTCAAATTCTAGGGGCCGCGACATCACGCAGGTCGATCGGGGAATAACGATTTTGGTGAAAATGCTGCTTATCGTTTAGCCCCGAGTAGTTCACGCACAGACCGACGCATCGACGGAGCGACGAACTGACGGACGGACTTCAACTCGTGTACACATATTATCAAAAACTTTAATTGAAATGCCTAATGTTATCAACTGCTCATAATTAACCACGCTTTTAAGTTCATCAAGTGTTTTTGGATTATTTTGTGCAGACCAGATTTTGTGGAGCCCCGGTCGAAAGAGCCCGATGGAGTTAAATCAGGGAACTGAGGTGGCTAGAGCCCGGTAGTGAATATTCTCTCTCCAAAGAATAATTTGGAAGTGAAAGTGATTGTATGCATGCGCAGTAGTGTTGTCTTACTGAAAAAAAGAACTTTTAATGTAGTGAGCACCAAATTGGACAATTATCTTGGGACAGGACATCTGAATTCACGACTTCATCGAAGAAGTTGGACCTTGTTGTTCGCTCTCGTGTAATGGCAAGCCACAAAATCATTTTCTGCAAATGGCGTTGCCTTTAGTGCATTGGTATTATCTACATACAGGAATATTTACAATTTGACGGCTGATATAACCAGATAAATAATTCCTGTCTCGTCGTTAAGTTTTGTTTAAAATTTCACGATCATGTCTATATCTGAATTTTTGGAATTATCAAAACAGCAACTCTTATCGTAATTACTTTCTTTTCATTCATGAACTACCGTTAATGTATTGGGTTACAAATTAAGTTCTTTGGAAATTTTATGCTCTGTTCATTTACACATTTTTGTCTCTTGTGCTAATATTCGAAATTATTTTTGAGTAATACGTAAAGTTACATCTAGGATTTCAGCCCTTAAAGTTTTTCATCCGTTAAAATTGTACGATTGACTACTTAGTACATTGTGAACTGAGCCAGTCACACGACATTTATTTATTAGACAATGTACCGCAAGATAACCCGTAGTTTTCCAGTAGTGTGAATGCTCTCAAAATACATAACAGCAAACTAAATAATCATCTCAGGAATGTATTTAAACGTTTGTCTCACGATTACTTTAAGCAAGACGAAAGTTATGAATAGCGCTACTTACACTCCTGGTAAAATTCAAGATAACGCCATGTATTATTAAGTACTCATTTTTAGGGCAGATAGTATATTTCACAAATAAGCAAGAAGAACTATAAATTTGAATCACTGTTGGAAATAATGTTTGAGTTTATATTTTATTCAAGTCAATAAAAAGAAAAGTGTGAATATCAAGAAAGTTGTCTTCGGTTTATGTATACTTCGGATTTAACTCTACGGTGTTCATAGTCACCGAACATACAAGCAATTCATCATTGAAGAATATGGCGAAGAAAAGTAGAAAAGAAAAGGCTTCGTTTAACGCTCCCGGCCATAATAAAAAAATGAGACGGAAGAACACAAAAATTGTAGATGTAAGCAGTGAAGCCAGACGAATAAAATGGACACGTCACGCAGATGGATCGACAAAGATGGACGCACAGGACAACAGCCTGAGATTGCAGGACTGCAATAAGAAGTGTCGGTCACCAAGAAAAAGAGTGGTGAGTTAGAAATCGTACATGGAATATCATGAAAAATGAATAAATGAACAGGGACTAAAACAGTGATGAAGGAACGGTTGTGAAATGAACAGAATTGCAAAGTGAGAGTCTAAAAGTTGTTAAAGAGTGGCTCACTTGGAAGCGTTACTGTACGAGCACACACCCCGCCCCACAACCGAGTGGGAGGCGTTGCTCTACAACGGGATGTATGGAATGATGATGATGGTAATAGTAATAAAGAGTGGAAGAAGTGCCTGGCCCTAGTATCCCGAGCCGCTCCTTTCCCCAGCGGAGGGCCGGGCCGGGGCGGGCGATGATCGGAATCGGCGCTATCTGCTCCAGCGCGCCGTTAGCAGCTCGCTCCGTAATTCAGCGGCGCCGATGGCCGCCCGGCCGAGGAACAGGTTATGGGCCCGTTCGCTAAGTCGCGCCCGCCGCCGCCGCCGCCGCAAAGAGGATTTCGCTGCGGCGCGCCCACGTCGTTCCGGCCGCCCCCACCCCCACCGCAGCGCCTCCCTCTGGCAATAAGCCTGCGCCACGTCTTGCTCTGGGGGAGGCATGATTCATTTTAAGTAATACGGTGAGAACAACGGATGCTTCTACCTCAGCCCTTACCCTCTCTAGCCCCTCCCCCTCCCCCTCATCCCAATACTCATCTTGGAAACAATTCAGGTGTTCGGGTTTAATTGACATTTCGAACGAAATCAAGAGCAAAGACTTCCCAAAAGGAACGGGAATACCTGCGTCTGTATTCAAAGTGGATTCAAAAACAGTTAAAAATGGCTGTGATAATTTGATTCTTCTTGTGTCGCATGCATTACATTGCATTATATTTTTATACGAAACATGCATTGCTATGTATATACCATTGTTTTCCCCTGAACGCCTCAATTTTTCCTTTATCTCATCGAATGAAATGTTATGTCGAAAATGATACTCATCTGTAATTGAGATTGCTACCTATCAAACACATAAAATGTAATGAAATAGTGACGGAGGGCCCGCTCTTCTGGAGGCAAAGGTGTTATAAAATGAATAAATGGGAAGTCTGACGTTAAATTTTGTTTCTCTTGAAATGCACAGAGCTGCGTTAAGCTACAAGGGCATTTTCCTCATTGTTTCCCTTTAGGTACTTTCCATTTCCATTAATAAAGTTTCCTCATTTAGATATGAACATTCTGATCCCTACGCCTTAGGCTCGTTATTAACGTCAAACTCGATTTTATTTTTGAACAATTTCATTTCTAAGCTTGATTTTTTTGAAATTGTCATTACACACTTCTACATGATAGTTGAAGTTAGTCCATCCGTCCTTGTTTGCTGTACTAAAATGGTTTCCGATGGTCTATTACTCATAAATTGTTAAATAGAACAATAAAATTTAAAAATAGATATTTTAAAGGCATAACTTTTCAAGAATATTCTTTCTGTAAATCGCATTTACAAAGGCAATAATTCTTTAAATGGTACAAAGGAAGTTGGATAAAGAAAGGGAGTGTCCGATCGCTTAGTGTTCATGACCAGCGCCTCGCACGGTCCATTGTCTGGGCTATGTCATTTCTCGCCCTGACGACTCGGGCAATCTGTTCTGGAAGACAACGTTCCGTCCATGCAGAGCCTCCGACCTCCGCCTCTGGGTCTGCGCCCTCATTCCTCGCTCCCAACGCCATTTCGCGCGGCGTCTCCACGAGACCGTTCTACCCGCCCCGCCCCCCCCTCCTCTTCGCTTTCAACACCTACCCCACCACGCCCCGCCCCGCCCCGCCCCCCCCCTCCCCTCGCTTTCAATACCTCCCCGCTGCGCGCCCGCCCGTGTTTTTCCCGCACGTGTTCCCGCATTTTTCGCTTTCTCTGCTCCTCCCAGGCACACGACGCTCCACCCCCGCCCTCTGACCCACCGCACGGGCTGCCTTAACGCTTCTATTTGGATGAGTCGAAACGTATTCCCTCAGGTTATTAAGTTACCAATTAACTGACTGTTGAATGAAATGTTCAAAAATAAGTCTACGCCCTTTCCTTTGTCATTTCAACGTGTTTGGGGTGAGAGTGGCGCCGTCGCCACCTGTCCCTGGCCGCGGGGGCGTGTGGGCGGGGGCGTGGGGGCGGGGCGTGGGGGCGGGGGCGTGGAGGAGGGGGCGGGGTGAGGCAAGTGTCCTGCGAACGCGCGGCCGGCGCGGCGCTTCCTCCATCTCCGGCGCCGCGCGCCATCTTGCTTCCTGGAAGGAAGTGGACCCGCAAACTCCGCGCTAACGGCCCTCTCGAAATGGACGCGCACACGGCGCCCGCACACGGCGCCCCGCAAGTCGCGCCCCGCCCACGCCCCTTCACCAAACACTGCACTCCTCCGAAGAAAACACTGTGCCACAACAGCAATAAATTAAATGTTTTAACAAAATAGGCTGAGCAAAATCTGCAATAACTTAGTACAGAGTACACGGATACTCAAAACAATAGTTGTTTATTTAGAATATCAACAATGTTGCTATTCCATTATTCAACTCATGACTAGCAAATATTTAATGGCAGGCGGTCTCTTCCTGGAAGCCTTGCGTATACATGTCGTATACATTCTCTCACAGAGTATGAGAATGAAGATGTAGCGCAGAATGAGAATAGGAATAGCTCTATCAAATATCCGTATTTTTCATACACAATGAAAACTGTTTATTGCTATTGGATGTTTCCAGATTTTCTGGGAATCCAGCCAAGTCATTGCCACAGCCAACCTCCCATGTGATCGGAGGCTGCATGCGTTTCTTTGAATTTCTGCACGCATTGGAATTTTGTAATACACATTGCGTTCATTTGTTTACTGTTCTCAGACGTGTGTTTTTATATTCAAAAAGTTCTCTAAATTTCAACAACCACTAACGTTTCCTTTGTAAAAATTCATTTGCAATTTAAATATTTTTTGAATAGGTTGCTTTTCATGATAACATTTTCACCATGATTTATGACCACGACCGCTACAAATAAGCATTTATCCTTTCTGCAACTGTACTGCTAATACTTCCACGTGTAAATGGCGAAACGAATGTAAAATTCATCAACATGAATCAAAATATCAATTCTGAATTGATATTTTTACTGCTTCTTTATAACTCGTACTAGTTGTAATTAAAACTAAATCTTCAATTTTTCCATTGTTTGACTAGGGTTGTGTTGTTAGTGATCAGGAACACTCCATCCTGCAGAATGTTAAGTGATATAATTGTAAATTATGAAAATATTTTAAAGAAACACTTAAAAGACAAGACAAGAGGGAAAGACGAAATAGGAAATAAATAAAAAATGAAATATTTATTTATATTCTCAAATCACTTGGTAAGTGTGGGAATAAAGAAACATACATTTTATTTCTTTTCGTATGAGCAATACAAGATTGGACTAGACAAGAAACTAGAAAATGATACAGCATGGTTTACAAAACTAGTTATAAGTGACGTGAAAATCATGAAGATACGAAGTTTTGCAGGATCTGCGTCACGTGCAAAACAATTGACTCGTGGCTCATTGCAAAGTCGCTAGCCTTTCACCACTGAGATCCGGGTTCGATTCCCGTAGAATCTCATGTGAAATTTGTTCCAACAAAACGAGTTTAGCTGTTTCACAAGGGCTAGTCCAACCCCTGTGAAGTGTCCTAAACCCTACCCCTATTCCTAATTCTGGCCGCTGGATAGTGACTCAGGAGCGCGCGGTAGGAGGCGCGTACGCGGAGATGCTACCTGGCGGTCCTCTTGACAACCGACTGCGACGAGACGCGACAGACAATATTAACGGAGGATTACTCCAAAAAACAAGCGCTGTAATGGGAGGATTACTCCAAGAAGCGCAAAGCGCTCAACGCCCCCAATGGGCTTGGAGACGCGTTGCGTCAAAGTAGACGCAACAAATTAAAAAAAAATATATACGATGTTTATTGTTAGAGGTAGAACGAAGGCGGACGCGATGGAGTGTGGATGTGTCGTGGTGAAGTCCGTTCAAAATTGAGATTTCTCAAGTGATATTTTTAATCGGAGTTGAGTTAGAACTTTTAAGGGGAGAGAGTACCATGTACACCGCCCACGTTAAATTTGCTAGGACAGATGCATCTTTTCTAGAAAATGGTGAACTAGAAAATTTTGATATTTCACAGACTTAGAGATAAAACCATTGATATTATTTGGACATTTTTAGAGGGTTGATTAAAAAATATTTTGTAAGTTTTTCAATTATAACTTATACACTAATTTTTTCAGCATTTTTTGACAATATTTGTTATTATTGAAGAATATTTATACAAAAATGTCAATTTATTTCCAATACTATAAATAATGTATCCTGTATGTTTCAATAAATTATGAATAATAGTTTCTAAGAAAATGTACATTAATTACTAAATAAGTACATTTTCAGGAAACGCTATTTGAAAAACGTCTGTATTTGCTGCTGCTCTACCAGAACATTCCTGCTCGGTATTCTGGATCATTTTCATCAGCGGAAAAGACCAACGCTACCAACGTATGAACAACAGAATGTTCCAGTAACACATTAACATTCCAATATGCATTCAAAATTACGGAAATAGCCATACTTGTATGCAGTGTCAAAGAAGGGGGCGTGGCTCATTCGCACTAAAAGAATTAAAGGGAATTCCAGACGTTCTAGAAGACAAATGTTAATGTATTTGGAAAGAGCAAGGTTTGAACTATTTATTTAGCCAAAAAACGAAAATTGATGATTTGACCAATTTCATGGTACCCTCTCCCCTTAATAAGTACCAGATGCTAGTCAAATGGGTAAGATATCTGGAATCTAGCAGCATAGCTCTGAAGAAGGCCACAGCAAGGTGGCCGAAGCGTCAGCGCCATCGACCATGACGCGGCTAATCCCGGACAGCCAAGAATTCAATATATCTGGAACATTTATTTTTAACCCAAAAGTTTTCTGTGAAAAGGAACACAAAATTCTGCAGCTTCAGAAACGCTCAAATCGGCTTCAAATGTTTCAAGTTTTTGTACGGATAGTTCTAAATGCTCTGAATAACATGCCATTAATTCTATTTTAATTTATTTCCCGATTTCTTCAAAATAACACAAATATAATTTTTTAAATATATATACGTCAAAAAATCGAAAGTATTGGGCGAAATTGAGTTCCTAGAAGCGCATTTTCAGAAACCTCAAAGAAAATTCCCCCAAAACGAATTCAAATTATCCAATAAAAATGTGCATATGGGAATAGATTTTATCCTTTCCTAATATTCTTAACGTCACATTCCAATTCTACAATTAGGTATCCGCACAATTGAGGAAATGTGAAAAAATGGGGGCCCCAACAGAGGAGAGCGTGGGACAAAATCGAAAGAGTAACCGAGACTGAAGAGATATGGAAACTGTCTAGTACAAGAAAGTCTGTGCCATTCGGTATCACCAATAGTTTTATTTCTCTTCGCGAGAGTTATTTCTGCAAGTGAGTTGACCACTAATATGTTATCTATTGTGCTGCAATTTCCCCTAAATCTCGCTTGAAAAAGAGGTTCATTGTGCCCAGTTTTGAAGTGTGGTGCCTAAACTACGACAGTATATTTTTCAGAGGTAGCCCACTATGTATACGCCTCGTTAGTTGTGACGATCATTTTTGTCTCTACACTTTTTTTAGATTGAGCCTTACTCCAAATTCAAGGAAATTTGTCTCGAAACAACACGTTATACAATAGAACTAATATTTCATTCAGGTTCCCGTCAAGATTCTTCATAAATTCGCCGAGCGCGGTCGTCTACGCCGAGCGCTTGACTACATTTAATTATTTTCACAGCAGCATTTATTTTAGCTTTTGTTATTTCGTGATCCAGTTCTGCCCACAGAGTGGGGTATATTGTCAAAGAGAAATGTTTTTGGAAATCTTGAAACAGAATAGCGTTTAATACGTGCGGTCGTGATTTTATTTTCTAATGGTTTGCCATGTGCTTCTTTCGTTGGCACTTTTCAGTATTTATTCTATTCTGATACCTTCCCTGTCTTATCAATATTCCCTCGCTTTTTGTAATTTGTTTTTGAATGTTTTTCTGTTCTCTACGAATTTTTGCTGCGTCTGGTGGAGACCTAATATTCTATGTATACGGAGTGAGTCGTGTGCTTTTCTTTGCGCATGTCTGCATTCATTAGTGCACCACTCAGGTGCACATTTATGAGTGTTCGCGTACTTGTGGAAGCTTTTCATATTTCTGCCAGCTGTCTGTAGCACGTGCGTAATATCGCCCTCTGCGCATTCCACACTTCCTATTTTTTCAGGAGATAGTTCAAATTATTTATTACAAGAGAGAGAGACTACTTTTTTATGTGTTTCAGTGTTTACTCTCTTTCATTCGTCCTATTGTTTATAGTTCGTCTAAACGCACACTCTGTTAAGCTACTATTTTTATTTTCTAAATAGAGGGGTGTATTGAGGTTTTACTCTTTCGCCTATTCGAAAACTCAAAGCGCACGATAATTCCTTGCAAAGCAAAGGTATAATCTATTGCACTAGTAGGACTACTAGTACGGTCTATTGCACTAGTACTCGTACCATTTTTATAATTATATAGAGTTATACGTTATACAGTTTATACAGGTATTTTTTTTTTTATTTAATAGGTAATTTTTACAGACAAATTAGAAAACTTGATGCAATGTGGCTAGGCCGAAGGCCTTTAAGCCATTACAATACCTACGTTCTACCGCGTTCTAACCTTTCGCATTCTGGTATTCACCCCAAATGGTCTCTCCATCGCATCAAATCCGCGGAAAAGAGACCATAAGGTACGGCTGAGGAAAAAACCCCTGAAGGAGGAAAAACCTGCCGTCAGAAGCCGAGTACATGCTAATCTATCCGGTTTTTAAACTATTTATTTGGCGCGGGCGTCAGGCATTCTCCTGTGTTTGGCCTCCTCCGCACCTGAAAACAAACAGCACCACAGAAAATCGTCCGCACCAACGCCTCTGCCCTAACATTTCCGATTCCCACTTCCCTTCGCCCCCTAATGTGTTTTATTTTAACCGTTTCCTTTTATTTTATTATTATTATTTTATTATTGTTAGTTTATTGATTTATTATTTATTTCTCTCCAGTCTAGGCTCTGCTCGTACTAACCAATGCTGTTTTCCCACTCCCTAATTTCAGTTTCTCTAATGGTCCGAACCTTTCCTAGAAATGTTCCTAATTCTTTCATGAAGTTAGATCTTTTATCACCTAGAATGTTTTGGGCGAGCGATACGTTCTTATGTTGGAAGTAGTAATTTTCCATTCCCATCCATTTTCCTCTCCACGTTTCGGTCGCACTGCAAATTAAAAGGATGTGGATCCAGTCTTCCCTATCACCGCAAAGCACACAGATGCCATTACCATTAGAGTCCTTTAATCTACGTTGCATCCACCCCCCGACCCTGAGCCAAGCGTATCCCCCTCTTGCGTCCTTTCGCAGTGTGTTTACGTAACGTTCGCAACCCCATAACGGACTCGCGTGAATTTGCGCAACTAGCGAACGTTTTTCGGCCGTTGCTGCCAGGATCTCTTGCCTTTTAATATCCGCAAGTCTATCCGAAATTAACCGTTCTATGTCACGTGTTCACCTATCTCCCACCATCTCCGGAGAAACGTCTCCCAGACCTGCACGTTCCAGTAGCAGTTTAATTTTATACGACCAGTGGCGTTGCTTCCCTGTAACTGCACTCGAAAACATCTGTGTTTAAGTGTGTCAGTCTGTTCACCTGCTAATTTAATCCAAAGTTTAATGGGTTTCATTTTACATCATACAGGTATATTTAGAATATATGGTTTAAAGTGATAAACAACACGATTATGGTCACAAAAATAAAAAGAAAAATAATCGTTCTTAATATATGTGCACAAGGAATATTCGAATTTAATTGCGGAAAACAACTGCATAATAGCAATGAATATCTTTTTTTGTTCTTGGGATTTCATAGATGCTAAAAGAATTCAACAGAAACACATTCCACAACATGTATTTATGTTCAGCAATTTAAACGCGCATCCTTACTGTTTCCTTTTTTCCTCTCCCAACTTATTCTAGGTGTTTCTCCTCTTTCCTAACAAAGCTTAACTAATTAATTTCGCAATTTTCATCTTTCCTAACTAACGATTAGTAATGGCGTTTCTGCGGAGGTTGTGAATTCTTATCCAGTATTTAGCGAAAATCCACCTCGTGCTCGCGGTGAGATAAAACGCAGCGGCTCTGTGCCGCGACCTGTGATGGGATTTATAACCCCCTGAAATTTATGTGGTTGCATTTTAGTGCCACAGAATTACCATACAAGAGCATTTGCATTCCAATTCTCAGTGCATTTTTTGTACGTAAATTACGTATTTATCACTCTAATACATCTAAAATGCGAATCCATACACACCTTGAAAAATTACAAGAACAGAGACAGAATTATGTTAATACATTATGAAGAGAAATATTTAGAGCAATGATGGTTTTATTAATACAACGAAAGCGTGTAAAATTAGTCAGAAAAAATTATGATATTGTGGATGTCTTCAAATTTATTGTCGATTTTTAAAAGTACTAAACGTGTTCCAGCTTTTAACAGAAAATTGATGAAAATGAGGTGTGTAATTTCTCGGGATGTGCATACACCAGAACTGATTTTGGTAAAATAATAACACTCTTGAAAGCTCTTGTACTCTTCTTAACATGAACTAGGTTTCCTCTTATGAGGCAGATTTCAGCGGAAGCATTTATGGAAACAGGCCTCGAGCGTGTGCGCCCAAGATGCCAGAGGATTCATTGCGGGGAATCCTGAAGCGCCACTCGCGCGTGCAAAGTGGATGAAGGCCACGCGTTGCTCATCAGGCTGGAAACAGTTGAGCGCGACTGCTGGCGACGGCCCCCTCCCCCTCCCATCCCCCGGCTCGCTTACGCCCCTCTCCAGCCCCTCCTCCGTTCCCCCACCCTTCCTCCGCCCCCGCGCCCTCCTCGCCCGCTTCCTCCACACCATCCCCCCCCCGCCACTCCCTCATCCCTGCCACGCCTTCCGCCTCGTCCCACCCTCTCCCCCCCCCCTCCCCCTCCTCCCCAGTCCCTCCCTTCTTCTACTGCCTCTTTGCTCTCCCCTCCTCTCGCCTTTGCCCCCCTCCCCCCACCAACGTCCGCACGGCCCGGCCAGTCCCCCACGGCGCTCCTCTCCCTCCTTCGCGCTCCCCCCCCCCCCCCCCCCCGACACCCCTTCGCTTGCGGACTTGCGGACGCGCGCACGCCCTTCGAGGGCGCCATCACGGCAGCGGCGCCGCTGCCAAGGGCCCTTCAGGGCTGCAGCGCTACACGGCTGAAATACACCCGTGCTTCTGGAAAGGGCGAATGAAATTAAGCGTGGAGTCACCTCCCAGCGGGGCCGCGCAGGACGTGCAACTAAGCGTGTCTGGGGAAAGCCACCCGCGCCTGCGCACTTTACAGGCGAACTGTTGAGTCCTCCTGCGCTGCGGAAGGGACAGCCGTGCTATTCCTTACCGCTGCGTGCTTTGGTAGGACTTAAACGTCGTGACTAACTAGGTTTAAATGAAGCTGCTTGGCTGTCCGGGACGTGTAGGCACAGGTGCGAATGTTTCTGCGACCTTTCTCAGGGCAAACTTTGGCTCTAAGGACGGTCACAGAATGACAGTCGAAACCTGTGCCTTGGGCGCGGCGTCGCCCGAACAGTCGAGTAGCTCCTGGCTCTGGTCGCGGAAGTCTGCGCTCTCGTTGGCTTTAACTGAGCTGTCTGAAGACTACCTCCTCGAGACGGCGATCTGCAACTACAGAGAGAGGAATCTCAGTGCTTTGAGTTCATCAACGGAATCCAAGAACCATCGTCAGCCTATGTGGACTAAAAGGCCTCGCGCAATGATTCTGGCGAAGACGCCTCGGAGAATAAGCACATGCGAAAGAGTCGCGCCAGTCTCGGCTGAAGACTGCGCAGTGTGACGACGCCAAACGGCATCATTCACTTTATACGCACGAAAAAGGGCATTTTCCTACCCATTCTTGCCATGACAACTATGAGAGAGGAAGTAGTCCTCTGAATGGAAAACACCTGTCGTCAGTCTCACAGCGGCCTACACTTTTGGACATCACAGTGTCAACCCTCATAATAGGGTTCGCCGAGTGCTGTCATTTTTTCGGCTGTCTTACAATTACCATGTTCAGAGAGAGTGCGAAGGAGGTCCCAGTATATCGACCGAAACGTTGGTAGCACAGTCTAAGGCGAGGCGCCTTTCGGGTAGCTGAATACCTTCCGCTTCCCCTTCTGCGGGCAGCTCCGAAATCGTGTTGGAATCTCTACCTCTTGAGCTCTGAAACTGCGTTTTGAATTGCGCTGTGAGAAACATTAGCTGTGTTCCTGAGAACAAGTTGAAAGACATTCAACTACAAAATGTGTAAACACAACTAATTTTTTTGTAGACTAGAAACATTAATCCTCTGGCGTACTTAATCTGGCAATCAGTAATGCTAAAACACGACAGAAATATTCTTTGCCAGGAATACCAAAAGAGCAATTTGAGACAAGCTTGTTTGTCTGAAGAGACAGGGGTAGCGTCTCCCTCTACAAACATAGTTTTCGAGAGCTGAGTTCTGCGCGTGGCCCCGTGGCAAGACGTTCTGGGCAGACTGCAGGGAGAGCCACGCAGCAGCGTATTAAGAGTGAAGTATGTACAAGGATGAATTACATGCGGAGAAGAGTTTTTAAACATCCATTTTCCGGGTTGAGTTTTCGGCCATGCCATAAATGAAGAAATCTTTTTGACAAGCTCTGAACGAAGATATGGCAAGTGCAGGCAGGGTAAACCAGACAACTCCGAGAATATCTGTTGTGAGTCTCTGAACTCTAGTAGAAAGTGTCTCAAATATCGACGGAATTTGAAGCTTCAAAGCTAGCGTCCTGACTGTTACAGCGCCGATTCGTCGTGAAGCGCCCAGGAAGGGACGGAGCGTACCGAGAGTGCAAACGCCTCTGTGCTGTGGCTTCCGCTTGAGAAGCACGTTTGCTCTCGGAAGCACAAACACTCTCAAATACACACAGCACTGGCAGCAACTGTTGCCGCTGCAGCGCCTCTCGCCTGGACGTTTGGAGTTCGAGTCCCGACGGTGGCAGGATTTTCAACTTTAGTTACAGAGCTAGATGAAATGTCTGGAGGATAATTCTGGTGACCGGTTGCTCTAGGCTGTAGTTTTCCCAGTTTTTTGGTAAATACCAGGCGAATGCCGGAGTATTGCCCTTACAAATGGGGTCACAGTATGCAATCTTCCCTTCCCATTCGAGCTTATCCTGGCTGGAGCGGTGCCCCGCTGGGGAAGGTATCTGGAGGGGAAAACCGACGGCCAAGCTGACGTGAACATCCGTGCCGAAACTTACTTCCCAGCAGAGAAGCAAGACCGCCACCTCCTGGATCCAACGTGCACTATGCTGACGGGATCAGTAACGAAAGTAGTGGAGACGTCTGGAAACAAAATCGATATTTATATATTATATTTGTTCTTTCAATGGTTCTTCCATAGATTACGGTTGTGTAGGTCAGCCATAGCTACCTCCATCAATTGCAAAACCCTCTCATGAAACGAAGCAAACGGATGCACCTGCAGGGGTTTCCTCAGTCCTGCAGGCGGTGCAGAACGGTGCTTCCATAACTGGAGTATAATACATTCACTATTATGAAAATTACGTCTCCTTCAGCTACGCAGACGATTTGCATTAAACGTATGGCGACTAAGCAGCGGGTTCGGATGTTCATGTGATGAGGTTTGCAGGCAATTTCGCATGCGGGGGAGGTGAGAGACCTCTCCCACGTGGCTGGGGTTCAAGGGCCTCTTCAGGAATGATTCACCCAGTGGATTTGCATTGCTGCGTGGAAACCAATTAGTCCAAGAGATGTTTCATCACAAAAAGCGCCGTGGAAACTATAAAGAGAAAGCATGTATGAATTGAGAAGCACCATATTTTTATATAGCACAGCAAAGGAGGGCAAGCAGCAGACGCAAACCGTGAGACATGGATCGCGGCATCAACTGATGTCACTGCAGTCCCTCTGACCTGGAGACCCTAGACCTGGAGACCCTACCCTGGACCTGGAGTTCCGACGGTAATAGGATTTTTGGCACTAGCTTGTCAACTAGGTCGAATTCAGTCGCTGTCTTGAGAAGAATGCTCGCGGCCGGCCGCTCTGATCGGTAGTTTTCCGATCAACACCCGGCAAATCCCGGAGGAATGCCCTAAAAACCCGACCACGGACCGCGCGCGATCTTTCCTACCTATTCCTTGTCCTATCCTCTCCCCTTACACACACTCTAACAAGCACTACACAGCCACACACGCCTGCGAGCTCGGTCAGGAGCTTAGAACCTAACCCCGGCTGGGGCGGTACCCCATCGGTACGATATTCAATGTATCGCACTCGCTGGTGGGAGATACCTGGTTGGAGAAAACCCCGCTTGGTGACGGTAGGTCGGCGCCGGATCTCGCCATCCAGCAGGGGGAAGATTGCTGCCACTTTCCGATGAAAAAACATGCACTACAAATGTACTAATGACCCTAATAGTTGACGCGTCCGGATTCATTAATAATCAATCAACAGACTCAACTGAGCCGGGCGTTGCCATCATCGCTCAGCCGTTGAATATTGCGTCCGAAACTGCCCGTTCCTTCACCACATGTCCGCAATGGCAATGGGTGGCGGGGCGCGGGGCGCGGGAGGGGGGCGGGGCGACTGCGCTCCCATGAGCGCTGTATAATGCATGCGCCGGCGAACGCGCGCGCTTAACTCGAGAGCGGAGCAGCTCCGCAGCGCTCAGGTGGCGCTGCTGCCTTCGCGGAACGAGGCTCTCCTCTCCCGGCGCGGCTCTCGCTACCCAGCCCAGATTCAACTCGGTGCTGTCGGCGTTCATGTTACATTCCGCATGTGCATGTCAGTTCATTGGCTCAACTACCTCCTCATCGGGAAGTTCTAGGATTCGAGGCGCGATACTGGCGAATTTTCCACGCTAGCTACATAGCTGGCCGAGTTCAACCGCTTCATGGCAGACAATTCTAATGGCTTGCTCCTCTGATCAGTTTCCGTGATTTCTCTCCAATCAATACCATGCGAATTCTCGAGAAGTACGTTCAAAAACGGGTCATGGTCATTCTCCTCTCCCCTTTCATACATACACCGACTTAGACACATCACAATACCATGAATGTCGAAGGAGTAGTCGCAAGCATACATCTTGTTCCGACAGGCGCAAGTTCAAGCAGAATCCTCCCTCCTGGGGGGAGATTATTGGAGAGAACAAACCCCTGCAATCTGACGTGCCGCATGTCGTCACCGCATCTCACGGGCTAGCCGAGACGTAACACCCCCACCTGCGGAATTCAGCATGCACTATACTTACAGGAATAATGACCACAACAGTTAACGCACGTAGATACACAAACGAATCAACCATTCAGTTCTATAACGGGAATTTGAAACATGTTTATATTCTTTTACTGTTACTTAGCAGTGGCCCGATTATCATATATCTTAATTCTTCCAACTTCCTTACAAAACACGAATTTCCTACTTCAAGGAATCTATACGCACTAGCGTATATACATTCGAACGTTCTCGCTTTTGCACGATCTTCTTCGTTCTGTCTCTCGCATTCTCCTTCTGGCTCATAATGCTGCACAATCTAACGCATTCTCAATCCCACCTCACGCACACTGCCCTCCGCGTATTCTCTGCTCCAGCCCTCTGTGCGTAGCCTCTTGCACCTTTCCATTCTTCATTCAAGAGAAATTAACAAAGTAGTACATAAACGCTTAAATTTTGTGATGTGTGTCCAAGAGATTCTATACGGTTTGTGTTTTGTGAGTCCAAGAGATTCTATACAGTTTGTTCAAAATACACTTCAGAAGATATGTTACCTACTTTATGATGTTACTTACTAATGATTTAAACAGTATTTATTACTAGCTTATAAATTAACACATTTAACGCTGAATCAGATCTCCTCAAAATATTATATTGTGCGCTCACAGACCACTGAATGTAGACTTTTTGCGAAACATGAAACACTTTTGTGATTGTTAAATAAAAAGTTATACTTTCTTGAATCCGGATTCTTATCATTTTGTAAATTTTATTTTTTCTTCATTTTCTTGGAAGGATCGTCATTTCCGTCAATGTGTTATTATTTCCAGAGATTTTGCAAGGAATACCTTTCAGGTAAATTCATAATCTTATACTGTACAAATACATGAATGTGTGATTGTGCTGTCTGAATGAAAAAGTGTACAGTTAAGCCTTTAGAATAACGAACACTATGAAACACTCTTTTCTTTCGCTCAATGGACGAGTGAACCGGCAACACGTGGTCGCCTGCACAACGCACGAAGCTCCACCCCTCCCCTCCCCTCCCCTCCCCCTCCATCGCACCAGCCACACCCTATCACTTCCCTGCTCCCTCTTCTTTTTCCCCACCTCTTGTCCCAACCCACCAGTCTCGCCCCTCCTCTCTTGGCACCCCAACGCCCACGCCCCAACGCCCCAACGCCCCAACGCCCCAACGCCCCAACGCCCCAACGCCCCAACGCCCCAACGCCCCAACGCCCCAACGCCCCAACGCCCCAACGCCCCAACGCCCCAACGCCCCAACGCCCCAACGCCCCAACGCCCCAACCCAACGCCCAACGCCCCAACGCCCCAACGCCCCAACGCCCCAACGCCCCAACGCCCCAACGCCCCAACGCCCCCAACGCCCCCAACGCCCCCAACGCCCAACGCCCCCAACGCCCCCAACGCCGCCCCAACGCCCCCAACGCGCCCCAACCTCCCCCACCGCTACGCTGCTATACGCTGCTATTCCCTGCCACTGCACTACCCCCCCCTCCGCCTCACTCACCCGGACAAGACGCCGACGTACCACGTCTCGTCCCCGTCCTCAAAGCGCCGGGGGCGGCTTCCGTCATGAAGCCACACGCGACGCCAAGCACTTGACAGGCTGAGCAGACTTCTGGCGTCTCCACCGCCCTCTCGCCAAAGTGTACTTAACCTCCACTATGACAATGCTAGTGCCTTGCCTTTATTTATTAATTTTTTGTTGTTAACGAAGATTTCGGTCCATTAAAACATATGATGAGACTGGTGAACGTGGCGTTGTGTGTACTGCGGTTGTGAAATCAAAAATGTGGGATATACATTACTACAAGAAGGGGAAATAATATCCAAAATGTTATAAAGTAAACTTTCTCATTCATATTCTAATATTAACGTCAAATCTGAATAATTGTGCGAAATTAAAACGATGTTAATACGAAATTAAGAAACTTTTGTTTGCTTCAGAGGGACATTCGCGTGTATGGTGAACAATAAAAGAAAATTCGAGAGATGAATGATAAACGATCTTTTAATTGTAAATGGTGTGTAATTTTGGTTGTCTGTTCAAACAAATAATTACATGCTTCAGTGAAACGTAGCAGTTTTCATTACATTAATGGAAGGCAATTTCCACTGTTCCGAGGCGGCTGCGCGTTTTTGGAACTCGAGAGAAAGTACCAATGAGAGGTTTTCTGAAAAGAAGCAATATGACATAATGTTTGCTATCGCAAATATTACAACTCTTTCAACGTACTGAAGCTTCTCCGACACAACTCACACACAACTCAAAAACCACCTACGTTGTACTTAAATTTTCATGGAATATAGCTTTTAACAGCATTTGGAAATGAACGAAAATAAATCTGAAATATTTCTGAAGTTTATAAATTTCATAAAACGAATTTTAAAGACATTAATAGTATACCTCTGTACGGAAATGGTTGATAAAAACAAATTCTGATGTTATTTCGAATGTTATTATCAGTTCCCTGAATTTCATTGAAGGAATATAGAGTAGTGCATGTGCTAATTCTTAAATAATGTCATTGAAATGTTGCAATCTTTACCTTTCTATTTTATTCATTCCCATTGTAAGATTTGTTAGAAACTGGATATACATGTAAATCACCGATAACCAACGATGAACGTTCTCTGGGACGCAGAGCCCAAATGGCGTTCTCATCTTAGAACTCGTTGTTCGGGCTGCGGTTTGGAATGGAATTGTTAGCTCAAATTACCGCTCGCCTCTCTGTCGCAAACGCCTCTCTCTTAACGATGAGTACTTTTTACAAAAATATAACCCTCGTTAAGATGCAAATACGTTTGTCCCAAAAAGTTGTAAAATAATATGCAAATTTTATTATTTATTCGGAGTCGCTGATATCAATTAACGAAACACTGCGCCGTTCTTGAAAATACTTGCAAAGCTAGTGAAACAGAGTACACGGTGAATCTTTGTAAACTATTAAATTAAAATCCAGTACATCATCGCACACTTTGCTTTTGCGAATTTGTATCGTTACTATATAAAGCAGTTAGGCTGCATACAACAATTAGGGACCTGTTGAAAAATATGGAATGAATTGATTACAAAAATTCGGATTAAAAATGTCATACCAATGTAAAAAGAGCCCAGAGAAAGAATTTAGAAAGATTAGTAGATACGTTATAAACAGAAAAGCAGTCGGTTTGCAATTTTCCTCTTCCTGTATTTACATTGTAGTCGAACATTGCTGATTTACATTAAAAAAAATAATTCAGATCAGAAAAATGAGAAAACAATAGTATTATTTTTTTACTTTCCAACAAAAAAACACAAACTCCACAGAGGAATAAAAGGGGCAAAAGTGATATTATGAATTGAACATAAATTATGATTTTATTGGAATTTCGTAAAAATACTAAAGGTGTTTGAAAAATAAACTATATTAATATTTGTGTAGCCCCAATTTACGAGATAGATAAGGACGCAAACCACTTGTAATTTGTAAAGAATGGCTACAATATAATGTGTTCCGCCGAGACCAATCAGAGTTACATGAAGTGGAATTTTCTACAACGAACTGTACAAGAAAGAAGAAAATAAGAATATTATATTAAATAGACATCCGACTGTTAACTCCATTAAGGAGTTACCACTAGCAAACATGACGGAGTTTGACGGTGTTCTTGCTAGATTATCATTAACGCCTTCGCACTCGTGACCCATCACACACCGACCGATATCTTCACGCAAAATTGCAGCGGCCACCTACGTCGATGGGTACATTTCCGTGGTATCGCTGTTCAATACTAGCAGTACCCTATCAAGCGCGAATCGGAATAGTACCCTAATAAACGGGCTACGGACCAGGCGCGATCTTTCTTTCCTCTTTCATGTCGTTTCCTCTACCGTTACTTACACACTCACATGCACTACACTACCACACGTATATGCCCCGGCTGAGACGGAGTCCGCTGGGGGAGTTGCTACGCAGACCGACGTACGGATGGCCGTAACAGTTGAGGCGTCCGGAAACGTCTCTCGATCGATCAATCTGAATGAATATCTTCCAGTGAGCGTAGCATTTTGCTCATGCGCCGTGTCTTGGAGATGACGCAACCAGCACGACACAGACGTTTGACAATTTGCTTCATTCCCCGCCATTAGGGCCAATCCATTTTAAGTGGTCCAGCGCTGGTCGCTCGATCATCTGAAAAACGTTATATTTCGTACATACATTTCCTATGTTTTGGCTATTCATAATCATATTTGATTTATTTTTATTGTTTCTGGTTTACAAATGGCGGCCATTTTTCGCGAGGAAATTTATGTACAAAATATGAATGTTTTTCGAGATGGACGAGCGACCAATTTATTAAATTCTGGACCACTTAAAGTGTATTGACTTATTATTATTATTATTATTATTATTATTATTATTATTATTATTATTATTATTATTATTATTATTATTATTATTTCATCTCTATGTTCAACATTTGATGAAATGAAACACCAGCTAGTCTTGATATTTTCTTCCTTTTATTTAATAATAATAGTTGAAATTTAAGGCAAGAGTTCAATCCTTTATTAGCAGAATTTTGGTCAGAATCGTCCGCATCATCAACGCTACTTAAACAGATCTCCTTCATTTTCCTGTTCGTCGCCGTTTTCTTCAAAGTTCGTCAGTAAACTTATATTTCTCTTTATGATTTTAACTCTTCAAATCTTCCTGTTTCCATTTTAAGCCCTCCGTTTCCAAAGAAATTAATATGTTCCTATTCTGACCCATCAGTAATTATGTCAAACGCCCAAAAGGTAGAGTTTCTTAATGTTTTGAAGTATTAAATAAAATCGTAAATACAACGGTTTTATCCCATAATTGCTGAATTAAAGAGAGTATTTTGTGATATTTTCATATTCCCAGGCGAATGTTGACAAGTTCTCATTGAAACAAGAGTGCTGTTGGGCGATATTGTAACTGTGGCAACAACTTGATCAATTCCAGTATCTTACTTACACAGTATTTTAAATTACTATTTAACAGTTGTTGTAGTGTAGATTTTTTCATTGAATGTGAAGTTTTATCTTATTCCGCTTATTAATAAATTAACAACAAATTTCAAGAAATTGGGAAATCATTAACTAATATACGAAATCCTTATCTACTTGTGGTTCGGTTCTGTTGAGTAATGATAATTATTTTTATGACAAAATGTTTCCGAGATGTCCTTAAAACATGCTCATTGCCTTTTATGGGCTGAAAAGCAATTAACATGTTTCAATATTTTAACTTTATAATCTCTGACAAATATCTCAAATTATGTCTCAAAATAATACATCAATATGATTGAAACCATTTTTTCTTTAAATATTGATAAGAATGCCTTGCATTTCATTGCATTGGCAACGTTCAATCCGTGTATTTTTTATATTAATTTGGTTCTCCGATAACAAAATATTTTGTTTTAGAAAAGTAAATAGTAAATGTGCATTAAATAAAAACGTGTTTCCCCTTCGTAACAGGATTATAAAATCCCATTCACGGTCGTGCACCAATATATTATTTATAATTACAGGAACCGAAATTCACCATTAAATTCTATATTTGTATCTACTGCTCAATTTTGCTGCAGACATTCCTCATTGGTAATGATGTAGTTACGTCAATATTCCTTTATTTTCTTTCGTATATACTGTTTGAAGCAATGTGAAAACGTTAATTTTTCAGCAGAACGATGATCTCAATTTTAGAAATATTGCAATACGTCCATCATACATTCCATGTTTAAAACATGAAAGCAGACTGTTGTGGAGGGATGTGAATTTAAATCACAGCGCATAACGTTTCACTGCATTTGACCGATTTTCAACGTATCTTCAGGCCATTCATTACTCGCTGTCTCGTCTGCATTTATTTAATAAACTGGACAAGCCCACGAGATGCCTTTCAAACGCATCCTGCATTTAAGTCAACATGAATAGTGCGTTCGGAAGTCTTTGTCTATGCCAATATCTCTTCACACAGACCTTAAAGAAGTAATTACCATTTCTGGGGAGAATTCGCCAATAATAATAATAATAATAATAATAATAATAATAATAATATCATAAATATAATTAGAATTTACCTTTTACCAGTATATACATTTTACTATAGAAATTAATAAAACCATAATGTCAAGCAATTACTAATCAACATTAATGAACACAGATCCTATTACTGATAATATGACTTCTAGTTCTGAAAGGTAAATAGCTATTCTCTGTAATTAGCATATCAATACATCTAAAATTTTAAAATATATTGAAGCAATTGATACAGTATTAACGATGTTCAAACTCTTTGTGAACCGAACGACTATTAGCCAGAAATCTACATTGCATTTTATACCACTATGTTATTAATTTACTCTTTGGGGGAGTGCAAAATGCATTTAGTATTGCTTTACAAAACGCTGAGTGTAAAAACAAAAGTATGATAATACAATGGCATGAATTATCTGGAATATTTAACATTAGTATCCGCGCCTCACGATACTGAACAGATGGGATTGGTGGGCCCGCTCTGCCGGGGGGGGGGGCGACGGGCGTCTCTTGTCGGAGTTGCATTCACTTGCTCTCCAATTCGATTCCGCGCCGCACAGATCCACTTAGACGCGGCGGCGACTGGGCGGGCGCCTCCGGCTCGCAATCAGCTGGGGCCTGCCAGATCCGAAGACGCCAATGTCTTCAATGAATGGATAATGAATTTGAGGAGGTTCAGTTATTAGAAAAGCGCATCTAAGTCAATTAGTAAGACCCATATTTTGAGTTTCTAAATGTGTATTATTGAATGTTTACATTTTTGTTGCATTTAAATCGTTTTATCCACGAATGTAGTTATTTGGAAAAACTAAAACAGAGAATGTACCTTACAACTGATTAATCTAATTATTTCTTCTAACTAAACCTCATTACTCAGTATCATTACATTACCTATTAAGTAACTGTTAGTAAAAATATTATGATTTCTGCTTCGTTGGTTGTTGGTGTTTCTTCCGAATATATCCTTTTAAATGTTGCAACTACATGTTTTGAAGTATTTCTTGAGTCGATTTTGAAGTTCGTGTCCAGCAATTAAGCAAGAAAAACAAAGTCTGGAATATAAATTTGCAAAGCTATTCCAACTGTATTAAAAATAATAGGTTCCGAAATTTTGTTTCCCAAAACGTCTCTTACAAACTGCCAACATATGTATATTTATGTAATTAGTTCAAATTAGTTTTCAGCTCTACAGAATGATGCATTGATATACTGAGAATAAAAACTCGTAATTAAAAGTATTTTCATCGTAAGAGTCCGAAGAGTTCCCAGCTTGTCCAAAATATCTTGCAAAAATCTTTCCGCAAGTCCACCTTTCAAAATGACCCTGTCTCAAAGGATGTCCCCGTTCGAAATGTCGCAAGTCAAAATGTTCTGTAATATTGTCGAAGTTAAAAAAGGTTTTGGAAAACATTTAATAATAGCCTGTACTCACATTGCTCAAAATCAATTTGATGGTAAGGAACTGTAAGAAATAATAATAATAATAATAATAATAATAATAATAACAATAATAATAATAATAATAATAATAACAGCGGAAACAACAAAATATGTAGCGGAAACAACAAAATATGTTATTTGAGAGGAATCAGAAATTATTCTATCGGAACTTGGAACACCAATCTGATAACCAGGAGAAAGTTGATAGTTGATTGTTGATTGTTGATAGTTGAAAGTTGATTGACCAACCCTTCAAGCTACAAACATGATGCATCATGGCTCTCTGAAATTCAGAAAAAGATGGGTAACTTTCCAGAAATGTCTGAAGTCCACATTACCACTGAAGATATTGAAGGAAGTCTTAAGAAATGCCAAAATTGGAAATCAGCGGGATCTGACAAAATTCAGAACGTTTTGTTGAAGCGTTTTGCCTCCCTACACAACTTGATTTCAAATAGTTTTAATGAGATACTTCAGAAGCCTGATCAGTGCCCAAAATTCTTAACGCAAGGTATTACTTACTTACTACCCAAAAGTGTTCCTAAATCAGATCCCAAACATTATAGACCAGTTACGTGTCTCTCTGTACTATATAAGTTATTAACATCAGTTTTACACGAAAAGATATACATGCATTGTGATCAGAACAATATCATCAGCATGGAACAGAAAGGATGCATCAGAGGTACCTTTGGATGCAAAGAACAGTTGACCGTGGACAGCGTAATCATAAAACAAGCTGAGGTAAAAAGCCGAAACTTGACCATGTGCTACATCGACTATAGAAAGTTATTTGATTTGGTACCTCATGAATGGCTGATACACATTTTAAAAATATATAAAATTAATACAAAGGTTGTAAACCTGCTCGATGCCTTAATGAAAAACTGGTGCACGGAGATTAATTTGGAGAATTGTACATTTAAGATTGATATTCGTCGAGGAATATTTCAAGGCAATTCATTGAGCCATCTATGGTTTTGTTTAGTTATAAACCCCCTATCACAGCTTCTAAACAAGGAATGTCTACGGTACAGACACCGACTGAGAGATCCTCCCCTAATCAGCCATTTATTACTTTTGGATGATCTTAAACTGTTTGTCGAGAGCCATAAACACCTGAAAGCGCTGAAGTATGTGACGCGAGTATTTAGTGAAGACATTGCTATGTCCTTTGGATTTGATAAATGTGCCGAAATATACCTAAAAATGGTAAACTGACCTGATGAAACTTGTGATTTTCGACAGCTTTTGTACCACGATACTTATAAATACCTTGGTATCCAACAAAATAGACGAGTGAACCACACAAATATGAAGTCGATATTCAAGGAAAGGTACAAATCAAGAATCACAAAGTTGATGAACAAAACAGTGTACTCTAGGAATCTAATAAGTGCTATTAACACCTATGCTGTCCCAGTATTGACATATTCCTTTGGTATCATGAAATATTCAGACACAGACCTTCGGGAACTGGATACGATTACTCGAACCACCCTCACAAAATTCAGAATACATCATCCCAAGAGCGCTGTCGAAAGGCTTCATCTTCCCAGAAACCAAGGAGGTAGAGGCCTGCTTAATATCTTCAATCTTTGCTGGTCACAAGAAAAGAAAATGCGAATGTACTTTCACGCCTCGGATAGTGTGTTACTGAAGAAAGTAGTTGCTGTAGATGCAAACTATTCAGCTCTAAATCTCCAGAAGACTGAAAGCAACACTGAAATTATTTCCCAGATATGTAACATGCAGACAGATTGGAAGAACAAGACCTTTCATGGAAAATATCCTAATCTCTTAAATAATCCATCAGTTGATAAAGTCTCTTCTCTCCTGTGGTTGAAAATGGGATATTTATTTCCTGAAACTGAAGGATTTATAATAGCAATTCAGGATGGGGTAATAAAAACACGCAATTATGATAAACACATACTGAAGAGCAGAATAAAAGATGTCTGTGGAATATGTAATCAACCAAATGAGACCATTGGCCATGTGATTGCAGGTTGCCCAGTTCTTGCCAACACTGCATATCTAGGGAGGCACAATCATGTAGCCAAAATAATTCATAGACAAATGGCATCAAATTATAGACTAATTGAGAACCCTCCACCATTTTACAAATATTCACCTTCCCCGGTTATAGAAAATAGTGAAATATTACCCTACTGAGATATGCCTATTGCCACTGATAAGACTGTGGATTATAATCGCCCGGACATAGTAGTTATCAATAAAATACAAAAGTCAACAATCATAGATGTAGGCTGTCCACTGACAAAAAATCTGAATAAGACAGAATCGGAGAAGATTTCAAAATACCAGAATTTGGCAGCAGAAATCCAACATGTTTGGCAACTGAGTAAGGTTGAAATAATGCCAATAATCATCTCAATCACAGGAGTGGTGACGGACCGATTTGCTTAAGGTCTTACAAAATTAGCATTATCAAAATGAATCTGCATAACCATCCAAAAAGCTTTAATCCTACGGACTTGCCATATTGTGCGAAGATTTTTAAATTGAAGGACAGACAAAGATGAATTTCTTCTCCGTCTTTCCTCAGATCTGTCATTACCAGTTGCATTTGCTAGAGCCTAAGTCGTATGAATAGATGAATGGTTCTCAATGCTTACTGAGAAAAGTACAGAAATAATAATAATAATAATAATAATAATAATAATAATAATAATAATAATAATAATAAAATTGTAATAATAATAATAATAAAATAGTAATAATAGGCCTCTTAGACCTTAAAAGCCATTGCAATAAACAAGTGACCACAATAAAAACATACTTTCTATCGGAACAATCAGAGGTATGCAAAGCTATTTCCATTTGTGACAAAGGTATACTCCGCTTAATTTGGAGCGTAAAACAACTTTCCGAATGTAATCACCATTGATGACAGAATACAAGCATAGAGGTCCAAAAGTCTTCACGGTAGATTTCCCCATTCCCTGGAAAATGCAGACAAAGACGCCTCGATGCGTTGGCTTCGGGATGGATCTATTTGGGGAGACTGACGGATTTATCCATGCCATCCAAGATCAAGTGATTGCTACCAACAACTACAAAATAAAACATTGAAAAAACAGACGTCCGATATAAATGTAGGGTATGCCATCAATCACAAGAAACAATTGACCACATAATAACGTCATGGACAATCAAACACAAAACACCATCTATCAAGCCTTTGCAGTTAAATATGATCTAATATCACTTGACAACATATGCTCGTACTAGATGTATAAAGCCTAGCCAGTATTGAAAAACAAAAACTAGAGGTGCTACAGAATGGCACAGGCTTTCTCGTACCAAATTTTTATAATTTCCTTTGTGGTCTGGCTTTAAGGTCGTGCTCCAGTCTCTGGCCAGCTGCCATCTATCGTCGCCCAAAGTACATTTTTTGACAATTTCTCAACTTTTTGCTTTCCTAGTGGGACAACTTCATTTCTTCAAGAATATTAAACAAGAGTAACAACTCGTTCTAAATAGAAGTTTACATTGAAAAATTCGTAGTCGTTTTTAAGAATATGTCAATTAAGCATTTCTGTAAATGAGAAAATTTAAGCTCTTCGACATAGGAATCTATTGAGTTTTCGAAAAACTAGATTTGAAGTGCTTCCACACACAATAGTACTAATGCACACAAATCGATGGAAATATCCATATTAACGGCGTGAGAGGTATTTAAAAAAATTTTATTTGAATTTTTTTTAAAAAAATATATGAATACACCAATACGAACATTACTTCATAATTAACAATTCAATTATCACTATCCATTGAAAAAAATTGAAGAAAAAATTTGGAGCCATTTTTGAGAAAATGGCTCTTGAGCGTCTCTGAAAATGCTGAAATTTGTGCTCATTTTTACAGAAAACTGTTGAGTTTTTGAGAAACTTTATTTGACATTATTTAAAGCACATGTGCTCGTAAATTCAATCATGTGAAGATATCCTCTATAATGTAAGTTTTACAGACACGAGAGAAAAGTAAAAAAAATAATTTTTGAACAAAAAACAAAAGAATTCAGCAATATGGTGTTTGTCACGGCATAGGGTTGGTTTGGCACTAGCTTTACCAAAAATTGAAAGAAAAAATTTGGAGCCGTTTTTGAGAAAATTTTGAAAATGCCCGGGGAGCAGTACCCCTAAATTTTACAGAATGTTTTTCAAAATCTCAAAGATTCAACTTCATGGAGACCATTTCCAGATAGTTTCTTTTCACATTTAATATATCACGCTTCCGGGCGTTACATGCTAATTACTTCACAGTAATTAAGTAGACCCTTTATAATAAACAAAATACCTTTTCAAAGTTTAACTTACACTGATCTAAACTTCCATTACTTGATTTCATAACAATTCCTAGTATTAATGTTATTTTCACTCTTGTTCAACAGTAATGAGTATTGCAGATCTCAATTTATTACACTTAATGATAGTGACAAGGCGTATATCAGAGCCGATATCCGAATAACATTCTCATTACTAAAAAATAAGCATTAATCGTGACCCTGATGACATTATTTAATCACCGACAATAAGTGTTGCCATCTACAAATATCTATGTACGGTCCTTTTAACAATGGAGCCACTTTCTCGGGATAACAATTATCCATTGTGATGGACCCATGATCAACCCATTAAGCCAGTAAACATCACATGTGTTGAAAATTCGACACACACAGTCGTCTAATTATCGAAATTTTGAAGGTTTAAAATCGAACCGTTCTCATTATAATGAAATTCTTCCAGCATTCAATTTAATAAGAGATATAGCAGAATGGCACACACTTTCTCTGGGGTCTGCACTAGCTTTTCGATTTTACCTCAATCTCTTACCAGCTGCCATCTAAAAGACATTTTTTTAGTGTTTTCTGATTTTTTTGGTCCACATATGCTAGAATTGAAATGAGTTTCATAATATTATAGAAGAGTAAAACCTGGACCTATATGCAAATTTTCCGTGGTCTCCTCATTACAAATGGTAAAGCATTTAATGCAAAAACTAAATATTTTCAAGCAAATATCAAAACAAATATGACAATTCATGTCACAACAATGAGACGTAATTCACAGAAATTTGCGAGCGCGACACGGAATTCCATTGTTGCATTCCAATCTGATTTTCCCTGAAGGGTAGCAATTTATATTTCATATATTTCAAATAGGTTTTAAATAATTTCTAAAAGATGAATGCCTGAATTTATAACAAAAAGTCGAATGTAAGAAACGAACAAAAAAATATTAAATAATATTCAAATTCCACCTTTCGAAGCATCCAACTCCCTGGAATAAAATTCGCGAAGCGCAGTAAATCCGCAGTGGGCGATTACTTTGTCGCCAAATAACACAAAAATACTCATATATTCAAAAAATTCAACGGGACCTTATTTGAAGATCTATTTTTGATAAACACATTTCATTAAGAAAAATATTGTATTACCACAATTGTGTGTAGTTGTAGAAAAGCACCGAAGACGAAGTGCTGTCAATTCGGAGCGGGCTGTTTGGGGATGTTTGTCCGGAATTAGACACAAAATGCTCATATTTTCAAAATATTCAACATTATCTTATATTAAGATCTGTTTTTTTAAGAACACATTTCATGAAGAAAAAATTGTTCATGTTGAAAAAAAAATCATTTTTCGAAACCAGTTACTTCAACGAACATGAGACCTGCACCATTCTCTTAGGCGTCTTCAATTTGAAACGGAGGAACAGGTTTTTACTGTCAATCGATTTTTCGATATCAAGGACCCCAAAACATGAATTCTGGGTACAACGCGTGTTAGAGGACTTTTCCTCTAAATTTAGCATCTGAATTTATTCTCTTTTTCGTTGCCAGTGCCCCGTATTTAGAGATTTGTGACGAAAATTCCCAGTTTTTTTTCGGGCAGCATTGCATACCTTTCTCTCTACCGCGGTAGCAGGACGGAGAAAATAAAAAGTGGAGCAGTTTTTGTGAAAATTTGGTTTTTAGAACTGCCATTACTTTACGCAAAATTACACAAAAACTACTCATATTTGGAAAAAGTCGTACACCAATTAAAATGTAATTTTAGAATTTTTTTTAAAAATTGTTACAATTCCTATAATGTTCATGTCCCTTAGAGGAACCTTATCTTTTGCGTTATAAACTTTATTATTGATTAATAAATTCAGCAATTCTTCGCACTTCGCAAAGTAACTGACCTTTTTATACAAGTGTTTTCAAAATAACATTCAGGCACATACTGTTGCAAATTGTTCAATACATCAACAACCGTCGATGGACGAAAGCGCTCTAAAAGTAAAGCTGAATAGTAGGAACATCCATTTGGTACGAGGCGCGCGTCTTTTCAAAAATAATTCACCTTGATTTTTCAATTTAACCCTTGCAGCGTGCATTCATTCTTCGTAAGAAATTCACATTTTTTTAGCTTGTTCACCAACAAAGTACGTGAATTTCATTAACGATGTCGAACGTACTCATTATTGTGCATTAGCAGCCGCTGTCCGCAGCGAGGCGCCTGTGGATCACGTCCTTGGCTCACAGCATTATCACCACCATGTTAATCATAAGTCACCTAATTAATTAGCGCCCTGCGTTCATCAGCCCATGATTCATTGGCGCGCTCCGTAAAGGGAAACTGCAGGCAGCATGTGCTCGTGCGACAGCAATTAGCTGAATGGAATTGACGCGGCCTAAGGGAGATTGACTGTTGTGTCTGGAGCGCGCTCCTCCAACTTGGAAGGTTGTAATTCACGCGCCAGGGATTATGAAGGCGGTTCAAGTTGGTAACTAAACTCCTATATTATGAGGACACTGAAATTGAATTGCTTCATCTGGAAGCTGCTGTGTAGGTCAATTGCCGTTGTGTTAACCGCCAATGGAAGGTGTTGAAATTTAAATAAAGAGAGGTTGAGACTTTCTCTTGATAGTGGTAAAAAACATTTAGTTTTGTGTCATTACCAAAGCGAATGAAACTTCAAAAGATGAGAACGTTTTTATGAGTCAATATCAGAAGGGAAAAATTTTAATTTGATTAATGTTTAGTTAAAAAAACTAGTATAAACTTGTTTAATTAATATGCGAATCATTGTTTAAATATTTTCATATTAAAAAAACAATGAGTATGTAGATGTAATCCCCATTCAAATTTACAGTCTTAGTACAAGTAATAATTTGAAATTTTATATTTACCCATGAATTGTATTTCATTATTATTGACTCAAGAAATAACTTGACAAATTGCTACCATTTTTAGGGGATTCTGCAAGGAAGAAAGTTTCACTTAAAATGCACAATTATTACTTAAAGTAATGAGATGATAAAGTGTTTTGGACGTAGTCGTGTGCCACGAACACTACGCTCATTCTAAGGTCTAACTACTAAGCTCATTCTAATGGTTTGAAAGGCGGAAATATCTTCATGCTGAAACACGACTTATGATCCAAAGGAACACGAAAGCTTGATTTTTAAGAAGGTGGGGAATTTTTTTTGTTATTTGTATTACAAAACACTTGAAATCAAATATGGAGATCACTACAACTATTTCTGTAAGTATATACAGGTGTCTCGGATTAAATGTTTGTAATTTCTAGAGCATATAGTGCAGCCGAAAATGTTCACTTTATGCTAATGAACATATAATAAGAAATAAAATTACCTAACGAATTTTCATAAGTGACATTTGCCCTTAATTGAGAAGCAACTCTTCTTGGAGTCTATGGGATTCGTGAATATCTTAGACTGAGTCAGAACTCTAAACACCGTATACGATTATTTTCAATCAAATGTATATGATGTAGCATCAACATTTTGGTTATTAGTGACTAAAGGTGGCATTTACTTCACTATAGTGATCCCAGATGTCTTCAAATTCGTTGGTTTCGGTTGGGGAAATCTGGTTAATATTTGTTAAAGTAATTCTTGCTTCTAGTAAATCATTACGGAAACCCTTTGACAAATGATTTTTTTCAAATGACTGATTGATTAGTAATTCCGGGCGCATCAACATCCGACATTTTGGATTTCTTTACCAATGTATTTCAAAATATCTACTGTAGAACATGATGACGATTGATTTACGTCAATTCCCTACAATTTGTATGTTTATTCTGAGACAATCTGTGTAGGAGTTAGTTTATTTGTTGCCCGATAATCGTACTGTTTTCCTGCGACGTTCTCGAAGCACTTCTAACCTTCTATATACTCGTCCATTTCTCTCGTGACAGCTTTTGCGTTGTTTCCTTGGGAAACTCTCAGGTTGATTAGGTGCTTGCCATGGCGAAGATGTAGCTGTGTGGTGCGGTGGCAGTGCGAGGGCGGCGCATCCACCTGTCGCGTGTGCGAGCGCTCGTCAGCGGCCGCGGGCGACGCGAGGCTTTTGTCAGCGCTCGTCATTGCACGGCTCCCCGCGCAGCCTTGTCCTGCGGCGCCCACAACACGGACAGGAGCAAGTACAACACCCACCATGCCAAGCGTTAACAATTCGCCATTGGAAATAAAAGTTCCCAGCGTGGTTGCTGCCGCCGGGAGATGTACCAGTGCGTAGCCCAGCCATCGTACTCCACAAGAGTTGGACCAAGGCAGAATGTACCCATACACTCGTTTGTCACCACTATGCTGTTTAGTTCGCTGACTGCCTACCGATCCCTTGTCGCTGCTTGATACACCCGAGCGACGTCACAGCTGCAGACTCGCTCAGGGCTCCTTTCGATGGCTGCGGCTAGCGAGCCCCAACAGCTCTCACGCACCCTATCGTACATCCCCAAATTCCAGTGTCTAGGCTAAAAGTGTGTTTAGTTAGTTCGAATTCAATTTCTGGTTAAGTTATATGCGGCAAACAACCCTTGAATTTATTTCTCGACATCAAAACTTGTTAACTTTGCTGATGCAATACCAGAAACAGCAGTGTTGCATGAAAGCGCGTCAAAACCAAAACACGTAAAGCTGCGCATCCTCGCTCACTTGAAAAACACACAAATACATTCCTACTGAGCCTAAAAAAAGGTACTTATTTTAGCTGACAGCCATGGCCTCCATCTTTCCTCCATTCTCAGCAGGAAGTTACCATCCAACTTCTCAGTCTCATTTATTTTTAAACCTAACGGGAGGTTTGCAGATGTGACTGCAGAATTGGACACCCACACGAAAACACTGACCAATCAGGACACAGTCATTATCATAGGAGGGCAGAATGACATTAACTTGGGCGGTAACTTTACACCTGAACAACATGTTAACAAATTACAATGTGCCGCCCAAAATACTAACATTGTAGTCTCAACTCTGCCCCTCTGGTACAACACACCAACACTATGCAGCGAGATTAAGCACGCAAACCAACAATTAAAACTGCAACTGAGAGAAACAAATGTAACATTTTTTGAAATTCCTCTCAAAAAACATTTCACCCCGCCTGCTCTTCACATGAACCTTGCTGGAAAACATGCAGTCGCCAACAAGCTTGCACAATACATCATTACTCCAATCTGCTTCCAAAAAACCATCCCCTTCACCTTCCTTACCTTTTCTACCCCCACGCTTATTTCGAACCCTCTTACCTCCTCCTCTGAACCTAGTCCCGTTTCTCCCATTCTCACTTCCAATTCATCTACACATGATGCCCCAATTTCCTCACAACTTGTCACTGCTGGGGCATATTACAACCTTCGACCACGCACTCGAGATAAAAATGGAGTAAAGATATCACAATCACAGACACATGCAGCAGAAAAACATCCCTGTAGGTACTTGCAAAAAATAAACATACTGCATCATAATGTTCAATCTCTTTCAGATATAACTGAGTTTATCGAGGCACCTACATAGAGCGATTTAAATCAAATGGATGTTCTTTGCTTTACAGAGCATTGGTTATCTCTTAATGAACTTAGCATTTTCCAAATTCCAAACTTTTACCTTACCTACCCTTTTACCCGCAGGCTTTTATTGTAGAGAGAGGGAATCGTATTAAGATCCTACGTACGTGGTTTCTTGTATTTACGTTAGAAATAATATCAATTCTATCTCCTTGACAGAATTAAATGTGTATGTTCCGTTGAAAATGTTTTCGAAATTTCTGTTGTACATCTTTCTTCTCTAAAAGTGATATTACTTTGTATCTACAGGCCTCCAACAAAGAGAGCTGCAGATTATATTTTGTTTTAGAAAACCTGGAGATAACGTTTAATGAAGTCAGCAATCGCTCTTTTGAACCCATTGGTGTATGTGGACACTTCAACATTGATTTTCTGGTCGAATCTTGCGAGAACTAAATATTTCTAAGCTTAATTAATTCCTTCAGTTTAGATATTACAACAAATGTACCTACACGGATCACACTAAATTCAATGAAGGCAATGAATCAATTTATAATCAACAAAACTACTGCTCGATATGAAGTTGAAACAAAAGATTTAGGATACAGTAACATGATGCACAAATTCTCATCGTTATAAGAAATGCAAACAGGTACAAAAAATACACGTATGAATAGATTGTTTACTAAAAGTAAAATAAAATTATTCATTGATTACTTGATGCAGGAGTCAGGGGACGTGGTTTATAATACTGTTAACACATGTTTCCTCCTTCAAAAAAGAAAACTAAATATTTCACGGAAAATCAATTCTGGAAAACACAAGACGTAAACACAAGGGATTAGGACATCACGTAAAAACAAAAGAATTTTTTCGGTAATTTCTAAGCGTCATAACGTATTGTTATGATTCTACGCGGTGAATTAAAAGGCTAGTATTATTTTAACAAAAACGTGTATTTTGTTTCTTAACACAATCACTGAAAAACTTGATTATTCTTTATAGGTCACACTTCTCTTGATTATTGATTTACGCTACACATCTCTTGATTATTTATTTACATTGTTCCCTTCTCTTACACTGTCGCACAGTCCTAAGCACTGACCACAGTTCAAAGCTCTGGCCACAGACCACTGCACTGACTTCATTTCACGGCGCTGGCCACGGTTCACGTCACTGAGCACAATCACTGCACTGTTATTCACCAAGTTATGCACACACTTCACAGCTCAGCTTCCACTTCAGACTTCAGACTGACTCACGGTCGCCGGCCGCCGCGTAATTATATTCGGCGGGCGCCGTCCAGAAGTTTCTGGACTTTGCGATTTGCGCCAAGAACACTCTGGGACTAGCTACTTCGAGAGCTACCGGCAGATGTCGTAATCCCCGCATACAGGTAGTTCGTGGTGGTGCTGGCAAATGACGCACTATTAGTTACAGTATCTTAAGATTTCATCCTCTATTTAAAAAAATATAAATAAATGAAAAGAAAAGTCATAAGGCAGGCTAAAATCATGAAACACGATCAAGAAATTTTGTGCTCAAATAACAAAACAAAAGCAATCTGAAATATAATAAAAAATACGACTAAATCAATAAGAAACTTTGTAGAGAATGTTGTTTGAAAATGTAACGATAAAAATGTGACCGACCCACCAACAGTGGCTCTCGTCTCTTTAACCAATACTTTTCGAGAATTGCTGCCGATATCACTAAGAGTCTTCAGCCATAAAATTCAATATCAGACATTTCCCCAAAACTTTAGACACGATGTTCGTTTCCGAAACTTCTTCCTCTTAAATTCTCAATATAATCGGTAAACTAAAAAATAAATATTCGGCCGGTTTAGATGAATTTCCGAATTATTTGTTAAATACCTACACACTTGCCATTATACACCCGTTAACTCACATATTTAATGCATCCTTACGCACCGAAACGTCTCCAGATATTTTTAAAACAGCTAAGATTAAGCTGCTTTTCAAAAAAGGCAACAAAAATATCATTCAAAATTATCGGCCTATTTCTCTTCTGTTTTTTAATATTAGAGAGACTTTTCTACGTACGAATGGAAACCTTTCTCAGTAAACCCAATGCGCTTTCAGATTGCGAACGTGGATTTAGGAAATTAAAATCTACAGAAACAACCATATTCTCTTTCCTTAAAGATGTCGCCTCATCATTAGATGAAAACGAACCACCTATTGGATTATTTTTAGATTTTTCTAAAGCTTTTGACATCATTGATTATAACATTTTACTTTCAAAATTACCTTCATATGGAATTCGTGGTATTGCCCTAGATTGGTTATGTTCGTATCTCAAACAACGATCTCAGAGAGTAGAAATACCTTACTGGAATATGGAACATTATGTACACAACTTTCTGACTCTTTGCCAATTGCACGTGGAGTCCCTCAGGAATTGACTTTAGGTCCTATTCTCTTCCTACTATACGTAGACGATATGCCTTCGACGATTTGAAACTGAAAAACATTTGAAATCTTTGCGGATGATACGAACATTTTCTGCAATAAAGAAACCGTAAATAGTGCAATATCAGATGTTTCAATTTGTTTTCCAAATAACAAATTAATAGTAAATGAGAAAACTGTTTTAATGCAGTTTTCCGTTTCAAATAAACAATTTTGTACTCCACATAAAATGAACGGTGTACCATTGACTAATGCTAAGGCAACAAAATTTTTAGGTCTCTCAATTCAGTCAAACCTCATATTAAACGCCCATTTAAATGAATTGAACACAAAATTAGGTTCATTATGCTACGCGTTCAGAATTCTTTTAAATTCAGTCAACCTTCATACTGCTGGTTGTGTATATTTCGCGAATATTCATTCCCGTCTGAGATATGGCATAATATTCTGGGGAAATACATATTATGGCTCCCAGACTTTTAAATTACAAAAAAGAATTGTACGAATAATAACCAAATCCCACCCACGTGATTCGTGTAATCCTCTCTTTATTAATCTAGAAATTTTACCATTACCTTGTCTGTTGATTTACAAATCAGTGTTTTTTGTCAAAAATGACTTACTTAAGGACGGGAATATCTTTTCAGAAAACGCCTTTGTCTATAACTATAACACTCAGCGAAGAAATCATATTCATTAGGTGACAGTATCAACTGCTCATTACAAAAAATTCACATATCATACATGTACATTATTTTACAATACTTTGCCAGATGACATTAAACCATTATATTCGATAGAAAAGTTTAAATCCCAAGTAAAATCGTTTCTGCTGTATAGCTGTTTCTATACATTTATAGACTATACTGAGCATCAAAACGTCATTAATTTTAACAGTGATATTTAATGCATTATTTACCATTCGGACTGTATAATTTTAAACAGCCTATAACAAGTATTGTACTACAACTTCTGGATCAATAACCCCCATCTCGGTCAGGTTTTTCAGCCAGTTTTCCTGATCCTTTGAGCAAATGCTGAGATGACCGCTTGTTTTTCTTCTGGACATAAATGTAACTTCACTATCTGTGCACGTCTTCTAGAATTCAGTGGGAAATGTAGTTATTCAAATTATCGTTCTCCGTGATGTCGTTGCTGGAAGTATTATTATTTGACGAAGGATATGACGAAGGACATGATGAGGGATAAAGGCCCAAATTTATTGCCGATTTACCCTTGAAAATAAAGTTTATTACAACGGAGCGAATATTTTGTTAACAATCCTTGCAAAAAAGGCTCATGGCTTTCTTTCTGCGTTTAAAATTTGATTGGTATATGGTCTAGGTGAGGATCACAGAATTTTGTAAGCGTGCACAAAATTCACTACTTCCCATAGCACGTCACATAGTTTTTAACTGTTTTTGACCGAAAATAAATAAATGAAAAGATAAATAAATAAAAAATAAAGCAACTATTTAATATGAGAAATAAGCTGAATCCTAGAGTTCACCCATTTTTAATCCAACCTACAAATTTCCAATTCATCCTCCAATAGAAAAAGGTTCATAGTATCAATTGTTTCCCATTTCTTACATTAAAGTAGAGCAGAAAACGGGAACAGTCGGGGATTAGCAAGGAGCATTGAGAAGTAAACGCAGGTCATAAACATTAGATACAGTTGCGGAATCGGCCAACTCAATAATTTTTTGATATATCAACTATAAAAAAGAACAAAGAAACAAACAACTGTACAGAACCTCTCCGGTCATTTCTACGAAAAAGAACAGAATAGCACGAACTACGGGTGGCGAGCCACGGCCATCAGCAATGCTTCCATACAGCCGAAGACAATAGCTTACATCCTCGAGCCTTGTGTTCCCATACACTACATAGTTCGCAAACACTACACTGCATAATTTCCGTACATTACACACAATAGTTACTTACTTACTAGTGAGAACCCGTCAAAAATTGACGGTGAGATCTGAGATAAATGTAAAATACTTTGCCCAGACTAATGTTCACAATATATTGCATTGTTTGGATCTTCAGGGTATAACGAAGATATTCTGTGATGTGGAGTTCCCAAAATTTTGAACACGTATGGCCCATGACCAGGTGGCAATGAAATATGACCCACTTATTGCAATAATACACCAAATGACACAAAAGAAAGAGCACTATTATACTGACAGATATTATTTCTTAAGTTGTTTGATGTGTCATCTCTTATAAACAAATTTGATTACTTCTGGCATATTGCTCGTAGGTAAATTTATTTTCCCATTTAAGCAAGACAGAGTAAACTCTTTTGCAGAATTTCTCTCGCATGGGAAGTACAAAGCAGAACAAAACTGACATTTCATAGACAACGACCCAACAAAAAACGAAATGACCTCCCCATCACGACACCTACGCTGACTTTCACTTTCCCTGCGTCCAGTTAATGTACGTTTGCGTTTTTTGGAGCACATTGGCAACGATTCGGAATTCGACATAACCTGTGAACAACTTCACTTCTTTAGTACAACCAAGCAAATACATGCAAACTCAACACCGCAGTGCAATTATTACACTGAAACAAAACCTTGGCGAATTGTAAAGAAATCTCAACAATCAAAATAAAGCATGAAGCAGCTCCACCATGAAGCAGCGTGGACTCACATTATCATTTCATATATACCGATTTTGAAACAGCTATCCTTTGGAAGAAAACAATTGACTCGTGATAAGGGTACTATTAAAGAATGATTGAATTAATTAATTTACACCGTAAATGTTGCTGAATCAACACAAACACTATCTGATAACACATCTAGGGATCACATTCTTTCATTTACAGGAAAAAATACTTCAATCGGTTCAGTAGAAGATCTAAACGAAGCCATGGCAGAATACTTTTTTTTTTAAATATATAGATAGAGAAACAAGCATAAGATGGCGCTTGACTTTCGAACACTAATGGTTTATGCCACACTAGATAACGGCACCGATTTCAGAAACGGTTCGCACATTTGTTCCCCAAAGAGACCGTCACGCGTGTGGAGCGCGACTAATAAAGAAAATGCCGTCGTGTGTGGAGGCTGGAGCAGCCGGAGACGGCGCGTAATTGCAGCGCGCCAGCGGTTTGTTGGTCACTCGTCCGCCGCCGCCCGCCGCCCGCCCCTCCTCTCCTCTCCCTGGGGCTTTGGGCGGCGTGGGGCGATCGGCGCAGGCGGGCGCTGGCGCGGAGCGCATATCAATCTCGGAGGTGTCACGCGCGGGTAATAACCCCTGCGCGGCGCGGCGCGGCACAGCGCCGGGGCAGCGGGGGGCGGGGGCGGGGTGAGGGCAGGTAATAGATCGGCGCGAGCGCACCTGTCACGCGGTGCGCGCATCCCGCGCAGGTGACACGCGCCACGCGCCGCCAAGCCCCGCCACGCCACGCCACGCCCCGCTACCGCCACGCCTCCGCCACTCCTCCGCAACTCCTCCGCAACACCACCGCCACGCTCCTCGCAAGAGCGGCAACGGCAGAGGAAGCGGGGGGCGGGGCAGGAGGTGTTCCAGCTCCGCACTTGTTAGAACTATGAGGCAACTCTATTAGTATGGATTGATTCATGAGTGATTCCAGGCACTTCAACAGTTGAGGCCATTGGTCCCGTAAGTTTAGCGCATGCTTTTCCTCGGAAGGCGGTGAGCTTCTCTTCTGGATGGTGAGATCCCGCACCGACCTTCCGTCGACTAGCGGGGTATTCCCAATCATGTATCTCCCACCAGCGGGGCACCGCCCCTGCCGGGACAAGCTCTGAGCTCGCGATAGGTCTCCCTGCATGTGTGGTAGTCTGGTGCATGTAAGTGTAAATGTGTGTAAGTAAGGGGCGCAGATAGGACAAGGAAGAGGAAGGAAAGATCACGCGCTGTCTGTGACCCGGTTTAGGGTACTGCTCCGGCATTCACATCGCGTTGACCGGTGAAACCACAAGAAACTACCATCACAGCAGCCAACCTCTAGAATTCTCCTTCAGAGAGCGGTTGAATTCGACCTAGATGTCTAGCTAGTGTCGAAAATCTTGCCATCGGGACTCGAACCTAGGATCTCCCGGTCAGAGGTACTGCAATGCCAACAGTTGATGTCCTGAGCCACCTCACCGGTTATGGATTATCGAGATTGGATTAGTGCTGAGATAGACCTCTAGGATATCTCAATAAAGAAGTGGTTGGGTCAAGTGAACGGTATCCTCCGTACGTTATACACACACATTGGATAAGCGAGTAACATTTTTTCACTCTTTAATGAACCGACCCTTGGTAAAAACATACGAACAGATATACACTATGCGTAACTATGGTTTGAAGCGATCACGTAAGTGTTCAGTGACTTGTAGAGAGCTCATGTGCAAGGCAAGTGAAAGGTTTTTGTGGAAGACGCTAATGCACGCACTCGCACGCATGAGGAAGTCTGATGAAGTAGAACACACTTCACGCAAACGATGTGAATGGCACGCAGCAACTGTTGGCGGTGCTTCGAATAACTGGTAAAGTTTTAAGTGGAGATAATGTTTGTGAAATTGATCATATTTTATCTTGTTGCTATTACCGCACAGCTTCAGATACAATATGAACGTTGGCGCTGAAATATAATAGCCTATCGATGTGACGTTTGATTTCCAGAAGACATAACTTTTATGTCGAACCCGAACACGTGTACGACGAAATCTGTCAAAATTTGAATGTACATTGTTTAGTGACTGGCTCGAATGCTTTGAAAGTGAAGGCGAGGGCCGCACTTGGCGCATGGAGTGCCCTCGTTTGAAGTGCTTGTGGAGCAAATTGCGTGCGGCGCCCGCCCGTGTGGGATTCCTGCGCGTCCCGCCTCCCACGCTCGCAGGCGCGCCACGCGGCCCAACGGAGGGCGCCAGCGCGCGGAGCCCAGGCGGCGGCAGACACCCCTTTGCTCGCGAAGTCAAAGGCAGGCGCTGGCGCATAGGAGGAGATAAAGCTTACGCACAAGTACGAAATTTGTTCTAATGTGCTTTCGCAAGATATACACACACATGTAATTATAGAACAAGACTTTGTTTTTGCCTGTGAGCGACTGGGACATGCAGGAGAGAGTTTCAGATCAGAGCAGCAGCAGAGGGGTGCGGAGGGGGTGGAGAGGAGAACCCGAGCGAGGCGGAGAAGGAGAGAGGAGCGAGGGTTGTGGGGCGATTAGGGACGCGGGGAAGGATGAGACAAGAGCGGGTGAGATGTGGGCGAAGAGAGATGCGTGATAGTGATGCGGGGGGAATAGAGATATGAGAGGGAGAACAGAGAAGTGAGGAGGAATGAGGTGCAAGAGAGACGCAAAGAGAGAATGTGGCGGGCCGGAGACTGATGCCAGGGGAGGGTAGATGCGAGACGGGGTGCGGACGGGAAAAAAAGAGACGGGTAGTGCAAAGAAGAGGGGTTTGGGGTGTTAAGGGGGGATATAACGGGGCAGGGAAGGATTGAGGGGGGAAAGGGGGGGGGGGGGAGGGAAGGGGACGTGCGGAGAGATGCGGAGGGGTGGAAGAATACGGGCGGGGTGCGGGCGAGGAGCCAAAAAGGAGCGGAGAGAGATGCGGGGTCGCCGAGCAACGCGAAGAGGGGAGGGTGGGGAGTGGAGAGGGAAGATGGGGCAGGGTCGGTGGAGTCGGTTTGCACAGGAAATGACAGAGAAGGAGATTTGAACGTGGATGGAGGATGGTGTGTGGGGGGCGTTGGGGATTAGGGCGCGGGGGCGAAGCGAGAGGGTGCAGGCGGTGCAGTGGCAGTGGGCGGGGCGCCGGTGCCGCACGTGTTCAGCGTCAGCCGCACATCGATTGTGCGAATCCGCGCGGCTTGTCCGTCGCACCAACAGCCCCGGTGCACCTATCGGATTTGGAACGCCCATAAACTGGCCCGGAGATCAAAGGTTTTGCGCGAAATTTTACATGTGATCGTGACACTTGGCTAAAATATGTTCGTGTTCTCCCATTTCTCTTCGACTAAACTCATTTTAGTGGATCAGCGTAATTCTGGGCTCACGTGATCTGATGTGGTAGTTAACTTTCATTGCGTTGAAACTTCAAAATGGCTTGGCCAATCTTGCTTTGGTGTATCTCTTTTAAAATGAGAATTTAAAAATAATTTCTACTCTTGATTGAAAATATTTCCATTGCGTATGATTAGCTCAATAGAATCGTCACTGATCACAATAAGTTGTAATATAAAAATACCGTGCATTTGGAGGCAATAAGTTAAAAAAATTGTAGAATATTGTTAGCTTTGCAGATAACAAATGGTGGGTTGCATATGCACTTTAAGGATAAAATATTTGGGTCTACATAAATAGATTAATTTTTAAAAGAATTTTGAACACGTATGAGAAAAAAAAAATTTTGTTAGTGTGCTAGAAAAAAAATTCAAATATACATTTACAACAGCTACACTTAGTTGTTAGTTACACTTGAAAGTCATGGTAGAAGGCTAACAGCACATTCAAAGATGCAATTTCTTCACGACCGTTTTCGATGTTTCGGCGTTATGCTTCAAAATGGTGAACATACGGAACACTGCCGGAGATCTGTCCAGAATTCCCTCAACAGGTCTAGTTAGAACATCGATCACGAACTTGTCTTTGGTAAATCAACACCCGTCAGAGAAAGTTTCCTCAGCTGCATTCTGGAACTTATAAAGTTGAATTCGTGAAAAAGTCCAAAATTTACTTTACTCTCCTCTCGGTGCGCGGTGTTTTATTTATAAATTTGTCCAAACAACGTTCTTGCGCTCTCAGGTTACAAAGAAGCTGGAGTTGTGTTACGCGGAGAAAATTCAAGGAGACGCTAAATCTCCCAAACTGGGACTCAGTGGCGTCTGTTTTTCTTCGTAAAGGGAGCTGAAGAAACGAGTAACTTCTGCGTCTTTTACGGAAAAGAGCTCCGTTACCTTGCGCGGGCGGGTGGCCGTAGCTCGCGGGGCCAGAGCGGGGGTGGGGGCGGGGCGGGGGTGGGGCGGGGGTGGGGCGAGATTAAGGCAGCTGCGAGGGCCGCGCCGCGCCGGCGAGGGCCAGCCGCTCAAATTGGCCGCGACAGCGCCGCGGCGCCCAGCGGCGGGGGTGGGGGCGGAGGCGGGGAGGGCGGAGCGGAGCACAGCGCAGGTCGGGGCTTCAAACGCCGATGGTAAAGAAGGGCGGCGGTGCAGAGGGCGATGGGGGGGTGGAGGAGATATTGAAAGGAAGAAAGTCCAATAGCAAACACAATATTGGTGATCGGATGAGAATACTAGAGAAGGCAGAGGAGGAGGTGGAAGAGCGATTCCGATGAGAAGGGCGAGTGGGGCAGGGGAGTGGGGGATGGAAGGGAAGCGGGGGCGGGGTGTGTGTGTCAGAGAGGGTGAAGACGACAGAAAGCGGAGAGGAACTCTTAACACATCCAGAGTTACTTGAGCTCCTGGTTAATAGGGGAAGGCTGGTTGAATTATGAAAAAGCAAAGCAAAATGTAATTCCGATTGAATGAGAAGGTTCTGGGGTGTAGATGACAGGGTAGAAGCAAGAGGTTGTGGAGGGAGGGGCGAGCGGCCACCGCATCGTGTGCCGGCGGGAGGGCGGTGCCCAAACGCAGGAGAGCCCCAAGTGGCTGCGGAGGTAAGCGATCGGTGGCATCAACGCGAGTGCTCCGTGGGGGGCACGGTCAGTTAGAAAATGCGAACATCAATCTACGCTCCTTCACAACAACAGCTCTTTCGATGTTCCGTCCAAGTCTGACTTTTCAGGACTAGAGCCACGCTGATACTGCGAAGATGTGCGTGTGGCGGTTTCACACGCACGCCTCCGCAATTAACACAATATACGCTCGATGGCAGCCCAGTGTGATAGGGTTTGGCGCGCCTCGATCTCTCGAGCGAACGGAGCTCGGTGCTCAGAATTTCTCCAACTAAACCACGATTTCAAGGTTACACACAAAGGTAAAAGATACCGCCAAGTTTCAAGTTCTCTAAATTATGCATATAACTTTAGTAAAAAGGGGCAATATTGATTCGGAAATATTTAATGACATCTTTCTGATCAATTGTTTCAAAAATAAATCTGTTTTAAATCTTTAAAATACTCCTCCATTGATATGCACTTCGCTTAAATGAAGTAAGTCAAGCGATATTATTAGAATGAAACTTCGTCATGTATATTGTTTAGGTAGCTCAAGACCCGTGATGTCATCTATTCCTTTCTCCAGATGCGAAACGAAGGCATCAGGGCCATTTCCCTCACCTGTGAATCAGCCCGCAGTAGATGCGCAGGTCGCTCGAACTGAACGGCACTCGAGGCTGCAACGCTCGAACGAGTGAACGAAACACGTTGCAGCACACTACGTGTTGTTTAAAGTATCACATAACTTTTACAACTCTAGGAGCCGCAACACAGCATGTAACCGCCACAGGAGCAGAATTCGTTGCGCGGGGGAACCACCGCGCAAAGCAAGGGCGGAGGGTTGAGGAAAGGAGCGGGGGGGGGGGGGGCCCCTAAACGAATGGGCCCACGAGCGCCCTGAAGGGCGGGCGATTATGCGGCAAAGGGCCAAAGAAGGCTCTAGAGAGGAACGATACGCTCTAGGGACCAAGGGATAAATGTGGGCGCGGCCAAAGCCCAAACGACGACAGAAAAGAGAGCAAAATACGATTGCTTGGGAGAGCCGCGGCAAGCAGATGAGCTGCTAGGAGACATCGTGTAGCGGGGGAGATTGGTTCGCGAGGAGCAAAAAGAGAGCGCGTAGGGGGGTGGGGGCTGTGTGAACAAGCGCGCGGCCTCGGGTCAGCCGGCGGCGCCGCGGAGGGACGAGGCGGTCACAGCGAGAAGTTGCGAGAAGACAAAGAGGAACGTGATACACGAGGGTAAAGAGGAATATCCTGTTTCGAGCACGTGAGAAAAGCAGATGTGCGGGTGCAGTAGCAGCACCAGCACAGTTTCGGATCCCTCAGGGGATCTTGGTCACATTCCCTTTCAAAATATACATGAAGAGAGAACAAAGAGAAAAATGTCGTTCGTGCAGACGGTGTTCTGCGAGATGGAGGGCGATCAGATGCAGACACGAATTGAATAGCGGCGGACCGAAAAGTGATGGAATAATCATAAATGGTGACAATGGTATGAAAGGCCGCCTCGAAAGGAGATGGCGAACGAGGAAAAAGGATGATCAAAATTAAAATATCACCGATAAGGGGGAGGTTAAAATATACAATATTGTTTCAATAGAAAGACGGGACAAAGGGCGACGACCTGGTAAGAGAGTGGCGATAAACACGCAGCTCCTGGATCGGCCATTCGGCGCAGAAGAGAGGGACCGATCTTTGAAGGTCAATCGGAGAAGTGTCATGCCGGACAAGTCAATATACAAAGACAAAAATATATTTAAAGACGGAATAAACAGGCAGAAGGGGACTTAATGAGACGACTAGGGTTAAGAATCTGGCCAAGGAGTGGTCGGCCTCGCAGAATCACTGGACCGGTGACGTATACTGCTTTCATGCCCTGGGCTACCGCTGCCCTTAGAAATAATCTTTGACTAAATAACTATACGTAACCTTCGATTATGTTTTTTTCTAGTTGCTACTATTTTTATTAGATATAATAAAATAGGACAGAAAACTTTCCGAATTTTTTCTGTCACACCAAATATCTTACCAATTAACAATAGTTAACTTTGACGGTGATTTTCACACCAAAAACACGCTTAATATAATCTATTATGTACGGATATATATCCTCGTGAAATTACACTCCGCACCAATCGTGTATGTCTTTCACAAAAGCACACATCTAATTTACTCTGCCCGTTTACTGTCCACTGCCTTCGAACTGCTCCGAGCGTGTCAAGAAACCCTGGGCTGCCCCATCCCTTGCCAGTACGAGGGGGAGGAATCACGCGACGAACGCACGCTGCGAGGATGCCGCTAGGGGCCAGCGGTTTCTTCGGCGTTGCGCCGTTTAAGAGGACTGCTGCGCCGACAACGGAGCGATTTAATACACATCTCAACACAACACATTATAAAGAATCATGTCCGTGAAAAAGAATGTCGCCTATAATTATGTGTAATATAATTTATCTTGACATGCGTTTGTTCTGGAGCTGCCGGCGATCCACTGCGCTGGCGTGAGGGCGAGGGCGAGGGCGAGGGCGAGGGCGAGGGCGAGGGCGAGGGCGAGGGCGAGGGCGAGGGCGAGGGCGAGGGCGTGAGGAGCGAGGAGCGAGGAGCGAGGAGCGAGGAGCGAGGAGCGAGGAGCGAGGAGCGGCCCCTTGGCCTCCTCAGCGCCGCCTCATGGCGCTCGAAGGGCCGCCGTAACTCTCGCATCGTCCGCCAATCGATGTGGAGCGGTCGCCCAAACTGGGAGCGATTTCACTCGGAAGGAACAGCCACCGCGCCGCGGCCGCACATCTTTACGGCGACGGAGCGGTTGTTACAGGAACCCTAACAAATAGCACGCGAACGAACGATCCAGCAGAATCACCTGCTCTCTACAACTTTATGGTTTAATGCTATCAGAAGAGGCGTTTTATGAGAGAGTACACAGTCGATCGCGAGTGGTAAAGCTTCTCAAGCGCTTGTAAGCTCTACCTCTTCTAACGACTAAATTTTGTCCTGTGCAATAATGCCGTACTAGACGCGACCCACTCAGTAAATGAATTATGAAGGATATTTGGCATGTCTTACACACTTTTATTATTTTTCATAAGTTCAGATGTAAATCATTCTTAGTCTTACAAAATGATTTTGTAAATTCACGCCAACTTTGAGTAATAGACGAGGTATGTTCCTCTTACCCTATGCGTCCCTCAAGGAAGTGCGCTAGGCTCTATGTATTACACTTCTGACCTGCCTACAACAGAAGAAGCAGTAACAGCTACATTTGCTGACGATACATCAGTTCTTGCTGCGGACAGTGATCCACTAGAGGCGTCTAGATTACTTCAGGAACATCTCAACAGACTACAAACATCGCCAACTACTTGGCGAATAGGAGCAAATAAAAGTAAATCAAGTCACATTACTTTCACTATAAAGAAAAGAATTTGTCTCCCAGTGCAGTTCAACAGAACTAACCTTCCACAAACAGATTCAGTGAGATATTTAGGTGTTTATCTTGATTCGAGACTTTCGTGGAGAAAACATACAATGTGTAAACGAAAATAACTCTCGTTAAAATACAAAAAAACTGTTGGTTGTTAGGTAGAAACTCAGTGTTAGATTTAGGCAATAAATTACTCCTTATATGTCATTCTTACAGCCTGTTTGGACTTACTGCATACCATTACTGGGCACCAGTAGCAAGTCCAATAGCCAAATCATTCAAAGATTTCGATCCAAAGTATTAAGAAACTTTGCCAATACCCCTGGTATGTTCGAAATGATGTATTTCACTCAGATTTTAAAATGCCAACAGTTAACGAAGAAATAAAAAAATATAGTTGTAAATATATTAAAAAATTCGAATGTCATACAAATACTTTTGGGATAAACTTGTTAGATAACATTTTGGAAATGAGGGGTGTAAAGAAATTCAAACCTTTAGATTTGCCTCACAGGTTTTGAAGTATAGTTATATGAATCAACTATATTATTGAAGAGATACTGTTGAGTATCTTCTTCAACCAATGTTAATTACCTAGTCGAAAAATTTACTTATTGTTCTGATGCACGAAAAGATTGTAAATAAACATTTAATTAAAAAACTTTGAACCCAACTTATCAATTTTCTTCTTTCAAAATTTAAGTATATACCGACGAGGGTCATTCAATAAGTAACGAGACAAATTACTGCAGCTTAAAAACAATTTATTTACTGAATACAATACTTTGTCTACTTTTCAACATAGTCTCCAAAAACATTTATCCCATCGTTTTTCTAATTTGCGTGTGACTCTAACATAAAATCCCTTTGGTTCATCTCGAAACCACTTTTGCCACATCTTTAATTTCGTTTGATGAAAAATGTTTTCCACGTAAGGCCTCTTTCAGGGGCTCAAACAGTGGAAGTCCGATGGGGCGAGATCGGGGCTGTAGGGAGATGTAGAATGATCTCCCACCGCATTTTTGAAGTGCCTCTGAGTTATGCGTGCCGTATGTATGCGCGCGTTCTCATGAAGCAAAATGACACGTTCTGTCCAGAGTCCACGGCGATTCAAACGAATGGTAGGCTTTAATTTGTTTTCGAGCATATTACTATAATATTGACTGTTGATAGTTCGTTGATCTTCGAGATAATCACAATAAATAGGCCCTTGTGAGTCCCAGAATATTGTAAGAATGACTTTACCTGCAGACGCATGACCCTTGGATGTGTGAGTTCGTACGCTTGAAGGCTTTGTCGCTTGGATTCAGGCTCATAATGATGGATCCATGTTTAATAATATGTTATTATTCTTCTGAAAAATGCTTATTTTTCAGTTAAACTACGTTCTTTCAATTGTCGACTGATTTAGTGTCTGATTTCTTTGTAAGTGTCCGTTAGTTGTCTTGGAATCCTTCTCCCACAGGTTTCCATGCACTGCATTTTTTTTTTTTTTTGAAATGATGATGTTACAGTTCCAACACTCGCATGCACTTCTTCAGCTATCAATGCCTGTTGTCTTGAAAAAACGCGTTAAGGCGAGATTCGAGACAGAAAGATGCAACTTCGACCGGTCGTCCACTTCCTTGCTCGTCGAACACGCTTGCACGGCCACTTTTAAACTGATCCACCCACTTGTACAGGAACGGTTCAAAGAATTACTGCCGTACGCTTTCAGCATTCTGCCGTGAATTTCATATTCTTTAACTTCCTCTGCGACTAACAATCTTACCACAGCGCGTTGGTCTTCCACGGTGCAAAGCTCGAGAGTACCCGCCATTGTTAACTGAGGGATTTCCAGGTTATGCTTACAAGATGGTGTCGAGCAGGTGAAGAGAGAGTTAGAGATTTTTTGGGTGTGCTGACGAACAACCTCTTTTACCGAACCAAAGAGCTCGTGTTCTAACATCGTTTCACGTTAGTAAAAAGGAACCACGCCACAAGGATCCTTCTGTAAAATGCTAATACGGGAGCGATGAGATGAAGGCTGGATCCAGCACTTGAGTTTCCCATAGAGACGTATGGGCGGATTTGCTCTCTGAGCAAAACATAAGATCGATTTTCTCCTATTTGTTGCTGACACTTATTTTAATATTGTGACTTTTATTGAATGATTCCTTTTTCGTAACTAGGTCCAATTGTGATCATTATGACAATTATATTTTTACTCTCTAAACTTTTTTTCGTCAACTGTTTAATATCTATTACAATGAAGTTAATGCCCCTCGGCTATTCCATTATATTGAATATTTTCAAAGGTAATTTTGTCACAAGCTGTCGTATTTCCATATGAAGCTTTGGCTTTTTATTGCTTTGTTTAGTACATCGCTATATCTGCAGGCTACTGAAAAAACTGTTCTCGGCGGAGGGAAAATATTGTTCCCGAAATAAAAGTGTTGAAAAAGAGCGAGCGATACTGGCAGCAGCCGAAGGCGCTTCGTTAGCCTGTTATCGGAGAATTTTAATGAAAGAGAAATGGAAAGACCGTTTGAAAAGTTTAGCCTGGCGACGGGAAAATCCCTCTTAGCAGCTGGGAGGAAGTTTTAATAAGACGTTATGAAGGCTGAGGAGCCGACATCTGGATAAGTGGATATGACACTGGCGCCAGGTCTTTGTTCTCTGCCTGGTCTGTTTCTCGTATGTATAAAATATTCACTGTTTTGGACTGTTTCAGTAATGAGTCAATTTTTAATGTTTGAATATTACGTGAAGAGTAATGCATTATACAACAAACATTGACAGTGCAAAAATAGCTTAGATATATTTCCATATACTTCACAGGTTGGTAGGAGTATTACTATTTTTATTAACTCAATTACTGATGACAGTTCATATTTAATGTTATCTTTAATACGTGTATAATAATGTATTTAAACAGAAATGGATCATCATTATGAGAATCTCATGAAAATGCAAAATGGTGAACCATATTCTAAATAAATATATATTTACCAAATAAATAAAATGTATCATTGTCAATGTTATATAGAGTCAATCATGTCTACATTGCTCAGAAAAAAGTGTAAAATATTGTTAATTATATACATGACCTTTATTCAAGGGATTTTTTTCGTTTAAATGCATTCATTACAAATGAAAAACAAAACAATTCTTTAAAAAAACAATAAATCTAGTAATGTGTAAAGTACAGTTAATGTATTTCCTGAAACAATAAGAGTGTTGTTGTAACTTAAATAGATATAAAAATTATCAAAAGCTAAGAAACAGCCACAAATGGCAATATTTTAAAATAGTTTAAATTTCAAGCAGGTTACATGAAAATATTTAAATCGGAAAGAGTATAATTGTTTAAAACATCTTGGATTTCAATAACAATAAAGAAAAAGACCGTAAATTAACGTACGTGATATTGTATAGGAATGTCTCAAAAATTGTGTTAATCACAAGTATTTAGAGACGTTCTCAATTTTTATGTAGTAATTTTCATCTCCTTTTCTCATCCGAGCTCCGATGTGTTGTTGAATATGACAAGCACGTCGCCAAATGGCGTCGCCTCCATTGGGAGCTCAGTCTATCTGGCACGTGGTTGCAACCTTCCTGCGCGGCAAATTGCGTAATCGCCCCTGTTCGTGCCGTTGACAAAACTAATTAAACACTGACACTAAAATAGCGCATTATGTTCGCATCACCGCTTTTCCCTCATTCCCAGATTAACGCTTCACTAGAATTCCGATGAATTTTGAAGTAGATAATTTTCAGATTTAGAATTATAATCAACATGTTATTTTTAGTTAAGCCTTTAACTCTTTGTATGGTTATTATTCAGAAGAATTGACATTTCTTTTCGCATAACACGCGAAATTAAACTAGGATACCATTCATTGGGTTTTAATGGTGGATGTAACATCATCTCAGGGAATTCCTGCCAACACACAATTACCATGATTCCCTGCGCTGACCCTCTGGCGACAGAGAACTGGAGATTTCGGAGCTGGAAGGAGGAGTTGTAGGCCGCCTAATCCTCGGAAAGTACGTGATTATCACTTTGCGAACTGGGAGGATCTGGATAGCGAAGATAGTACCGCGAAGCTACGTCTGGAAGCAGCAGTATCATGTAGCGCGGTCTCCCTTCATCTTGCGATGGCAGAGGTTGCATCATCGACAGAGACGATGGTTCTCGTATACATACACTCCAATTACAGTGTACACGTCTGTGGGCCGCACGGAGCGTTCGCCCCCTTTGCCCCGGCCATCGCTACATGGGCCCCTCCCTGCCGGACTGCCAACGAACCCGCCACTAAGCTTGCGACTTAGCGCGCACCCTGGCGGCAGGCATCCGAAACTGAGCCCGGCGGGGTGCTGCGCACCTCCCACTTTCTTTGGGACGCACGTCGCCTCCCCGACGGCCACTTGTGTGTGTGTGTGTGTGTGTGTGTGTGTGGCGGGGGGGGGGTGTCTTGCTACGCAAGCTGGTGCACCTTCCCTCTCGCCCTGGCACCGTTGAGTTTCGCTCTCGCTTTCTTTCCTCCGATGGACACATTCCACAATTGTGAGGTATCCTGTGTTCACGCCGCGGCGTCGCCAAATGCGCTGCCTAGCGACGCTACAATCAACACTGCCTATCTAGTCTACACTGTCAGAAATTACATTAAATTTAATGTAAATTTAATGTACGGCTGTACATGAGTTTTAATGTACATGTACATTAAATTTAATGCTTAAATTTCTGACAGTGTAGATCCCAAACAAGTACTTTCCCCCATTACAGTCATTTTTGACGTAGTCAATATTCCGTCTCAGAAAGATTTTTAGAATTCAAAAGTTGTGTGATTCATATTCAATGTTGTGAATTGTGCGTGAACAATAGTTATTTACGAAACGAGCCCAGATAGTGAGTCTTTGGCGCATGAATGATAATTGACGGACAAGGCGCTGACAACCGAATCCGCGTTTTGAACTGATCATGCGAGGGGTACTTTTTGTAGGAATTGCGTGTATTATTTTTTAGGGCGAATTCTCAAAAACTTACAAATTTATATTCATTCTCAGTATGTAAGGCGGTAGCCATGATGATTCATGTCCGTTAGTTTGTGTTTTCTTTGCAGTACTCTACTGTTTTTACAAGACAATGACTTTGTTGGGGTACGCGTAGGACAAAGTCAAACCTTCCATTTTCCTATCAATAATCACTGAAGCTAAGTACTAGCTTCCAGGCGTGAGTGCTGAAAAGGTAATTTGGAAAACTCTAAGCATACCATAAATGCTCTTTTATCAATTTCTGTGAATATCTCGATGCACAATTGTTATGAAAAAAGGTTATGTTCTACGATCGTTTTTTGAATACTATGATTGATCGCCTCTTTGTTTAAATTTAAAAGCATGACAAAAGGAAAAATTAATCAGGATATTTATAAATATTGCCAATATTACTTCATTCATAATTCTACTTTTACACATTATTATAAAATCAGAATTCGATAGCTATTGCATCAAATCAACACACTTTATAGTTTCCTTGGTATTAGTATTGTATAGTTAATCAAGGCAAGTAAAACCTCCGTTCACTCAATAATTTGAAATCGTTTGCGGCCACTGCCTGCCCTCCCTCGTCTTAAATTGCCAAAACCCAGACGAGCAGTTTCAGTGGCAGAAGTCAGGTGTTGTAACCCTGTGTCTTCGCTGCGTATGTTAATTCTCTGGAATTCGCACGTGTCCTCGCACGCAGCTCCTCGTCGCCCGCTGCGCCCCTGACGACACCCGCCCCCGCCCCCGCCGCCTCGGAGACGCGCCCGACGTGTTCGCTGGGTCTTAACGACGCCGCTGGAGGCGCTAATTTCGCATTGTCACGAGCAGCCGCTCCATAAAGCGCGCGGCGCCGCCGGCTATAATTCATGTAAATGTATGGTATTTAAATCACGCGAAAGACGACTCTTGAAGCAGAACTTATTTATCACGGGGGCACATTTCTCCATGTTTTCATTGCGATGTTGCACGACGAAGGCAATGAAGGCAAGTACTGTGATTTAGCTGCGCCTTATAATTGACTTGTAATTGCTTACGCTTATCATAAGGTAATAATTTACTCTAAGAAGCGTCACTGTTTTCCGATATTTAGGCTTCGCGCATTTTCAGAATTCAGAAGGACTTTGTGAATACTAGTTTCGCTGCACTCATTCTCGGCACCGAATTATTATGACGGAAATGTGAAAGGTCATTTCGTGGGATGAAATACCGAAATCAATCTTGCATCTCATAAAAATTCAAAGAGAAATGGGGAAAGGGTTGTAAAACAGTATATATGGTTCCGGCCACGGAAAATTTGTCACGGAAAATTGTGATTCATTTTAGTGGTGCACTGACATTCTGCTGGAGGGCAAAATGTCCCTAGAGAGACATTGGATCACAAAATCTGAACTTTTGTCGCAGTCTCTGTCAAAGCAGTTGCAACAGTTTGACGTTCAATTTCGCTTCCCCTTACCAGTAAGCATTCAGTTACATTATAGTTTTTCTCACATATTTATGGAGCAAATTAAATTTTAAATCTGGAATCCCATACTTTTATTATTCATTTCATATTTATTTCTTAATTTCCTTTACATTGCGGTCCTCGTGTTCTTGATTCCTTTTGTGTCATTAAAAATATTTTCTGCTAGCGTACCCGTGCGAGAACTCTCACTTGTTAAACCCTACCCTCTCCCCTATTTTTCCATTTCCATATTAAGCATGTAATAGTATATCTTTTTCTGCAAGATCCTATCCTTCGTCACCTGTTCTACATGTCTGTTTGTAACTGATAAGTAGGGAACGTATTTTCATGTAAATACACATTTTCGCAGGGACAAGATACCTGCATTTACTAATGTTTTTTAGACTTAACACGAAATTCTGAACGAATGGAAACCATTTTTATGTTACATATTTTGATAAGATTATTTTAATTATTGCTACATATATTGTTACATTTCAATATATTTATAAGTCGAAAATGGACCATTTCACATGTGAGTACGAAAAATATGTTACTTGATAACTAACTTTGTTACTGAAACACAAAGCCTCGCAATGCGCATGAATTAACGCGAGACCTTCTCTATTAATTGTCAAACTTACTCCTATCCCCTTGCTCCGTTCTGTTACTTGGGAATCGCGTACTCTGAATCAAGGATGAGCGGATGTATGTGAAGCAGGAGTAGTTTCAACCACTTGCTTACTCCTGTTTCATAGACCCCTTGCGAAACTCGATAAAACAAATATTTCTCAGATCATTGTCTTATCATTTTTCTGGAGTCGGGGTGGGGGGTGGGGGCTTCTGCTCTCTTTATCCCCCTCTTATTGCCACAGGCTACACGGTACTATTCACTTCAGCGCCGGCTCCTCGAAAACAACATTGTATGTACTACGAAAGTCTTTATGTATTTTGGATGACCTAGCGAATAATTGCTTCTGCAGTTGTAGAACTTTCTTTCAGCATCTCTGAATCGTTGTTAACATCTTGCCGGCAACGTACTGTACTCGGAAAACGCTTGAAGAATGGAATTTTAAACATTATAACGAATTTGTATTTCACATATTTTGTATTTTTTCTTACATATTTTGGAAAAAATATGTACATATATATGTATATATTTTGCTTCTTTTATTTCAATAAATTCCGTTCCCTACTGATAACTATACAATTCACCCTTGTCAAAACAACCTATTCTTATTTAACGTTATTACCTATTACAGAGGTACACCCGTGTGATTCAACCGCGTAGAATATCAAGTAATTAATTTAATTTCACATACAGTTGCAGATTATACAGGCTCTGAACAGGTGGGGTAGAATAGGGAATCGTCGAACCAGCCAAAATGTAATAGAATGTTCAGGAAGATCCCATCCTGTATATTATGGTAAAATGAATGTATTATTTGAAGCCTTTGGCCTCAAAATTTGTTTTTATGGCCCTAAAATGCTTCGTTTATGAGGTATTAAACGATGTACATTCCAAAATGCGGCAGAGAGTTGCGGGTTGCATTTGACATGAGTATTTAGGTTTTCATAAAAATATTTTCAAACAAATCCTTCATATTTTTATATATTATATATTTTATATTACTGCTACTACCACTGCTGCTACTAGTAGTACTACTACTAGTACTAGTATTATTATTATTACCTATATTACTATTAAAACATACTTGTTATCCTTTTGAAGTGTGCCTATTAAACGAAAATCAAGGCAGCATTTCAGATATTTCCTTTGCTTTGCAAAGGAGACTATTTCAGAAAAATTTATTGCTGGTAATGAAATAAAATGCAAAGGAAAAAAGTAGTGAAAGGATGCATGTGGAATATATTGACGATAAAAATCGTGATGGCGCTCCTAAAAGCGGTTCTCAAAAATCAAACGCCTTTACTAATCCAATTCGCAATTTAATATACGAAGAGCATGCTCATCGAACCAAGCTTTCAAAAAAATAATAAACACCATAAAAACTCTCCAAGCTACAAAACTGCGCAACTCGATTTCAAAGCGTATGAGAACGACTTATGAAAAACCAGTAAGTAATCCAGAGGAAAATTCGTTTGGTCACATAATTTTTTGCCGTCCCAGTATTATTAGGTGCATGATTAAATGCATAATCTCTTGTAGTACGGTACCTAATAAGACAATATAAATAATATTTCAAAAATACTGCAACATTCCACAAAGAATCAATTATCGAGCTAACAACTAAAATCATTATTGTAAAACTACATTTCCTTTAAATTATCTGAAACATTTCATTTATTTTTATTTCAAAAGAAAACAATGTCAGTTGCTGCACACTTCCAACGATATCACTTAGTCTTTCCGCCTTTATTAACAGTACTACGACAGTCTATAATGATAGGAGTTTTGAATTTCATTTCCTGGAAACATTACGATGTAGGCTCTTAGGCGATATAGGCTTTATTTCAAATAATTTCGTGATAATTTCTACTCCACATTCATTTACTAAAGTCCTATAAACCGATCTTCTCTACATTGTATTAAATTTTTAACCACCGCAATAATTCCGTTAATTTCATTTACTTTCATTGAAATGTTTCTGAGTATCGAATTCCGAAGTTCAAATGATAGGAATAACGATTTTATTAATCAAGAAAATACACGCAGTGAAAGGTTTCGAAAAACCGTGCTTCGAAAATGGTAGATAATATCGGCTCGTACAAAGCACGCAGTATTCTGGGCGTAACTTTCGGAATACCGTTGCAAAAGGATTTTTGTGCGCTCGGTGTAGCTTCTATTTTCTCGTATACGTAAGTATACGTAAGTATACGAAAGTATACGAGTAAACTGAGTAATATATGTATAGAGAAAGTTATGTAATGCTGCGGCGAGAAGTGCCGTTTTTCTACAGGAAAAGACTGTGATTGTGGCCGCCCGAAACCGTACTTTCTTTCTCTAATAAATTGCTTTCTCTAATTTGTAGCGTAATCAGAATTCATAAATCCATGTTTGGTTGCCAGTGTTTGGTGCACAATATTTGCTTTTTTGCGACATATTCTACATTCATCTTTACTATCCAGTTTTTCGATAATTATTTGTAGTTATTGGTTGAAATAAGTGCATCCTGAAATAAGTCTCTCCTTAAATAGCCCAATCTCAGAGCCACCGCACTGAAGCGTCGCGGTCTATTTCAAGAATTTTGTAAAGGAGGAGCCTAAACACGTATTTTCTAATTGTTTTTTCTGTCCCTGTGATTAACCATAATATTTTGGTAGAAACGTAAAAACTTGTAATAGACATGCGGTTGTAATTGTTCTACTAAACGTTGTACTGATTCTTCGCCTAAGGTCTGCTAAATAATTTATGAGGTTGAGGGTTCAACTGTTCGTCCTTTAAACTAATTTTTCCCTCTCCAGATTGTTCGACAGGGGCATATTTGTCTGTTTCGAAACTAATGTGTTTGCTGAATTGCTGAACTTTGCTGAATTGTGTTGTGATTTCTGACAGTCTGCTTAATTCAATCTTGTCTTTTGAAAAATTTAAAGTCGTCCATATTGAACAAGTGCTTGGTAATGTAAAAGGCTTTTCGGGAATTTCATCGAGGAATTTGAATTCCAGAGCAGATTGATTCAGCATATGGGGCACAGGATTAATAGCTACGCAAAACAAAGTGAACGAAGTATCTCATTGGAAAATATTATGCGAATAGGTATTTGTTTGGATCTCAAGATTTATTTTTCAACTCCAGTTGAGGATGTCAATTTAGCATTAGATTTTTAAGTAGCTCGATAATTTGTGGATGGACTTTATAAATTAAGAGCCATTGAGGAGGAACTGAATATGCTTTTTTATAGTGAATCCAACTGACTGCTACATTTCTGTTCTCCTTTTTTGCTTGCCCAGTCACCACCGTATCTATGATCATCTATTCTTTGCATCCATGGGCATTCCACGTCCTTTTTGTCCTTCCGGCATCATTTTTCTCCTTCTGTGAGAATTCTTTCAGAACTGATATGTTGCGTTACTTTTTGAGCAATTGCCGCGGGTATGATTTTTAAAGGGTATTGAGGCAGGTGATAAGTTTGAAGTAGACTGTTTCAGATGTCTTGGTTTTTCGGTAGAAAACTGATTAAGAAATAAATATACTTCAGTTGGGTTATCGAAGGTCTAGTTAAGGACGTCAATGAGTAGTGTGTATACGGACGCAAGGTACTGACATCAGAAACAATGAATTCCATCTTGTCCAGTAGATTTCCTGTCATTCCGGGGTTCCGGGGTACGTTTCAAGCCCTCCTGTGTTACTTGGTGTTTACAAATTTTGGGGGAATCTTAACGATTTGAGAGGCGATCATGGCGTAGTTTACTAGGTTTTGACCAGACTGTTCTCCAGAACTGTTCGATTGACACCAAATAAGGTGATTCACTGTTCGTGATTTTTGGAGATAGACTATGATAGAACTCATCCTGAGTGAGGATCAAGATTCTTTTTTATACTTTCCTCATGTTAGTGTTGTTGTACCGACGGAGTCTTTTCCCCAGTGTCGCAACTTTCTGTTTCAAAGTGTTGATATGGACGTCTAATTTTCACTCGAAATCATTTCAAATTCTGATCTTTTAAAACGTAAATACTTTCTGGACACTATCTTTCAGGTGTTGTTTGCATTTCCCCCGCATACAACTCCACAGAACTAATTTAGTTAGGTCACTTCTAAACACTTTTTTTTTCTATACTCGTTTTCCATTTCGGGGTTCTCGTTTCATTTTTGCCTCAACGATCACTGGGTGTGGGTATAACATTCTGTACTGTAAGAATAATAAAAATAATAATAATAATAATAATAATAATAATATAATAATAATAATAATAATAATAATAATAATAATAATAATAACAGCGCAATATGCATGCAGTTCTAGCGCCTAAAATGTCTCGATATGTTTTTCTGCAAAATGATTAACTATGTTAAGATTAAATGTGCTTTTGTTAAGGTGTATTTTTAGACGTTTTCGATAAGAAGGATCTGTTTCAAACACTACATTGAGATTCTTCACCGTTTGTTTTCTAATTTCAACTACTTGTTTTCTGTTTGCAGTCCCTTCATCCCTTGAAGGACCTTTTTTTTTAATTTATGACTCATCCAGTATTCTGTTCTAGTTCATTTACTATTTCTTGAATTGGTACATCCACATCAGGACCATCCTTAACGTAGCTACCGTATGTTTCATCCCTTATTTAATTTTGTTCTAAAATGCTAATGACTGGTTTGCTAATACAATTCGTAGCCTGTCTAAAATTTAATAATAATAACAATAATAATAATAATAATAATAATAATAATAATAATAATAAAAATAATAATAAAAATAATAATAATAAAAATAATAATACAAATTTACTATGCGTGCACGGATCATTTAATCTGCACTAAATGAAGTGATAAAAGTAAGTAATAATTTCTACTTAATGTATTCTTTTATCCGGATGAATGCTTTTATAATCCTCATTTGTAATATGAATTAATTATTAATTCCTTTCAAGTTCCCTATATTTCCCCTGAATTCTTTAGGTTTCCTTTTTTTTATGCGTTTTATCAAGTTGAACTTTATTTCATTCAGTCAGGGAATATTCTCCTGTACTATTGAAGCGAGATATTTTGCTATGTAACGGATATTTTGCTCCCGGCAGAAAAGAACGCATATTCGTCTCAGTGCGCGTAGAGAGAACTCGCGATGTAACACGCGAATGCGAAGGCAAGCGCCGCCTCCTAACACGAGACGCCGGCGGCGGGGTCGGGGAGGGCGCGCGGCGGGTGAGAGGCCAACGGGGAATCGCGTTTGGCGCCGTGGTTGCCGGCGATAGGGAGGGCCCCCCCCCGCGCCCTCTGAGAAGGCGGGGCTTTGGCGCGACGACAGATGGGGCCGCCGTTCCGCGGCGGGGTTGGGGAGGGGGGGGGGGGGGAGCTGCTTGGGGCAGCGTCGGGCCGGGGTCGTGGCCCGCGCAGCGCTGGGGGGGGGGGGGCGAGGGGGAGGGGCTGGAGCAAGCCTCTGGCAATGATGGGGGCGAGGGCCGCCTTCCCCTCGCCCTCTCCCAGGCGCTGCGCTCCATCTTTCTCGAAAGCGCTGTCACCGCTGCGCCTCCGAGCCTCAGGGCAGTTCACGACGCCTCTTCGTGTTAGGCGGCATCCAAACAGCTCTTGGCGTCCTTCATTTGTTGCCTCGACTTTTTTTCCGTGCGAGCATGTTCTTCAGTTGTCTCAAATGTCATGAGAAGTTGTCACAATTAAATTAAAAAAGAGGGCCATCGAGCGAAGTGTACCATCTAGAAATTTCTAGATCCTATGTGATTCCACATGAAGTGAAATAAGTAAAATATTGCTGTGAGACGTATTTCATCGATCTATTGAAATATACTTTTAGAATGTTATTAGAACTTTGTCCTTTTTACTATCTGAATGTTTATTATGTTCATTTTCACCATATTTATATTTTTATTATGAAACTTTTAACGTTTGGCAATACAAGGACTCTTCCTACATTTCTACTTCAAAATACTACATACTTCATACATTTCTACTTCATTCTCAATATCCTTTTTTCACAACCTTCAATTTATGACGAACTCTCTTTTAGAATCATTCCGATTCGTTATAGGTTAGGCGTGTCCTTTCTTTTTTAGACGTCATTCATAAGACTATGACTGCAAACTACGATTTAAGACTTAATCATGCTTTATGTTGTGTAAAACAACTGGACTCATTTAGGCATTAATCATCCAAATTACATGGCGAATTTGCATTTTATTATTTACCGTAAACCGTAAATTTATCTTGTATCCTGACTGTATCCCTAGGGAAAGGCTTCCAGATAGATTCGCACTGCCTTCCCTGGAAGTTTTCTTTTACTTGCCGTAAAAATGAAGTAAAGCCTTCTGCGCTGTTTTAAGTTCTTGTCTCAACTGTAACACCATAAATTTGCAGTGTACGTCAGGTGAAAGCAATAAAAAGTAACTCCAGGAGCGCCCTGCCACTGCCCAAACAACCCACCTGTCCGCGACCAGCTTCTCTCAACTTTCTTTCAACCGTCTTTCAAGTCTTCGAGTACGGGTAGAACCCCCCCCCAACTGGAGCTGAGGGTAACGGTTATGGGAAATGGCTTCAGATATTATTGTTGGAAAATGTCGTTTCCTCGTATCAGGTCCATCCGAAATGCGACGAGACCTGGCTGTTGAATTTTAGTAGGAATGTTTTTGAAAGTTATTGCAAATGTGTCTTTGGAAATCGTTATTACAGAAACATTTAATTTCAGTTACAATTTCGCTGTGACCGAGCATTGAGTGAACAGTTAAAATCGGACCTACGACATCTTTAGGCGCATTTCGCTCTACTCTTACAATAAATTGAAAGAAAAAAATTGCACCCGTTTTTGAAAAAAAAAAATTGAAAATGAGTGCTGCATGAATAAATTACCCCCAAAATTCAAAGAAAGGTTTTCAAAATCGCAGACCTTTTAAGTCGGGTCAGATCGACTGGGGATGAAGCAAACGGACAGACGACCAGACAATCAGACGTGTTTCTGTAAACAACTTTTTTGGTACAAAGAAACCACAAAACATGGATTCTGACAACACAAGATGTTAAAAGAAATTATTTACTACATAAAGGAACAAGAATTATCTAGTTTTTTCGTATCAGGGACATAAAACAAATTAAAATAAAACATTGTTAAGTAATTTAAAGTTAATATTTGTAATATGTAAATTGTGTTGTTCTGTCATCAGGTTGTATAACCTACCTGCAGAAATAATAAATATCTATCTATCTAAAATGATTTTTTTCTGTCAAAGATCCCCGTTTTTAGCATTACAATATTTTGTGTATTCTAAGCAAGTTGTATGCGAGGAAGTGAATGGCATCCCGCTGTGTGTTGTCTGCTAATTGCGGAAGAGCCATCCGTCGCTCGCCAGTCGATAGCGCACGGCCTCCTGCTCCCTGGAGACCTCTCAATAACCCTGCGAGCGATGGCTGAATGCATCATCTCGGGCCGCAACGGATGGGCCTGTCAGGCTCCACCTTACGCACAAGGAGAGCGCGAGGACGCGAGGGGCTTCGGCAGCGCTCAAATAACACGAGTGCAAAACATTGCTCTGCGCTCCAACGTTTCACTTGACTTTGGCAGTTAATGCAGTCTGCAGGGGTTCCATTACAGGGGTCAGCATTTCTATTTACTCCGTGAGCTGTGCACTGACTCGGAAGTTGAATGGTAGGGATGGAATGAACTCCTGATTCTCAAACACACCACACAATCCCATCCTCCCTCCCTCATGCGTCAGTTGACTGTTGCGCATCCTGATTTTAAACTATCACATCACTGCTTTTTAATGGCTCATTACACTGGAAAACCTTAATAGAAGTTCTCTTTTAATCCACTAAACTTAGAGGAAGTAATTTATTACATATAGGAACAAGAATTATTCACTTTTTTGGTATAAGCATCTACAAAACGAATATTTATGCCGCAAAATCGCTGTTGTCTGCTGCAATATTCTCTATACTACGAACTTAGTATGACAAAACGTCCATGTGTCTGTACTTGGCGCGACAGCCCACGGTCTATAGGTAGCATCCCGGTCATGACTTAAGGGGGTACGTGTGGTTAGCACGAAGACATCCTCAAGCCTAATTCTGCTCTTCGCAACTTTATAAGTAAGCTTTCTCATCGTCACATGGCAACATATACTGGGACATTGCAAGTAAAATGTATATTATAATCTTGCCCTACCGGGAATCGACCCTGGAGTCGCGTCACGGAAAGCGAGCACTCAGACCAATGATCTAAACCACTAGGGCCATGACATAATGTACTATTCCAAATTAAAGAAAACACAATATAAAACTATCATTAAGTATTACATTTGTTATTCGATGAGCCATGAAAACTAAGTGGTGCTCCAACGGCGCATGCGTTCTTGCATTTTGATTTCTAAATTTGCTGTTCTTAGAACAGATTTCAGAAAATAAATCTTCATCTTCGATATTGTACGTTTGCAATGTTAACTTTTCGCAATTTTAGAAACAGAGTTTGCCGGAAATGAGACTAGCATGAATTTTTGGATCTTTTTCGTTTTATGTATACCAGTTCACTAACAGAAAGATCCGGTTCCCTTGTTTATTAGAAATGCTTATTTTGGCGGGGAAAATTTATATTATTTTGAAAAACATTTAAATTAGCAATTCATAATTACTAATCACTTCACAATATTTCACTGATTTTATGAGTTATAACATTGAAGATTTTTAATGCAAAAAACGCACACCACTTACATGACCACCTGCCACTCTTGGAGAAGCTATAAAACGCTGGCAAAAATGAATTAATTAAAATATCTATGACTACTTTGATTTATTTACGTAATTTTCTGTACACTTCTCGTGTTGTTCGCTTGATTTGTGTATTATCAAAAGTTAATTGTATTACGTGGAAATGTTTCATGATACATTTCTCTCATTGTGTTGGCGTGAAATTGCGTGTTTTTTAGTGTGTATTTTGTTTTCTTTTCATCCTCTAAGTCTTTTAAGTTGGTTTGTATTGTCTACCGAGATAAACAATTCCTACAATACATCGCAAAAATATATAATGCGAATCAATAGGTGAGTTACTTTTTGCCTATTTATTTACTACACCCTTCAAAAGAAATTCTCTTAAAAGCGAGAGAGGTTTATTAAACAGCGTGAACGCTGGAACAAAGGAAGAGTGTCCACCATAAATATCCGATTTACCAACTAGTAATATAAAATTAGACGTATTGTGGGTTAGCAGAGATTTCGGAGCGGCAGTAGTCAGTAGAGCACAAATAAATTACCAATATAGTAATAGGATTACTATTGAATTGTAATAATACTGTTTGTTTTGTGTAAAAATAACATTTAAATGTACCGGGTAAATGTTGATTGACTGGTATTACAACGTTCATATGTTCACATTGTAGAGAGCCGATTACTTTGAGGCGAACGAATTTTTTTGTGTCAAAGGAACTGAATCTCTCGCCTAGTGAACTGGTATACGTATAACGAAAAAGGTCCGAATTTTTTTACCGTCCTTTAATACATACAAGAAGAAAATTTAAACAAAAAAATTGGTGTCATTTTTCAGAAAAAAATTGTTTAAAAAGACTTTAAAATTGCCTATATTTCACGAAAAACTAGACACAAATTACTCAAATTTTCGAAAAATTCTACGTGACCTTATTTCAAAATCTGTTGTTAAAGAACAGATTTCATTAAAGAAAAAATCTTAAATGTTTTAGTTCCAGGAAGCCGCCGAAAAAAGTTTGCAATTTTCGGAAAATCAAGTATTTCAACGAAAATGACACCTGCTTCATTTTCTTAAGCGTTCTTTACGCAGTAAAGTTTAATTAAAAAATGTGGTGCCATATTTTGGAAAATGTTGAAGGTGTCCCAGAGTCTTCGGGTAAAGCACCCCCAGATATAAAATATCGGTTTCAAATTCAAGGGGACCGCGTCATCAGCCAGATCAATTGTAGAATATCAGTTTTTGAGGAAATCGTGTGAACTGTTTAGGAAAGACAGCCATACAGACGTTTTGCCGTCAATTAATTTTTCGATATCAACCACCCATAACACAAAGATTCTGACTTCACTACGTGTTAGAAAAAGTAATTTACAATACATATAAACAAGATTTATCCAGTTTTTTATTAGCAGGCGCGGGCAATAAGAGTTTTTGTGTCGAAAATTCGCCGTTTTCTGGTGCACTATTACTGTATTTCCCTTCTTATGTAAATATGGACTAGAAAGTGAAAAATGTGGAAACAACAGCGTTTCTAGGAAGATGATACTTCGTCTCTACAAATTATGCACAAAAGATTTAGGAGAGCTGGATTTCTTTCACACAATGAGAATAAAACTATAATCTCCGTACCTTCCAGACCCTCTATCGAATATTTTTTTACCAGCATTGTAAACAGTTTCCGATGCAAGCAATCGTTCATTACAGGGCACTTTATTTCACACACAACTATTTATGGTTCAGCCCATTCTCCCTGCCCGTCCTCGCTGTCCTGCTATGAAGCACCGTAATAGTTACGAAAACACAGCAACATTAATCTTGCTCATTAAAATAACTGCCCTTCACTTAAAATTGACTTAGAGTCCCAACTGCTCTTATGCACAGAAATTAATTCTAATTTCGTCGCCGTTCCGCCTTTCTCCTAACTCTCGATAACTGCTGTCCATTCACAAGCTTAACTCTTTAGGCCCTTTAAATTACTACTGAGAGATTACCATTTTCTCAATCAGAAATTGACGGTTCCTCGGTGCTTCCCAAGTCGATGTAATCACTTCCAGAAGAATGTGATGGAAATTTCATGAAAGATTTACGAGTACATCTTTTTTAACAAAAGAAAAGCACCTGTTATATCATGTTGTATATTCGTGGAATGTACGAATAGAAAGAAGATTATCATTACGAGGAAGCAACCGCGTTTCACCAGAAAGATAATTATGTTTTTGTGAAACCTTTTTTGTCCAAATTTCGGTCCTCTCAAATCTGCGGCAGCTGAAGGCGCTAGAAGAATAGATACTCATAAACCTTGCATTTCTTCCTGGACGTGTAATAGGCCACCGTGATCGATATATGAGCAATATTAGACAATTTTCCCGTCACTTTTGAATAGCAAAGTATGTAATCAAACGGAAGAGATAGTGGAAAGTTCTAAACGTTGGCATTTCGAATGAAACCATTTCTAATTAAATTCGACCATCTGAATGACAGCAGTATGCTCTCTCATCGGCAATAAAATGCTTTCCTAGATTATTCCTCACTTCTGGTCTCTCCTCCCCTTCACACCGCTTTTACTGCCTCCTCTTGCACTTCATCTCCGCCTTCATTTCTCCTCCTGCATAACGCCTTTTATACGTCTATTATAAACTTCATCATGCTTTTAAACTTCTCTTCCTCAACTATGTCCACTTGACTTTCGATATTTTGTCAACATTACTATCAAAACTTTAGCTACTGCTTTTGATTTCTGTACAGCCAGACAACCCCTCAATACCACCGAGTGATTTTCATCGTTTCTCTTCTCCCTCTCCCGCCTACATCATCAGCTTTCCTCTTGCCACTTCCGCCAAACAGCCCCTTCCCCCCACCCCCCCCACGCACCGCTGCGATGTCTCAGGCAAACGCTGTTCCCACTGCAGCCCCCCTCGTTAGGCAGTCCTACAGTTTGATTCTCGACAGAGGCCAGATTTTCGTACTGGATAGAGCGCTAGGTCAAACAATTCTAGTTCCCAACTGCTCTGGTCAGCAGCTTTCCGTGGTTTCTCCTATCAAACTGCGAGAGTGCCGGTCAGTACTTCATCCAAGTCACGGAGGGAGTCTTTGCTTCCTCTTCCTGGTCCTATCTTCCCCCTTTACCCGTACGCAAACACTTACATGCACATGTACCACACATGTTGGGAGCTTACATCTTGTTCTGACTGGAGCGATTCTCTGACGGGGAAGATTCCTGTACGGATAATTCCCAGGAAGCCCACGGAGGTCGGCCATCCAGCGACAAAGGACACCACCCGGGATAAAATATTCGCATTCATTACCGCAGCAGGTTGACGCGCCTCGACACACTATAAAATCAATCAGTGAAATCTACGCAACTGCGACTCACAGCGGTGGTCACTCCACCCCCTCCATCGCCGTTGCCATCGATCGCCTTTCGTTCACCGCCACCGCCGCAACCGCAGCCCTTATCGCGGGCAGCAGAGAGCGCGCACGCGGCGCGATTTGGCGCGCGCGCCGCCCCGCTAGCGCTGTCGGCGCTAATGCGCAGCATCCGGTTTGATCCCGCCGGGATTAGCTGCGGCTGCCCGTCGCTGCAGCTGACAGCGCCCCCCCCGTCCCCCCCCCGCGCAGGTGCCCGCAAGACAGAGCCGTAACGCGACAGCGCCGCTCCGTCATGTGCCACGCGGCTCTTCACTCCAAACATTCTCATGAAGGATGCCGTGATTGTTGTTGATAATAATAATAATAATAATAATAATAATAATAATAATAATAATAATAATAATAATAAATTTGTACTGCATACAAGATTTCGCACACGAGTTGTTCTAGCCACCAAGTTAGACGCCGCCTTCGGCATATGATAAAAACGTTTTCATAATATTGTATGTTGGACACTGATTTAGCTCTAAATTGTATATATAAAATATATACTTTTGTTTTTATTACGTAAAAACAGAGTACAGGGTGGCCGAGGAATCTGATAAGCAAATATACATATCTAGCTACTCATTTTCTGGAATTGGCTAAATGAAAATCTTTTCTATTTACAGAAACTTGTAAGTGTATTCAATGTTCATTGGTAACAATACGAAACTTTAGGTCACGACCAGTCTCAAACCTTATATTGCAGTACCCGTCTTCGCGCGCTCTTGACCGATGTCGCCGCGTAGGGCCATTTTCAATCTTTCCCGGTGTCGATGGCTCCAGGTCCAAATACAACCTTCTTTTCTTCCGTTCTGGCACAAGTGTACTCAAGTCACTGACCCTCACCGCCTCATAAGTTGATAAGACTTAATTAATTTTCCTTTTAAACGTTCCCAGTTCTTTCTACGCGTATACTTAAAATATCAAAGTTCACCAAACTGTTATCTGCATCAAATACTCCCAGTCCTGTTGCCGATAAATTCACCTAAGTTCACAATTCTAGCTGCTGCACTCGAAATATTTCCAACTTCCAATTTCCGCACATTACATCAATATTCAAAGTCCGGCAACCATACGCTCCAAAGTAGATGTTCACAATTCCCAAACTCCCAACATCAATTATCTACACACGATCCGCACCGCACCACGGCATAAGTCGGAATGCCTCCATATTTTCCACTCTTTCAGCCCTTCAAAACTCGGTCCATACTTTCCACTGTTTGTCAGAAAAATTTCGACCCGCTTCTGTCGAAATACATTGTCATTCCATGCCTAGCCAATCCCTAAGTTACTTAAAAATTCAACTAGTCGCGCCCCAGACTGTCATTGCTTTCTCGGCCAATCCCCATACAGTTTACTTTATCGACTAGCCGCGCCCCGTGGTTCAAAGCAATGAAGTTTGTTGACCTTGACGACAACTCGTCTACCGTTGCTATGCCGCCATATTTACATATGTATATCCTTACTATTCACACTGTTTACAATAAATGTGACGCAATACAATGTCCCACATATTGGTATGTCAAATGTTCGAATTCCTGGAATCCTCATATGATTGATCCTATATGGTCCAATAATATTTGAAACGAGCCATCGAAATAGAATTTTGAAACGCGCAACATTGAAATAGGATCAATAGGAAGAAATTCAACTATTCCAATAATAATAATAATAATAATAATAATAATAATAATAATAATAATAATAATTATTATTATTATAAATAATACATTTCGAAATATGAAATCTTATCTTATGAACTAAGACATTTTTGGATATTAAATGCTACCAAAAACTACCCACTCTTGATATCGGCGGAAGGCATCGTCAGTAAAAACTTCTTATAAACCTTAACAGAACTTAAACTACCCAAACTGAACATAGCACAGTACACAGTTCTGTTACACACAACCCATATCATAAGTTAAAAATGTTCTTAAGTCCAGATATAATTACATACATACATTCATTTATTTGAACTGCAATTGGGTATGACCCGGTGGCAGTTAAATAACAATAATTACAATAATAATAACAAAATTAATAATAACACTAATAATAAAGGAGTACAGTACAAGCCGAACATGCAATAACCATACTATCACTAATATTAAGTATTATAACAAATATTTCAACTGTCATGATATTCAATAATTATATGTCGGTGATGCTAAAATTATAACAAGCTACATAAGTTTGAGTAAGTTTTTTTTTATTCATTGATCGCGTTCACTACACTACACTACACTACACTACACTATACAACACTACACTACACTACACTACACTAAACTACACTAGTAGTGTAGTCACTGTTTTTGCTTTGAATTACACTGACCAGTACTTCACAGCACTTACTCATTTAATGTCTATTACTCTCATGTTCTAACTTCTTTCTAAAGCTTCGGATACTTAGAGGAAAAGCTTTGAAAATTGCTGCGGGTAATCTTTTCCAATCTTTAATTGTTCTGTTACAAAAGGAAAATTTCCCAAGATCTGAATTTTGTTTCCTTGTTCGAATTTTGTGAGTGTGATCGCTTCGGCCGAAATATTTGGTTTTTCTAGTCTAACCTGAATTTCCTTCCAAGCTGGTTGACCTACGTACGATTTATAAAGAGCGCAAAGCCTCGCCCTTGTTCTTCTCGTTTCTAGAGGTTCCCATGGCTTTTTATTGCGTTAGTTCTATAGGTAAACTTATTCGCTTTCCTCTGTATTCTATCTAGATTTTTCCGGTGCGACTTTCTGTACGGATCCCAACATGCTACTCCGTATTCCATGAGAGGGCGAACCAGCGAAAAATATGCTAATTCTTTTGCGTTTGCAGAACTTTTCTTCAGAGTTCGCATTACAAAATGCAAGGACTTCCACGTTTTTCCTACTACCTGATTTATATGCTTCTCCCACCCTAATTTACTATTTATATGAATGCCTAAGTACTTGCATGATGAGACTCTTGGGATGACGACCTCACCTAAACGATAGTCTGGTTCCTGATAATTTCGCCCCTCACGAACATTATTGTTTTGCTTTTCGATCCGTTAATTCCCATGTCATTTTTTTCAACCCAATCACGTAAATGTTCTAAATCCTGCTGTAATATTTGTTCGTCAGCGCTACTTTTAATTTTTCGGTATATAACACAATCGTCTGCAAATAAACGCACCTTTGATTGTATGTTAACATGAAGATCATTTACTTACGCTAAGAAAATTAATGACCCTAAAACACTTCCCTGTGGAATCCCTGAAGTAACAATACCCGTAGTCGAAAACTGAGTGCCAATTCGAACTTTTTGTATCCTGTCTCTACGAAATTCGCTTACCCACTTCACACCTCTAGCGTCAATTCCTGAAGTCAATAATTTCCTGATAAGTAGATTATGCGGTACTACGTCGAATGCTTTCGCAAAGTCGATTACGATTGCATCCACCCTCCCACCCGCGTCAACTTCGTCAGCTAGATCTTGAAAAAGACAAACGATTTGGCTTTTGCACGAATATTTACTTCTAAACCCTTGCTGTTCGTGAAAAATCCAGTTCGCTTTTTCCCATTCGCGGCGAATGTACCCGGCTATTAAATGCTCCATTATTTTGCATACTACTGATAAGATGAAGTTCTTTTTCTCTGACCGAACCAGTCCCCAAAACAACTCTGGGAATAGTGAGCATTGTTACCAGCGAAAATAGCTGAGAAAAAATAATGATAATAATAATAATAATAATAATAATAATAATAATAATAATAATGTAATTGTTGGGGCGATAAGTTCTGGTGTTAAATACTTAAAACACACTCCTAAAAGGACAATTTATTTTTATTTGGATGTTTTACAGTATTCTTTTGATGCTCTTTTACATAGTTACCATCTCCTAGTTACCTGCCCATGATTTGTAACTTTTCAGACACATCATAACAGTAGGCTTATTATTCTTTGTATATTATTCTAAAAAATCCCCTCTTTCGTGCAAAAATTATCAATTTATTTTAATGTAGTACACCCAGTTTCAAAATATGCTTTTATTTACTGCTCGTGGCTGACTTCTTTTGACATTATGTCAGTTTGTGATTTGTTATAAATAAACTGAATTACTTCTGTACCGTTTACTTCATCCTTTATGACATTAAACTTCCTCCCAATTCATCTTATTGGCTGTCAGGGAGACCTGCCGTCCTAGGCATAGATGTCAATGTTTCGATCGTCATGCTTCGATCTTCCTCAGGACAAAAAGCGTGACGGCAAAACATTGTCATCCGTGCCTAAATGCAACATGCCACGGGCAACCGGCAGGAGTAGATACTGACCCCGGCCTGACTGAGAAGCCTACACTCTCATTCCTCGCAATGTGTTTGTTTCTTAATGTGGCTTTAATATTACGAGTCCAATCAATTACCGACTTAGTGTTTGTGTTGTTTTTTATTGGACGCTCGACTATATTCAATAATTCAAGCTCTTCCAACAGATCAGTCAACCATCGCCCTTTACAAGCGGCGTCACATATCCCGACCAACTCTACCTCCACACTAGACAGCGTAGCTATTTTTTGCTACCTGCTTTTCCAACTGACAAGTCAATTTCCTGTCTTTATGTTATTACCATAAAAAGATTTGGAATCTTTTGTGGTACAGCAAGTACTACAAGGTTAACGACTGCCCTTGCGATCAGGTTTTTGTCCAATTTCCCTGATGCATTGAGTAAATGCTGAGATGGCCCCTTGTTTCGCTTCTGAAAATAAATGTAGTCTCACTGTGCGCATATTTTGTTGAGCTCTCCCTCGCTACTAGTAGTAGGAGAAGTAGAGCAGAGGTTGTATTACTATTTTGCTAGTTTTGTATTGCTATTTTTTATTTTTGAGTTACATTTGATACATCGGATAAAAGTACAATTGTCTTGTCAAGCAAATAATTTGTCATCTGTAAGGAGACAATAAAGAACTTAAAAACGGTAATGTAAGGTATTAATGATGCACAAAATGTTATTTAATTTTTAAACAGAGTACATCTTCTTAGGTCAAAGATTTCCCACCTCTCGTAGGGTGGGAAATCTTAGGAAACAAAAAATTAATGGAGACTAAAGATATGTAAAAGTATATCAAAGTTTTATATCCATAGTTGTACGCTTTTTCAGGGTATACACTGTATCGTGTCGTTTGTTTGACACGTATGTATTTATGAAGCGTTTAGAATATGAGAAGTCGATGTCAAATGCCATAGAATGTGAATTAAGGTATTAACTTTTTGTAACTCAATGTTCAAATGGGTCACTAATGACGTCAGTTGTCGATGCGACTATAAATAAATGAAAAAAATAGAACTTATTTTAGAAAATAGATGGCGGACGTCTATATTCTGTAAGTGCTTTGAGATTCTCGTTGAAGCACTGCTGAGCGATTTTATCATTTCCACCCCCTTTACTCCCGGATATCGTATAATCCCGGAAGGTCGTAATTCGGAAATCGAAAGGAAGCAGTCTGGAAACTGCTGGTGATGGAGTAAACTTGGTTTATCTTCTGCAAGTGGCTGCTTCCCCTCTTAATGCGGCGGCCCGTGACCTTTAGAAAGGGCTATTCCCAGACGACTTCCTTCTTCTTCTTTACGATCGCCTCTCAAAAACAAACATTTCAAAAACTCCACAAAGGCTCCTCTTTTACGGTCATATCAGTGTTTTTATTTCTCGGTCTTCAACAGCATGTTTGCAGGATGATGTAAATTACTCTGATATATAGTTTTTACCTTCTTCGTGTGATTATTATTGGCCGTTTTTGACCCCGAGTACGTGACGTGAAATAGTTTAATAGTCAAACTTTCGGCGATTTACGAAAGGGTGACAGTTTAGAACTTCACATCATTTGAATATGGACGACATAAAGACAGCGAATATCACCGCTCATAACCGGTTGTTATTCCTTTACGACTTTTATATCTTCTATATTTCATCTCAATTATCTTTTTTTAATTCTTTTAAAATCATTTATAGTATTTCAGTATTCATTCTTCATCTCGTGGCGATGTCGCTCGCCTTTCACCAAGGAAATCCGAGTTCGATTCTCGGACAATCTCATGTGAAATTTGTTACAGCAAAACGACGTCGACTGCTTCACAAAGACTAGTCCAACCCCTGTGAAGTGTCTTAAACCCTACCCTTATCCCAATTCCTTCCCAATTCTGGCCGCTGGGTAGTGACGCAGGAGCGCGACCGACTGCGACGAGACGTGAAAGACATGACATAACATTATCAATATTGACGGAGGATTACTCCGAAATTATGTGCTGTAATCCATGGAGAATTACTCCGAAAGCGCAAAGCGCTCAACGCCCCCCCACAAGGGCCTTGGAGACGCAACAAAAGAATCATTCTGATTTATTTACTTGCATTTTGTAAATGTAACAGCACACATGTATGTTTCTAAAAGTAATTGAAGTCAGTTGCGACGGAGTTTTGTTCAGAAGCTTTCAGAACTGTTGCTATATGGAACACAAAATTGGTCAATCAATACATAATTGGACAATTGAAAAGTCGATGAAACACTGCGCGAGTATTTAACCCATTGGCGATATAGCTGAAAATTTGTCAAGAAAAGTATCCGAAATGAGTGATTGTACATGAAAGATGTCTTGATAATGTCGAATGTGACGTGCGGTTGGTGCGGTTGAGAGCCAACCGCGCGAGCGCTGGCCGCGCACGCTCCGACGCCTCTCAAACGGAGCTCGCGAGGGATGGCGGCGGCCTCCGCTCACCACAATTACCTAGGACGGCCACCGCCTACCCCGTCTCCGGAGACGGCCGCAGAGCCGCATTGTAGCCCGCGGCGGAGTCCGTGGCGTCGTCTCCACCCCCCCCGTCCCGGCTGCCGTCCATTTGCATGGGCTAGCAACGCCCCCGCCTCCGTTCCGCTTCTGCCGCCGCCGGCGCCTTGTCGATTTGTTTTCCTTCGTTTGAGAGCGACCACTGCTCCCCTCCGTTGTTAAACATATTCGCCGCTCTTGTGCGGCGTTTTCAAAGTCACGCACTAGTCATAGAAATAGGAAAGAGAAATAACTTTAATTCATTCCAGACTGTGAAAAATTATTTGTCGCAGAAAAAATCGTATTTAAAAATCCTGTACTTTTTTCAGTCATTTCAGACCAATACACGTCACGTAATTTGAGGAGAGGTATAAATTCAACGAAACTCAAATTATAATGCAAATTTAAAAAAGTTTCGAAATGTGAGAATTGCTCGTGAAAATGAGATTAGCCGCATAAAATAAGAGAACGAGCCTGCCGCTGTTCATTCAATACTGGCGACGTAATTCTGTGATGTATGATATCAGTAATTTTATAATTATCAGAGAGTTAAAATTTGGGTGGTGGAATATAGGTTTGTTCTCCTCTCAAAATACATTAACTCGTCGTAAATTTTTTTGCATACATTTACATTTATGCCTAAGAGAAACGATAATTGCTCCACAAAAGTTATCAAAGCTTGACGCAACTTAAAAAATATTAATTCTATTAAAAATGCTAATCGCTTCCCTAAAATTCTGTTCCATTGAACAATACGTATTAAAATCTTTCGTCTAGATAACGCCTATGAATATTTAATTTCTAATTTTAATAACCGACTGTAGTTGACTTTTGACTTAACTTTCTCAATTTAAAGAATAAACGTATATTATCGTCAACCCTAATAAAGATGTATTTTTCAGAAACGTTGTATGCGAAGTATTTTATTGCTCTGTAGTATCTAGCGTGACAAATCAGCCGGTATAAGACTGTGTGATGCAACTGGCATAAAAGAGAAACAAGTGTTCAGAGAGTCGTTATGGCTCAGAGGACTTCGCAAGATAACAAACTGTGGAGAGAAATTCTGAGTGATACACCAGTGCCCCATGCACGTCAAGCTGGCTGTTGCTCTGAATACAGACCTCTTATCTTCACTTGTCTTCACCAGTCCTTCCACTCCACATTTTATCACTCGTTTATTATCCCATCTCCTTTCCTGCATCTCCCTCACCGCTCCCATCTCGCTCTCCGTTCCTAGTAGCTCCGCACTCACAGTCGTTTACCTCTCCTACTCTTTCCTCGTTTCCATTTTACCCCCGCTCCCAATCTATCATGACTGCCACTCTACCTTCATGCTTACGTAATCTCCGTTTTCACTCTGACCTCACTCCCACTCTGCCTCCGTCCCCACTCTTTTCGATCCCACTCTATTCCCGCTTCCACTCTACATCGCCCCACTCTACATCCGCTCCCATTCTACATCCGCTCCCACTCTACTCCCGCGTACCGGGAGTGGTGGCTCAGTGCGTCAACTGATGTCACTGCAGTGCCTCTAACCGGGACGTTTTAGGATCGAGTCCAAAAGGCAGCAGAATTTTCGTTACTAGCTTGTGATCTAGTTCGAATTCTGTCGCTGTCTGGAGGAGAATTCTAGCGGCCGGCTGCTCTGATCAACACCAGCCGAATGCTGGAGCAGTACTCTTACAAACGGGCCACGGACTGTGCGCGATCTTTCCTTCCTCTTCCTTGTCCTATCCTCTCCCCTTACACACCCACACACTAACATTCACTACACTACCACACATTCTGGGAGACCGGTCGGGAACTTAGAACTTGTTCCGGCTGGGGCGGTGCCCCGCTGGTGGGAGATACCTGATTGAGAGAAAAAACGCTAGTCGACGGTAGGTCGGCGCCGGATCTCACCATTCAGTGGGAGAAGATAACCGCCACCTCCCGATGAAAAACATGAACTATACTTACGGGACTTGTTACCTCGGTATTTGACGCGCCCGGAATCACTAACAATATATCCATCAATGAATTTAAACCCTTACCGCTCCCCCTCTATCCCCTATCCCACTCTGTCTCCTCTCCCACTCTATCCCCGCTCGGTCATGCCCCTACCCCCACATCACCTTCATTGAGTCTGTCCTCGTCTCCCCGGAGCTTCCCCCATCTCCAAACGCCTCTTCCCCGGGGACCAGCCCCTCTCCTCCCGGCAGGCGCGTCTCGTGAATGGTCAAGCGCCAGCCGCTCCTGCTCCTCTTCCCTCTCCCCATCCCTCCTTTGTCCTCGCGTGCGCGCTGGCCGCCGTTGATGACGGAAGAGCTGTGTGAAGAGGGCTGTCTCTGGATACTTTTCACTTTCTCGCTACGGAGTAAAGAGAAGGCTGTGTGAATAAATGAGAGGATAAATCCAGTTGCTGAATTTAGAAAAAAAATCCTCTAACACGAGGTGTAGCCAGAATCCATGTTTTGTGAGTCCTTGATAACGAAAAATCGAATGACGGCAAAATGTCTGTCGATGCGTTTGTGAACAACGCTAGCAGCTAATTTGTGCAGCCGTTCAGCCGATTTTCTCCAAAATGGATATTTCCCTATCGATCTGGCTGATGTCGCGGGTTAAATTTGGAGTACTTTACATGAAGCCCCTGGGACATTATCCAAATTTTCAAAAAAATGGCTCCATCGTTTTTTATTAAATTTTGTTTGTTGGATAGTGTGAAGGACGCTTAAGAGAATGGTGCAAGTCTCATGTTCGTTAAAAAACTGATTTTTCGAAAATTACAAAAGTTCAAAATTTTTTGGGGATCTTCCTACAACTAAAATGTTAAAGACAGATTTTTTCGTGAATGGAATCTGTTCCTTGAAGATAAATTTTGAAACAAGGTCATGTACAATTTTCCAGAATTTCAGTACTCTTCGCGTAATTTTGCGTGAAAACACGGTCGAGAAAGTACGTGCTCGTTTAGCAACACCTGTTTTTACTTTAGTCCCTTTACCAATCAAACACGTGATACAATGCTCGTACTCATACTTGAGTCGAAGATCGAAAAGGGAGGCTGGCTCACGAGAAAGAGGTGGTATTGAAAGTTCTAAAATAACTCTACATCAAGATCTTAGCCGTTTAATGTTAACAAAACAATGTTTGTCAAAAGGTACACTAAAGGAACCTCCAAGTGTTGCATGCTGATGACGCAGCGTTGAATGATTGGCAAGAGACTGAATTCACATTTGGTTCTTCTCCTGACATTAGTGTTATCATGATCCAATCGTATTATTCTGAATCAAATAGCCATTTAATTCTACTTTTATTGTATAAAAGTGTAGATTATTCAAAGAATAGCTTGTACAAATGTTTCCGTACTATGTAAAGAGTTTATAGGAGAAGGAATCAGTAATATATGACTGGATAAATCATTCTACATCTTTCAGCATTTGTCTGAATACTGCATGTTAGACCTTTTGTCTGTCGTTGACCATTAAGTGTGTTTTATATTTCTCTGTGTATAGAAAGTCCAAAAAAACCTGTAAAAACTTTACTTTTTGTGACCAGGATATTTATATGTGCAATTTTGTGTCACTACATAAAATGGCGTCAGAAACCTGCAAACATCCAGCATACTTATATCGGTACAAGTATGGTGAATTTCTCAAGAAACGAGCAAAAACCTTCTCAGTACTAGCACCTAAGCAGCGGAAATATTATCACAGCATGCGAATATGTAACATAATAACAAACCAGTAATCAGTGTTCAAGGACAAAAAGTTAAAATTTGTCACATAGTGGAATGTTTACGGCCTACCAGTCATATTTTGGAATATGTCAGTTGAAAATCAGGGTAAGTCATGTATACCCTATTTCATCTGCGTTATAGATGTTTCACAATGAACATATTTTACCCATGTCCGTATACGGAGATATGCATAGCACAAAATTCATTCTCTTGAGCACAAAAGCAAACTTTGAAAAGTATAATGCTCATTGTGCCATCATGAGATCATGGCTTCTCAGAAGAAGAATATGATTGAATATAAAACCTGAAAAATACGAACAGTGATTATTCGTTATTTCAGAAATGTGTGGTAAGCAATTGCTGATATTAAAACAATTTACTCAGCCACAGTCTAATTAAAAAAATCAAGAGGTTCACTGATTTGATGTTTATCTATAATTTCGACGAGATTAAAACCAAAACAATTGCTCCATGAATAAAAGGATGATGCACGCGGCCGTGGAGGATGTTTGCCTTCGCGTTGCGTCCAAAAGCGCTTTCCCATTTGCGCCCGCGCGCCCTGACGGGCTGCCCACCTCGCAGAGGAGCGGGGCAATCTCTTTAATGCTGCACAAAGGAGCTCCGGCAGAGGCCAAATTTAAAATTTTAATTTTTGAGACCGTTCTCCCACTCGTAATATTATGCGAAAACTCTACATTTTTGTGTTCCAACTTTGGAATACAGCATTTCTGTCTTCTATACATGCGTGAATGTATGTATCACATAGGTAAAGAACATAAGCTTATTTGTGTTTTTTATAAAATAATTAATAAATGAAAGCATTACTTCTGTAAATAAAATGATCACAATTCCCTATTTTCAAAATATGTGATGAGGAGCGTTCATGCAAAAAGCACGTCCATCAAATCCGATTTTTCAGAAACAGCGAAAAACGGATTGTTGACCACTCATCGCCTGTAATATGCTGTAATGCGTGCCAGGTGTAATGCGTGAATGTAATATGCTGAACTGCGTGCCAGTATTGTTACAATCGTCTACGTATGCTGCTATCAAATCAGTTATTTATAATTTTTCGATATTTCAGATTAAAAGTTGAACATGTTTGCTCTTGTATAAAATAGGGCTCACATTGCATTGGTATAAATGATTTTACTGCAGTTTGCAAATATTTTATTTTTCCCAACAGACAAAATGTTTACAACAATTTCTGAAAGCTAATGTAACCATTTTTAGCCTCTAAAGAAATTACAAAGAACTTAAAAGAAATTAAAATCTATATAAAATAAAATCTGCTAGCTATAATTGATCAATCTTCTTCTGAACAATCACAATTATCTTTCAGTTCTTGGCTATCAATTACTCTTGATTTCCAGCTATTGGTCCATCAAAAAGAAAGGAATGCCATTGCAGGCCAGGAGTATCTGAAGAATTCTCTTCATTTATATCCTAAAAGTTCAGTCAGTAGACCTGCCACAATACATCCCTTTGCGAAAGGAATACCCCTTTCAAGTGACACCTGATAAAGGCTAAATTGTATCGTATTTGCTAATGAAAAACCACGTGTCAAAAGGCTCAAAGCAGGAACTCCATAAAATCTAAAATATTGCTGTGAGATAACTTTTACTGTGTGAATCTTCTTCCCTTTCATTGTTTTCTGAATAATGATTCGCTTCATATTTCTGATGTTCTCTACATTCTTGTACATAGGACTCAAAATTTTTGTGTCATCGTTATTCCACTCTTCTAATAAATAAAATAGGACGCTGTTGTCAAGAGTTCACAGACGGAATGAACCACGCGGCATGAGCAATCACATGATCGTGGATCTTGGCATCTTACTGGTTACACGGGCATGTTCTTTATTGCTTGCAGCAACGCTGTGGACATATTGTATTTTGCCTGAACCTCGTATGTTTACAAGTATAATTATTAGTTATGTATTTGTTTTTGCTCCTCCACATCAGGATAGAAGATGCAGCTGACGGTCGTTAGTATCACTGCAATTCTAACTGAATTTATTTTCGATGGACATGTTTCTTTTTGCACGAGCGCTCCTCACATTATTGCTTTCAGTTACGTAATTTTGTGATATATACGAGTAAACAACCTTCAACAGGTACTCACATAAAATTGCTACATCTGATGAAGTTGCTTTTAATGTGTGAGCAATAGTTATAAGAGATCGGAGAGCTTTCAGCGTTCATGGGTTGTTGGAAAGAGGTAACAGTACTTCAGGGACCAAAGTGATTTTGTCCTTTCCTCAGAGTTGTACGGCCTATCAACAATAGGTGTCATCCTATTTGCACAATTTGTTGAAGCTTTGATTCGTTCCCGGAGCAGATAGGAACAGCATGAGTATTAAGAATGGAAAACGATCAGAAGTATCATTTTTGTGCCATGTCGACCGCTGACCGCAGAACATCCGTGTGTCTAGCATTTGAGCCTGCGTAAGGCATGAGACTCTTAAGCGTTGCGTTATCGTCAGAGAGGGAGGAATTTCTCTTACCCCATGCCGTTAGAGGTTGCGGGGGAGCAGGAACCTTCATTGGTGCTCGAGAACACAATTTACAAATACCTAAGTTATTTCTAAGTTTTCACACAAGACAGAGAGCCCATCAATGTTGTATAATTTTACTATACACTATTGCTAATACTACTACACTGTTACTAATACTATTTGTACTACAGAAATCCTTGGTTTACTTGGATTTGAGTTGACAGTTCGTATCGCTTTGCTATGGTGATAGCACGAACTCGACGAGTCGGCCCGTCCCACCTTTTGGTTTTTAAATGACGTTCGCAGCTTCCTGCTGCCTCCTGTCCGTCCCGTTGCAGAGGCGGTGAATTGCGCGCGTCCCCTCCCTTTTCCCCTCCCCCTCCCCTCCCACAGCGAGCCGGCGGCGCCGCTGTGTACATTTAGTGCGATATAGAGCGATTTTTACAAAAAGGGCCATTTTGACAGCTAGTGCTGGCAACATAACTGAAGATTCTGTGGTCGTTGTGTCCTTGAGCCCTTTAGACCCTCATCCTGCATTCGTTCGTTTACAGTTGGCTAACTTGTAAATGGCCTCGACGCTTCCTTTGAGATGTCCTTGTCCGAGGAAAATATGGTGCGCCTCCAGAAACAATTAAAATTAGGAAGTGCATTGCTATGTGCTCTCATGTAAAAATTATTTTTTATAAACATTACATTGAATTTACTTTTTGTGTGATAAGTATTATGTTTATTTTAAAACCGAGTCTTCAATGTGAAATGCATATTGGCTTACGTGTTTCCGGCGCCTGTGCTCTAAGGTGGCGAGCTGTATTCACTGCAAGGCAGTTTCCTTTTACTGAATATGAGAGCATGTTAAGAAATTTTTCCATATACGTAATTAAATTTCAATATTTCTCGAACTTGCCCCTGTACGTGCATATACCTCAGCGAAACTCTTAAACTTCTGCATGGTGATGTCTTCACGGGAGCCATAACCAAACACTCTACGAAGAGGGCGTGACTGAACACCTCTCACGGTGGAGGAATACGTCTCTGAATTACTTGTGAATTATTCATAATATATTCATATAAGAACCCGCGGAAGAAAGAGCGAACTTCGACGCTATCGTTTGTAACAGGACGCACCTGGTTGCATCTCGCGATCCCACGCACATAGCCACGCACTTTTAAGTATCGTTGGCAGCCGTTCGTACTTTAGTTTCTGTAAGAAGGTGCTGCAGGAGAGGGCGCCGCTCTAATGGTCTCCGCCGCGTTCTATGGGAGTTGAAAGGCCCTGGTCGGAGTGACGATGTGCAACTTCCCGCACCTGCCAGCGAGTGCCTTCGCTTAGTCGCGTCAAGTCAAACGTGTAATGTTCTAGTGCTCAGTGCGTGAAGGGCGTAAGCGGAGAAGTATAACTCTTTCTTTCCGTCAGCTAACACTTCACTTCCATTCCTCCCTCCATCACTGCACGTCGCGTCTCCCAGCTCCCACTCCGTGTGGGAATTGGCGTTGGAGTCACTGCTATCTTGCCATGTGTCAAAGTTGATTGGTCCGTTGCTTTTGCCCCTAGGTCGTGTGGCGAGTGTGGCACTTCTGTGGAGTGGAGCACCGCTTTGTCTGCCTTCCCTTTCGCGCTTTCGTTTTCGCTAAAGAGGGTCAGCCTCGGTTCGTGATCGTGTCCATGTCCCTCGTGACTCTCTTCCGGCTCACTCTTGTCCTTGCTTCTTTCGTCATCGGTCGTGTCGAAGGGTCCCCACTCCATGGGGCGCAAATAGGTCGGCTGGTCACCCCTCTCTCGAAGACGCCTGCAACTATTCTTCTCCTGCCCCCTCCGGTCATCCTCACAACTCTGTAAACAAGCTCCTAAAGCATTTTGTAGCCGTAATTCATTCGAATGCAACATGTTCCGTGCTCTCCCTATACCCTTTATGAGTAATTTAATTTTCATTTTAATGAAAATTGTGTGCCAGCAGAATACAGTTTAGACCTATACAACGTTTATTTATTCTTGCACCTGAAGCTCTGTCGTTATTTCGAAAGCTTTTCTATTGTTTCTCTCTTTTATTTTCGTGCGTTACATTGCGGCCACAATTCCCCTATCGCACTTCGGGTGCGGGTAATGGGCTTCTGGATGTGGCCGTCTCTCCTATTTCACATCACAATCCTTCCCGACTCAAACCCGCCGCTCCACGCATTCTCAAATAAATATTTTATCGTCACGTGCAATGTGTTGTTTGCGTAAGCGTGTGTTAAGGTTTAGGTGAATGAACAAGAAATGGATTATTTGCGCACAGTTCGCCCATTATTTAGGACTCATCAGGGAGAGGTCTCTATGAGAATACTTAATCAATTGCTCGGTAATTATTGTCCGTCATGTCTTTCACAAGCAAATTGTCGCCTTCGAGACCTGACCCTTCACGTGTCTCAATGTACAAAGAGATGAGAAGTGGACTTACAATCATGGCCCTTCCTGCAAGTGCTGTGCTTTGCTGCGCCTCTCTTACGCGTGGATAAAGCTTAAAAACCGATTTGGCAAGAAAACGTTTTGGGATCTTTTTTCACGGAAACTCGGACGTGCGTTATATACAATACACATTTGCAATGTAAAAGGAAGGCATTAGTGAGTAAGGGAATCCAATAACAATCTGCATTTTCTGCAGCTGTTTATCTTGATTTCCTCCCCTAATTATCGCCACACGTCATCACTCAGAGGTACAATATTTAATGGATTCTCCAAACACCTATATTATTAAAACATCACAAATAAAACAAAACATTATGAGCACTGTGTAGAAATATGAATGTAAATTTGAATAAAATTTGTGTTCTGTTTTACACAATAAATAAATTAAAAAATAAAAAATGAATATATAAGAAATAAATAATTAAATAAATAAAATAAATGAAAGAAGGAATGGATGAATTAAGGAATGGATGGATGGATAAATGAATGAAAAATGGATGGATGGAGGATGGATAAAAGAATGATGAATGAATGATGAATGAAGGATGGATAGATTAATGATGGATGGATGAATCATGGATGAATGAACGAATAAACCAATCTGATACATTGCTCAAGGGATTAATTCTGTTTGAATAGTTCCTGAACAAAACTTAAAATGGTAACGCATTTCGTCAGCTTACGAGAGAAAAAACTTTAAAGAGCAAGAGCTAAACCTTTGAGAAAACATGACGAAATACCCAGAAAAATAATAATGAATGATTTTCGTGTTTTAATAATAATAATGATCACGCAAGGTAAGAAAAAAAAAAAAATGGTTGATAGTCTTTCATAATTCTTAGTGGTGCATGTAAGTGTAATTGTGTAAGACAAGGAAGAGGAAGAAAAGATCTCACGCGGTCCATAATCCGTTTGTTAGGGAACTGCTCCGGCATTCGCCTGTTGTTGATCGAAGAATGAACGGAAAACTACCTATCAGAGCAGCCAGCCGCTACAATTCTCCTCTAGACAACATGCTGAATTCGACCCAGGTGTCTAGTTAGTGTTGAAAATCCTTCCACCGTCGGGATTCGAACCCTAGGACCTGCCGGTCAGAGTTCCTGCAGTGGCATCAGTTGGTGCCCTGGGTCACCTAGGCGGTGGTGGTGGTGGTGAGGATAAGAAATTTTGTGTTTTATAAATCATTTCGGGTGGTGATAATTTCCTTTTATGAGTGTTCTACAACAATTTAAAAAAGTAATTCAAACTTTGATCCAACAAGCGTCACATGTAATCCAGCAATTTATACAACATTTGCTCCTGAGAGTACATGTAAGGGTCTACCCCAGGTACGCTGGATGGAGTAACCCCAGGTAAACCCCAATCAGGATGGTGGCTTAAAGCTGAGATTTCATTCTCTACCAAAAACCAGAAGAGTGAATTACTGCAGTATACACACAAGACATAAAGGACATTTTTACACATTTCAAATTAAATACACTGTTTTATCATGATGCAAGGTTTGATAGAATGACGAAATGAAACACAAAGTTTGTGAATTAGATAATCATCCAGGCAAAGTTCGAAAACATTTCCAAACCGAAACATAGAAGGAAATTTGTGGAATTCTACGTTACAAATGCACAAAAGAAGCATAGCTAGTAAATTCTCATATAGTAAGTAAGCATATACTAGAATAGTACACCATATACACATGTCCATGTGCATAAATGAGTACTCATACACATGCATGCACACATGTCCGTACACATGTGTAATTGGGCAAAAATAATGTGCGGTGTTGAAGTTCGGTTCTAAATTAGTAGTTTTAGAATTTGAGTGCACGCATGTAAATTGCTAAGATTCATTGCAAATTTCTTTACATGTAGCAAAAAAAATTAGCGGTGAGTTTTGTGTGCAGAAGAAATAAGTTCAGGTATTGATTGTTGGAGAAATAAGAAAAATATTTACAAATGAGGGAATTTAGAGGAACATGACAAAATTGAAGAATGCATCGGAAGAAAACGGAAAGAAAGGAATAAAACTGGTGAGGAATGTTTGCAATTCAACAAGATAACTAGTGGTGCTGCATTAGAATATACTTTCTCATATTATTTCTACTTTTGCAATATTCGAAAATTCAGCGAGTTTTACAAATATGATGCCATCACTATTGTTCATACGTTCCTGGCTATATCCGAGCAAAACATTTAAAGACAAAAATCCTCTATTTTTTAGATTTTTTAACATTTCATTACTAAGAACTTGAAATTACTCGTTTTTTTTAAAAAATTAGGCGGGATCCTATTTTAAAGATCTAATTTGTTTTAACAGATTGTTTTTAATAAAAAAACTCTATCTCAATATTACATTTTTCCCATTTTAATTTTTGGGAATTTTCGAAAAGGGGACCTCGGTCATTTTTAACCCGGGTCGTTGTTTACTTTATCCCAGGGAAAAAGTAAATTAAAACATTTAGAGCCATTTTTGAGAAAGTTTTGAAAAAACTTTTGAGACTTCATGTAAAGTACCCTCCCAAAATAAAATATCCGTTGCAAACTCACATTCTCCCAGACCAATCAGGGAATATCAATTACGGAAGAAAAAAATCTTCTGAGTGGTTTAGGCTCTAACGTTACGACTGTCGGACAGACAGAAGACGGGTAGCCGTCAATCAGTTTTTTGGTATCAAGGACTCATAAAACGTGGATTCCGATTACACAATTTGTTAGAAGGAGTATTTTGCTACATTCAGAAAAAAATATTTATCTATAGAGTACCAGAACCCCACAATACGAGTTTTTTCTGTCAAAAAATCGCCGATTTCTGCCGCAGCATTAAAATGTTTTCTCTTTACTACGTAAGTGCGTAGTAAGGTGAGAAAGTATAAAAGAGAAAACCGAGAAAGGTGTGACAGGGAAAAATGAGAAGTTAGGATGGTAGTTTTTATCTGGGGTGTAAGTCCGAATTACACATCTGTTGAATGTGAGAAGGAAGCTAACATGCGAGAATAGCAATTGCGTCGTAGAGAGTTGTAAAAGAATAACTTATTCGAGAGAAGTTTAAGAGGATTAAGACTTATTTTTTATTAACACATAATGTTCATTTATCAGTATCTACTTTATTTTTCTGTTGTTAAGGAATTGATGTAGGCTTGGAATCACCTTCGTTGAAGGCCTCATCGTTGAAGCTGTCGGCGCCCTCTTATTTGGTTCGCTTTCGTCACTGCAAGCTTGGAGATTTATAAACTCTCTGCGATAAAATGAAAAAGAATTGGGAAATAAATATAATAAATGGATGACAGATGTAACGGTTTGCCGATATTCACTAAATCATGTTCCCAAGATGCGAATCTCGAGATTTATTTTGGTCTCCATTCGGAAACAATAACCCTTCGTTACTCGAAAAATTGTCGCGTCGGAAACTGACTACCTGAACAGACGTAAAACATTTCTTGCGATGAAATAGTGAATATAAGTGGAATGATATAGCTTTGGATTTTGTACTTTTATTACTTCCGATAGTTCTTGCTACATGTTACCAGTTGCTTTGCATCTCATAATACCGCGCATGTTTAAACCGCTGTGAATGAAGTTTTGCAATATTTTTTACATAACTATTGTTTGAATTGAGAGTAATGATGTTTGTGGAATTCATCTTTATAATCAAATTTACTTTTTGAGTCGAAGCAAAACAAAATTCTCTTGGTTCATCTCAGGGATGATCTATCGTTTGTTCTATTTAATCACTACTACTGCCACCTTTTACGACCCTACAAAAGATAAGTATAAAATCCATTCTCAGAAGAGCCGTAAGCAGACCCCCTCTCCACTTCGCTGCTGATTCTCTCCCTCAACTGTTGGTCAAAACAGGGGCGATGAACTCCTTTCATACAGGTGCATTCAAACATTCTAAGAAAGAGGCACCACTTTACTTTTACTTCTTAGATGTTGCAGCAATATTAAGTTAATGTAAAAATTAAAACTGTTTTTACATTGTTGTTCTTAGGAAAAATATAATTATGGGAGAATTCTTTCTATAACTATGAAGAAAATGAACATTCAGAGGGACGTAATTATATCTTTATTGAAATGTGACCAGTATAATCAATAAGAAGTCCTGGTATTTTGTGACACTTTAAACATTATTATTATGATCCCATACCAGAGCCTGTGGCAGTAATCGGAAATTATTAATGATTTAATGAATAGAAGATAATGATGTAAAGGATCCGAGTGATCATGGGAGAAGGAGGGAAACACAAGAGTCACGAGCCCCGCGCACCCACCGCCTCAGCAGGCGCTCCGCTAGACACACACTTGCCCCGTTGCGTGACTCATTTGTTTCTATGATCTCCGGAGGTGAAGCGATTAGCGTGGTACCCAAGCAGACCGCTTTAATCCAATCGCAGTCGTGTTTCCTAAAGACAAAAACATCCTTCGCCTATGGAAGGGAAATAAAGCCGGCTATCCCATGCAGTAGATTTTCTGCATGTGAAAGATCATGAAGCCTAAAAGAAGTCCCTGAGCCTATTTCGTCGCCCAAGTGGTACCTTCCTTCCCCGCGGGGTGGCGAAGGGAGCGCAACGAAATTTGCAGGGCTAATGGCATAACCCTCGCATGATCCACACTCATCATGACGTTTAAAGACCAAATGGTGCTCAAGGAGGAACGCAGCCGTAAAATTAGGGCACATCTCAATTTACGTTTCGCAAGTAACCAAATCGCCCGCAAGAGAACAGCGTTTTCGCAAAATTAGTTATCGAATGATACACAACTTCTTGATTTTGTACTAGTAGTAGCAATTTGTTCGTACAATAATTTGTACAGTTTCATACTTTCGTAGAATCATAGTTCATGATATCTAGTTACCTTCTCCTTGCTCCTTATAATCTTGTTTCTTTCCCATGCCTTCATTTCTTGATCTCTCTCATTAATCCTATTTTCTCATTACCTGCTAATAACACATCAGTTTTTAGATCTCTCGTTTCGCCTTCCTCTTCTACGCAGCACCTTATCAAATACGCGCACTGGCTCGTTTGACAAGGAGGGCTTTTGAAAGTCACGAGATAAGCTACAACAGTTACAGAAATCCTCTTACTGATGTTAATCTCTCAATTTTGGGAAAAATGTCTGTCTTGTTACTCGTGTTCATATTTATGAAGAACTTGCCACAGGAACAATAATAATTTATCTTCGACAAAAATAGAGATTTTTACTAATAGCAGAAAGATTTCTGTTGCAGGTGTCTTGTGATTTCCTCAAGCTCTCAAGGTTTACACTTTAGAAACCGAATTTTGTATCACAATCCTTGCTTTTGATTATTGGCTTACAGTGTGGGCCGTTATCGAAAGGTAATGTATGTTAATGTGATTAGAAGCACGAAAGATAATAGAATGGCATAACATAACCATTTTTTGTCTGAATTCATTTTCGTTCTGAATAACTATTCAATATACGGGAAGTTACTGATTGAAAAATGTGTTTAAATACAATGTATATTCTTTTCTCCAGTGGCACAATCTCTTTCAATAATTAGTGGTAGTTAGGAACATTTTCTTACAAATGCCACGTATCTGTCCATGAGATTAATGCAACTTGAAGAAACGTTATGAAAAACTTCAAACTGTTAAACAGTAAGCCAATAAAAGAGAAATATAAATATTAATTTTTTAGTTTGCCCAATATCTTTTCTGAGGAAATGTGTGAGAGTCAGGAATATGAGATAATTTAAATCACTCATAACATCATTTGCCTAACCAGGTAAAATTCTCGTATTATTCGTGCTCTTAAGAGACAATCGTATTGTTTTAATGTTCAGCTTTCTATCCACCTTTGTTCCATGTTCACTCTTGAGTCATCTTGGATATCTTTCGAGCGAGCTCTCAATTCTCAGTGTTTTAATCATTTCCTTACGGCGTAGCGACCATAAACCTACACACAATTTCATGCACTGAGTTTCAATAGTAATTTGCACTCAATGTTAATCCGCTGCTCCATATTTCTTTCACTTTTCCTGCCAGTGACTAAGCCCTCGCTTGCGTCATTCCGTGTGCTGTTCTGCAAAGGCTTAGTGGAGTGGAGGGCGACCCACACTCAATTAGAATACATCGAATTTGCTCGAGTGCCGTTGGCTATCAATATTATTTCGATATCATCGGTTTTCTAATCAAGATGAAAAACCCGTCGCGTTTGAAATTGAAGGTGGAAGGTCTGATTAAAAAAGAATTTGAATTTATACGTGAAGCTCTGACCGGTGTGCTCTAACGACTAGCGCAACAAACGATAAAGAAAAAAAGAAAATATAATAAATGCTATTATTCTGAACTGATTTACAAGTATATAAAACATAATACAGACATTTTATTGTAATAAAAATCACTAGTTAACCCACTGCTAAGGTGGCATTAATAAAGACGAAAGAAAGGCAAGACAGTTCCATGCACTTCATATATTCAAATCTCTATGGACTGATATATCACAACCAATTCGAAAGGTTTCTACAGAAAAATATTCTGTGAAATACACAAGTAAGATGATCATGTACACGAACATCCAAATGTAACTAGCTCTCTTGGTGATTTGAAGAAAAGGGTTTTTCTGACGCACCAACTTTCATTTATAACGGCTCCACGAAGTCATAGAGACAGTAGTTTGTGGTCGTAATGGAACTGCTATTCATGAACATGCACTTTCTTTAATTGTTTGGAAATTTTGTAATTTTATCTTTGATAATAATGTGCTATGTGCGATTTTTATCACCTTACATTTTCGTAATGTTTTTGAGATAAGTTCATTTCCAGATATCATAAAAAAATGGTAATTGGAATATTATAAAAGAATAAAAAGCTCAAAGTTTACTTTGATACTAATTAAAGTATTTTCGTATTGTTCTGCAAGCATATTCCCTCCACAAAAAAACTAAGGACGGGTTACGCGTTTTACCATAATTAAGTTTTTATTATTTCCTGCGTTTTGTTTCTACGTGAATTTAAAAAAAAATTGAAGATTAAGACGGACATTATCAAATAATATTTGATATATAAAGTTTTGTTTCGTATTTCTTGTAAAGTTTAGAAATTGTTTCTGTGAATACTATGCAAAATTCGTACGTGTTCACGACTTCCCTTTCTTATCTTACTATTAAGATAATTCCTTTTGTGTTTTACTGTTTCCCTGGTGTATATAATGCCAGAGTCTTTGCACATCGTTATCCTTACATCTAGTACTGTAAGAACTTCCCATTGTTCTAAAACGGAAAGACTACACGTTTAAATTTTAAAGAAGAAGTACATAGAGGCTTCATGGCAGGAACTGTGAAGAAAAAAACAGCACTAGAACAGCCACCAAGCATTATTGGCCACGCCACGGATCCATAACGTAGAACACGGACAACTCATAACGTAGACGTGGACAGCTCCGTTGAAGGAGTCTGAATGTCCACGAGGATCTTTTTCTTCAGTGAGGAGGTTCACAAAGAAGGGGCGATGAACTTCCTTAAAGAATTCTCATGTTGAAAGAAGTCGTGTTTGAGAAGAAAGCTAACTGGAGGATCCATTTGTGTCTCAGTTCTTCCCAGCAAAATGAGCTTTAATTAAAATTCTAGAAGATATTGATGTCTGTTTTTCTTTCCGACCACTTTGTTGTAAAGAAAAGTTGATCGCGACGAATGAAAGCATACATTCACACGAAAAAATTAGTAAAATGCAGAAGCCAGTATTCGATTCACCTTTCCGTAATCAAGTGAACGAATTAACAATCAACTTCATCAATTTTTGAAAGGCATGGGTATATTATACTAAAGCATTATAAAGAGCGTCTCATAACGTGGGGTCCAAGCCGTACAATAAAACTCGACTACGCTTTCTCATTGGAGCCCTCCTCCTGCTACGAGGGCGGCAGAGCTGCTGATCACACACGATCAAGGCCCAGCGCAGCGGGAAGCCTCTCCTGGGCCGACGCGGGGCCTTTCCCTCGCGGCGAGCGAGCGCGCCAGGCGAAGTTCGTTCACTGGCCGGCAGGGCTCTCTCTCGGCGCCGCCCTGCGGGCAGTATGTCGAGGCGTAATCACGAGGCCCCCTCCTCCACCTGGCCCGCCCCGGGCCTGCCCCCGCCCCCGCCCCCGGCCAGCGTGCAGACCGCCCCGGCCCGCGCCGCCTGAATCGCATTAAAGGAGAAATGCGCTTTGCGGACATCGAGCGGGAAGGAGCGGGCCGCGGGTGTTAATTATTCTTAATGCAGCGTTTCCGCCGTAAATGCATTAAACAGTTTCCCTTTGCTGCGGCCAACATTTTTGCTCAAAGTTCGAAGCAACAACTCGGGCGCTGCAAGTTGCTTTTCTGCAAAATGGAGGAGAGCGCGCGGCGAGCGCTGCGCCCCGGCTGCGCGGGCGGCTGCTGCCGCGCAGCGCGTGGCCAACTCAAATGTCACTTCTTTGGTCGTGCGCTCTTTGCACTCTCAGCAGGACGTGTTCTTTTCGGATAACAAAACGATAATATGAGCACGAATTGGAAGGGAAAGTACTCTTTTCTGATAGACTACCGGAAGCAAAATTTGATATTTTCTCTAAATATAAATTGTTTGCTTAATTTAAAGCGATAACATCTAACTTCCCGTAATTCTGACTTCACTCAATCATTACCCGCTATCTTTACCCGAGCGGTTAAATACTTTGAGCGCTAGCATTCAACATGGGCTATCAACAGTCAACCTCATCACCCTTCTTTGGAGTCACGCAGTCGGGTAAAAAATTAAAATAAATAATACTGTATTAATGTTAAGTCTAAAATACTGTATTAGTGTATTGTTAAAGATACCGCTTACTCGCAAACTTATTTGATTTCCAAAGATGCATCGTGGACAAGAATTATTACGTAAAGGATTTCCCTTTTGAAGATTTACTTGCATAGTAGGTCTAGTTAATATTGTATTCAAATTAAAATTGTTGTTTTGGGAGTTTAATTTTCAAATGAACATACTCTTAATACCGACTGTATTTGTGATGAAATAAAGCTCCTTGAATGAAGTTTAAATATATTCATTTGTGAAACTCCATATGAAACTTTAGAAATTCCAAGATGTATATTAAAATTATATTTGAGCAATTTTTTGAAAACGCAATAAATATATTTATTGACTCTATTGTGACTTGCGACGACATACTGACTTCATTGGATTATATTGAAGAAAAATGAAAATAGCGAGACAGTAAATAGGAAATTTTATTTTCTTTTAAATCACATTTGATAATTTATGACATCTTCGTGAATGATCCTGTTTCAGAAAATCGCGCAGTCGTCTTTATGTTGATGTTGAGAAACAATTCAGGAAATCTTCGTAAATTGCCACGACAAGGAAGTTGAGTTACTGTTCATCAAAATTCCCTCCGCTAATATTCGTCAAGTACTTACATATGAATGTTTCGAGAGGGATCTACGCTGACAGAGTTATGAGAGATATTCTGAAAATTTATCTTAAACTGCTGCAAACTGTCAGTTTAAATCACAAAAATGTAAGGAGTTTACTAGAATATCAAACACACTACAACTATATTATTGCATTTTCACTTAAATAAAAAGCTTATTTTTCTCAAAACGTTTCTTATGAGTTGTTTTAAGCCGAGGTCTACCCCATCTCTCACCTCCAACCATACCGCGTCACCGCCACATTTCTCTCCGCTTCAACTCCTCGCGAACCGCCACAAGTTTCTCTTCTGCTTCTGCTTTTCCTGCCCCTTGCGACAGCTCAGAACCCTAATTTCGATGTGTGTTATGTCCGGACAATTTTAATGATGGATATTATGCGTTTCTATTTTGAAATTATCATTTTCAAATAAACTAAAACAATTCAATTTGTACTGATTGTAATTTAAAAATTACCTGAATTTTCATTATTACCTTATAACTCTCCTTTGCTCTTATCTTAAAGATCTGATTCAGAAAAAAGTATCAAACTCCCTTTGACCTTTATACTTTTCAGGTAACACTACATAATTTAGAACAAAGCAGCACGAGAAATAAACCTGTAATGGAGCTGTAGCACGTTTGACACATGATACACAGAAGCGCGAATGTGATGTGAGAGCCAGAGATTCATTATTTCGACGCACATTAATTTCTAAATGCGCATTGTGCTAACGCATTAGCACTCTCAGCACGACACTTTTTCAAGCGGCCTAATGAATATATTACATTATAAATGTACATATAGTCCGATGGAATTTCCCAGTCTGACGCGCTCTGCACTCGTGTAGCGTCCCCAACCAACCCCTTGGAGTTTCGTAAGTCCCGGTTTATGCAACTGGCATCAGCGGTTTCACTTTCCCCGCGTGCAAAACAACCGTTTATGGAAATGCGGTGGAAGATGTACCGCCAGAGGAGGCTGGCGGTCGCTCGTATATTCCCCTCGCGGCGCCACAGGCCCTGCCGCGGGCCTCTGTCGCTTCCGCACTTCGATTCTCGGCCACGCCTCCGGCCCCAGCCACTGCTACGCCTCTTCCCGCCCGCACCCTTCCCCGCCCGCACCCTTCCCCGCCCGCACCCTTCCCCGCCCGCACCCTTCCCCGCCCGCACCCCTCCCCGCTCGCAACCCTCCCCGCCCATACCCCTCCCCGCCCGCACCCCTCCCCTACCCATCCCCCTCCCGCCCGCGCCCTTTCCCGCCCGCATCTCTCCCCGCCCGCACCCCACCCCGCCCGCACCTCTTCCCGCCCGCACCCCTCCCCGCCCGCACCCCTCCCCTACCCATACCCCTCCCCACCCGCAGCCCTCTCCTACCCATACCCCTCCCGCCCGCACCCCTCTCCGCCCGCACCCCTCCCCGCCCGCACCCCTCCCCGCCCGAACCTCTCCCCGCCCGTACCCTCCCCATACGCACCCCTCCCCACCCATACCCCTCCCCGCACCCTCCCGCCCGCACCCCTCCCCGCCCGCACCCCTCCCCACCCATACCCCTCCCCGCCCCGGCCGGCCCCCCGCCCCCCCGCCGCCTGGAGCTCCAGTGTCCACTGCTCCCAGCTCTGTCCTGTCCGCGCCCCGCCCACTTTCACCGGCGCCGGACGTTCCCACCCTTCAGCCCCTCGCCCTCGGCCGCCGCCACGCCCGCTTTCGCGGCTCTCACACAGCCTCGTGGTTTGCATTCCGTCGCCCATGGAAATGTCTGTTGCGTTTAGCTGTTTGCGGGGCACTGGGCATACTTTTTGTTTTATTTTTGTCCCGCAAATTCGCATCATGCCCTAGGGTGGCTCATGGCCAGCGCACTAGCTTCCAAAAGTGCATTCGATTCTTGATCGGGGAAAATAGAGTTGTGGCTTTGCTTTAAAATTATCTCCGTTTCGGTAGCTGTGTGACGAAGAAGAAGCTCACGAGGGAAGTTTGCTAGGGACGGAGAAGGGAATACGGTATACTCGCCACATGTCTATTTTACGCCCCAAGCTTGAAAATTGACCAGGTCCTCGCTTAGGGACCACCGTTAGTTGGCCGGCCAAGTCGGACACTCGACACAAATGGCCAAAGATCTATGTACAAATTCACACCTTGGAGAACTGGTATAATTTTATATTTGCAGAGTACGTTTCATCAGCAGAAGAAATTTCAATAACGCGGCTTTGTATTTAAAGCGAAAACTACCAAAGTGATAATCTTATCTCATCACAATGAGATTATGGATTTGTGCATCTTGAAAATGAGTGAATGAACTGAAGATAGCTCTTTGAAAGAACACGTTTTGAGTTCGAAGTGTGAAGAATGAGCTTCCCACACGTATGTTTGCTCAGAAATATCAGAAAAGCTGACGTGCAAAAATGACAGTGAAGCACCTCTATTGCAAATCATTACAGCTTGTGGTTGGAACGCCAGGGAAATGTCTACACACGAAAAAAATAAACTTTTATATTGCATATATTGTTCCACTGCATCTGTGAATATCGTAAATGAACTTCGTCTTCTGAGAGATCGATAATTGAAAAATATTACTAGAGATATACATCTTATGATGATATCAACATTGTATCATTCTCTTTTTTCGAAGTGTGCATTTAAAATAATTTGTAATCTGAAATAACAATACGTGGTAAGCATAAGACTCCTTGCCCACTGCCTTAGCGTGAAAACGCATCGTTGAAAGGCATCGGACGCCGATCTTTGAAACAGATCCATAAATCAGACTCCACGCGAAGTCGCACTCTCCAGTCCTTCTGGAAGTGAATGTTCTCCTTGTATGCTGTGTGTTGTGGCATGAAGGAGCTCTCCTAACAACCATGTGGCATTTTTCAACCCCCTTTCTTACACTTCTTGTCGGCCTTGTAGTGCAAGGGGCAGCTGTGCGTCAGGCAGGGGTCTGAAGGGCCAGGCGCAGACCCCGATAGTCCTTAAACAAATTATTTAATATTATTCTTTTAAAATTAAAAACCGTACAAAAATGGATGTACGTATGATTGAACTACACGCAAAAATATGTCATAACGGAGTGATGCGTCATGCGTTATCTGATAATATTTATAATATGGAATTCTGCTGGTTAATGCGAGAATGTCACTCAGTGATGAGAAGTAGTTGTATTTTAAACAAAACTTGTCTTTAAAGTGGGGGGAGAGATCAGTGAAAGTAAGAATAGGGGGCCCCCAAAGCTGTTAAATCGGCCCGTTTGGGCGTAAGTATACCTAGGACCCGAGCTGTAAGATTGAAACCAGCATGAAGACATGGTGGATATGCGTTCTGGCAGTCTAGTAATTCAACCACCACGTACTACCCGCTAAATCCACTTCCGTTTCTCTCCAGACTGAGATACCTCCCCCCCTCCCCGTCTCTGTAGGCAAGGTGAAGCAGCCACCAATAATAACTAGCAATCGAGCCTCAGGCGGCCAGAGGGAAGGCTCCCAACCAGACCATAGCAGACCATTAAATCCCATAGTCCATGTAACTGCTTACAAAACCAATATCAATTCAAGCTAAAATATTGTCCGAACTCCGGGGAGATGAAATACAAATTGCGTTCCCCAATTTTCTTTTTACTTTCTTGTATACGTACGCATATACGGAGTAATATACGTAGTATAGAGAAAGTTATGCAATGCTGCGGAAAATCGATTACATTTCAACGGTCATATACGTTTTGCGGACCCCTCAAACCGAAAAAGTGGATTTTTTTCAAAACGTCCGTCTGTCTATATGTCTGTCCGTCCGTCTGTGAACACCACTAGCGCCTAAACCATACGTAGGATTTTTTTTCAAAATGGATATACCCCGGTCGATCTCGCTTGAGTCCACGCTGTGAGATTTTGAAAAATATTCTTTAAAATTTGAGTTTGTTTACATGAATCCTCAGGGATATTTTTTTCAAAAAAAGCTCCATTTTTTTAAATTTCTGGTAAGAAAAGAGTAAAATACATTTATAAGATGGCATAGGTCCGAGTTTCACGGTTACCTCTGAAATGTCGAAAATTGTAAACGTTTCAGCATCTTTCTACAACTACAAAATTGAAGGAAGAGATTTTTGTAGAAATGAACTTTGTTATCCATAATTAGTTTTTTCCGTTAAGAGCGTTTTTTGAAACTTTTTTTGAAACTTTTAATAGTTTTCGGGCAATTACGTGATAGTTACGTTCAGGTTCCTGCGATACGTTGTTATCCTAGAAATGTAGATAGTGAGGAGACGGGATGGGGGCTCCGATCTGCCCGAGCCTTGGCCCGCAGTTGGGCTCTGGATTCGTAGTGGCAGTGACCCGACCCTCTGGGTAACGATACTTGTTCCCGGCGCATGTGAGTAGCGCACTGTTTTGACTCCAGTACTAGCCTGGATAGCTAGAAGTTATACACCGGCAGGGCGGCCCGACCCAGGGGGATAGTAAGTATAGGGATGTTACCGTGAGGGTCAACTGCGTTCTGGCGGGACCCAGATACCAGCCGAAAGGCGTACTTGTTCGTCTGCGCGGGGTACGGATAGAGGCTAGCGCGTAGGTGCCCACCCCGGGGCGAATTGAGATCGGTTTGCAGTGAAGGCATCAGTTCGTTGGCAATACCTCCTCGGCAGCCCAAAGAACGGATGAACTCGATGAGTGCGAGGGCGTTGCCTGAGCGGTAGGCAATTTCCCGCACGCGCGCGTCAAAGGTGCTGCGTCGACAGGCGTCCATATCCCAAATTCCCCCGCAAGCAATGCTTTCCTTGAATCGATGTACGGCTCAAATTGCATGTTGTGCGCTTGCTTTTCTGCTGTTGCAGTGGCGCCGCTGCAGGTGCGGCTGCTGGGCGGGAACGCGCCGCTGAGCGCGGGCTCGCAGTACGAGGTGGCGTGCGAGGCGGCCGGCTCGCGCCCGCCGCCCGCGCTCAGCTGGCGCCTGGCCGGCCGCCCGCTGCCGCCCTCGCTCGCCCGCCAGACGGTCAGTGCTCCCAACATCCCCACCGACCATTTTGTCTTCCACTTTGCAATCAACGATACAAAGCACAGTAACATCCTTCAATTTAATGTGAAACCTCACACATTTTCTTGGTGACTATCGATCTTGTTGCCGTAATGTTTGCAGTAGAAATTGGAAGGCAGTTCGCTAACACTATGCGACCGTCGGAATGTCTGGTCCACAGATTTGACTTAATGATATTCATCCTGAATAAAAGCTACTCACATATGTATGAGCTGCCCAAAAGTGACGGTATGAACAGAGCATGTGGGCGATTATTGGAAATTTGTCTTCCTTAGCATGTTGTTAGAGTAGAGCTCCAAAATTTCCACATTATTAAATTTCTCTTTTAAATCGTTATTACATTGCATTTCAATAAATTCCATGTGCATGTTGCTGGGAGCGTCTTCAACGTCCACAGTAAATGAAATCGAAAGTAAATAATTAAAATAATGCGCAAATAATGTTAGTATTTTAAGTTTAGTTTGAAAATAGTATTGATTTTCATGTCATCAAAACTTGAATAAAGGTTCCGTTTGTTATTGAAAATTGAACAAAGTATGTTTGTAGTTGAAATGAGAATTCGATTGCGAGGTGCGGTTTAAAGATCGTTGCTCTAGAGACACACCGGAAGAGTTTGCTTCTCCTGACCCCCAACGGACACCCCTCTCAAGGGGGTGAAGCTTCACATCCTATGAGCGTATAACCTCGTAGGCAATTCAAAATGTTATCATAAACGCACGACGTGCGGTAATCTTTCGCTTGAGCTTAATCATTTCGCCCTTCTAACTCTGGTGTAGCACCAAGATGAGAAGCGTCCAAGGCAAATAGGAACTTATTAACTGAAGTTCATCTTAAAGTGTCTCGTTTCTTACACAAAAAAATGTCGCCAAACGGAGTCTCACATTCTTAGCGCTCTTTTTAGATTAAACACAAGGATTTCTCAACTCAAAAAGTTTACTGACAACTGGTTCTTAAAATATGAAAATGTGTCCTCACAACAAACAGGCAACGTGCACTTAAAAGTTATAGTATCACAGGCTAAAAGATTTTTATGACCCATGACAATTACACTCGCGTGGAAAATATTTTTTTTCAAAACTTCGTTGACAAGTCAGTTCGTTCGCATGTACATTTCGTTGACATGTACTTTTATTCTAATTGTCTGACGGTTGACTGTACAGTTTTGTGCACTTACGAGCCTTACGACATCGTTCGCTTTGCTTATGGAAAGTTTCAGCGCTATCACCTAACTTTCGCTTGAGTGGTGCGATGTAAACATGGCTGCACCACTCTTCGTTTGCACAAAAACGAACAGACTTTGTAATCCGCTTTTTGTATCAAAAGCTGATATCCTCAGAAGACTTTCAGTACAATGTGGCTGTAATGCTTCTACTTGGCGAAGAGTTCACCAATGGATTAAAGCATTTAAAAGCAGTCCAACAAGCTGCCCGGATGAGACAAGGGCGAGATATCCTGACTCGTCCACTAGAGATTCCAATATTTAGCAAATCCGTGCCCTGATTATGAAAAACCGAATAACCTACGATTGATGTAGTGGTAGACCAAATTCACGTTAGTGAGGTTTTGTATATCAGAACACAGAGATGAATTGTCGAAAGACATTCGTGTGTTGCAAGACAACGCGCATCCACATGCGGACACCCAAGCTCTTTAAAATCTCTTTTTCGACTTGTCAGAGCATCCCGGACGCTGGTCCGATTTCGTCACGTCTACTTGTCGTGCGTTTACTCCATTTAAAGATTCTTTGAAAGACCTACGCATGAGGAAGCCTTGCATACAGGGTTTGCGCTCGATCGAAAATCCATTTTTCTGAGTATGTCGGAAAATTCGTGATATAATATAAATGCAGTGTTCATTGATTAAAAGGGATTTCTTTACAGCACATGTGCGGAAATGAACACTTAAGCGCACGCGTGCGTAAAAAGACGTCGCCGTTTTAAGTATTTCACCACAACAAAGTAAGCAAAACACCGGGACCACTTTAATCAACGTACAGTCAACTCCGGTTATAGTGTACTCGGATATTGTAAACCCTCGGTTATAGCAAACTTAAGTCACTGGTCCCGCTTCACTTACATTGAAAATAAGCATTAGGAAATTCGGTTATAGTGGACCTGAAACTCGGATACAGTAAAAATTTGAAAATACAACATCCTGAAAATTAATTCCCTCCTGGAAAACAATACATCGCCTCAGTGCCACAAATTCCAACACTAGGCAGCTTGAAAAAAAAAATCGTCAGCCAAAGGTCATAATCGAAGAGTCTCCCCTGAGGTGAAGGTATAGCGGACCCCGAATGGTCACCTTACGATGACCTTATGCCACTCAACTGGCGGCGGCGACGCGCGATTGCTTGCTTCAGTTTCAGTCTTGATGGATATTTTTAAGGAGAAATAAAGATATTGAAATTTTCAGTTCGTGCTGTTAATGTATTTTGCTGAATCTCTATGTTAATAAAACCAATCGTTATGGAGAAATTTATTTAATTTAATCATCATCGGTTATAGTGAACCTTTGATACAGTGAACCAAAACTGTTAGTCGCCAGAAGTTCACTATCACCGGTGTCATTTGTACTTGCCACCTGGCATATTGAGAATGACCCCAAAAGTGTATAGGGTGCGACCATTTTATAAATGTGCCGGTCGCGCGGGTATTTGGCCTCCGCGAACGAGACCACGGATATTCGAACTAAAAATCAATGTACGTAACTTGTACGAACCTTTTTTTGGCGTACTTAGCCCAAAATGGCAGTCTCGACTCCTACCGTTGCCTCGTCCGTTAGCACTTTCATTCGCACGCCAGACACCATTTCTGGACTAGTTACGAAAACAATTATTTTAAGCACCAAACTTACATTTTATTCTTAAAATTTTCCGAATATTAATTCGAATAATGTAGAGTTATAACGGCACATGAATTCACTCTCTAATTATATTTCTCAGTTGGAGTTCTTAAACGAAGGCCTTAAGTGATTGCAAGCGCGCGCAGGCGCTCAAAGGAGAGCCATTCGCATTCCGCGTGCGCCGTTGACCGCAATTGCTTGCGCGGCATTATCCACGTCAGAATGCGCTCTTTGCGGGCGACCCGCCTGACTAATGCGTGTAATCAGGTTTGTTCTCGCAATTCGCGCACAAATGTTCTCCAAAGGAGGATCAGCATGCAGATTACCTGATCCAAAGGAGAGTCGAGATGTAATTAAAGTCGGTGCTGCACGATTGCATTCAGGTGCTCGGTGTAAAAGTTAGACTAATTTAGTGTAGTAAATAAAAGAATATGTTCTGACGGTGATATGGCCGTTTTTCTTTCTGAATTCATGATGTGAAAAATGTGAATAAATACGTGAAATATATCATGAAAGATATCATTATATATCAGGCTTTTGGCATTTGTTTTCCCCACTTCCAGAACCCTATGTAAAATAACGGGTCATAGAAGATCTCGTAATGCTTTTGGGAATTGGGAGGAGATGGGCATGGCAAGCAAGAAGCGTCATTCCCTCTTCTCCAATATTTACTCTTAATAAAGTCATTAAATATTGATTCACATTTTGAAAGGAGGATGAGTGGACTTCAGGATCGCTTTGCTGGGATTTGAACCGGTCTCCCTCAGGTTCACAAAATATTTAAAATTAATTATATATAATTATTGAAGAGTATTTCAATATTTATTGTACAAAATATGAAACACAATCTGGAAAGTTAAAATAATCTTTTAGATATATTACTCATCAATGTACATATTACTTTGTTTATAAATTATACATTTAGTTTTGAAAGTACAAATTGTAAAACTCTGATACCCCGTATTACCATTTTTATAATACTTTGTTCGAAATACGTAGCAGCACTTTTATGTGTGATATTTACATTCTAAATAATATGCAAGCCCTTTGTAAGTTGTATACATAACTTTTCTTTAAATATTAATTGTTGGTTCGTTTTTAACCCGCCCCGGGTTGTAACATCTGTTTCATTGAAGTTTTCTCGTTTTCTAATTTTTTTCAAGAAATGAAATTCCTGTTGTTCTAGTAACTACATTTTCATGAAAGAAAGACGTCTCCTAAAAGAAAACTACTCCTGAAATTAAATTCTTGCAAACAATTAAGTAATGCACCGTCTCCCTTACATTTGAGAAAGGATTTTCATATTTCTTAATGCAGCGAAACACGAGCTTAAGTGATTGCAGCGGTGATCCCTGGTGTACAATACCGGTGAAACCTGAAGTAATATAATGAACGCAAAGTGCATTTATTTGTGTGTTATTCCTAACATGAACCAAAATCCACATCTTCAATGTTTAAGTGAAGAGAAAGATCAGAAGTCACACGTGAAAGAGCTGACTCGGTGGCAAAATCGATTTGTTCCTGTAGGATGTGGTGATTGTACCGGCGCTGAATGGTTTCTTGTTGGTGCGAAGTGAAAAGGTGCGCTCCGCGGGGGTCGACGGCCATCTCGCGCCTCCATTGGCGGCAACAGGTCCTGATGCGGGTCGTGGCCTGCGCTCGCCTCGCCCCGCCCCGCCCCGCCCTGCCCCGGCCTGCTCCGCCTCGCACCGCCCCGCCCCGCCCCGCCCCGCAGCGCCCTCTCCTCCTCCTACACTCTCCTTGCCTTGCCCACTCACCCCTGCACCGACCGAAATGGGCCATCAAAACCAAGGCCTGTCCCTTCCCTTCTGTTGCCCTGCAGCGTCGCACAGGGCTATCTCCGGCCTGTGCGAGTGCCTCCCGGCAGTCATCGCCTTCTCCTCCTACACTCTCCTTGCCTTGTCCACCCACCCCTGCACCGACCCAAATGGGCCATCAAAACCAAGGTCTGTCCCTTCCCTTCTGTTGCCCTGCAGCGTCGCACAGGGCTATCTCCGGCCTGTGCGAGTGCCTCCCGGCAGTCATCGCCCTCTCCTCCTCCTACACTCTCCTTCCTTGCCACCCACCTGCCCGACCGAAATGGGCCATCAAAACCAAGGTCTGTCCCTTCCCTTCTGTTGCCCTGCAGCGTCGCACAGGGCTATCTCCGGCCTGTGCGAGTGCCTCCCGGCAGTCATCGCCTCTCCTCCTACACTCTACATGCCTTGTCACCCACCCTGCCCGACCGAAATGGGCCATCAAAACCAAGGTCTCTCCCTTCCCCTCTGTTGCCCTGAGCGTCGCACAGGGCTATCTCCGGCCTGTGCGAGTGCCTCCCGGCATCATCGCCCTCTCCTCCTCCTACACTCTACATGCCTTGCTCACCCATTCCTGCTCCGACCGAAATGGGCCATCAAAACCAAGGCCTCTCCCTTCCCCTCGTTGCCCTGGAGCGTCGCACAGGGCTATCTCGGCCTGCGGCCCAAAGGCCTCTCCCCCCCCGCTCCGTTGCCCCTGCAGCGTCACACAGGGCTATCTCCGGCCTGTGCGAGAGCCTCCGCGCGCCGTCTAATTACGCGTGCGACGTGACGCCTAATAAAGCGCTTATCGACAGCCGCTGGCTATAGAGGCACCGCGCCGCCGCCCGCCCACTTACGATGATATAATAACTGGGTGTTGGCGCTGCCTTGCGAAAATTCTGCCTTGTAGCTGACGGCCTGCGAGCTGCACAACGCACGCCTAGCCCTGCCCCCCCCCATCCCCCACCCTCACCCGCTTTTCCGAAACGCAGTTTACGACACTGTGAAGCCTCTGTTGGCTTTCGCCAGGCGAAGTTCCTTCATCAGAATTAATCTTTTTCACTTCTTCCTTTTTCTACGTACTGTGCGTACATAGTAAAGAGACAGTATTGTAAGGAGGAGCCTGTAATCGGCCATTTTTCGATAGAGTATGTCTTGTAATATTGTAAATAAAAATCTCTGAATTTTTGAAAATTGTATATGCAAATTTTCAAATTTTTTAAAAGATTAGCGAAGGTTGACTGTAGATTTCTACACTTTTCACTATTATTATTATTATTATTATTATTATTATTATTATTATTTTGTAGAATTTAAAGTGATATTAATGTGAAAGCATCTTGAATTGATGAAAAAGGCCAAAAAATACTCAATGTATCGAGAAAAATTACCTGAAGTATTAATTAGAATTGTGGTAAATTTATTTTATGTCCTTTGTACAATGCAGTGTTAATATAATAATAATAGTAAATAATAATAATAATAATAATAATAATAATAATAATAATAATAATAATAATAATAATAATAATAATGTATTGCGACCCACCCCTCCGCCGGCTAGCTCAGAATGGGTTTTCAAGGTGGGCGCAAAATAAAAAAATACAATTAGAATAGCGGGGATCAGGGTCATGTGGGCCGTTGTGGATTGAATGCATTTACACAGAAACTCAAGTCGAATCACTTTCCACTTACTTAAGTATATTCTAATTAAATTGCTGTTACAGTCAATGAACATAAAACACTTTACATATACAAGAGTTTTGTCCTGCTGAAAAAAAGAAAACAACTTACACTCTCAATAATTAACTACACTGTTTCCTTTCTCTCATTTAAATCAATTTCACAGAATACTTAAAACTTTGCCTAATCATTCCAGTCGTAAATTCCCTAGTTGCAACTTTACAATTAGCTAAGTTTTCTTGAAAGAAAAGATTGATTCTATTTTTCACAGAATATCAGTATAAAGAACCTGTACTAATACTTTCTTTCCGAAACAAATTATTCCTTCTAATATCTACAAATTGTTCAAGTTGGCACGACCTTACTGTGTCTTTTCACGGCGTAGAAATCTACGGCGTCGACTCTTCCAGTCGCTCGGTGTCCTTGTCCTTGCAGCTCGGTCGGGAGCAAAGCCGCCCCTCTGCAGAACCGCACGGTCGCCCCTTTCCAGTACCGTTGTTATTCTTTTTGTATTCTTTTATAGAATGTAACTAGCTTTTAATTCCATATTTAAAAGAATCTACAATACGACAACTGAGTCTATCGTATAAGAAGAATAAATATAAAATAAAAAAAAACTGCAAAGAAAAGAAATGAATGGCCTCGTTAGTTTCATGCTATTCACACTCCTCTCTCTTACAAAGATTTAAAATGCGTCACTTATACTTTCATCCTTTTCCTGATGAATTGTTTTAATGCCTTGTAATATGATAATTACCTCCTCGAATGTCTTGAAGAGTTTTTATCGTAGATGCAGTCCTGAAGTCCGTAGCAGTACGAGGTGCCGCCTTCTCGTCCGAGACGCTCCCTTACGGATATAGTTCGTAGTTTTCATTTTCGGATTGTATTCATGCGCGTTGGCGCGCGTTCAAACAGCTCATCTTATTCTTGAAGATTGATGTGCTCCGTTTTCCGAGACCTCGGCAAACGGATGGTCACAGTATATTCAGATTCATTTTTTGTCAGTTTGTGTAAATAGGCGACTAAGGAGCTTATACTCGAGGAGAGAGGATTTTTCTTTGAAAATTTGTTGAGGTGTATTAGTGTTTTGGGGGTGGGAGGGCAAAGAGAGTTTTTTGAGAGTGGGATGTTCCTCTCATACCCAGCGTCTGCAGCAGCGCGATCTCGCTCCGGGAGGGAAAAGTTTGTTAGCCACTTCACATTCCCGTTCTTCTTCACCCATTCCCGAGGTTTGCAACTGAATTTAATCAATAGTCTCCCTTCCTTCCTGTTTTCGCAATGACATCGCTTCTTACTATTATATAGGAATACTTACGGTTCAATGCGATTCAGTTCACGTGTTAATGCTTGTAATAATGTCTTGTTACATCAATTTCTGAAATAATTAATTTATTTCATCTACGATGTCTTGTTTATTTTCTCTCAATATATATCAATTAAAATAGGCCAGCCTTTCATTAATCATAGAAAATGCGTGGAAGTATTTGAAAAATCTCCTGTCCCTCGATTTCCAAATGTAGGTTATAGAGATTAATTTAATAATGCCACTAATGATTGATTAATAATGATAAATTGGAATTTTTTACAAATTGATTTATAATGATGTTAATCTCGTACGAGGGATGTTCAAATATATTATGAATAGATGATAATGATAACGGGATTGAGTCCAGGGGGAGGGAGAACGCCCACAAAATCTGCTAGAGTCCGTTTTATCCACCGCCACGAAGCCCTCGGGGAGTAATCAGGGTGCGGGCGTCCGCGACCAGAGGTGAAAATGAGCTCTCTGACCATTAAGCAACGCGCAATTACACGGAAGTAAACAAATCTTCGGATGCAAAACACTTCTTTCTTTTCGCCAAATGGAAGGAGAATCGTGTTTTGCACTGTGGATTTGAAGTTTATTTTGCGTTCTTATGCCTGGGTAGTATACGTATATTTGAAGTTACGTAAAACTGTAACGTGGTTTGCACAGCGGTTCGAACAGTTTTCAGCGGTTTCAAGATTTATATAGTAATCGAATGTTTTCTTAATTAATGTAATAATATGGTTATAGTTTTACAGAAAAAGACGTTAAAATGTCAATTCAATCGTGTATTGATTTTTCAATGGTCATATTTTCCTCAAACTGAGAAAGTACCGTAGGTTTCAATCAGAATTCTTGGTATAAAAGACAATTATGAAAAGAAAGAAAATTATGCCAAAATGTAACATTCGCGCATGACAGTTTCCCTTTGAAAGATCAATTAATATAGTCGATGGTGCATTTAGTTTACGAGTCTAAAAGGCTCTTTTGATATTTTTATGTTGTTTTTATTGGAATCGTGCCTATTATATTAGTACGTACTACCCACAGATTTGATGTTTTAACAGGACTTATTTTTTATAATTCCGTGATTTAGTTGTTACTAGAATAAATCAGTGAGGACGCGGGGTTTATGTTGTCTCCGTCATTAGAAGAGGAAAGAGTTCACTTATCGTAAGATGTACTTCTTCGAAAAACCTTTTCGTCTTGTAGTTCTCTCGTGCATGGACCCGTGCAGCCCACTCGCCTGCATTGAAGGTGGTCCCAATGTGACCGAACCGAGCTTTTTCTCTAAATAAATTAAAGATTTATGAAGAGACTATGTCTGCTTCACCTTGTTTCCGGTGAAACTAGAACACTTTATTATTCTAGTGGTACTAGTATTTTTACCTGAAATGAATTGAGTGGCCCACGAGTCCATAGAGCGGTGAGGTTTTGTTACGTAATAGAACGCTAAGCTCGTGTCGTGTGTGTCTGGAGCAAACAGAGTCCTGTTTCGCGCAGTGGCAGGCAGCAGTTCGCGCCGACCAACTGATGAAAAACACCTTCAGTATTTATTGGATCCCGATGCGACGGGCGCGGGCGAAGAGAGGCGACTAACGAACTGCTCCCTGCCGCGCGCGGGGCACGGCGCTAGGGGGAACGGCCGGCTTGCTGGGTTGCTCCCGCCCCGCCCCCCCGGCCATCTCCCCCCGCCCCCCCCGCCACCACCCCCTCGCCCTCCCCCCCCCCGCCACCACCCCCTCGCCCCGCCCCCGTCCCCGCCCCCGCCCCCGCCCTCGCCCCGCCCTCGCCCCGCCCCGCCCCGCACCGCCCCGCCCCGCCACGACGCGCCACGCCACGCCCCGCCAAGCCACGCCACGCCACGCACCACTCCGCCCCACGCTCCACTCCGCCCCACGCTCCACTCCGCCCCCTCCCGCCGCGTTGAATTTCAATGAACGGAAGCGCGGGAATAATAAGCTATCAGAGAAACAATTGGTAATTCTTATCAGCGGTGCGATCCACAGCAAAATGTATTCTTGTTATGTAGTGCATACACGTGCCTACAATGCTAATAATAAATATGTATGTCTAGTAGCTTAAAATTGTCTCTTTAATTTTCTGGAGATAAATGGGAGTTTTGTAAATCTAAGTTGGGATGATGTCGAAGACGCATTTTCTAGAGCGATTCCATCACGAATGTTTCGTGTTGCTTTCGTAAAGAGTAGTCGTGAAACAGAAATTAGAGATTAGAAAAGCGAAAAACACTGAATACTTCAATATTTATGAAATGGTGACGAATATTGTCGAAATATTGGCAGATAAAATAATCATAAAAAGTCAAGATATAACCCGTAACTGCAAGTTACGGGACAACAATGTTAGTCATCATTGAGTATGTTGTTGTTTGTCCAATAATGTCGCAAAGTAATGCTGTGTCGTATTTATTTTAATACTAACATGGTGATTGGTCCAATAGTCACGAATAGATATAAATATTAGTGAATCAATTCGATTCAGGTCGATGTAGAAAAATATATTACATTAAATTCTTCCTCTATTGCGGAATAAATTCAAATCAACCCCCTTGCCAATGGTTTTCATTTATTAAATAAACCATTATAAAAATAAAGGAAAAACAATGTGTGAAAAATGGAAACATGCTAAAAAAACAACCCTTTAATACAGAGAATTCTAAAAAAAATATAACAATAACATTTGATACGTAAATCATCTGTGAATATCAACTCGTCCGAACCTGAAAAGTGAATTGGGAATCGATTACATCTATTGAAAGACAATAATTCCAAATTAAATGGTATTAAATAGTTTCTCTTAACATGGGTCATAAAATATAAAAAATACATTTATCTTAGAGGTACATTGATTTTAGTTTCACTAAACCGTGGTTATAATTTAGTTTTATGCCTTTTTATTCAAAAGTGAAATTTTATTAATGTAGCATGACACACATTTTGTAGGTTATATGATGTCCTTTTGACCCTTAACGGTGGTGAAGACAGCAAAGCAACTGCTTAAACTGCAATTTTCGCAACAAGCAGGAGCATTTTCGCAAGAAAGCAGAAACATTCTTCAACTTATTTCAACTTAGTATTAAATTTCACTCATTATCCAGACGCCTCGTATCCAGTCGGATTTTCTACGAGGGATCCTTCATCAGTTGTAAAACGGGATGACATGTTTTAGTGTCACAGGGCGATCGCATTTCGTCCAAGATGTCAATCAATCAGAGAGATGCTCGATGTTTCTAAATATTCTTTATTCAGTACTTACGCCGAACGATTACGCAAATTGCCTTCCCAGTTTCTGTATAACGGCACAGCAAATAGGTATTAGACTTGGTCTAGAAATGACACTAGGACTAGTGTGAATTGCTTTAGATGTGGCGTAGCAATCACGTGATGGCAACCCACCGCCGCGCACTCCACAGCGAGCGCCGGGGGAGAGGCTGTGCCCCGGCCATTATGCGACGTGCACGCAGACACACACGCACACACACACACACACACACACACACACACACACACACACACACATACACACTGCCCACACGGCCGCACTCTACCCTCCCCTACACCCGACCACATTATACCTGCTCCCTTTTTCGCCCGCCCACGTTCGCCCGCCCACGTTCGCCCGCCCACGTTCGCCCGCCCACGTTCGCCCGCCCACGTTCGCCCGCCCACGTTCGCCCGCCCACGTTCGCCCGCCCACGTTCGCCCGCCCATTCGCCCGCCCCAACCTTCTGAGGCTTCGTGCACCGCGTCATGCGCCCACGATTACCTAATTACGCACTTCATTGTTTATACATGCGGCGGCTCTCAGGAATTACTCGGCGCGCGCCAAAATCCGATGGTCATTCGCTGCGTGACATGCGCTCCCGGGCCCGGCTGCCAGGCCCAAGAGGGAGCGCCCGCTGCCCCCGCGGACGTTGAATGAAAGTGGTCGCGAATAAACATTCACAGCGCGTTGTTCGTCTCTCGTTATGATTGAATCACGCGCAAATTAAGAGAATTAAAGCGATACTATGCCAATCATATAAATGCTGAAGCTTGAACCAATAATAATATAAATAATCTATTGTAAATAATAAATATTAATATTATTACTTATGTATTGACTTGACACCTTTTCGGATATTTCACGGCGAAATCCCTCTACTGAACAATTGTATAGTATGAAGGACTTCGCGTAGAGATATTTCAATTGTCTCCGTCAGAGCTCAACTATATAAGTTACACTGAAGTGACAGAAATAATACATCGCAATATCGTGTCGGACCTCCTTTTATACAGAGAAGTGCCGTAACTCGACGTGGCATAGACTCAACAAGTCATTGGAAATAGAGATGGGTATAACAGTGTTTCTTCAATAACTGTTATCACAAAAACAGCTGACTCGTAATAGCTGTTATTAATAATAGTTGAAAAATAACAGGTCCATGACCAGCAACCTAACATGGCCGACTGCTTAGAGTTAAAGCAGTTGTAGCGACTGCTAAGAGTTAAACCACGCGAAACTAATAACGTTGGTAGCACCGTAAAGCTTGTGCAGCTACTTTACGGCGCTTCCTTGAACTACTTTCCCTAACATGTTTGGACAGAGAAGCAGCTGATATGAACGAGTCTGCATGAACTGCCAAGGATGAATAGTAATTCATATAATGTGAAGCGAATGTGTATAGAATATAGAATATTACTAAAATGAAAGAGATTCGTGTTCAGATTTCAAATATTCTTTCAAATGTGCAACTTGTGTATAGTGAAGTGATGAATGCCAAATATAATGAGAAAAAGTGTTTTTGCTTACCTATAGCTAAAGTACTAATGATTGTCGAATACCAAGTATTATAATGTGAGTTATTTGACGGTAATTCATTTTATTTTATCGGACCTAGGGAAGTATTAGTTGATCTCACAGAAGCAGCAATGAGACAGAAATAAGTTAGCATATTGGACGGACTTCATTTATAGAACAAACATCTTGTTGTAGTGTATACAATAAAATATAAAACTATTGTGGCACATAGTGTGTAATAATGACGAATTATGTATTAATTAATCTATAATTTGAACACTGGCAAATCATGATTGATTAGCTGCAGTGAAGCTGTTATCGTACAAAATGGTTGCCACAAAAGCATGTAGTAGTTCCGATTAGACCGAGTAGGTTGCAGTTCTATGCATTTCAATCGATAACAGCCAATAACAGGCTAAACGAAATAACTGTTATTTCGCGTAACAGTTACGAAACATTAACGGTTAAGAAATAACAGTTTAGCTGTTAAGAGCACATCCCTAATCGGAAGGCCCCTGCAGAAATATTTAGCCTTACCTACCTCTTCGCCCATTAGCCGTCCTTTTGTCAACCATAATTCCGAAAGCCTTGCCTGTGCACGAACTTACTTGTCGATAATGTTCCATAAATGTTCGATGGGATTCGTGTCAGATGATCTGGGTGACCAAATCATTCGCTACATTTGTCCAGAATGTTCTTGAAACCATTCGCGAACAGTTGTCGCCTGGGGACATGACGCATTGTCATCCATAATAATTTCATCATTGTTTGGAAACATGAAGTACATGCATTACTGTTAATGATCTTCAAGTAACTGGTCGTTACCATTTTCTATGAATAATCGGATCAGTTGAATCAGAGGACCCATTCCAACAGCCCACACAATATTGAAGCCACCAGCTTGCACAGTGCCTTGTTGACAACTCGGGTCCATGACTTTGTGGGGTCTGCGCCACCCTCGACCCCTACCACCAGCTCTTACCTACAGAAATCGGGGCTCATTTTTATCACACCACGGTTTTCCTGTCGTTAGGGTCCTATCGATATGGTCACGAGCCTAGGAGAGGCGCTGCAGGCGATGTCAAGCTGTTAGCGAAGGCACTCGAGTCGGTCTTCTGCTGCCATAACACATTAAAACGAAATTTCACCGCACTGTTCTAACGAAATCGTTCATCGTACGACCTACATTGATTTCTGCGGTTATTAGGCAGTGTTGCTTGTCAGTTAGCACTGACAATTCTACACCATCGCCACTGCTTCCGTTCATTAAGTGAAGGTCATCCGCCACATTGCGTGGTCCATGGTGAGAGGTAATGCCTGAAATCAGATATTCTCGGCACACACATGACACTGTGGGTCTCGGAATATTGAATTCCCCAACGATTTTAGAAATGGAATGACCCATGCATCGAGCTCCAAATACCTTTCCGCTGTGAAGGACTGTTAGTTCCCGTCGTGTGTCCATAATCATGTCAGAAACCTTTTCACATGAATCACTTGAGTACAAACAGTACGCCTCTGCCAATCCGTTTTATACCTTTTTTGTGATATTATTGCCATCTGTATATTTGCATATTGCTATCCCATGACTTTTGTCGACTCAGTGTATATTTCATTGACACTGCTTCTGGTGAAATAAATAATTTTGTTCGAATATTCCTGTCTGTTTTTTTGGTACTAAAAAATGTTTCCTTTCTCCCCACCAACATTGAACTGACCTGGAATTTGACACGATAAATGAAATTGTGTAAGTGTCATTTGAGATCTGTTTCTTTATCAATGTACCCTTCTTTTATTCATCACGTTACTAAATTACTCATGACTCGAATAAACTTATATGGAAACATCTAAAATAATATACAGGTAGGACGCTTTGCGGGAATAATATCTTACGCGCCGGTAGGCAGCCATAAATACTCAGCCGCGAGCACGTTCGGTCTTTCGGAGCGTCATTATAGAATAATTAAGAGCGGCAATGTGTGCTACGGCTCTCTGTTCACTGTCTCTCGCGCGGAGGGAAATAAATAACAGCGGCGCACTGCTAATGAAGCTGAGCCCGCTCGCTGCTCCTCTCGCAACGCCCTTCACTCACACACACACACGCACACACACACTGGCAACCGGGCCGTTCCATTAGACGCCCGTGCGCGCACACACCCACACGGGCCGTTCCCCCAGACGCGGCACGGCACGGCAATGAGGGGGGCTCACAGGTGGCCCCGACATTCCGCTTGGCGTGCGAGCAATATCCAGCCCCGCCCCTCCCTCCCTCCCGATTTCATTACGATTAGTGCGTTATTTCTGTGTTTGCCTGGCGCCCCGTCGAGGCAATCGTAATTAAAATTAGGCAGTTTGTAGCAACCGCTGCGAGGTAGGCCCTCCGCGGAGGCAGCGCAGGCCTCCCCGAGGCAGCCCAGCGTCAGCCCAGCGCCAGCCCAGCGCCAGCCCAGCGCCAGCCCAGCGCCAGCCCAGCGCCAGCCCAGCGCCAGCCCAGCGCCAGCCCAGCGCCAGCCCAGCGCCAGCCCAGCGCCAGCCCAGCGCCAGCCCAGCGCCAGCCCAGCGCCAGCCCAGCGCCAGCCCAGCGCCAGCCCAGCGCCAGCCCAGCGCCAGCCCAGCGCCAGCCCAGCGCCAGCCCAGCGCCAGCCCAGCGCCAGCCCAGCGCCAGCCCAGCGCCAGCCCAGCGCCAGCCCAGCGCCAGCCCAGCGCCAGCCCAGCGCCATGGACTTCAAGAAGTCCATGTCGAGGTTTTGACGGAAATAGACTTTCAGTAGGTAGTACCTAATTCCAAAGCATGGGGTTATACTCAGCTGTCTGTTCGTAAGTAAAGATCATCTTTCTTTCCCTTCCACTCTAACTAATCCACTCTCTCGCTACCCCAACTCGCTTCTCTTTTGTCGCCCCTCCCTCTCTCACCCCCCCTCTCTCTCTTCCCTCTCTTTTCTCCTCTCTCTCTTCCTCTCTTCCTTTCTCTTTCTCTCTTTCTTTCTCTCTCTGTATACTAAATTGCTCTTTATAATAGATGTGCTTGTAATTGCCTTTGTGTAAATACAACTAATCTCATTACCAACATATTTATTTTTATACAAATAGCACTTGGAGCGCAAAAAACTACCCCACGAATAAACGGCTCGCAGTATCGGATTGGTTAGCAGGGTGGATAGGCGAAATCTACGAGCCGCTGGGGCGCCCGGTGGAGTTTGCACGGCCAGAGCGCGCGGGGGCGCACAGCCGCGGCACCGGGCCGCTGCTTGTGGAGGCGTCGCATTGTGGCCGCTGGAGCTCTGCTCGCCGACCATTCGCTTCAATTCAGGGGAAATGCACGCGTTTCGGGCAATTTTGGTCACTTACATCTCATCACTCATCTACATGGTAATAGGAAACAATACTAAAATTATATATCTCTGTGCAGTTAGCTTAAAAGAAATTTTGAAGTGAACACTTCTCTCGAGAAGCAGTAAGCAACCCGTCCAAACTTCTGGAAATTCGTTCTGGAAATTCGTTAGCCTGTCGCCGAATATCGAATGTGTGGATATCACTCATCTACATGGTAATAGGAAACAATACTAAAATTATATATCTCTGTGCAGTTAGCTTAAAAGAAATTTTGAAGTGAACACTTCGCTCGAGAAGCAGTAAGCAACCCGTCCAAACTTCTGGAAATTCGTTCTGGAAATTCGTTAGCCTGTCGCCGAATATCGAATGTGTGGAGCCGCCATGACAAAAAATGAAATTCTTTCTTGTGCCGAGGGAGTCAATGTTTACGAGACGGCATGTACCGTAGCGTGGCGACAGCCCGGATGTAACAATTAAATTCGTGCATATCAAAATTTAATTTGACAGCTCCCGTGAATATTAATTTATAATTAAAATTTAACTGAAAACAAACTTATAAAATTCTTCTCCATGTGGGAAATACGAAGAGAGACGAAGGAGACAACAGAATTATTTATAAAAATAGAGATATTAACACGCTCTATAATGAAATGACTATAGATTTATCATTTCTTAGATTCTGGTTTGATAAGCATTTTATAATCCTAAGTGATAAAACTAAGTATATGATATTTGGTTTAAGGAGTGAAGTTAATTTTAACACTCCCTTAAAATTTCATGAAATTAGATGTATAAAATTCAATAATTTCAATAATTTCCCTTAATTTAAAAATTTAACAATATAATTTAAAGCGAAGTATGAACATGCACGAACAATTTTTTTTTAATCTCAAAATTCTTCCCTTAAGACACATATTTTTAAAGTCCTAAAAATGTTTTTCATCAGAAGCACAACATTTTCAATATCACATAAAAAAAGATACAACTTGAGAAGATATGAAACCTCTTATGTTCCCAAATCAAATTTAACAGCCCATCAAATATTTTATAGTGTAGCATCAAGAATGTTTAATATTGTGAGCAATGAAATAGGTGCTTTTACTACACTCGGTCAGTTTTTGAAAAAAAAATAAGAAAATGGCTTTTTTCGCAAGACAACATGGACGATTTTCTTGTGGTAGTTAAGTGAAATACATTGTTCGATTGTTTTTATTCTTTTAAAAACCTTGTATAATCAAAAAATGTTATTTAATTACCTTTGAACAGTAACATTATACTTTTTTCTGGTAACACGTTCGTTAGCATTGTGGTATATGTTTAGTTTGAATGTTTTTTGTAATATTGTTAGTGCACAGAAGTATTATGTTTAAAAACTTTATTTTGTTATTCTTGCATGTTAATTCGTGTGAGCGAGCTGCCTCTCGTTGCTCACAATTTTTTGTTTTTGTGTACAAAGGTGATGGAGATCCCACAGTTTTTCTAGGGGATCCCTAATTATTTTGCTCATGATGTTTAAATGTAATATTGTAAGTTCTATGTTATTGGCAAAATAAAGACTTTTCGACTTTGACTTGAATCATCTCGGATCATGGATAGTCTGCTCGATCCAGTCATTCGTATGGTTCGAAGCCATAAACAGGCAGTGGTACCATCAGTTCTTATTTCGTATTTTAACTTGTACAAGGCGGTTATAATGGGTGTTTTTCCTGGCGCCCCAGGCATCGCCGCTTGACGCGCATGTCAGGCGCTGTAGCGTGCGCGTGCGCGTGCGTGTGTTGCAGACGAGCGCGGACGGCAACGTGACGACGAGCACGCTGGCGCTGACGCCGCGCGCGGGCGACGCGGGCCGCGAGCTGGAGTGCGTCGCCACCAACGCGCGCGCCGCGGGGCCCCCGCGCCGCGACGCCTGGCGCCTCGACGTCCGATGTGAGTCCGACGTCCCCTACTCCTTCCCCAGCGTAGAGGAACGGCTCGGCTCACATCGCCACCTCGTACCTTCAAAACTATCGCTTTGCAACATCAAGAAAACGAGCGCACATACTACACATGTGTCCCCGTTTCCTGTAATTGTAACGCGTGGTTCATCCAACTTAACCTATTTCCAGTCTTCAGATGAATCAGTGACGACCATTAATCACACAAGTTTCATGATGACGTTACAGAATACTTACTCACTCCAAATGGATTGTTCAAAAGAATGGGACTGCTGGCGGTTTGACAAATTATTTAACGATATCAACATAATGGTAACAACAGAATAAAGAGGTACATGTGGAATATAATGACTAGAGCTGGGAAGTTAATGGAAGCTTTTAGCCCTGAAATATGCATGCACAAATCTCAAAAACTGTTGAAATATACAGATTAATGTTGAAAATTTCTATCGTTTTGATACAAGTATATGTATTTTGTGATGACTTTCAAAAACAATTTTCCTTTTCTCCAAATTTCATTTTGCATTAAGAACACAGAGAATCATAAAAGAGTTATTTTTCTGCTCTTAGGAATTCTCCCCTATTAGACAATATCGCTCTGTATTTTCAAGTGAAATTTCGCAACACATGTGATGAGTACATGCTTTTATTTAGACCCGTTTGTGCTCAATACTTCTTTGAAAGGGAGGTAAGGTTTACTCTAAAAGTCTATTTTCTCATTTTAGATTAATCTTCCCATTATTATTTGCCCATTTTATATATACCCAATACCTCAAAAATTTAACATTATCCGCCCTGATCGTCAGTCAACTACTAGTATTTTTATAAGCCTGTTTGAATCATCAAAATACTTTTTTATTGGCCTTAATTACTAATTTTTACTTAAAAAGAAGATATCTCATTAACAAATATTTGATTCACGAATATACGACTAGTGGACTGTTTGAGAACATACCAAAGAGAGGAAAATATTTACTTTTGGTGCTGCATATGCAAACCGACTCTCATATAGAACTGTCTCCCTGGCTCCCTCCACTCATAAAGTTTACTCTCCTTCGGGAGTTGGTGATTTGATATTGTCAACAGGGGGACGCAGGCGGTAACTCTCGGAAACTTAGCAACCGCGTGCGTGCGGTTAACTAACTTTAAGGCACCATATGGTTGCTTCACCTGTCGTCAAAAACCCTAGGTTCCTTCAACCTGTGTTGGGTGGAACGTCTTCCAGTCGAAAAATTACGAAAGTAATTTTTGGAATTTATTCACTTTCAATATTTTCGTCGAATAAGATACGTGTATGTAGTATAGACAAAGTTTTGTAATGCTGCAGAAAATCGATTTCGAGATTTCAGCGGAATTCCACGTTTTGGTATCCCCTGATACCGAAAAAGTATTGTTTTTTTTTCTAGCCTGACTACTTATGTAATAAAGAGGAAGTATTTTAATGCTGAGGCGGAAATCGGCAATTTTTCGACACTGAGACGAATTGTAGGGCCTGGCGACGAAAAAAGTGGAAAAAGTCTTGATCTCAAATGTAGTAAATTACTTCCTCTAACATCTTGTGTAGTGATAATACACGTTTAGTGTGTCCCTGATACCGAAAAATTGATTGACGGCAAAACGCCTGTCAGTTTGTCTCTCTGTCAGTCCGTCTGTCCGCCTGTGGTCAACGCTAGCGCCTCAACAGTTGAGGCGATTTTGTCCAGAATTGATGTTTCCGATCGATCTGAACGAACCCGAGGCTCTGCGAGCTTCAAGCGCAGATTTTGATTTTGAGGGTTACTTTACACATACGATGAACATTTTCAAATTTTTCTCAAAAACAGCTCCAAATCTTTTATGAAATTTTGAGTTCGGTTAGCGTAAAGACACTTAAATATGGTGCAGTATATTTTGCTCAATTCTTTTAAATGTTTTCCCATTCTTGTTTATATAATTGAGTAGAATCATTTAAGCTAAATATATTATTTTCTTATATCTTCATTTCTTTGTTTAACCAGCAAATTGCAACCTTTTACACACCTTAAAAATTTCATCTCTGAAATCGTATCAGATTATATGATTTTTTTCTTTTTGAGAGCGAATCCATTTTTCACCTCCATAGGATTACTGGTGTTGCAATTGTTTTACAAAATTTCAAGATGATTTACATTTTTGAAAATATTAATTTTTTCGCTTAATCGTGAGTGAAATATGGGCAATTTTAAAAACAAGATTTCCTCAAAAATATCCCGAATTTTTTTCTTTACTTTTACTTTACATACGGACAGCGTTAAATTTATTAATAATATTTGAATATAAATATAATTTTATGTATTCTTTTGATTTTGCAAAAAATGACACGGATGTAACGTTTTTAAATACCTCACATGTCTTTAATATCATTGAAACGTGTTTTATTTCTGTTTTTGTGATTGTAAGTGCTTAGAATGATTTCTCATTAAGTTTTTCGAAAACTCAAATGTTTTCTGTGAAAACGTGTTCAAAATTTTGTATTTCTCGAAATGTTGAAATGATATTTTCACAAAAGCAGCTTCACATTTTTCAATGAAAATTAGCATATAGGTTCAGATTTTACTCTTTTATTCTATTATTAAAGTTGTCTTTTCAAATTTTCTATTAGGGGATCGAACAATTGAGAAAATGTGAAAAAGATCGTTTTGGCGCCGATAGGTAGCAGCTGGAAAGAGGGTGCGGCAGTACCGAAAAGCTAGCTAAGACTAAATCGATTAGGAAACTATCTAGTATGAGAAAATGTGTGACATTCTGTATCCACATTTACTACCTGGGCCCATGCGAACATTCTACATTTAGTATGTTCGGAGAGTAAAATTTACTTCACACTGGGTCCAACTGGGACCGGTGATCTTTTCACCTGTGCAGCATCCCAGACTCTGTTCTGTGCTGTAATGAACATTCTAAGATCGCTGAGCGTTTAAATTTAATTGCTTAGAACATAAAATAGTCAATTTAATAAAATAGTTAATTTTACCTTAGTGGATTCTCATTTAGCGGTCAACACGCTGTATATAAAAAACAATACGAAAATAAATAAGTAAAGAAATAAACCATTTCGCCATAATCACCATATAGGAGAGTATGAATGAGAGAGGAGAAGCGAGAGGGAAGAATGAGTGGTTTTCTTCAACACAATATAATTGTAACGGCAAAGAACATTTTCCCCAATTACACTTGTCCAGATTACACTAGGGAACAAGAAGAAAGTTTTTTGGATACTTCCAGAAAGTAGGTGATTTCCGAGGAAACGATTACGCTGATTTCGAAAATCATTATAAAACGTTTCTATCATGTAAGGTTCAAAAGATATGAACATATTTAGTATTTGAAATAAACATAATCCTATACTAATTTCCACATTGTAACTCCGTTTATATTACTAAAAAAATTTATGAACATGTTTGATATGAAGTAATTAGAAGTTGAAAAAAAATACAAATATTCTTGCAAACATGCAGACATCAAAATTGTTTGTTGATCTTCTCCACAATATTGGTACACTGAATGGGAATGATTTGAGTTTTCCATACAACCGCAACCTAAGGTACGTTGTACAGATAACACAATACTAGTGAACCGCCCATGGTTTGTCCTGATCACAAAAACTACAGCCAAAGTATAAAGAACACGAAAGTTTTGTAATTTTATATTTTCCTTTGAAGTTTGGGTGTAAATCTTCCACAAATATTTGAGAAGTTATCGAGTTGAATCGCACATTTTCGATGTGAAATGACGATTTGCATTTTATCGAACCGATTCAATTCTACAAATCATGTGACGAATTTCACTTTATAAAACATAATACTGTAATGTATTAATGAATGTATTTGAGACACACGTAAACAAGACATGAAATTCATGCGCACTGCGGATACAATTCCTCATGACACCGGCGTACTCAGAATCTGCAAGCCCAACAGTGGGATACGTGTATACTTGCGGTAAGTTAAGGGGCTAAAATAATTCCTTTCGGTGACTGATGCGCAGTAGGAAATATGATGGTGCACGTGACTTCTTTTCAAAACATCTACTAAGACCTACTAAGACCACTAAGACCTACTTGTAATTGAGCGCGACTACAAGATGCGAGGATAAAGACGGCAATCTTCGAATACAGAAGGTATAAAACACGAAAGTCAAATTTTGTTGATATCTCATCAAAGTGGCATAAATTAACTTAACAAATACTTACTTTTTAAATAGACTTACGTGTATTGTTTTTACATATTTTACATGTTAAATTTAAATGTATTTGCATTAATAGAAAATGGATGGTATAAAGATATGGTATATTTAAAGACTGTCACTGATATGACGTTTTTATTGTGATATTTGTAATCTATGTGTAAAATTGAGTATTTTGCGCACTCTACCTTCCTGGAGGAAAAAATCTTGTTCCCTAGTGTTATTAATGATAGCTATCGAACAAAAGTAAAGTAAACATTGCAAGTTAGTGAGTCAAAGTAAATCTTTTGTTGATACGACAATGTATGAAGCAACCTAGACGATCGGAACCTGAATTAATAATTGATTTGTATTTTGCAGGAAATATCACATAACATTGTGGACATAATTTTGTTTTATAATTATGGCAGTTTAAAAAACATATACCACGGCTGTTGAGGTTCATGCAAACCTCGCGCTACTCGCAACCATCGCTCGAATCGACTCGGGTTGCATTTCATCCGGTTGAAATTAATACCTTTCGACAATCATATTACACGTTGTATTGGCAGCGATTCGCTTGACTGTTTATCATTCTCAGCACTGATATCCGTGTGGGTGTCGAAAGGAGGGAACAATTTCTACATAGGAAATTCAACTCGCCGCCACTCGCTTAGTCCTTCGGCCCAGGCCCTTCGGCTCGTGGGCTAGTGCAGAAACTTGGATGTGCTGTTTCGACTCTCGTCGCTCGTGTTTTCACTCGTCGCCCGTTCACCCCAATATTAGCTGCCAGGTACCGCTATCCCCCCCCCCCGTCCATCAAACATATTTTCAGTTTCGTTATGTTTACAGAAGCACACCTGGATTGGACAGATGAATGGATGGGGATCCAGATGTTGATAGAATATTCTAGGTGCCCTCTGCGGTAAGGGAGTGAGGGAACGCAAGTTCACGAGTTGAAACTCCGCCAGGAATTGTGCATATTCAAAGGGCGGGGACAATGCATTTTCATTTAAGGGGGAGCGTGTGCGATGCTTTGCTTGTGGAAGTAAAAGAATGAAGGCTAAAATTCTGGCAAAATTAAATTATCCTTCCAATCACATCCTGGACTCATTGGGTCAGGCAACCGTATAGGGATAGGTGTGGCTGAGGTCTTTGTTCGATCGGTCTCTGACAGCGAACATGGGAGTCAAAAAACGGTTGACAATGTTGAGGGCCGAAGGGCGGACAAACTTATAAACGCCCAATTCTGCACAGGTCGTGAGCAGGTAATAATAAGCATGTTACGAGAATCCGTGTACTAGGAATAATGTTTAATATACAATAATCAAACGCACATGTTGGTATTCTACATGCCGGAGCAATGGTCAAATGAAGGGTCAGAAGATGAATTTCGTGATAATCTAACTCTAAAAGACAAACCCGATTCGTCCATCACAAATTCCACTTCATTTGAGAGGCACATAGACTCTGCGTGTGGAAATTGGTGCGTATGTTCAGGCCATGTCTGCTCCTAGGGATCAAGCGCCGATCATTAAACTGAGATGCGATTGGAACACAGGTCATAGCATATCATCAAACGTGATTTGAACATACTTTGCCATTAGATTAACTTTTCAACTATAAATGCTAGCAGATGGATAATTTTGGCAGGTACATTCTAAATATATCGGTTAATTTTAAGTTTTTTGTAAGTTCAAGAGTTCCTGGGCATTCAGTCATATGGGTTGTATATTAAGGAGAACCACAATATGGTCGTAAATCGGGATCTGATTTTTTTAACAGGTATCTGTGGCTGAGCTTGGAGTGGCCAATGCGTAGTCTGCTTAAGATGACTTATCTTCTATTAATTACTTTCTCTTATACGTACGTATATACGGAGAAATATACGTAGTATAAAGTTATGTAATGCTGCGCAAAAAATCGGCGGATTTTCGGTGGAAAAAAAAATATTGCCGAGCTCTGATGACGATGAAGTGCATGAAACCAGTTACTAAATTAAGGGAAAAAAATCTTCTAGCTAGTGGTGTAGCCAGAATCCCTGTTTTGTGGGCCCGTAATGTCGAAAAACCAATTGGAAGCAAAACGTCCGTCCGTCCGTCAGTTAATACTCCTAACGCCTAAACCATTCGTACGATCTTCTCCAAATTGAAGAATCCCCTGTCTGTCTAAATCTAGTTGAAGCTATAAAATTTTGAGAAACATTCTTTAAAATTTAGGGGTATCATGACGTCTCTCGGGACATTTTCAAAATTTTCTCAAAAACGGCTACAAATTTTTTCTCTAAATTTTGGTATGGTTAGTGACAAACGAACCCTATACGATGACATAAATGTAATATTGCTCTATTCCTTTGCTTTTTCAAAAATTGGAAAAATATACATTTTTTGACTTGTCTCTCAAGTCGATAATACTTACATTAGAGGCGATTTCTTCACATTATTTTATTAATGAGTACATATGCTTTAAATAATGTCAAATAAAGTTTCTCGAATACTCAGCAGTTTTTTGTGGAAACGAGCTCTATGTTCCACATTTTCAGAAACGCACAAACGACACTTTCTCAAAAATAGCTCCATTTTTTTCAAACTTTTCTGATGGATAGTGCTAATTGCATTGTTTAATGTGACGTAAAGTTCACTTTGGTGTATTCATTTTTTTACAAAAAATTACACATGCACTTTTTTTTAAATATGTCTCTCGCCGTTAATATGCACATTTCCACCGATTTGTATACATTATGACATTTGTGAATGAAAATGCTTCAAAGCACTTCAAATAAAGTTTTTCGAAAACTCAACAGATTGCTGTGAAAAACAGCTTAAAATATCACATTTCTAGTAACGCTTAAACATAATTTTCTTAAAAACGACTTCAAATTTTTCAATAAAACTTTCTATTTAGGTCGAGGTTTTATTCTTCTTTAATATTCTTGAAGGATTATTTCGGTTGTACACTTAGAAAAGCAAAAAGTTGAGAAAATGTCAAAAAATGTACTTTGGGCGCCGATAGATGGCAGCTGGTCAGAGAATGGAGCAACACCTTAAATCCAACCACACCAAGGAAATTCAAAATAATTTTCTACGAGAAAGTCTGTACCACTCTGTAGCACCTCTAGTTAGTTTCTCGTATACATACATATATACAGAGTAGTATACGTAGTATAGAGAAAGCGATGTAATGCTGCGGAAAATCGATTTCCAGATTTTAACGGAAATACTCGTTTTGGGGTCCCCTGATACTGAAAAAGTGTTCTTTTTAAACGTTCGTCCGTCTGTCTGTCTGTCCGTCTGCCTGTCCGTCTGTCTGTCTCTCTGTCCGTCCGTCTGTCTGTCTGTCCTTCCGTCTGTCCGTCCATCTGTGAAGACTACTAGCGCCTAAACCATGCGTACGGTCTTTTCCTAATTAAAAACCTGTGGATCTGGCTCTAGTTGAAGCTATGAAATTTTGAAAAATCTTTAAAATTTAGGGGTACTTTACATGAAGCCGCCCGGACATTTTCAAAATTTTCTCAAAAACGGTTCCAATTTTTTTTAATTTCTTGTAAGAATAGAGTAAAATACACTTATAAAGGTGCCGTAGGTCCGATTTACACGGTTAACTCTGAATTTTCAAAAATTGCAAGAGTTTGAATTTTATTCGGTGTCTTCCTACAACTATAAAATTGATACCATGGATTTTTCCTTTAAATGAAATTTGTTGTCCATAGATAGTTATTTCATTAAGTTCATGTACATTGTTTTGAAAATTTTAGTAGTCTTCGTGCAATAGTGCGTACAATATTTGCAATATTAAAAAATTACAAAAACAAGACTGTCGACTCCAAGTTTTTTCTTTAAATTTTCGATACGGGTAGTGCCAAGTGCACCCCATGCGATGACATGAACGCCATTTTGCTATATTCTTTTGCTTCTTTTTTTTTCAAGAATTACAAAAGTTTGTTTTTTTTACTTTGCTCTCAGATTGGTATCTTTACATTACAGGCAATTTCTTTACGTTATTATGTTTATGAATATATGTGATTTGGATAATGTCATAAAGTTTCTCGAAAATTCAAGTTTTCTGTTAAAATGAGCTCAAAATTCACCATTTTCTCAAAAACGGCTCCAAATTTTTTCTTCAAAATTTTCTAATTGATAGTGAAAATTGCACTGTTTAATATGTCGTAAAGTTCATTTTGATGTATTCTTTTATTTTCTTCAAAAATTACATAAATCTATCATGCCGTTAATATGCACATGTGCATCAATTTGTATACATTATTGCATTTACAAGTAGAAGTGATTCAAATGTCTTTAAATGAAATTTTTCGGAAACTTATTAGATTCCTAAAAAAGCTTCAAATTTTGCATTTTCAGTAAAGCTTAATTGCCATTTTCTTAAAAACTACTTCAATTTTTTCAATGAACATTTCTACTTAGGATGATGTTTAACTTTTCTGTAATATTCTTGAAGTAATATTTCAGTTAGGAAACCCAAAAGTTGAGAAAAAGATAAAAAAAGGACTTTGGGCGACGATAAATGGCAGCAGGCCAGAGGATAAATGGCAGCAGGCAAGACCCTAAAGCCAGTCCACACCAAGGAAATTAGCAACTTTTACTACAAGAAAGTCTGTGGCACTCTGTAGCACCACTAGTTCTGTTTTGCATTCCTAAAAGTTCCTTACAATACAAAAAGTTTCTTTAAGTGTACAAGAGGAATACCTGCCCCTTTATCAGTATGTAGGATGTAATTGCAGTTTTGGCAGTTGAGTGTGCCTCTTTATTTCCTGGGATTTCTTTATGGGATGGGAGCCTAGCAAGAGTGGTGGTAAAATCAAGCAATTGTTTTTCTGCTTGTTATCAACTGCGTTATCTGATCACGCCATCGTCAGTAACGTTTCTTAATCAAATAGCTTAAAAATTAAAAATTTTTAATTTTAATCATCTTTTGCAAGTATATTACAATCCATTATGATTGATAATTTAAAGTTGCATTTTTGATGCAATGAAATTTTATATGAATTTGTATTATCTGTGTTATCACGGTAGCTACGTCACAGGATAGAACCACAATGATAAAGAGATACGTATCTCATAGCTGCTCTATACACAGTGCCAAATGTACTACAGAAACCCTACAAAGGCAGAGGCGATGATTCGTGAAAATACACACCGGAAGTCATTGAACCGGCGAGGGCAATTACTCCTTTGTGAAGCGAACTGCAATGGAACGGAACAAACAACGTGCGGCGTAGTCCTTCCCATCCCACCTAATTAGCTTGAAAACAACGCAGTTTTTATAAGTTCATTGTTCTTAAAACAATAATATTGTAATTATTATTTATTACTTTTATGTTGTAAGTTTCAAGAGTTTGATTTATGGATATGGTAATGAAAGCGCTAGGTTACAATAAATTCCCCCAAAAATTCTTTCGCTTCCATCGAAGACGTTCAACACACGCTGTCTGTCCTCAGCTGCATCTAATTCGGAAGTGCAGTTGCTGCGACATGGCAGTTTCCCCGCCGTTCCTCATGAAACAACAAACGCCAATTCGCTAGTTGCGGCTGCCTACCCACGTCCTCGGCAGTCTGCGGAACGAACTTTCCTCCGAACCCAAAGCGACAATGAACCACTACCTTGCCCAGTTTCCATTCATGCATTCATCAAATGCTGTGATGGGCTTTGATTTTGCTTCCCTATCTACTCAATTTTGTTCTTTAGGTGTGTGTGGTGTGAGTGAAGAATAATTATTTCATGAACAGTACCAACAAATATTAGTTCTAGCTGTCCACGTGGTAGTCAGTCGCTTCTTTATGTGGGACATGGTAAAGGACAAGAGCCTAAATCTGTATTTCACGTCTGATACAAATAGTTTTGAATATATGGAAGTGAATATTTTCTGTGATAAAGTTTTGCCAAAAATGCTTGCTGCTACCTTTATTCATAATTCAACGTACACAAGTAGTGTGGATATTCCAGAGCTCAATAAACATATACAGATAGCACTTTTCCGTAATGCACCAAACATTTTAAAACTTTTTATTAATAAATAAATAAATAAATAAATAAACAAATAAATAAATAAAAGGGTATTAAAATTTAGAAAATACTTTAAAGCAGTATTTTTCTAAACATGAGTAATTCAGGCGTTGAGCACTCTTGTAACGGCTTGACCCTAGCTGTCACGAGTCACGTGGCTGAAGTTTAAACTATGAAGAACTTTCAGGTGTGACCTCACGCTTCACTTCATAGCGCAGGGCTGTAACATTAAACTTAGACCAATTTGTTGAAAATGGTTCCCGTGACTAGTGAGCCTCTGCGTGAATCGCCAAGAATTTGCGATGATGAAGAATACAGTTATGCATGGAATTGTCACATCATACTGATAGAAAGGACACATTCATATCTTGGATAGTGCACGTGTTTCCCTCTGAGATTTATTCACGGTATTAAAAACTTCCGTTTCTAAATGGGAAAAAGGCAGATTATTCCACACAAGATGCATTAAATTCTTTTCCCCCCATTATGGAGAAAGGCAAAGGAGTATGACATAGGTGATTCACATGTTGGCACATCCATGATCTGCAGCGCCTTCGCTGTGTGTGCGTGTGTGGCAGACGCGCCGTCCGTGTCGCTGGCGCTGGGCGCCAACCTCAACGCGTCGGCCATCCGCGAGGGCGACGACGTCTACTTCGAGTGCAGCGTGCGCGCCAGCCCCTGGGTGCACAAGGTCGTCTGGCTGCACCAGGTGCGTCCCCGCTTCTACTGCCCTCCAATTCAATCCACTGTTCTTCAAGCTGCAAACTATGTTGTACGTGATATACTGGATGCTGTGCACCGTGAACCGCGTGCTGCGCGCCGTGCACTGTGTGCTGTGCGCGGAGTGCTGTGTGCTTGCGCCATGAACTGTGTGCTGCGCGCCGTGCGCTGTGTGCTGCTCACTGTGTACTGCGCGCCGTGCACCGTGTGCTGCTCACTGTGTGCTGCGCGCCGTGCACCGTGTGCTGCTCACTGTGTGCTGCGCGCCGTGCACTGTGTGCTGCTCACTGTGTGCTGCGCGCCGTGCACCGTGTGCTTCGCGCCGTGCACTGTGTGCTACGCACCGTTGCACCGTGTGCTGCTCACTGTGTGCTGCGCGCTGTGCGCTGTGTGCTGCGCGCCGTGCGCTGTGTGCTGCTCACTGTGTGCTGCGCGCCGTGCACCGTGTGCTGCTCACTGTGTGCTGCGCGCCGTGCACCGTGTGCTGCTCATTGCGTGCTGTGCGCCGTGCACTGTGTGCTGCTCACTGTGTACTACGCGCCGTGCACAGTGTGCTGCTCACTGTGTGCAGCGCGCCGTGCGCTGTGTGCTGCTCACTGTGTGCTGCGCGCCGTGCGCTGTAGCGTGCGCTGCGCGCGTGTGGCAGGGGCGGCCGCTGGCGAGCAGCGTGGGCGCCGGGGTGCTGGAACCCCGTCGGGGGAGTACGCGTGCGGCCAGCAACTCGGAGGGCGAGGGCCGCAGCCTGCCCGTGCCGCTCGACGTCAAGTGTGAGTACTACACGCATCAGACTCTTCCTCTCTAAATGGTTCCTAGTTGTTTGGAGGAAAGGGGTTTTATAGGTCATCCATCATATGTGAATACGCAACAACAGCTGTCTCTCGTATCGTCTCTTTAATTGAGATATGCAAACAAAGTTGCAGGTTGTGTCCTGCACCAAATTTTCGGGTTATAAACGTACTTATTCAACAATTGTACGATATTCTGCCAACATACTTGAAAAATTGACTGAACACTGGAAAGTGTCGACTTTTCAATTGTTCTTCTCTCACCAGTTCAGGGACATAACGTCCTCAATTACACGATGATATCTTCTGAAATTGTGCTTGTGTGTAAGGTGCAAAATTCTCTAACAATACAAAAAGAGAAAACTCGACATTCTTTAACGCCTTCCATTAAAAGCTAGCACTCGAAAAAACGCAAAACCAAAACTCGTACCTGCAACTGCCTTTTCCGTCCTGACACAACGCGCGTAATATAACGATCTCGTTTCCTTTATGCGAAAAGCATTAACAGCGGCATCCAGGTTAAATGCGTGCAGCGCACTTTTGTTAAGCACAATATGGAAATACGTTTTACTCGTCTGTTTTCCGTTGCGCAATTTACATAAATTCATTGTGTGCTCCCACCATAAGTTCGTTAATTTTTCATAATGCTCCGAGAGTCGCCGACGGGCATTGTGTGACACAAAGAACACTTAAGTTTACTTTGCTTGTAGCGTGTCCAACGACAGTTTACTCTTGGGTCGGAAAATTTAGCGAGCCCCACTCAACGAGAGGAAGGAAACGAAAATAAAACCGAATAAAAATCGTACAATTTTCCTCTAAAGTTCACACCTCTTGTTCAACAATTACCGATGACTCATTCTTGTTAACTGACTCTAAATATATTTTTAATAACTTGTGGTAGTATTATTTTGGAGTGAATTTTAACAGCTGGGTTTTTCTAGAAATACCTCACGTAGATTATTTTCTTTCCTCAGAATTTTCATCATATTGTGATTTGTTATTTCACATTATCTATTCAATTACAATGTTGTGATACTATTTATATCGAAATAAAGCTACTGGACACAGTCACACAGAGGTCATAGCGGTGAGAAATGTTCTACAATATAAGAATCGTTAAGTTTTGAGACGTTTGTTTATAACACTATCTTTTGTCACTGCTTTAATTTGCATCCACCTTACTTTCTTCATCATACCTTCTTTGCCGAAAACCTGACACTCGAACATTTAATTTTCACAGTCTCCTCACTTCATAAGATAAGAAAGTATTGAAATCGTGCGCGGAAATTGGCGAATTTTTAACAGAAAAACTAATTGCCGGACTCTAGTAATGAAAAAGTGTAAATCCTTTATCTTTGGTAGTAAATTACTTAATCTAACATTTTATGTTGTCAGAATACATGATTTGTGGGTCCCTGATACTTAAACTAGTGATACTACAACACGCGTCCTCTGCTCTATCTGTGAAAATAATTAAAGAAACATTTTGAACCGTTAAAGAATTTTTTGTAATAAATTTCATTAATTTAATAAACTCTTAAACACTTTTTCAGATCCATGTAGTGTTATACTGCGTAACCTATACAAATAATTCGAGAAAGTATATGCTTTTAGAGTTTCATTAGTTACTTTCCTATCTTTTTCGTAGGATTTATTACTTCGTTAACATAATTTCTATTATTACTGCTTTATCTTCAAGTAGATTACACTGAGATCATGTAAAGTGTAGATCCTGATACTATTATTTTATATGCTCTACAGTTTCCTTCGTGATCTACTGAATTACTTTGCAGATTATTTCTCTCTCGTGCTGCCAGGCTTACGTTCAATTTCGCTATTCTCGACACCCTACCACTTGCTTTCTTTTTGTAGTACAAAACATCAGCTGCCTCTTTCTTTCACCCTCCGTATTTTCGTCTCGTTTAGCTGCATTCTTTCATCACAGCATATGCTCATTTCAAAGGAACTTTTGTGTGTTAGAACAATGCAAATTGCACTGTCACAGACAAACTATTCGAGGACCTGCGAAAGTTGGAATAACTTGTGTGCTGAGCGTTACATCAAACCCCGCAGCTCGTTAGCAGAAGGGCACACGCTCAAAGGGAATTGTGCTAAAGTCCTTCGCCCTCATCATGTGAAAGCAATGCGCTCCGAGCACTCTGCCCCAAAAACATCCGTTCAATCGCGTGCGGAACATTCGTACAAATGAAAACCACATCGGTTTATCTTGCAACTTCTTAAAATGAAGGAAGGTACGATGACATTGTTATTGTAGATGCGCTCTCGGGCATGAAATCCGCGTGTTTTGAAGTGCATTGGTGTATCTAGCCACACATTTTGGTTCTCGAATGCAGCTGCTGGAACACCGTGTTTCTCTCGTACTTTCTATTCTGTATCGTTCGGTGTGTTTGAGAGGAGTTCGTCACCGATGCGTCACCGTTTAGAAATGTTGACCTGTCGGGTATGCATTGTACAGGAAAATGGGCATTACAGTACTTTTCTTTCATTCTCTGGTGAGTTTTTGGTATTTTCAAAATATCACAACAGAAAACTAGTGAGTTTCCCCCTTCACCTCCCTTTGATACATACTGTCAGAGGAGACATATTGTCATTGGAGACGCACGCGTATTATTGAAGCTGGTGCTTTCAAACAATCATTTAATAGTCAAGTCATGCTTCTTGTTGCTACCAAATCAGAAAGATGAAGATTGTTTAGAAATTGTATAGAACTTTCAGAGATTTTTAAATTGACTGATCCACACCGTAACTCTCACATAAACTGTTAACAAAAGGGAAACATTTAAATAAAAGTAATTAAAGGTATACAAGCCCGCCTGGATGGTTGAGGTTGCTAAGAGCGTGTAGCGACTCAGAACTTCGGTCCGAAGGGTCCCGGGGTCGAATTCCGCCTTGGACACGGCTGTTCGTCTCTTGTCTCTCGTGTAGGTGTCGCGGAGAGTCTCGCGTTCTACTGACCACAGATCAGAGGAGCCCGCAATTGTGTTGCTGTCTAGAATGTGCCCGAACACATTGTATACTACGAATTATCTTCATGGCCTAATATTTCAGTTCTCAAGGCGTAGAGGAATATAAATTAGAAAATGTCTTAGGGATCAGTTTGGAAGTGATAAATCTCTCAATTTGTTCTCGTGGTAAGCAAATGCGGGTTGAATTGGTGTTTGCTTGCGGAAAGAATGTTTACTTGCAATTTTTCATTCAAATTGCGTAAATTTCCGATTTGCATATGTTAAGCATTGAAATGTTCAAAGGCTCATGAAAATACATCATTCATGCCATCTTTCATGAGGTGATTTTGCATGCAATCATCAGACATGATTGCTTTATCGCATGTGACCCTATCGTTGGTAAATATTTTCTTCTTTTGGATTTCGGACATGTCCAATGCGCTTGAGAACGATAGAAATGCAATATTCAAATAAATGCAACTGCATAAAATATTACAAACAATTAAGCATTATATCTTGATTCAGAGTTGGAGAAGAGATGTCAAGACAGTTGACAATATCGGACACCATTTTGGTAATTAAGAAAGATTCAATTTCAAAAATTCATTTTTAAAATTTATTTATTAAGTTGAACACTGTTATCACAATTACTATTGAACTTGAGTCTCAGCATGATGCGTTGGTCAGGTATAAGTTTCTCAGAATAAATTATCAGAATATTTGGGTTAATGCATAATTGAGATTTGTCCGCGTTGACTTGCTGATCATTGCATAAGTATGAAGCAGGAACTAGTCTGTGTCAATATAAAGAAATGAATTGAAACGCTATTTGGAACGAATGATCTTGGGGCCAAATAATCTGCCTGTAAAAAAAGTAATAACCAATGTAAGAAACGTACTCTTCTCTTTTTGATTCAAATAATCGGAACCATTGAAGTGAATAATCCTTAAAGGAAATGCTGCTGGTTGTGGTTGCGCCAGCGCGCTCACTCAGCACCAACACTCGAATGCAGAATGAGAACGGCGCGGCGTCTGTCGCGCGCGTCGCCGTGAAAACAGTTGCTGCCTCCCCTGCGTACGTGAATCAACGACACCTTGCTCTGAGTCAAAACGCCAACGACCCAAACAGAGATCTTACGTCATAGTGGTGAGTGGCGAAGACCGGTGTTGTAGTATGTGTGTGCGATTTCTTTGAATCTTAGTCCAAATATTCTCCCCCGGTTTGGCCTGCAGAAATAACGTATCAGTTTAAAGTGGATAATTCGAGTTTTCGTTTACGACAAGTTGGATGCTGTATGAGATCGAAAGTAATAAATACGTGGGCAGAAAGTAATTAACAATATGTTAATTACTTTAAGGCACGTTTTTACGACGTTAAGACACACAAACCGAGGCCCTGTAGTTCTACGTAATAAAACATTTTATTTCCGTAAATATGATCAATTCCTGATTTTTCCTTTTCAAGCTGACAATTTGGAGAATTGATATACGTCTGAAGAAGAACCTCACCAAACTTTCCGGCAACTCTGAAAATGGTTCAACATAAATTAATTGTATTTACAGACTTTCTGGAAAATCGGTAAAAGTCATTTAATTTCCCGTCGAGTGACAAAAGCCGCCCGAGATTATAATTTCCGTTTGCCGTGGAACATACTAATGAGATTGGGCTCGGAAAGAAAAGGTTGTAGCATCTCTCCTTGCGTTCAGCCGTGAAAGATACGTAAATTACATACCGTCAGAATAGCAATTTGTCGTTCAGGGTTGCCAGGAGAGATGACTCAGTGATGTCACTGCATTTCCTCTGAACGGGAGGTCCTAGGTTCGAGTCCCGACAGTGACAAGATTTTCGACACTAGCTTGTCAGGTCGGATTCAGTCACTGTCTGGAGGGGAATTCGAGCGGCCGGCTGCTCTGATCGGTAGTTTTCCTTGATTTCTCCGATCAACACCAGGCGAATGCGGGAGCAGTACCCTAACAAACGGGCCAAGGAACGCACGCGATATTTCCTACCTCTTCCTTGTGCTATCCACTACACTTACACTAACATGCACTACACCACCCCACATGTCGGGAGGCTAGCGCTTCTCCCGGCTGAGGAGGTGCCCACCGATGGCAGATACCTGGTTGAGGGAAACCTCAGTAGTCGACAGTAAGTCGGCGCTGGATCTCGCCATCCAGCGGGGGAAGATCACCGCCATCTCCGGATAAAAAGCATGCACTACATTTACGGGAGTATGTCCGGAAGCACTAATAACAACCAATCGTTCAGAGTTTTTAACTGTGCTCTTTTGTTCGCTATTTCATTTGTGTACTGTTGAAATAAACGTGTGACAAAAGATTAATGTTATGAAAACACTTTCAAGAGTTGCTTGAGTGTGAAAAATGTCCGGCTTTAACTTTTGTGTTTCATGTGAGTTTATTTTCATTGTTTCAAATTTATATTATCATTCTAGTCTTAATGTAAGAAGTGACTGTTAAATGCATATTATTTTGTTTATATTTCATCACAAACAATTCATTGTGTTCATTATTTTTTTTAATAATGTTCGTCACGTGAAAATTGTTAAATGAGTTTTGTTGACTGCTCCATGTCTTTGTTCAAATCGTTATTTTTTGTCGTAATGTAATTATATTCATGAGAAAAGGTTCTTCCTTTGATATGTGAACAAATTAAAAATTCGTATGAATCAAAATCTATAAAACAAAAGTATATCAACACAATTTCCATGGTGAATTCATTGTCATAGAATTTGTCATCATTTGATTTGATTTTAACACATATTTATGGAGCGAAAATTAATAAACGGGGGTAGATCTCTGAAAATCTGAAAATTCTAGAACTAAAAAGGTAAGAAATAAGCATGCATGATTAAATTATTTCTTTACTTACGTACATTTTCGTGTATGTTCAAAGGCCCCTTAGGGGTCTGATTTGAGGGGGCATCAAAAGAAGAGGTTCCTCTTCGTAATATCGATTTAAGCTTTGGCCATTTTTTAATTGATTTATTAATGACAGATGCTCGTATTACGTTAAAAAATTGCAAGTTATATCACAGCCAATCATGAATCTACAACATTTCGTAATTTCCTACGGCTTCACGATAATAATATTACAGTTTGAGCACCTGGAGCAAGATAAACAACTTTTAATTTTTTCATTTATTACGTATGGTTTAAGAATACTAAAAAAGCAATTTCAGATAGGACGTTCCCATTAGTAATAAAAAATTGAAAACCAACCGGGACGCAGTGAAATGACATCTTTATTGGATGTTATTAGAACTACATCTGGCGGTACAATTTCGTAGTTTTTGCGATGTGCAATTAGATAGTTGGGGAGAGTTTGATGCTTGAGACTGGTTAATTGCAGTGAGTTAAGGATTTTAAGAATTTAAAAGAACTGCAACACGAAGTAGGGTCCCGAAATTGATTTCGATTGGTCACTACCTTCATTTCATGTGGAGGGAGCCTATCTTTCGACATTGAATGTGTATTTAGAAGAATCCTCTATTGTTCACGATAGCGATCATTGTTCTAACTTATATTCAGCATTTCTTGAATGTGGTAAATTTCTTTGTTCTTCGGCCTTGGTGTAATGTCTATAAAGAACAACGGCAGAGGGTGTTTGGTGACACTGTGTTTGATACATGTCAGATTTGTCGGATAAGATGGCGGTCATCGCGCGCTCTGGTACATTGTGTGTCTAGAAGCCGCGTGTCGCGTCGCTTCTATCACTGGCTCGGCACGCCCATGGCTGTCGCAGCAGCGCGCCTCGTGCGAGCCGCAAGGACTCAAACGCGCTTCTTGGAGACCGATCATCTGCCCCGTTCGAACTCGCTCAGACGCTGATAGTGCGCCCTGGCGGCGACGAGGGCTTGCACGCTTCCATTGCGGTTGACGGCTCAACACCGACCGAGTGAGGCGTCAACTGCCACGTGACCTCTCACACAAAGGAGGCTGCTGCGAGGCCAACGTGCACGCAACCTCTGTGCAAATTTAACCATTTTTTCTTGATACACTGCTGTACACATCCACTGATTTTCAAGTGATTCAGACCAATCCTTCTGGGTGTTGCAATTTTCACATCCACCAGTGTATTGCAATGACTCCCAACGGAGACCGCTGCGGGAACCCGCAAGAGTGAATGCAGCCATGCAACAGCAACCTCAACAGTCTCGCAGCAGTGGAAACATCGATTTAAGTTCCGGGGCCATTATGCATTATCTCTCTCATGCCATTTAACGTTTATCTAATACAAAAGACTCAGAAAATATGAAATGGTGTCTCTCGGTGGTAATAAATTAAATACACTAGATTTGCAGACGCAGGCAGATTTTACGAAACGACTACCATGCCTCCGGGTCAGTTAAAAAAGCTTTAACATAAGATACGGCAAAAGATGAAGTTTGTGAATCAGGAATGATTCCAACCAGTGTCAACGAAGCAACTCCTCATTTCAGGATATCTATCATATATTGCAGTGGTACCGAACGTGTATCGTGACACATTCGGAGGTTTTGCACAAAGTAAATCTACATGACGTAGCCTCTTCATAGACAACCACTTTCTCCTTTTAAAGTTTTTTTTCTGAAAACATTCTTCGCAACTTAACGCTTCATTAATGGAAGTTGTTCTTAATTATACGTGGCAATGTACTGCTGTCTCTCAAGTCTCAAGATAGCACGTCCTGTGTGTTTGCCCATTCTATTTCGTTCACGTTTGTTTTCTTTTGCAACAAGAGTACAGATACGAATAAACTCTGCAGTGAGAAGTTGGATTTGGTGATATTACTAAAATGTTTACGGGAGACTTTGAATTTTGAATTTTAACTATGAGTATGAAATGTAACGTTTATCGATGCGTATGTTAACATTAAGTTTATCTAACCGTATACCTGCAAAGGTGGCTCAGGACATCAATCGATGTCGCTGCAGGGCCCCTGACCGACAAGACCTAGGGTTCGGATCCCGGCGATGGCAGGTTTTCCCACAACAACTTGTAAGCTAGGTGGAATTCAGCCACTTTTTTTAACCAAATTATAGCGCTCGTCTGCTCTGAGAGATAGTTTTCTGTGGTTTCTCCGATCAATACCAGGCGAATACCAGAGCAGTACCCTAACAAAGGGGTCACGGACCGCGCGCGATCTTTCCTTCCTTTTCTTTGTCCTTTCCTCCCCTTTACTTACACAGACTTACTCATATGCCCTTCACTACTACATGTACATGTCGGGAGACCAATCGGGAGCTTAGTTTGTCCGGGCTAGGATTTTCGACACTAGCTTTTCAGCTAGGTCGAATTCAGTCGCTGTCTGGAGGAGAATTCTAGCGGCCGGCTGCTCTGATCGGTAGTTTTCCGTGGTTTCTCCGATCAACACCAGGGGAATGCCGGAGCAGTACTTTACCACACTGGCCACGGACCGCGCGCGATCTTTCCTTCCTCTCCCTTGTCCTATCCCCTCCCCTTACACACATTCACACTAGCATGCACTACACTACCACATATTATATATATATATATATATATATATATATATATATATATATAGCTTAAAAGAAGTTTCTGAGCTAAATTCAAGTCACCTGTTTCGTCACCCGAGAAATACCTTCTTTTTCCTTTAGATGGTGAAAGCAGTCTGACGGCGCGAGTCTCGCCACGAAAAATAAGGTATTAACTAAAAGTAAACTAAAACTACTGCCACCTCGTAGGTAGCCCTCTAAGGAGCGCGGTGAAACGCCTTCGCGCCACGCCGAGAGCAAAGGTGCTCCCGAGAGCAAAGGTGCTCCCGAGTTGTTACCTCGGTGTAGTTGTTACTGTGGACTTCAGTCGCTGCAGCGACACTGTCGGTGAAACCGGGTCTAAATGGCTTAACATCAGCTTGGTTATATGTTACATTTCAGGACGTAATAAATAACCGCAACACTCAGTGAGTAAAAATCGTAACAAACATCATTAGTAAGCATAGGCAATCCTAGCCCAAAACGCATTGTAGGCAAACCACAAGCGTTCCACCGAAAACAAAATATGAGCCAAAACAAGATTACCGCAACAGGCTCGACCACGGACACTTTATCAGCTGTTTCGATCCTGTTGGGTATTTGGTTGTAATATTTAGAGTGCATGTTGAAATCGTGCAAAGAGATATTAAGCAAAACTGCTGTTTTCATCTTAGTTTAACCGTTCACAGGGGCCAATTTGTCGCACGTGTCACACTTGCGCAATAATTTCTATATAATTGTTCACTATTCATTAGAACTAACTCAAGATTAATGATTAATACGTGTTCCAGTTTCGGGTTCCTCGGTTCCGTAACAAAAATGCCTTTCTTTTGTTCATTGTCCCACTGCGTGCGAGTTTGATAACCAGAAACTCCAGTGCACTCCTAAAATGAAGTCGTCCTTAGTATTTGAGATTATTATTTTTTTATATTATTATTATTATTATTATTATTATTTCTATTATTATTTTTTTACGTTTTTATCTGTCAACCATTAATAGTTAAATTGTTGGGAAGGAATTATGAAACCCAAGAAAGCGTGCGCAGATGATTTTCTCCTCCGAAAGTCACATACTGTTCTTTACTGTTTTCTGACGAAATAAATATCTAAATAAATAAATTGTAATTTTAGTTTTAACGCTTGCTGTGATTTAACATATCGGAGTGGCAGGTACCTGAGGACCCCAGGGTACTTTCCTTCCTGTGTGTTCCTCTAGGGAAGATGACAACGTTGCATCGTGCAGGACGTTTATTATTAGAACCTTTCGAAATACTCAATAATAGGTTCGTTTTCAATGCTTTTGGATAGATAGATAATTTATTTAATTTTCTTTGGACATTAATCCCGGTAGCAAATTCTTTACACTTACTATACATATAATACCATAAAATAATAATGTATACTAAAAATACATACAATTCAATACACAAAATAAAATTACTCCATTTAAGGCATGCCTACTAAATGCAGAGGCCCTTCACAGACTACTGATCCTATCGCTTACGCTACTATTAGAATTTAATCTTAACCTAGATGTTTCAGGGAAAAGTCTCCATTAGTGCTGCAGACAAGTTATTCCATGACTCAATAGTCCTATTTACTAAAGAGTATTTTCCAACATTAGTTCTCTGTTTTCTTGGACGTATTTTTCAGATGTGATCGTGACGTGGGAAGTAGACGGCTTCTTGTATTCTTTCTTGAATTTCCCTCCATGCCGGATTTTTCCCTAACGCTTTGTAAAATATACACATTGCTTTTTCCCTACGGCTTGCCAATGATTCCCATGACGATACTTCATTGGAAATATTTCCTAACGAATTTCCCCACGATTGTCCCCTTTTTCCCTTTTCCCCTTTAGGAATATTTTGAAAACGCTTCGACATTGTCACCACGTGTAATCGTTTCGTGAAACCTTATGTTGTGAGCGTGCTCACTCTTGGTTGTTACGTATTATATTTTCTTGCAGGGAAAGTAAAAGTAATGCTTCCTGTGAAATAATTTTAAACCATATTTGGTTTTGCTTAATTGTACGGTAGAACCTTGGATTGCGAGCATAATCTGATCTAGAAACTGTTAGTAATCCAAAACATGCTTATATCGAAACGAATTTCCCCATAACAAATAAATGAAATGCAGATGATGCGTTCGCCATCCAAAATTATTGGTTTAGATCACGAAAGCAGGACTTGCGACGGAAAGCGCTATGAAGTTGCCCCACGTCAACCCTCAACAAACGCGACTAGTCCTCGTAAATCCGTAACCTTCAACACCCGAGGGAATTTGAGAAGTGTAGTGTCTGACAAGGCAGGACCCTTCTCCTCCCTTTCCCTTCGAAGTGTGAAGGAGAAACAAGTTCTCGGTAGGAAAAGATGGGAGAAAGTTCTGTGCAATTTTTCTCGCTTGGGTATTCCCAAGTTTATCGATCTATAAAACTTAGTGTGAGAAAATCGCTGTGTGCAGTTCCGTTGCGAAAGAAGCGAGGCTAACCGCTTCCGTTCGCTTTGCAGAGCGTCACTCGTAGAGCCAGCAAAATATCTTCACACTTCTTGGTCGTCTTGAAAGACACTCGCAAATCATGTTACCCGCAATCCAAAGCTCTGCTGTAAATACAACTTGTTCACAACCATCTTGTCTTCAGAGTAGAAAGGCCTTGCGTTTCCAATAAAAGTTTTTTTTTATTTTCGCAATATACCACTATTAAATAATTGAAACTTAAAAGAAAATTAAATTGTAAATTTCATGATAGGTACGTTCCTGGTGCATCAACTGTTAAAGTCATTTGTCTCGCATGTGTGGTTCATGTTTTTATCGCTGGAACTGGCAGTGAATTTTCCCCACTGGCTGCCGAGATCCGGCGCCGACCTACATCGACTAGTGGGAATTCCCCCCCCCCCCAAGTATCTCCCACTAGCATGGCACTGCCCCAGCCCTGGCAAGCTCTAACACAAGCTTCTGACGAGTTTGATACTTGCTCTAACACATGCTTCTTGTCATACCGTACCAAGTGCCATATTTGCCTCTCCACTGGCCCATGCTGATCCTCTTGCTTTCTTAAGTCAGTCGTATTTGCACCTAAGGAGTAGTGTGCAATCGAAGAAACATTCAGAAATAATAAGCAGAGTGGCAAACCTACACGCGAAAATATGAACAATACGCTAAATTTATTTATTTGTTATCTTTTATAAATTATTTTTATATAATTCGCTTCAGCTTTTGACATCAAAAGGACCATATTTTTAATTACAAACGTAGATTTCAAGATGTAAGTTTGTTTTAAAGTAAAGTAATTTTCAAAATAGATTACTCAAAATTTATGTTTATTAATAATAAAGTATAATTAATTATTTTAAATCAAAATGGATTTTAGCTTAAAATAGATTATATAGATAGTAATCATATTCAGAATAATATGATTACTACTTGTCACAACGTATCCTCAATGTAGAAATGAAGCCATTTTTTTTTTTTTTTTTGCGAAAGTTAACCATTTTTTTAAATACTTTGAGTATCATCTAAAAGTTGAAATTTTTCATAAAGTTTGTTATCATAGAGATCTACTATGTGTGGAATTTTCAGATTTTTATCTGGTTCCCCAACAGATATTAAAGTTGAAAATTTGGAAAAAATCCAAAATTCCAATTTTTAAGAGGGTGTAATTTTCAAGATGTTCGTTACTTACCAATGATATTTTACAAAACGAAACTATACTGTTATGTGTCAAAGCACAGAAAAATTTAAGGCTGAGATTTATCTCTAGATTTTCTACGAAATTGAAGTAATCTAAAGCTCGCTTTGTTGGAGGTCTGTAGATGCAAAGTAAGATAATCTTGAGCGTAGTAAGATGTACAACTGTTATTTCAAAAACTTTTTCAACTGCATATAAATTGAATTCTGACAAGAAGGTAGAATCAATATTATTTTTTACATAAATACCCGAACCTTCGTAAGCAGGGCCTTTATTTGATTCCCTTGCTCTACAATAAGATCCTGCAAGGTAAAAACTAGGAATTTGGGGTGTGTTTAGATCATTATGAGATAACCGATGTTCTGTAAAGCAAAGAACATCTATTTGACTACAAGGTTCAAGATTTTCCGTTACTGTTATAGACGAAACTTTGAATATTGATGTTTTTCACAGTTATCACAACACTTTCACTAGTGGTTTAACTCTTTACGCAAAACTAAATTTATTTGTACAGCAAATATCTATTAGAAGTCTTTGAACTCGTTTAAATGCACGTTTGTCCGTTACGCTGTCTTTTAAACCAATAACTATTGACTTCTTTTCCACTGTTTCGGACAATATAAATCTCTTTCAGCGTTCCTGTAACAAGTAAACAAGTAAAGAAAACAATTTAAAAACAAAAGGTACCTGAAAGATGTAAGAAAGTAGTCAAAATTAGTAAAATATTGGAGCACAGCCCGAGCACGTCAGTCACGCAAGGCAGCAACCAATTTTGTGATATTTACTTGGTGTTGGTGGGTGGCCCAGAACCCGGGCTTCTTGGGCCCTCCCCTGAATCCGGCCCTGCCCAGAGCCCACTCGTAATTGATCAAAAAATAAGAAATAATTTTAGAGTACTATTACTTCTGCGGAGGTAGGTGAATTTTTGAGCCTCTCCGAATCCATGTTAAAACCTGATCGGTGACGTAAACTCTCAATGATTTTTTAAATTTAAATTGAAGGTCGCATCAACACCTAGGCCATTAGCAACCTTTATTGGAGTTAACGTGACGGTAACAGTGTAGATGAAATGGAATGGTGATGACAAGGTGTGAAAGGACGACCACCAATCCAACCGTGCCCGAGGCGGGACTGGACTCGCTTCTGCCTTGGCGACCTCGGCCAGCGGCTGGGCTGAGCTTGCCCCTTGTGTTGCAGACGCGCCGGTGTGCCGCGGGGCGCAGCAGCGCGTGTACGGCGCCGCGCGCCACGAGACGGTGCGCGTGCGCTGCGAGGTGGACGCCAACCCGCCGGCGGCGCTCTTCCGCTGGTCCTTCAACAGCCGGCGGTGGCGGCGCGCGAGGGCGGCGGGGAGGCGGGCGGCGGCCGCTCCCTGGCCGCCTACACGCCCCGCGCCGAGGCCGACTTCGGCACGCTGCTCTGCTGGGGCCGCAACGCGCTGGGCGCGCAGCGGCAGCCCTGCGTCTTCCACGTCGTGCCCGCCGGTGAGCCACTCCTACTTCGTTTCCCTTCTCTCCTCTTCCCTTTCCATACATTGATACTAAGCCGACATTCTGATTGAGGTTTTTTCTGGGTTTACTCAATTGCTTAAGGCGTATGCCGGGATGGTCCCTAGTATTGCATCTCAGACGTAAAAGTACAGATTGCCCTCCCCTCGTATACGTTACTACCCTGTATTCATGGCCTGAGCCTCGCCATTAATAAAGACTATTATTATTATTATTATTATTATTATTATTATTATTATTATTATTACTTTTAGGAAACTTACCCCATTATCCATATTTACCTCAGAAATGGCTTTTGCGAGGTTTTTATAATACCTAAAAAATGCCTATTTTAGTGATAATTGCCGAATCGAGCGTTAAGAGCCTATTAGTGCCTATATTAAATTTCCTGCATTTTTTATATTTTTTGTTCATGGTATTTTGTTTTCTACGATCATGTCTGAGAAATCACTGATGGGTAATTTTTTACCAAACCAGTAACAACCACGTGAAATCTCCCAGGGTGTCCTCTGATCGAGAAGCTCTGTGTTCCTGGCTGTAACGCGTCGAGCAGGGACACCGCTTAGAGACGTACAGGTACGAGAATTTGACACCGCGCGGGTTAACTTATCCTCGTATTTCGCCAAAACCCGCCGGGCGTTCCAGTGTACAGGAAATTGCTCTCGTTTTTTCGATCTTCGCAATGATTAGTCAGCTATCTATTCCCTACCAACAACACAAATCTCTTCAAAAATAGCGCTCCCGGCATCTTTCGCTTTTCGAAGATAGAATTACACAACATAGGCGGAGTTTTCTTCGATAATTTTGTATTGGTTTTTAAGTTTCGTGCTTGCCAGATCAGTAAATTTCCTGTTCATGTGAAGCATGTTTGCTACAATGCCAAAAGAAAAAGTTTCAGGAAATGCATCGCTAAAAGAGTGGATTCACGGCGGACTGGAATTGTATTTTTTGCCAGTGTTGTGAAAAGATGGTAAACTGCAAAAAATATTTCTTACAACATAAAAACATTGCAACTCATGCAAAAAATGCGGGAAAAAGTGAAAAAATCTATTCAAAGCTTATTCAACAAGTGCAGTCAAAAGATGAAGACAAGAAAGAAATTCTACCCAGACTTGCGCCAAGCCGCGAACTTTAACATTTTCAAAACTTGAAAATCCAACATTTAACCAGTTTAATCAACAAAATGTACAAAATATAAAATTCCACACGAGTCAACTCTTAGGAAATATTATCTAAATCTGTAAAATGTTTTGATAATTCGATTTGTTTTTAGAGAATTGGGTTCATCCTTTAGGTAGTACGTATAAATTGTAATATTATTCAACCGTAATGCCCCTTTCCCTGTCTATTTTTAAGTTTTTAAGTGCCTAATGCCTGCCTCTTTTCGACCTTTTTAGTCCTTACATGTCCGTGCTCTCTTTATTAGCAGCATGTGCTATGTAGCTTGAGTAAAACACGTGCAACAAAAGAAACAGCTTTACTCACGGTAAAAGCAATCTGATGATGATTTTGATTAGGTATGTCAATTTTTTGTACATATACGATGTTCATGTAGCAGGGTGGTGTACTCCGTGGACGCGATATACGCATTGCTTACCAAAATAATTCAAACAAAATGTGAAAGTTAATTTACTGCAGATTTTACAAAGCTATATAAAACTTCCTACATCTGAGATGGCCAACACGCCGCCCGCCATGTATCAGCCAGTAGCCCCTCAGAGCTGGGTCATATTAAAAAAAGTTTTGATGCGCAATGTACTCGTACATTGTACATACAAGACATCATATCACAATAAAGTATTTATATTATACGTGGTTTGTTTAATATTTCTAGTGTTGCAGTAACTCAGTACATCGATAGAACTATCTTGGCCTTTTATTAAAAAAAAAAAAAAAAAAACGCGCTCGCGCCGACCCTGCGTGGCGTGGAAGGAAGGCCTGACAGTGTCGCAAAATTGAAAGCCAGTCAATGTGTGTCAACCTTACAACGTTATCGGACGTGTAATTGCTCCCTTTGTGTGTATTATTGCCACGTTCCTCGCGAGATTTTGCTCTCGACGCTGTAATATTAATAAGAATAGAAGCAGCTACAACCAGGCAACGTGACATCTATATCGAGGCCTGTTTTCTTTATCAGAAACAGGAAAGCAAACCCTGATTGTATTTTGTTTACATTAGCCTACGTTGCTTGGCCTTAATTTTGTAGATTTCTTCATTCAGCGGCACGAATCAATGATGCGAAGTGTTTCGACCGACTTCAATTGATGTTGCTGCAGTACATCTGTCCGGGAAGTCCTAGAGTTCGAGTCCCCGCAATGGCAGGATTTTCGACTAAGTAGGTCGAATTCATTCGCTGTTTGGAAGAGAGGGTGGCTGGTCTGATCAGTAGTTTCATCGATTTCTCCAAACAACACCTTGGGAATGCTGGAGCAGTACCCTAACAAAACGGGCCACGGACCGCGCGAGATCTCTCCTTCCCATTCCTTCCCCTATTTTCATTCTTTACTTACACTAACATGCACTACACTACCACACATGTGGGGAGCCCAGCCGGGATCTCAGAGCTTGTCCCGGGGCAGGAGGTGCACCCCCCGATAAGAGATACCTGGATGGGGAAACCCCCCGCAAGTTGCCGGGTCTCCACATCCAGCGGAGGGGGAGAATCATTGCCACCTCCCGCGATTAAACATACACTAGACTTACGACCTTAGCAGGACTAATGACCTTAGCAGTTGACGCGCCCGGAATCATCAATCAATTATGGACGAGTGTTTGTGTACTCGTATTACCAACAATCTCAGTCATTAATGACCGGTAGCGGTGGCTCAGTGCATCAACTGATGTCACTGCAGGGCCTCTGATCGGGAGGTCGTAAATTCCCACTCCCCATGGCGGCAAGATTTTCGACACTAGCTTTTCAGCTAGGTTCAATTCAGTTGCTGTCTGGAGGAGAATTCTAGCGGCCGGCTGCTCTGATCGGTAGTTTTCCGTGGTTTCTCCGATCAACCCCAGGCGAATGCCGGAGCAGTACCCTACCAAACGGACCGCGCGCGATCTGTCCTTCCTCTTCCTTGTCCTATCCTCTCCCCTTACACACACACTTACACTAACACGCACCACACTATCACATATACCGGGAGATCGGTCGGGAGTTTGTCCTGGCTGGGGCGGTGCCCCGCTGGTGGGAGAGTCCTGGTGAGGGGGAAACCACTAGCCGACGGTAGGTCGGCACCAGATCTCGCCATCCAGGGGATGGAAGATCACTGCCATCACCCGAGAGAGAAGAACATGCACTACAATAACGGGACTGATGACCGAAGCAGTTGACGCACCCGGAAACACGAAAAAATCAATCAATCAGTCATTAATGCCTCAGATCTGAACATTAATACCCCAGATCTGTGAAACTTACGAGGTGTCTCACAAACAATTATTGTGTTTTTTGTAGACAACTAACCCTAATCGAATAAATATAATAATTTCTCAATTAAGTTTTATTTTCTCATTTGACGTGGCTGGGGCCATGCGGACCCACCAGCGCTCTACCTTTCTCGTTTCTCGCAGAAGCTGCGAGTCATTGTCGCCGGCCCATGAAGAGGGAAACCCCAACTTAAGATCGAGAGAGGGCACTGGTGACTGGGATTCTCTTTCTCTTGAAGAGGCAACGAGAGCCGCTGATCACACTCTCAGGGTGTCCGAGTGTTTTTGTTAGCAGTCCAAGCCACCCGAAGCCCAGAAGAGACACGTGGTTAAAGTTCCTGTGCAGAGCAGGCTGCTCCAACCGCTGCACTCGCTGCCGGCGCCTGGCCTTCGGCGCCAATTCGCCGCTGATAGCCAAAGCAGGGAACCCTTAGGTTGGGGAGCGGAGGGCACACCAGGGCTCATACTCAGAAAGAAGCCTTTGAGTTTATCAGGAAGCGTACAATTCGATTCAATATAACAACCATAGTTTATTAAATTAATTTTAGACATATTTTTCTTAAAACAAGTGAAGTAATACCTGGTGTCAGTCCCTGGATTGTTGCGATGTATACAATGTCTTGTTCTGAAGTTGGGATCTTTCTTTTTTGTTTTCATTTGCAGAGAAAAGCTGCTTACAACAATATGTTGATCCAAACAAAGATATAATTTTCGCTGCATCTTATGAAGCTTGGGGAACCCATCCACATGTAAATTCTGATATCATCGCGACCAATAAAGAGTATTAAAGTGTCTGTCCTTCAGCTGTAGGGAGTTGTGCAAATCTGTCATCTCCAACTGTGTCGGCGATGGCATGGAATCCGATGAGACAGAACAACGGGTTGTGGCTTCCTCTGCCAGCCATTGCGCTACTAACATTGCTTCCGATGAGAGCAAAGCGATGGGGATAAGAGCGTTTGCCCTCCACCACCTCCTCGGCTGGCCACGAGGGCGCGCGGGCGCCCGTGCCCGCGAGAGGCCGAGTTGGAACAGCCTGGGTAGAGCAAACATTCCCCCCACGACTTTCATCATTTTATTTATTTATTTGTTCGTTCGTTTATTTATTTATTTATTTACTTATTTAATGTCAAAAACAGTTAAAAACTGTGTGACGTGCTATGGGGAGAAATGAATTCTGTGATACCTACCATAAGTCATTTACTACTTGGATTTTGAATGCAGAAAGAAAATGAGCGGTTTTTGCAAGGATTGTCAACAAAAATATTCGTTCCAATGTAATAAAATATATTTTCAAGGGTAAATCAGCAATTAATCTGGAACCTTATCCCTCAAGTCCTTCGTCAAAGAATAATACATCCTGCCGCGACAACATGGACAACGATAATTTGAATAACTATATATATGGCTCTGAATTCTAGAAGACACGCACTGAAAATGAAGTTACATTTATGTCCAGAAGCAAAGCAAGGCACCATCTCAGCATTTGATCAAAGGATCAGGAAAACTTGACGAAAAACCTGATCGAGTCGGGGGTCATTGACCCGGAAGCGGCGGTACAATAGTTGTTACATATTGTTTAGAATTATACAGTCCAAATGGTAAGTAATGCATTAAGTATCATTGTTAAAATTAATATTACTTTCCTTTTAATTCTCAGTATAATCTCTAACTGTAAACAGTTAAGCAGCAGAAACGATTTTACTTGAGATTTAAACTTTTCTATTGAATTTAATCGTTTAATGCCATCTGGCAAAGTGTTGTAAATTAATGTACATGTATTGTATGTGAATTTTTTGTAATGAGCTGTTGATATTGTCACCTGATGAATATGATTACTACGTCGAGTGTTATAGTAATAGGCGTTTTCTGAAAAGATTCCCTTCCCTAAGCAAGTCATTTTTGACAAAAACCACTCATTCGTATATCAACAGACAAGGTAATCGTAAAATTCCTAGATTTATAAAGAGAAGCTTACAAGAATCACGTGAGTGGGATTTGGTTATTATTCGTAGAATTCTTTTTTTGTAATCTAAAAGTCTGGGAGCTATCAGATGTATTTCCCCAGAATATTATACCATATCTCAGGCGGGAATGAACATTCGCGAAATATATACAACGAACAGTATGAAGGCTGACTCAATTTGAAATAATTACGAACGCGTAGCATAATGAGTTTAATTTTGTGTTCAGTTCATTTAAATTTAAATTAGAATTTGTATATTATTTCGTATTCGTTCTTTGTTTCCTACATTCAACCTTTTGTTATACATTCACACATTAATCTTTTAGAAATTATTTAAAACCTATTTCTAAAGTACATGCAATAAAAATTGCTAGCCTTCTGAGAATATCAGATTGGAATGTAACAATTACATTCCGCGCCGCGAATCAGCAGCAGAATATGTATGAATTACGTCTCGTTGTTAGAACGTGATGTAGCTGTATGAAAAGCAGGTATAATTGTCAAATTTGTGTTGATATCTGCTTGAAAATATTTAGTTTTTTTACCAGATACTGTAAGATTTGTAATGTGTTTTAGAAAAAATGATGATTGAGATGTACCAATTGTGAATTTGTGGTATAAATAGAATTACATAACTATTACTAAAGGCGAGAAAGTAAGTGATATTTTAGTGCAACTAGTTATAAAATACAATGATCGCCGGAAATGAACTATCACAGGTTTTTAACATTCTCGTTCTTATTTCGTAAGAAGAGAAAGTATTGTAATTGTGCGCTGGAAAACAGTTATCGACAGAAAAAAACTTATTGTCTGACCCTGGTAACGGAAAAGTGAATAAATCTGAATAAATCTTCTCTATAAAGTAAATTACTTCCTCGAACTCAGCGTGTCAGAATCCATGTTTTGGTGGAACTTGCTACCGAAAAATTGATTAACAGGAAAACGTTTGTTTGTGGATTTGTGTGTGTGTGTGTCTATGTAGTGTCTGTCCGTCTATCCGTCCATCTACCCTTCCGTCTGTGGTCAACGCTACAGCCAAAACTGTTCAGTCGATTTTCTTAAAAATTGTTATTCCTCTATCAATTTAAAGAAAGAAAGGCCCTCTTGAGTTTGAAACATATATTTTGATTTTTGGGAGTTCTTTTCATGGTACCTCAATTATATTTTCCAAATATTCTAGAAAACGGCGCCAAATTCTTTGATTAAACTTTGTTCTTGGATAATGTGAAGAACGCTTAAAAGAATGGGGTAGGCCTTATTTTCTTCGAAAAGTCTAATTTTTCCTAAAATTGCAAACTATGAAACTTTTTTCGCATCTTCTTGCAAATACAATATTGACGGGAGAGAATTTTTCTTTAATAAAATCTTCAAAGACATCAGGAATCAAAAACATCATCAAAGACATTATGAACAATTTTTTTGAAAATTTAAGTAGTTTTAGCGTAAATTTGCGTGAAATTTTCGCAATTTTTAAACAATTATTTTTTCAGAAATGGATTAAAATATTTCTTTAAATTTTCCTCCTACATGTAAAAGGACGATAAAAAATCTGGTCCTATTTTCGACGTACTGAACATAGAGATTTTTGTCTTAAATTGAAACTGTTCTAAATAATCAGTTCTTTAACAAAGTCATGAACAAGTTTTTTGAAAAATAAAACAAAAAAAGCCAGTAATTTCACGTAATTTCACAATAATGGGATGGGATTCAAATGGGATTTATAAAATTCAAAAATAAATCCTCAGAACGATACATATTGTTTTCTTTATTTTTGTGATGTTTAATAAAATGGAACTTAAGAAAGGTTTACCTTCCTCTAATATTCTTAAATCTTTACTTCAATTCTACTAATAAGGAACGAAAAATTTTTTAAATCGTGAAAAATGTCTTAGGCGAAATACATAGCAGCTGGGAAGATGTTGCGAAATCGAAAGGTTGATCCAAACTAGAGAGATAAGAACTCTAATTCGTACGAGTAGGTATATGCTATTCTGTTGTACTTTTAGTTATATTTTAATGCAGTAGTATCGTTTCTCTGAGAGTATTAAAAAGAACATCTTTCTTCAAAAGTTTATGCATCTTACATCATTAATGGAACAGTTCTTACTTCGGCATTGCAAACTTCCCTGTGCCTGCACCTAAAATTTTTATGCTTTCCTAACACTTTCTTTTTGTTTTCTGTTTCATCGACTTCGTCCAGACCACCGAAATTAAGTCGTAAGATAAAGAGAAATAATGTTTTCAACTTTGTTCTCGTAAAATATTTTCCAAAGTTCAAGAATTCCCGTTTCTGGGAATAAAGTTGTAAATTTCACCTTTCCTCCCTTGCCACCACATTCGTATTGTAGAGAACGTGTGTGAAAGTTATGCTGCCATTTACTTTACTTATATTTTCGACTTACTCGACAGAGTGACTCCACATTTCTCGATTTTCTCTGTCAAGAAGTTAAACAATTGCTTGCGTACTTCGGTGTTATTAAAAACAAGTTCTTCTTGCATGGTTTCTAATAGAAGATAGAAAGAATCTAGAGTAATAAAATCAGATACATGTGAATATATTCACACCTCTTTTTTTTAACTATTTATATTATGAGCAAACAGGTGTTTCGAAATTAGAATATTTGGCTTTGGACTTTGTTAATTGTCATATTTACATAATATCTTTAACTCGTTCATTAACGTGATTTCGTGAATAATTCTTCAATTAAGCGAAAAGCGTGATCTAATAATTTACCATAAATTCTTCAAGCATACGTATCGACAGAATTTTTCAAATTAAAAGTTCTAAATATTTTGTTGTTGTTATTAGGAATATCTTATTTATCCATTTAGGTAATATTAAGAGCATTTTATATTTAATTTTATGGAAATTGTATAAACTGTTTGAAAATGAATATTTGTATGAATATTAAACCATTAATTTACAGATAAAATTGGATGCCATTAATATGCCAAAGAATGTAGCACGAATTCATGATACGAAGGAATAAAACTAGCAAACAAGAGCAGTAGTACTATTGACGCAATTCATTATTAAATTCTACTCGAAATTTCCGAGCTGAATACTCACAGCAGACTCAGATCACTTTAAGCTTTCGTTTCGCGGCGTAGCTGCAACCAATAACGCCCCTTCTGTCGACTTAATTAGTGATGAAAACGAACTGTGACTCATCTGAAAGTTTGCGGGAGACTAGCCAAGGTTTCGTAGTTTTGTTCTGACCAGGGGTGGGTTCCCATATTGCAGATGACGTATAAAAATATAAAACAATGCTTGATACTGAATTTTGTATTACACATATTCAAAATACATCCGTACTCTCATATTGGCTTTTCATTTTCTGCCTTTGACTACACAGGTCATACGTGTGGTACTCTGTACTTCACACGTGTTACATGTTCATTCATTTCGGTAGTACCCATCGCAATTCAAGACCGAGCCCAAGTCAGGCATTTTCACTTGTACTTCAGTTAGGAAATAAAAAGATGCCCTACAAAATCAGCATAGATCTATAATGTATAACATGTGACTCACACAGAAAGCAAGAGTCCCAGCATTCAAATCGCGGCAAAACCCCCACCTTCCTGCAATGACATTACTTTCCGTCCAAAGCTTATTTCTCGAATGTTGAGAGGCAATGCAAGAAGAGCGGCAGAGGCCGGTGGGTACGCAAACTGAGGGAGTGCGCATGCGCAGGAGTTCCGGAGGCGCCGCGCGGGTGCGCGCTGCGCAACCGCTCGTCCAACGCGCTGCAGGTGGGCGCGGCTTCGACGGCGGCCTCCCGCAGCAGTTCACCACGTTGCGCCGGCGCCCCCCCCCCCGGCAGGGCGCAGCACTTTGCGCGCCTCCACGGCCCGCGCCAGCCGCCAGGCACCCCGCCGCACCAACGCAGGTTGGTGACCACGCCCCCACGCCTTGCCTGCCCTTCATTCCATCCAGCGCCTCCACGCCCTCGCCAGCCGCAGGGCGCCCCGCCGCACCAACGCAGGTTGGTCCCCCTTCATTCCATCCAGCGCCTCTACGGCCCGCGCCAGCCGCCAGGCGCCCCGCCGCACCAGCGCAGGTTGGTGGCCACGCCCCCCCTTCATTCCATCCAGCGCCTGCCGCCAGTCGCCTTGCTGCACCAACCCTGTTCAGTGGCCACACCTTCTCTTCGTTCCTTCCGTTTGCCTCCACGGTTCTCGCCAGACACCAGGTGTCGCGCTGCAGCAAATGCCATTATCTAATTCTATCCTGATCTGCCACTATCCTGATTGAGGTTTTCTGGGTTTACTCAACTGCTTATGGCGTACGCCGGGATGGTGCCTTCTTTTGCACTCCCAGTCACAAATGTGCAGCTTGTCCCCCTCTTATTCGCCATTCTTTGTTCTTTCTCTTTCGTATTTTCTTCTTCATTTTGATTTGTTTCCCTTGTCTCATTTTCTCTTCTCTTCCTCTTTTATGCAATTCTTAGCCGCCATCCTGATTGAGATTTTCTGGGTTTACCCAATCGTTACACATATTACTAAGCCTGCCTCTCACTAAATCTCATTTTCTGGAAGAACTGAACACGATTCAACACATTGCTATGGCAAACGGTTACAACACAGCTCTTGTCAACAACATATTACGCCGCAAAATACTTAAACGAAAATTGAAAATGTACAATACACTCTCTAATGTAACATTAACACCAGAGAAGTACACGAGGCGAGGGGGCGTGGCCACCAACCTGCGTTGGTGCGGCGGGTCGCCCGTCGGCTGGTACTGGCGCGGAGAGTTCCTATAACTGAAAGATTAAAGATAAAGATTTTATTCCCTTAAAGAGATAAGTTTCTTAAGATAGATTTTGAAATAAGGACATATACAATTGATCGAAAATTTGAATACTTTTCGCGTAATATTTAAAAGGATAATCTGCCTGTGAAAATACGGGCGAGCAGTACGTGCTGGTTTTGCACCACTAGTTTATATTGTTTATCTCTCTTATACTTTTTCAATTTCACTTGACTTTCCTGTAATTTGTCTTTCTATTCTCAATCTTCCCGTTCTTTTGATCATTTGGTTGTCGTTGCGTCTTTGCTGTTACGGTACTTTTTAGTTTTATTTGGACACGTTCCTTAAAACATTACTATTGAAAGCTCAACTCTCTCCCAGTAATCTAATTGATTCTTCTCGTACGCATGTATTGTAGTTCAAAATACCAAGAGGAAGGTAATGAGTTGATCTTTCCTTAAGCAATGGAATAATCGCATGAGTGTAAGGAAGTTTCTGTTTCTTCAAAATACTTTAACGTCTAAAATAATAAGTAAACCCTCTAATTTCTGAAGATCAATTTCTTGCAAATAAAATTATTGGTTGTTTGGTTGTCAATATCAGTGTTTACATCTGGGGAAACTTATAAGTTATCGAAATGGGTAAAAAGCAATACATATTTCAAGAAACATGTTTAATTAAGACAATTTCAATGCGCAGTCGACAGAGTTCTGTAATAGGGAAACTGTCTATTCATTTTCCTGATACGTAGGGCACAGAAACTATATTAAAAGTTACTTCGTGAGAAATTTTTGTCAATACTTTGAGATCACTTGTGCCCAACCGCATTTCTATTTGCTCTTGGAGGAAGAATTATCGCACCTTTTCCATAATAAAGGAGTTAAAATAAAGTTGCTAGGAGAATCTTGGTGCAGGGGGCGGGGAATAAAAAATATTGTCAAAATCATCGACAATAAAGCAACTGTAGCTATATTTGTGTTTCTCTTGCGTTATTTAATAGGATAAAATTGGAAACTCGATTAGTCATGTATTCTATTATGCATTATTTATGCTGCGCAGAATTACATTAGCCACGGGGCGAGAATAATGAAATGTTATTTATTGTGTAAATGAGTGTTATTCCGATGCATTTCATAAATTCACATGAAAACACTTGTCTTTTCAGCCAATAATATTACCCGCCGCTCAACCGGCGTCGTTCCATTGTGTTTATTTTTGCATAAAAGTGTTAGAATGGTATCGATTTTGCCATTATGAGTGATATTGCAGACTAACTCCGAACACAAGCGTAATAGAAACTTTTAAACCCCTTCAATGACGGAAATTGAAACATTATTCAGTGCAATGGTGATCGAAGGAACTCGAAAGAAAATATCTAAATGCTGAGATAGGTAAAACTTCAGAATGAATGATCAAAGGAATAGGAATCATGTGTGAAAACTTGACGCAAGTAAATTTTGTCTTCTGTAGATAGTCTTTGCTAGCTGCTAAGTTCATACTCAGAGTGGAGATGCTAGCAGCAATCAGGATGACTCTCTTGTTTAGTGGATATACGATAAACCCAACGTTTTTGTCTTTACTTTGTTTTTACAATATTTTGCTTATTAGGTTTTCAAATGAATTAAAGCTGTAGAAAGGTGAATTGGGATATTTGCGTTACGGAACCTAATTAATCACATTCAAATCCTTAATGATCTCCACAAAAAATAGAAAAGGCAACTGGGGGATATCGTTTCATGAAGATAACGTGCAGTAAATTAAATGACCTTTTAAAACGCTTTTACTTGTTCATTCAATTATTTTTTTGTGTCTAAACAGTATCATGTTAAAAGAGCACTTCCACTTCCCATCCACTTTATGAAAACGTCGCAAAATTGACCTGTGAAACTAGCTGAAATATCATTCATGAATTCGGTGGTAAATGATATTTTGTGTTTCACTGGAAGTGCAAAGTGCAGGCCCCCTCCCGCCCCCTGACTGCCCGTCGCGTTACTAGGGCGCTCGGAGCGGCTTCGTGACCGGCTGGTGCTCGCTGCCCGCTGTAGCTCATGTGTTGCCAACTGCAATCTCGTCCCGACCCGAACGGCACATGACAGAAGTTGGTGGCGCGCTCGGTTCGCGCTGGGCTGACTGCCCAACGAGGCCAGCAGGCCACGCCCAAGTACGAAAGTGGCTTCTGGACCACCCTGCTAATGCTCCGCTGCCAGCACGACTCTGCTCGGGCTGGCGACACTTCTTGGTCGCGCTCGGATCGACACGGCACGATTCTCAGCGCTGCGTATCACCACTTTAGAACTAATTTAGTTTCGCGATTTGGCTGTTACTGTAATGGCTGAAAATGCTCGGTGACAACGTCTGATAATGCTGCAGCGCTTCTGATCAGAAGGTCCCAGGGTTTGATTAAACGGTGACGAATTTATAACAGTGTCTATGTAGATTTTCTACGAGAGTCATCCACTGTCTGGAGGAGAATGCTAGCGGCCGGCTGCTCTGATCGGTAGTTATCCTTGTTTCTCCGGTCAACCCCTGGCAAATGCGAGAGCAGTACCCTAACAAACGGGCCACGGACCGCGCGCGATCTGTCCTTCCTCTTCCTTGTCCTATTCTCTCCCTTACATACACACACTTACACTAACATGCACTACACTACTATATATTCCGGGAGACCGGTCGGAAGCGTAGAGCATGTCCCGGCTGGTGCGGTGCCCCGCTGGTGGGAGAGTCCTGGTTAGGGGAAACCCTGCTAGCCGACGTGTAGGTCGACGCCAGTTCTCACCCTCTCAGTTCTCCGCCGCTGCCACCAATTTTCTACGTTGAAACGTTTCAGTTCATTTCGTATAGTTCGTAATACCTTCAAATAATATCAAGTAGATTATCCTTTATTGCAATTCGTTATGTTACACAAAATTCTCTCTCTCTCTCTCTCTCTGTCTCTCTCTCTCTCGCTCTCTCTCTCTCGCTCTCTCGCTCTCTCTCTCTCTCTGTGGGAGGTAAGGGAGTAGGGAAGAGGCTGTAGCTGCGCTTTGCCTGTTGCAGAGGAGGGCGCGCTGGGCGCAGGCGGCGGGGGCGGGGCCGGCGGCGGCGGCGCGGGGCGCTGGTGCGGCCGCTGCTGTGGGCGCTGGCGGGGCGGCGGCGGCGCTGGGGCGGCGGCGCTGGCGGCGGCGTGCGCTGCGCGCGCGGGCGGGGCGTGGTGCGCGGGGGCGGCGGGCGACGACAGCTCCAGCTGCAGCTCGAGCGCGCAGGGCGAGCGCCCGCCCAAGGTGCTGGCCGCCGCCGCCGCCGCCACGCCCACCGCCACCGCCACGGCCCTCGCGCTCGCCCTCGCCTCGCACGCGCCCGACGACGCCCACGACAACCCGGACGTCGTCCCGCACACCGGAGGTACGTCACTCATTGACTCATCAACTGCTATGATCCGGCTAGAGGTTCGAGCTGAGTGTGAGCTGAGTGTGTGTGTGTTGCAGACTTGGAGCTGTCGCGCGGGGAGCTGCGGGCGCTGGACAAGCGCAGCCTGGGGTCGAGCGCGCGCACCCTCAGCGCCGACTCCCCCACGCAGCCCGCGGCCACGCCCCTCGGCGCGCGGGACTACTCGCGCACGCACACGGCGGTACGTCCCACGCCAGACCACACCCCGCGCCCCACACGCGGCCCACAAAGGCCTACACGCACACGGCGGCACGTGCCCAAGCCCCGACCCTCACGCATCCACACCATTCTCTCTCCCTCTCTCTCTCTCTCTCTCCCTCTCTCTCTCTCTCTCTCCCTCTCTCTTCGTTTTGTTTTCTCTCGCCTTTTCTTCTCTCTTCTCTCTCTGTCTCCCTGTTTTTTGTTTTCGTTCTCGCCCTTTTTCTTTCTCTTCCTCTCTCTCTCTCTCTCTCTCTCTCTCTCACACACACACACACACACACACACACACACACACACACACACTTGGCAGATAGTTGACTGACTCAACGGTCAAACATCCGTCGCTCACATTTCTAACCTCCATATTACGATAAGAAATTGGTAACCTGGAGTGTGTCGAATGCTTTATCCTCTGTCTGAACAAAACCTAAGTATTGGGTCATATCATATAGACTCTCTTTTTCTTTGATTTACACAGTGACAAACGTTCTTAACAATTCTACCGGAGGCAGTTGTATGAATATCGTAAAGTAATGATATTTTTAAGAAAAATGAAAAAGAAACTTACATGCCATGCGCTTGATGACATTCTAAGCTTCACTCCGTTTTGTCACTTTTTTATTACACCATTGTTGTCAATATTTTGTTTCTAACATGCAAAAGCGAAATATATGCATGTATTATTTATTTATTTTTATTTATTTATTCTATTTCAAGATAACATTTTCACGGTCGTAGTTTGCAATAATTGAATTTGGATTATTCACTCATGTGTTCGACATTCTCGTCTCTATAAACCTGCTTTGCAAACGCCAGTTTTGTCGCCCTGCGTACCGTCTAAGAAAATGGACACCCTGGCGAAAGATAGGGTGTTGGAGCGGGTGCTCTGATCAATACCAGACGAATCCCTTGGCATTACTGTACCAAACGAGACGCACGCAAATGTACCTTCCTCTTGATTGATTGTCTTATTCGGGGCGCGCCAACAGCTGAGGTCACTAGTCCCGTAAGTGCAGTGTATGGGATCCTTGGTAGGAGGCGGTAGTCCTCCCCTGCTGTATGGCGAGAACCTGCACCGGCCTACCGTCGGCTAGCGGAGTTTCCCTCAACCAGGTACCTTCCACCAGCGACGCACCGCCCCAGCCGGGACAAGCTCTATACGGCGGTTTCCACACAGTTGAACTTGACGTTTTGTCAGCTGTTCGGTCAGCTGTGACAGTTGACGAAACGGCAGGTCCAAATCTGTGAAAACCGCAGTATAAGCTCCCGACCGGTTTCGGCATGTGTGGTAGTATAGTGCATGTAAGTGTGTGTGTGTGTGTGTGTGTGTGTGTGTGTGTAAGGGGTGAGGATAGGACAAGGAAGAGGAAGGAAACATCGCGCGCGTTCCGAGGAGAATTCTAGCGGCTGACTGCTCTGATAGGTAGTTTCCCAGTTCTCCGATCAACACTTGGCGAATGTCGGAGCAGTACCCTAACAAACGGGCCACGGACCGCGCGCGATGTTTCCTTTCTCTTTCTTCTCCTATCCTGCCCCTTATTTACACATAGTTCTACTTATATGTGCTGCACTAACGCGCATGCCTGTAGGTTACAGCTCGCCCATTCTTGGGCTGGGCCCCACTGGTGGGAGATACCTGGTTGCGGGAACCACGTTTGCGGACGGTAGGTCGGCACCGGATTGTACCATCCATGGGGGAAGATCACCGCCATGTCTCGAGGAAAACGCATGCTCTACACTTACGGAATTAATGACCTTAGATGTTGACGCGCCCGAAATCACTAATAATCAATCATCAATCAACAAACTGCAGGCTCTGACTGGTCTCCCGAGATGTCTAATAGTGCAGTGCGTCAAGGAATGTGTATTTAAGACGAAATGATGAGGAATAAAAGAAAGAATGAATGAATGAATGCCTTATTTTACGTGGCGAGACTCAGGCCATGAGGCCTGCTCTTCCGTCTGACCACTAGAAAGAATCATGATCATTGGCCCGGTTGTTTAAGTACTACGCCGCCATTCGCCTGGTACAGATCGGAGAAACGTTAGAAAACTACCGTTTAGAAAATCCACCAATTAAAATTTGTTCCCAGCCAATGACAGAACTCGACCTAGCCGGAATATGGCTAGCGCCGAAAATACGCCACCGTCGAGACTCGAACCCTAGGACCTGGACAGAAACTCTGCAACGACCACAATTGTTCCTCTGAGCTCTACGAGCGGCAAAAATCACGATGATTTCCTCCAAAGTACCTGCACGATTCTACTGAAATTGCAGTATTTTGTCATGAAAATAATACCTATAAATAGAGGTATTTTACCGCTATGGACGTCGGATAAAGGTAAAATACTTCTAAAAATATCAGTATTTGACGTCTTATACCGGTATTTTTAACGATATTTTGAATCAAAGTATAATAGAGGTAAAGGTATAAATGCCTTTACTGCTATTATTTGATTATTCCTAATTACAAAATCCGACTTTAATGTCATCAAGCGATGGGTGGCAATACTTTTTTCTCTAAAGATGATTTCCAGCCCGATTATTTAATTAAATTCGACCTGTGTTGTTATTATTATGAATTCCTGGAACCTCATTATTTTTTCGAGTTTTCTACCCCTTGTAATGCCTTATAATTGGTTACATATATTTCTACAAGGATTTCAAGGAACATGGAATGTGATGTTTGTGACCCGATATGTAACAAAGTTGAACTTCGTACAGTGGGGGTATTATTAGTTACATTTTCACGTAGGAATTATACAAATTTGATGTTGACGAACAGTTCTCGAAATGATCCTGATTAAACAAATGTAACTGTGTCTCTGAGAATTTTCTTCCACAAGAATCAATTGCTTCGGCAACTTCGTGGAGGGAAACCATTCATTATTCCCTTTGTGCCTCTAAATTGAGAATTGGCATTATTCCAGAAACAAGCGCTCCCCTTATCATGCGTTGCACAATGAATAGGACTGCGAGATTTCATATTACACCAACTTGCGCTAGAAACACTTATAAAATCCCTGGGGATTAAGAATCATTAAAGAGTAGAACGTTGTTGCACATCCTTGCTGTACTTAGAGACTTGTGGGTTGTATATTAATTGCATTAAGTAATGAACCGTAATATATTAAAAATAATAAATCATACATAAAATTATTTGAATTTCTATACAATGTTAGCAACCCTTCTTCCTTTTAATCTATATAATGTTTCTTAATTTTCAACAACCTACACGTTGGTAAAAACTATGCTTAATTGTTGGGTACCCGCGAACTACTGAAAATGTATACATAGTTGCCTGTTTATTCATCCTCGTCCGTAGTAGTGAAAAAATATCCATTAAGAATTAAACTTAAATAACAACAAAATTACAAACAAATGAGTAATCGCAGCACTTCTTTGTCGGATGTTCTTTCGGGCTATGTTCACGTTTCACTTCAGACTGCGTTGTTCGAGAACCTACTCTGAACATTTCCAGAAGAGTTGTTCGGAGAGTTCATTCTTTCAGTGAAACTTATAATCAACTTGTAATCGAAAAATTGAAATCGATTATTTTTACACCGATTCATGTACACATCGATTAATTTTACCGATTTTTAGCACTATTATTTTAATTCAGATATTGACTTTCAAGACCAGCGTAATATACAGTCGACTACGGTTATAGTGAACTTCCGGGGACTAACATTTTTGGTTCACTATATCCGATAATGTCAAAAATAAATGGAATTTCTCCACAATTATTGATTTTATTACTCTAAAGGTACAGTAAAATACGTTAACAGCACGAACTGACAATTTCTATATCTATATTTGTATTATTTAAAAATTAATTATTTTAAATTGTTTGCATCCTATGTATTTAGATTAGATCCTTATCCAGAGTTCGTGCTCTCTCTATACTTGATTCTGCGTTGTCCTCTGCCTCTACGTATCGTAATGCTGTCTTGACAGCTTTCAATGCCCCTTGCACTGTTGGAACGCCATCCTACTCTCCGAAGGCCCTTTCAATCGTCTAATATAAGAGATCCAATTAATTTCCTGTTCTTATTTCCTATGTTCACTATAGCCGAATCTTCTTATGCTTATTTGTAATGTAAGTGAAACGGGACCAGTGACTTAAGTTCACTATTGGAGGGTTCACTACACCCGAGTTCACTATAACCGGAGTAGACTGCGTAAGTACTACATATGTACTGTTCAACTTTAGTAACGAAATTCCTTGTCAGTTCATCTCTCTCCATATGCAGAACATAATAGAGATAAACATGCATCATTAACTTCCTGTTAGTAAAACTAATAAAATGAAAAGTCACTGTGTATGTTCTAATATTTTAGGGATTGTATCATATTCAGTATGAAATAAGTCAGAGACAGAATTATCAGTTTTCCTAGAATCGTCCTCATGACCAAGTACATCGTCAGATAACAATTCTTAATGTTACTGTTTCTTGAAAATGTATGACAGTCTTTATTTTAAACTGAGTTACAGTCGTTTCACATGAGTATCCGTGGAATGAATATTATTTATCTATTTATTTTACGTCAAAAACAGTTAAAAACTGTGTGTGACGTGCTATGGGGAGAATTGAATTCTGTGCACGTTTTCAAATTCTGTGATCCCTACCCTAAGCCATATACTACTTGAATTTTGAATACAGAAAGAGAATGAGCGTTTTTTGCAAGGATTTTAACAAAATATTCGCTCCAATGTAATGAAATCTATTTTCAAGGGTAAATCAGCAATTAATTTGGGCTCTTATCGCTCATCATGTCCTTCGTCAAGGAATACTACTTTCTGCAACAGCATGGATAACGATAATTTGAATAACTGTATTTCCCACTGAGTTCTAGAAGACGTGCACAGATAATAAAGTTACATTTATGTCCAGAAACAAAAGAAGGGGCCATCTCAGTATTTGCTCAAAATTTAAATAATGCATTTAAATAAAGAATAAAGAAATATTATTAAGTCGTACCGTGCTTCTAAAAAACTACTAATCGCTTAATTATAAAGCAATTAAACGATTCATTAATTTACAAATTAAAAATGAACGATTTTACGCCTTATTTAAAACATTTGAGCAATTAATCGATTATATAATATTAATCGATTAATTTCTTTGAGGAGTAACCTTTGCATGTAGTATTTACCAACCGCCTTGCCCGCAGGAGAGCCTGCTGAGCTTCGAGGCACCGCCCATCCGGTGGCAGCTGGCGGCGTCGTGGCGCGACCTCCTCGGCCACGCGCAGTCCCGCCCGCCCGCCCACCCTGCCCAGGCGAGTGCTCCCAGGGATTTACACAAGGAAGGAAGACGAGGGAACGGGAGATTTAACTATGATTTTTCCGAGCACGTGCAAGCTCACCAGCATCGTATTTTCTCCTCAGGAGTGTTTATTATTTGCGATTTCCACTTACGAGTCGTCCAAATAGCCCTCGATGGGCTAGTTTCAAGTGGGGGTGTATCTCAACATATGATAATTCCTGTTTCTCGTTCAAATGCTAATTGAAGAAATCAATAAACTAAGATAATATTATAAATGTATGAATCAGAAGCTCTTCATGTCTTCGGAATCGTACTCAATTTTTGTTGATTTTTTGGGTTGAGTAAAAATGAAGTAAAACTAAGAATCCCACCACCGGACTGGTATAAACATACAACAACTTGTTCGTTCTGGTGGCAAGGAAGATGAAAGGTAAAAAGCGCATATGCTGCTCCTAGATGGCGGCGACGGTGGCGCCCCGCGCGGCGCCCGAGGGCAGCGAGCCGAGCGCGCGCCAGCACGTGCACACGCAGACGCAGACGCCGCCCGCCCCCGCCCTCGCCCCCGCGCCGCCGCCCCCGCCCCCGCCGCCGCCCCCGCCGAGACACAAGGAGAGCGCCGTCTAGCGGCGCCCACGCAGGTAGGCAGCCCGCTCGACTTACAAGGCGGCGCGGATTCGACATTTGGGACATGGAATATCGATGTTCTACTTTCGTAAGAACAGAAACCATTGGAATGAACATACTATATGGAGATATCGAATTATATAATTCGAGGTCGAGTAGTTTTGGTTTATTGAAGAATTCAACGGTAATTATTTCGAATTATTGAACAATTCCACGTTCATTTGTTCGAAATATTCATGAATTCCACGGTCATTCTCTCAAATAATTATTGAATAATTTTCGCTTTGGAAAATATTGCCCCCTTTGAAATTGTTTTGTAAACCAATAGCACTAAAATTTCAAGTTGTATTTTGTTATTATTTGAAGAATTTAAACATTCGATTCTGGGTTTGAAGAAAAAAATTGAAGATCTCAGTCTTTTATTGAATTTTCCGTTTTTACCGCGTCATAAGTGGCGCATGGAGGGGGGGGTCATGAAACTTTGCCCCACCACCCTCGATGTCAATGATACGCCTTCAAATATCATCTAATGAATTATAGCATACGTCATTGTCGAATATTTACCACTTTTCTTTCTGAGAACAGTCATTTTGTCAGAAGTCATTTTGTCAATAAGTCATTTTGCACGTGAGCATTCTTTAAGTAATAATAATAATAATAATAATAATAATAATAATAATAATAATAATAATAATAATAAAACAATCAGAAGAAATACATCAACTTTATTTTATTCTATTGAAATGCTATTAATGTAAGTAAATCGTGTTAGTTGTTAGTACGTATAGACCTTCCGCCACTCTTTCAAGACCTTACTTTCTGTATCTGTATCGAAAACATTACTTTGTAATTGTTTTTTATTCATAATGACCTTAGGACCATAGGAGACAATTCTGCGGCAAAATACTTGGGACAACTTAAAAATAAAAAGGAAAATTTAGTGAAGTTTTAAAACCTCTTAGCTCTCTAGGATTAAGAAAAATAATTTACAAAACAAATTTACCGAGAATATTATGACCTTTAAAATTATACCTGAAGATTTTTAAACTAAAATCAATCATTAAAAAGTCATTATGCATAAACCAAAAAGCGCACGAAATGTGTTTTTTTTCTCTTTCTTTTCTACCTTAATTCTTCGCGAAGTATTTCGATGAAAACATTTTCTTACGATACAAATATCTGAGGGTTATTTTTTTCAACTCCAGATCGTTCCCAAAATTGAAACCACAGTGGAAATCCGAAGATGCATTGCGCAGATGCAGTCTGTAGACTGACCAATGCTGCACATGGACCCCAGTTCTGAGCGCGCAGTGAACACGTCTGCATGCCTACAACACGAAGTCTCCCGCCGCACTTGGCCGTCACTCGGTTTCTTCATTTTGAGGGGTGCAATGCAGCCGAAATTCATTGACGAATGAGTAATGTATGTAGTAAAATTTTCACGAGTGACAGCAGAGTGCGGCAGTGGTGCAGGAACTTCGAAGCAGGCGGCTGACACTCGCTTTCATCTCTGACGTCATTCGCCGCTTCGAGACGTGTGAATTTATGAAAAATATCCAATACATGTGTGTGTGGTATTTAGTAGAAAATATCTACTAGAGGCCCCACGCTAAGCGAGTAATAAATATTCTCTTTTTGCAGTGAGACTGAAAACTTGAAGTCTTCTGGAGTGTGGAGACAATTGAACAATCTCAAACATTATGTTCTTGAATATTTTATGAAATATGGAAGAAATGGATGTTAATGTTTTTCACATTTTGATGGTAGTTTAACGGAATGAACTACCTTGGTTCACAAGCAGGGTAAAAAGTGTGGAAAAAGGATACTATGGGTAAGTAATATTTATTATATGGGTGGTATAAGTGGGATTTTATTCTGCGAGTAACACGAATTGCGACACGAAGCTGTCATACTCTATTTATTAGAAATTCTTACTCTCATTTTATTTTAATTCAAGTATACAATTCACTTAATTGAATACAATGTTCCATGAAGGTTAGTAGTAACTGATGCGGTTACACGAAAGTATTTTGTTTTCTTTCTTACATTCACAGTTTTATCTCAAAATTTTAGGTTCGTCTCATTTTTAGTACTAGTGCTAAAAATTAAACTTTTAGCACTCTGTGGCATGAACAGGAACCTGTGTTTGTATCGCCAACGCCGTTGGGGCGCGAAATACAACTTAGGAATATGTTACTCGTAATATTTATAAATAAAAATAAAATTTTATAGTCAATAATTTAAAAAAATAAAATATTTTTGCATTTATTTATCATTAAAGTATATTTCATTACAATTTAATAAAAAAAAACCGAATGTACGATGTATAATTTTAGTTGCAATGATCTCTCGGGAACCATTTCTGCAAATCTATGTATAATCACACGCATTGATACGAATGAAATGCCTTGCTCCACAAAACTCAACAGGAGTGGCTTCAGACGGCCTTGCGTCATTGTGGATCTAAGCTTATTTTTTAACAATTTCAAGTTTTCAAAAACCTGTTTTACTTTGCAATTAGTGACTGAAATTGTTAAGAAAAGAGAAGCGACTTTTAAAAAATTAGGATATGTGTTTTTTCTGTCAATTTTACTTAAACAGTTTAGCAATGTGTAAACAGGACTTCGTGGATCAGCCTTTTCATTGCGACTCTGTAGCAGATTAATCTCCGTCATTAGCTCTGAAAAATCGACATTGCATTATTTTGAAGAAACTTCAACACCATCTTCAGAAGTTTTAAATTCTAAGATTGTTCGAATCTAGTGACACGGGTTGTATAATCCTGGGAATAACGATTACCCAATTTTGCAATGTGCGTATCAAGAAGAGGAAGAAAAGTATCCTTCCCTACGCCATCATCTTTAGATGTCTCAGAAAACGTAGTTTCAAGGCGAATTCGCGAACTTTTCTGTTTCTTAGAGCTGGAATGGAGCGTCTAAAGATTCTTTTGTAAAAATTACGGGCATATTACAGTCAGATAATGTTCATGTGTTAAAAGGTCATTGTAATAGTATTCATATGCGGATTTCAGAGCAATATGCTAACCCTCGTTAGCACGAACTCGCTTAACACGAACAAAACTTCGGTCCTCGCAAAGGATTACTGTATACGGACATTTATAATACTGGCATAACACGAATTTTTATAATCAAACTCCGATTATTTCGGTCCTTTTGAAATTCGTGTTAATGAGGCTTTACTATATAATTATTCCTAAATGAATCGCCGTAATGTATGTAAGAGCATAACTTCCAAACGACTGCACCAAATTGGAAATCTCTTTTTTTTCTTTTTTTGTATTTATTATTCTCAGGGCAAGGTTTGTATAAAAGATTTTTTTTTTTAATCTCATAATATGAAAAGTGAGTGAGTGAATGACAGTATAAGGATGTAGTCAACAACAGCCGGATTGTTCCGTATTCGCCGCTGCTTTCCAAAACATTTAAAGCACATTGCAATGTTGAGTAAGTGCTGCAATTCGGTCAAGTCGATTAAATGTTTGCAAGTACTTCACTAAAGAAATCGTCATGGCTGTATTTGATATTGAAGCTTTAAGTAATAACGAAGTTTCACAATATCAGATGCAAAGATATGTTAATAGCAATGAAGTGGTTTGGAGAATCTTTTCGTCTTCCTATACATGGATGTCATCTCACAGTAGTCCATTTAGCTGTTCACATGGAGAATGGACGAGTATATTTCACGGCAGAAAACGCAGCGCCAAGAGCTGAACGACTACCAGCGACAACGCTGACAAGCTTCTTCGACACATACGCAGGCGATCCCTTTGCAAGGACATTGCTTTGCTCGGAAATGCCAAAATAATTTACACGGAATACGTCGTACAAAAAATGGCAGCGTCCGAAACAAGGACAGCCTGTACCGGGATACGTGAGTGTATATTCAACCGATGCATTGGGACGCATTTACACAGTTCACAGAAGCAATGACGAATGTTTTTACTTCCGTTTGTTATTAACGTTCGTGGACCAACTTCATTCGAATTTCTACGAATGAGCATTGGTGAATTGTGCAACATATCGAGAAGCTTATCAACGTTTACATTTACGAGAGGCTGATATTCATTGGGATCACACACTCGCTGACGCTGTTATATCGTCTACTTCGCATCAAATTCGACCACCTTTTGCCATCATAATCTCAACGTGTTTTCCATCGAACCCACATAATTTGTGGAACAAATACAAAGAAAATATGGCTGAAGACATTTTGCATCGAATACATTGAACATCGGCAAATCTCGAACTTGAAATTTGCGCAGAGATACACAATGAGGTAATGATATCTTCAGAGGATTTGTGCGTGTCTGGCAAGATGTTGCACGAAATAGGAATGCCTACGCCTAATGTCCCATGCACGATGCATTCAATCGTGAATTTGAACGAAACGGCAATACGATAGAAATGCTTTGAGTCAATCCGTACAAAGTCCCACCTTCAAATAGCGGCAAAAAACAGCTTACGATACGATAATGAAAACAGTAAATGTCGGCAGTGGAGGAATTTTATAACTCAATGCATCCGGCGGAACTGGTAAAACCATCTTTCTTTCATTAATTTTAGATACAATTCGGGCACAAAGTAAAATAGCGTCATGAGCATCATCTGGAATCGCTGCTACATTGCTGGAAGGTGGATGAACCGCTCATTCTTCGCTGAAACTGCCATTGAATTTGCAAAAGAGATGAACCGACGTGTAATGTCACCAAAACATCAGCAATGGCGAAAGTGCTACAAAATTGTAAATTAATAATTTGGGATGAGTGTGCGATGGCGCGCCAACGAGCACTAGAGGCACTCGGTCGAACACTAAGAGATTTGCGTAGCGATCAGAACTTCTTCGGAGGCGCGATGAATCTACTGGCTGAAGATTTTCGCCAAACGCTGCCAGCCATTCCCAGATCAACAGCTGCTGATAAAATAAATGCTTGCTTGATGACATCAAGTTTAAGGAGATATGTGAAAAATCTCAAGTTAACAACGAATATGCGAATGGAGTTACAAAATATCATATCGGTGGAAGTGTTTTCAAATGCATTATTAGACATGCAATGGGAAAATTCTTGTTGACACTTCTACTGGCTTCATTTCGTTTCCACTAAATTGTTGTCAATTCACAACGTCAAAGGAAGAATTAATATCGAAAATGTTCCCAAATATTGGTGTAAATTATAAAAACCATGCTTGGTTGAGCGAACGAGCCATTTTAGCAGCGAAGAAAAAGGACGTAAATGATTTAAATATAAAAATTCAGAGTCAAATTGATGGACAAATACATTTATTTAAGTCGTTCGATTCCATTACAGATCCAAATGAAGTAGTCAATTATCCAACTGAATTCCTAAATTCATTGGATTTCCCGGGATTGCCGCCACACAATTTACAAATCAAGGTTGGCTTTGTGATAATTTTGTTAGACAATCTGAATCAGCCAAAATTGTGCAACGGAACAAGATTCGCTGTTAAAAACATTTGAAAAAAAATGATTGAAGCTACTATAATCTTAGGACAGTTCAAAGGCGAGGATGTGCTAATTCCAAGAATATCATTAAGGCCAACTGACTTTCCTTTTGAATTTAAACGTGTCCTGTTTCCAGTGCGCCTTGCATTCGCAATTACAATTAATAAATCCCAAGGTCAATCGTTGGAAGTGTGTGGAATAAACCTGGAATTGCTGTTTTTCGCATGGGCAGTTGTACGTTGCTTGCTCGAGAGTCGGCAAACCGTCAGCGCTATTTGTTTTCTCTCCGGAAGGAAAAACGAAAAACATTGTACATTACAAGTCATTACAATGGTTATGGTCGAATTATTTAATTGTAATTTTATTTCATTACATGGTCATATTGTAAACGAAGATTTTGTCTCATTTTTTGTCATTAAGAACGTAACGTGTAACATTCTGGTACTTTCTATTTTGACGGGTTAATCACTTTCGATATGTCAAACGTGTCAATATATGGTCACTTCTTGGCTGTCCGGGTGACGCCGCGTAGTGGGCTGAGACGCGAGCCGCGGAAGCTTACGTGTACATGTGTCATTATATGGAATTATTGAGAATCCGACTGATTTGAATTTACCGGAAGTGTTACATTTTCTTTAGTCCTCGACTGTACACCACCCGAGTGAAGCCGGGGCGGGTATAATCTTAATTTTCTTAAACTTGCAGAAAAAATCATCGCATATGGTCGACTATTTTCGTCCTATTATCATTCGGGCTTGTTTGCCATACCTGCGATACCCGTGGGCACACCTTCAGTGGTTGTGCATGTCCCAAAAGTAACCGGCTTTACTAATTACTCTCTAAAAAGTAAATGAAAGCAGTAGTATGTGATGAATCAAATAAATTCAGGATTATGCAGAATTTTTCCCCTCTTTTGTTTCTGTCAGGAGTTTTGTAAAATCTTACTGCACAACTATTAACATTTTAATTCATTTTCCACAATGTGGATGCTCAAGAAACAAAACACGGAAATACGGAGCTTTCTCACCATCAATTATAGAAATGGTATGCTATTAGCAATTTCAGTAGGAAGATGGTAGTATTACACTATGAAAGTCATTGTAAGAGAAGTTTTGGCCACCAGAAAGCTTTCAGGATCTGTTTTTTCCTAATTCATTTCATAAATAAAGTTAATGTTTGTGCATAATGAAAAGTCATATGAAATATTTTTTATATAAATTATATTCACATATAAATAAATATTATTAACTTTAAAAGATTTTTATTTTATTAAATTTTCTTAATTAAAAATATTTTTAAAAATTGATTCATTATTCTTAATTATATTCTGCAAATTAGTAAGCAAACTTGTTAACAAATAGTCACCGTCCTTGGCATTCAATGTTTTTTCATGACATGGTATTTTAAATTACCTTGTATGAATTTTGATTTTACATTAAGTAGGTACTACCTAATTGTCTCTTTTCTTCATGTGCAGGAAATCAACTGACATATTGAAGATCTCACTTTTCAAAAGACAACCCACACAAAAGTGTGATAATATGAGAAAGAGTGATGGCTAATCATGGAGTGGCACGACGTATGCGAGAAAGAACATTTCATTACTGTCAATGAAGAAGATTGTACAGCTGCATGTTTTTGTACTTTTCTTTTTTAAAATTTTTTGTTACTGATAAGCATTATTATTTGTACGTTCCGCTTAAACTCAATGTTCCTATTATCCTATTTGATTCTTAAATATTTTTATTCGTTAAGGGACGTATAACTTCAAGATGTTTGTTGAATCTCAAAGACATGGAGAGGAAATTTCGTTGTCAAAGAGCAGGCGATCAGCTGAGAGATCGCTTTCGCTCAAACAAGTCGATGAGATGGCATGTGTGAGCAAACGTCGTGAGAAAATTGTGAATTGCACGCAGCAAAAGTGTTTTGTTTCATAAACGTTTTAATGCCAATTTACGTTTAAACTGACAGAAACATTGTTCATCTTACAAAAATGTAATAAAAGCTAACGCTTTATGTTCTCTGAGACGGGTGGCACCCCCATCCCATTAAATCGCGGGGGAATTCTGAGCTGCTTTCTTGCATTCGAAACAGAGTAAAACAAACCGAGTTCTTCACGAATGGCTAGGTTCGTTCACGGAGACAGCTGGGACATCCCTACGAACTTTTTAATGAACCGCACGCTTCATTTTACGAATCACTATAACTTTTGAAGTCTTGAACCACTCTTTCAGGATATATTTCTCTTGGACAATGCATGAAATAAGCCATTGTTAAATTACATGCAGACAATGTTTTGAAAACTGAAAATAGGGGATAAAAATCAACTCATTGCAAGTGAAATTACCTGTGTACTATGTTGCCCTTATATCATCACTGCCATCAGGATTTCAGAAGGTGATCAAAAGATCTTTACGTCTTCCAATACATTTTGCGAGATTCTAATTGAAAATCGTCAGTCTATGAATCTTTCTTTCCCACTGCGTGCTCACTGTATCTGGCGTCTAATAAGAACCAGATACATTTTAAAATCTGTCACGTGTTCTAGGAAAAAAATCTGTATTTCTCTTATTTCTCAATTGCTGTGACATTAAATACTGTTCGAATTTTGAAATAGCAATTGTTTGACCTTGTCTTTCGGTGTTTTGAGCTTCATGTCTCACTGAACAATTAACTAACAAACAAATGCAAAAAAAATAATTAACTAATAAATAATTCCAGCGACGTTAAAAATTATGTTGTTATTCCATACGTGCATTTGCATTCTAGAGATCGTTGAGAAGTAAAACACATTTTACATATCGTCTGTCTTTATTATTTCCCAGAAGCGATCAAGAACTCGTTTCGATGGCGTTAAGCTGTAAGTGGAGGCGTTCACGTATCCACTGGCATTCGAACGAGGCAAAGGGAGAATTAGGTCATTAAATGCAGGTAAATTTGAGCGACCGGTTCTCCTTTGAACAGCGCTGTTCACGCCCCGCTCGCGGCGAGGTCGACGCCGACTCGTGGCGCTCGTAAAAGTTCCACCAGCCAACTGGCGCATCTCCCACCTATGGTCTCAGGACATCAATTACTGCAGCGCCTCCGACTGGGAGGTCCTAGGGTTCGAGTTCCGACGATGGCGGGATTTCTTGACACTAGCTCCATAGCTAGGACGAATTCAGCCGCTGTCTGGAGCAGAATTCTAGCGACCGGCTGCTCTGGTCGGTGGTTTCTCCGATCAACACCAGGCGAATGTCCGAGCAGTACCATAACAAACAGGCCATGAACCACACGCGATGTTTCCTTTACCTTACCACGCATGTCGGGAGCTTAGAGCTAGTCTTGGCTGGGGCGGTGCCCCGTTGGTGGAGATACCTAGTTGGGAAAACACGCAAGCCTTCTGGTAGGTCGGCGCCATCCAGCGGAGGAAGATCACTGCCACCTCATGCGATATACCATGTACTTACGGGACTAATGACTTTAGTAGTTGACGCACCCGGAAACACTAAGCAATGGAAAGGGGTTCATCCTTGCAGAAGAGATACACCAATGTTACCTCTCCTCTGTGGGTGCAGATCGAAAATGTTTGCTTCGTATCAGTGGCGGCTTGTCAAGTTAAATACATGAAATTCCACATCACCTACAAACAGTGTCAATGTGACAAATTATGATGAAGGGGCGCAAATAACAAGTACTGTTTTAAAAATGTCTATCATTTCTCCTTTTTAACTGACTTTGGAAGGAGGAAACTCGTATTTTTTACGGTTTTTTCGGATATGCTACCTGATTTAAAAGATTTTTCCTGCGCGTGGTCAATCACTGGTAATTTAATAATATGGCAATACTAAGCAACAATTGTGGAGAACTTATTTTTTGCCGCTGTGTAAAATCAGGTAACTTTTTTCTCATTTGCAGACACAAAATTCAGGCGTGAAGTCAAAAATACAGTATTACGTACTTTTTTTTGTGAAAATCTCATTAACAATATTAAAATATTAGTGCACTTAATAAATGGGTTTTCAAATGTTATGTTATTTTAATGCTTATTAGGATTATATATTAGAAATTGCTGTACTGCTAAGAGTCTACAATGTATCACATAAGAATTAAGTGTATTTAGCACTTTGATGTAGAGGAAATTCATATTTTATGCAATTAATTCAACAACAAAATTTAAAAGTACACCTACTTTCAAAAAAATATTCTAAGTTAGAGATAATAAAAATATTCTAGTTAGAGAGATCTAAGTTAGTAGCCCGATGGTTTCGATACTGTGTTCCAGCAATTATCAGCTAACAAATTGGGTGACCATCTCCCTTTGTATCGGTTTTCCATTCATGCTTATTTGTTGGTGAATCAGTTCTCCTTGTTCATCGCTAACGTATCCAAGATTACAGGAAGGGAAGTGTAAATGCGAGTGTGAAAAATGTATTTTGAGAGTCATATTACATCCAACAGTTTTACACGTTGTAATCATGCTGTTTACGAGGTCAAAGTCTTTTTCAACTTATTGACCACTTAGTGTTAACACATTTAGTGATAACACACTTAGTGTTATCAACCCAGAAAATTGGTACAAACCTCCTTTTAGGTCTGTATCACTCAGTGCTTGAAATTCTAAATATTGGAAGCCTTTACCTGTGGGCAGACGTACAATTGGCTTCGTGTGAGTGAATGTCTAATAAGTGATGTTAACTATTCCGAAAACAAAACCACCGTATTCAAGTACGAAATTACATGTTTACAAAGTGAATGAGTAAGTAACTTGATTTCAACGGATGGCCGACTTCTGTTTTGTAAAGCGTGCGAAAAGAAAGAGGTAGCGAAAAAACGTTTTAAATATCTAAGCATGTAAACATTACAAAACAAAGAGCGTTTAATTAAAAAAGCGAGCGCATCGAAAGAGTGTCTACGAACAACTGATAGAATGTTTAGAGATTAGAACAAGTCATTTTTCTTTGGACCTATGCGAAGCCTTTTCAACAACTGATATTCCCCCATGGATAAATCAGTAACTCTGATTCTAAAAAACGGTTCCAAATTTTTTCTTTAAATTTTTGATACAGTTAGTGCTAAACGAATCCTATTCCATGACGTAAACACCAATTGCTCTGTTCTTTTGCTTTTTAAACAATTACACAAATGTAATTTTTTTGACTTTCCTGATGTTGTTGTTTTTTTTTTTTTAAAAATGCCAAATAAAGTTTAAAAAAATTTAAAAATGAGCAAAATCCTGCATTTTCAGAAACACTCAAATGCCATTTTCTCCAAAATGGCTCCAAATTTTTTCTTCAAACTTCGGCAAGGGATAGTGTTAATGGCACTATTTAATGTGATGTTAAGTTCATTTTGGTGAATTTTTTTTTGGTTTTTAGAAAATTACACAAATGTAATTTTTTTTCAATATCTCTCACACCGTTAATATGCACATTTCAATGGATTTGTATACAATATTGTGTTTATGAGCGAAAGTGCTTTAAATGACTTCCAATGAACTTGGCGAAACCTCAATAGATTCCTGTGAAAAAGAGCTTCAAATTTCGCATTTACAGTAATCTTTTAATCGCCATTTCCTTAAAACGGCTCCAAATTTTTTAATGAAAATTTCTATTTAGGACGAGGTTTTAGCCTTTAATATTCTTAAATTAATATTTGGTTTCTGCTATTTGGAAACCGAAAAGATGAGAAAATTTAAAAAAAAAAAAAAATTTTGGATGGCAGCAGGCAAGAAGGGGCAAGACTGTACAGTACCAGTCCACAAAAAAGAAATTAGAAAACTTTACTACAAGAATGTCTGTGCCTTTCTGTAGCACCTCTAGTTTATTACAGTAAAAATAGTGAAAAGAGATGTGGGTGGATTCTTTACATTACTGTTGACATTACAAGTCAATGTAGTTTTATCAATTTAATCTGTTATTAGATTTTGTTTTAATGATGTTTAACATTTTGGAATCAGCACAAGAAGTACAAATATTTACATAATAAAACAGAAACATTCATTACTCGCATAAAAATCTATTAGCCACTGCAGTACACATTAACTAGTGAGAAATATTTTCACTCAGTAACATTATGAAAAGTAGCTTGTATTCAAAATGAGAAGTTAAAACAGAGCTGATTAAAATAAATTTCCAATATTTCTTCACTTGATAACAAGAAGAATTCTTTTTTTCTCTTCTGTCCCAGTAAAAATTAAAAAGCAGAGACTGTAATGCAAGAGTTTCAAAGCTTCTCAACATTCACTAATTACAATTTGTAAGGTAAATTTCACAATAAATTTGGTTTCAGTGTTCCTTTCAGAAAAGGCAAATTCATGCATGCTAAAATGATTAAACAATTTTATTAATCAAATCTGTTCTTTAAACTTTACATTTCTATTATTGTAGCAATGTAGAGCATGATTTAACACTTAATTTATAGGTAAAATTTTACGACAGTCAGCAAGAATTTCAGCTACACTAGGCATTTTGGCACCAAAATTATGTTCAAGGATGAATCTCATTAATTTCTTCAAAATACTTCAAGTTCCATTCTCCCTAGAATTGCACAAGAAACTTAAGCAAAATAAATACCTCACCTACAAGTAGTAGAGGTTTATCTTTAACACATGAAAAGGAACTTCTCGACCTGTTGCGGAAGATTCAAAATGGGTGAGGGACAAAATTAGTGTAAATGTCTGGGGGCAAGATAAAATCTCAGAATTCTCATTATTTCTTAAAAAAAACAACAACACATTCCATGTGCAATGGGCATGTGTATCAATAGATTATAAAATAGGTAGGTAAAAAAGTAGATTGGTAATTTAAATATTGGGTTACACTGTCTTTATACAATTTAGGAAGTATTCCTTCCATGTACATATTTCATTTCATTAGAAGTTTCAACCAAGTTAAAACAAAAATCTTAAGTCTTATTTTGTTTTCAAATACTATAGAAATTCTTTAATGATCAAAAGACAAGAAATATACATTTATCTTCATAAAGTTACATGGGATCTTCATTTCCAAAATTGTTTTAATCATAATTACATAATGATCTTCATAAAGTTACAGGGGATCTTCATATCCAAAATTAATCTGTACAAAAACTCGTTAAGAAAAACAATCCCTATACAAATTGGCATTGACAGAATCGGTCATAAGATTTAAGCTGGTGGTAATACCAAACAAAAATAAATCTTTTATTCTCCAAAGTTTGAAACCATCACTTTTCTGTGTTCTAACACATAGTTTATGAAGCTTGGAAAAATAATATTTATACAAAAGGAAAGACAATGGAAGCACCATACATTGATTACATTTACACTTATCACTTTCTTGACAAGAACTTTTTCTTTTGTAATTTCAGTTTTGCCTCCTGCCGTTTCTTCTCTATCTCCTCAGGAGTGCATCTCAGAGGTTGTGATGATGTCACATTGGCTGGAACCAATTGAAATTCACATTTTTAATGATATTACAGTCAATATAGTTTCATTATGCAGTAAAAATTACTATCACTAAGTCCACAAATGATCATTAAGTTTATTTACAAGCTGGAAAAGTAGACTTCTGGGTGCAGTAGCTTAGCTTCTGTCACCCCACCCCCTAAATTGAATATAAAAATATTTATTACTGAATTTATATAGTTAATACATTGTTTAATAAAATTACCCTTATATTTGCACAATTATTTATAATATATAAAAAAAAGTGTATGTAATAATAATAATAATAATAATAATAATAAAATAAAATAGTAAGAATAATTGAAACATAATTTTTAAATAAATAATTCCAACTAAACATTGGTATCACCTGGGGTGGACCGCTCCTCTGAACTCCCCTAACTACACCACTATTTTGGGGGATAACAGATTTTATCACTTTGACAGTATGGTCGTAATAAAGAATGTAGGAATGTGATAGAATGTCACTTTAACAGACTCTAAAAGTATATCATTGATCTGAGACTTTCAACAGTTTCCTGAACCCTTTTTGAGAAACTGTGGCAAACAAAATCGTGGTGTAGGAGGATGTAATGGGTATTTTGAAACAGCAAAATGTGCAGATAAAAGGATCATCAGAAAAGAAAAAAAATTGTACTGGGGGTATGTGTATTGTTTTTTAATATTCAGTAGCTTAACTATGCCTAATTATTTCATCCTCGCACTAAGTTTCTATCTTAGATTTGTGCATTTTTCACATTTAATAAAATAAACTTCACATCTGGGTTGTTTTATCTGCAATAATAAATATATCATAAAAATCAACCTACAAGAGAAACCTCATTATATTCATAACCCTACTTACAAGGTACATTAAAGTAATAATTTTAAAATAAATACACATATTTAAATATTGTGAATCTATATTTCAAGGCTCGTTTTACTACTGACAAGTACTATGACCTGGTAAAAATTAATTTCTGATAAATTCTGGTATAATACAAATTCTGATAACATCATTTTAAACAGAAAATGTGTGTCTTTGAAAAACAGATACAACTTGAACTCTCAGCCATAATTGTCTGCACTATAATCAATTTGGATGCAGTTATATCAATCTGAGAAGGATTCACTTCACACTTCAAAATAATTCAGTTAAAATAATCCAATCTACAGTAAGAACATAATCCACAATTTTGAACTTCCAATTTTACTGAAAATGGTTGAATGCCAATGATGAAACATGTGTACTGACTCAACCTCCTAATCAATACTGGTGACAATACAATTTAGAACAAACTTATTTGAATTTAAAAGATTAAACCATTAAAACATATACTGACATTCAGTATCCATCTACAGTTGCTTACAAACTTTCAAAGTGCATATTATATTAATGGAAATGTTTAAGTTCAATAGGTACACCATGTCAAAACTGGTGTCAGGTAAAGCACACAGTATATTGCAATATAGGATATAAACTGAAGAACGTTAAAATCATGAAAAGCATTATTATTTAAAAGAATATGGATGCCTCATTAGTGATAATGATTCACTTACTATCGTAAATAAAGAGGATAATTAAAGACGCAGAGAAACAGTAAAGTACACAATATTTCATGGAGCACTGACACTGAATTTTCACAGAAAATAAAGCAATCTGAGTCAGTTGGAAAATTTAGGGCAAGGTTGGGTTACTGATTAGAGGGTATAAGAAGTTAAAAGTATGATACGTGATATGGAAAATTTTAAACAATGTACATTATAGCAATAATAATATAAAGAACAACCAATTTGGAATGATTAAACTGAAATAGAGAAAGCAAAAACATTATCCATATTTTTACACATTTAGTGTGTATGTTATGTTTGAAGTCCAAAATATGGCTAATATTAGCAGTAGCTGGTTAATTCATGCGTTTGTCAGTGTCGATAAAACTGTATGGATGATAAACAGATCATTTGGGACATCATAACCCAATGTTGGCTAAAGTAAGGCAATTGTCCGAGTGTGAGGCATCTTGTGTATTTACAAGTAATTAAGCATACAAATGTGACATGCAGGCTCAAGGTTATTTTATGTAAATTGCAAAGGCTGATGCCTTAACACCATCTCGGAAATGCATAGGAAGGCATCAACTAAGGGAAAGGAGGTATAAGGGTAGATTGGGTGATATCTTGTAAATAGAAATTTACAATTAGCACAGTGGAACTGTAAACTACACTCCCACTAGCTTTAAAAACTCCCCACCAGAAGTCTGATCCATGTTTATTACATAATATCTGATATTTCTCATCACTGTAATTTACTTCACTTACCCTAGCCACCTTGTGTTGGCTAATGTCAACTTCATTTAGTTGACATTAGTAGTTTTTGAAGGTTTCTAAATCGGACTTTATCCATAATTTTTTGGAATAATGTGAACATTAACCAGATTATTTGCAAATAAGTCAGATTCAAAAATAAATCATAAAATATACACTCAAAACAGTTTAAATACTTCATAAGAATTTAATTCCTTCACAATCAAAAGAATTTCTAATTAATGAACAATACTTATTCATAACATTTGATGCCCACAAAAAACATGCATTATGATTTAAAATGGTTTCAAATATCTTACATTCAATTGTATCCAAGTATTGAAGGACTCCTTCCTCAAAGTAAGTTGAATCTTCTAAAACAGATGAAGTATTTGTTTGCAGCTCAGTCGCTTTTTCCTTTGTTTCCAATGAATTTAAACGCACATCTGTAGAGGGTTCTCGGTTGTGCATTTCTGTTACCATTTCCACATCATCAGCAATAGTACTAAGAAATTCCAAATCATCATCCAAAAATGATTCTTTTACAGTCTCAAAAGAGTTATCTACTGATAAGTCACATGTTTTCCTCAATTTTGATTTTCTATCCAATTTCTGAGCTGTTTGAAGTTTTGAATCTGAAGAAACTTTCTTGTCCAATAAACTGTTTATTTTTCCTTGTCCACTGCCACTTGCACTACAATTTTCTCTTGAGCCTAAAACCCTCCCTTTGAACACATAAGTATTTCCTTTAGGTTTTGCATGAACATAATTCTTACTTCCTACTCTTGGTACTTTAGTTTCACTTTCATTTAAATTATTTTGAAGGTAAAATGTACCTGAAGATGAACTTAAAGATGATTTAGATGTACTTAAGGATGATTTAACACTATTTGAAATTTTCTTTCTTGGAGAAGAACGAAGTACTGGGGTTTTCTCAGCAATATTAATGTTCTTGGTATCTTGACGATTGACATTAACACCAAGAGTATTGGAAATAGGTGGGCCAGTATTTTGCAGTGACGTCTCTTCCAATTCCTGTGAGCATTGTAACATGCACTCATTCATGTCTTCATCAAAAAAATTTGAGAAACTTTCATCCAATATACTTTTTGGTGCTTTTGATTCCCTTTCTTCATGGGAAGTTTTGCTAGATGATTGAACATTGTTCTCTGAAAACAAAAGAAAAAAAAATAGAGAAGATATTACTTTAATACAAGCACTATTGAAAAAACTATTTTTGAGAAATTACTTTCTTCAGCTTTAATTTTCTCTGACAAGGCAAGTATTTCATTAAGAAACTGTGGAGGTTCACTTTCTTCTGCATCTAATTTCCTGGGAATCGAATTAGGTCTTCGTTTTGGTCTACTTACAGGGCTTTCACATACTGTCTTCACTGCAATAACAGATTCAAAAAATAGATATAAACATTTAAATATAACAAGCAATTCAACTAAACAAAACACATACAACATTCATATAGTAAATATAACAACCAAACCTGTATTTACAACTGGAGATCCATGAGGAGAGCCCCACACAACAGGAACATCTGATTCTACAAACTTTCCATGATATTGCCACTCTACTCCTCGAACTTCATCTTGTCCTCTCTCTATAATAATGACAGATTTTGAAGTGTGGGGAGGAGTAGCATCTGCAGATGTAATAGCGTTTTCACATTTCTCACTTCCCGACTCTGACAACACAGATGTAAAGGTAATTTATTAATTTTAAATGTGCATTAATCTAAGACAACGGGAAGTTCGTGGCAAGGTAAAACAATTGGACGTAATATTTTTTAAACACAATCAATTACACATACCCTCGGTACGTATTTGTTTCTTCTTTTTCGTTGACCCTTTTATCCGCCGCAGTTTGCGACATTTAGGTGTTTCCATAATAACCATTGCACCTCCTACATCACGACCATGATCTTTTTCACCCTCACCCGGCCCTTCACTGTGAAGTTCACAGCTTCTCAAAACGCGGGTTCGTCAAACAATTGACTGTCTCACAACGAAGATACACTTCAACCATTTTAAGTTAATGAGATATCCCATAACATTCCCACATTCTTCGTAACATCCATATTATGAAACATTTATAAAAGTTCTATATCAGCTTGCGTGACTAGTTTTCCACATTTTAAACAGATTAATGGAAATTTGCAGAGTTCCTAAAGCGGTCTCAAACTCGCCGAATGTTTTATCTTTACTTTTGAATTTCACAGATGACTCATACAACCAACATTGATTAACCAATTATCTTAAGGTAATCATCAACAGACACTGAGAAGACATGTTAAACGGCGATGATCAATATAGGGTGTTAAAAGCTGAGTTGGTAGTACTGTTTCTCACGTCACGAGCATTCATTTGCGTGTACCCGTCCCGTCCGTGTGTACAGGGAATCTGCTTTGTATGTGGCCGCAGTCCGTAGCCTTGAGACGGGGTGCCTTGCAGGCGAAGCGAGGCCTGACGCGTGTGACGCGGTGCATGATGACAAGGGACAGTACCAGTACGGGAAAGTGTGTGCTAGTGCTGTCATAACTCCGAAGATGTTGAATTGTTATCTAAATAAGAAGGGAAGCAGTATCCGAGTGCGTATTCACATTTAATATGTACGGTGATATCAGGATATTTTTTTTCTACACAGCAATTACCAACTCATTGTCGTTTTTATGTGACAGTTGTACAAGTTCTATCGGTTACCGCAAGTAAACTGTTGGTTTCGTTGAATTTTGGGTATTTTTAGTATTGTCAGATTTAAATGACCGAATGTACTCCCTCAATTGGTTCAAGGGCTCGTGCTGACACATCATATAGACCTTGTAACATTGGCACACTTTATCACGTGTAACTTATTTAGAGGAGTGTTGTGTGGAGTTGTGGATGATGTGTAGAGGCGATAGGTTCTTAGATGTCAGATGTGCGATTGTAATTTTATTTTGTTGAAATTTCTCAACAGTAACTTTTGTATTCAAAATCTTGCTTTGCAGGAAGACCCCCAATATATGCAAAATACTCATAAATAATGACTGACACGCATATTAATGGAAGTGTTTATGATGACAACTTAATGACACCTACGTCGCCAGATTCAGATTTTGATGTATTACCTACAGATCATACGGATCTTGGAGATTCAGATGGGCTAAGTCCAGGAGAAGGCAAGGAAAATGAAGTCTTTGATGGTAAGTTGCATAATATTTTATTGTTATAATTCGAATGAAATGGAATAGGAATTATTTACAATTTTATGTGGATGATGTTAGAAAGTAATATGTATATTTTGTTGTGTACAATTTTCATTGTTGTCTGCACATGAATAGTTTTGTTGTGAAGTTTGAGAGGTAAAGCCTCTGACAGTAGTTTTCTGAATTGTGAGCATAATTGCATTATGTTAATGTGGTTATACTTTTGTCTGTTAGAATGATAGCGAATAAGAAGTCAGAAGGAGATCCAATATAGGGAAAGTAATGGAGCCACAATTGGATTTAAAGATAATTGTTGAAGGTGAACACTCAAAATACGTGGTTTGAGGGAATGCCTTATTTCATGCTTGCTTATCTAGTAATCTCATTGCAATTTTTTATGCATGTACAATAAGTTTAGTTTTGCAAACCTTTTTCATTGTGGTGTCTCAGTGTGTGTATGTATCTGACATTTTAGAAAAATATTAATATTTAGAAAAAATAAAATTGATGTGTAATTTTAGGTTTTGTTTAGACGAAAGTCTTGGTTTTATAGTTTGCTTCCTACCAGCATGCACATTGCAATTCTCAATAGAAAATCATCTATACACTTAAAACACTAAAGGTTTCCATTTAAAAAGGAATTAGAGCTTTCTACTCTACCAAATTCCAAGATTTTTGCTTCATATGAAAAGTGGTGGGTCCCCCATTTTTGTGTTTCATTGCTATTATTAACAGGCTTTATAGTATTAACTCTAAATTTTTATAAAACCAAATTAATAGAATGAATGCTTATCTGCCAACATTTATTCATTACATCATTTTCAAGACCCATTAAATTCCATATAGTTTTTTGTCTTGCATATTTAGTTTTGCTAGTTGCAAGATATTTTAAAAGAAGGCAAAGTTTCATAGCCAGTTTTTTAAAATCAAAGTTAAATGAGCGTATTTAAATGCTAAGATTAGCGACAGTACATATACTTGCAATGTCCAGCAATCATCGCTGTGTCTTGGCAAAGAATGCTCAGTGATTATAATTATATGTATGTGATACATTACATTTTTTTAACATTGGATATTTAGCTGGACTTCCTGCTGTAGTCCATGAGAAACTAAAAGTATAGATTTTGGTAAATATAAAGCAATTCACTTAAATATTCAGAAACATGTTTATGTAACTCTGTGTTCACAGTGAGTAACGGTAATATTGCTTCAGAGTTTGGAAATCTTTCAGTTCATTACTGTTCAAAAATAACTACTCAACCAATTGAAAAATATGTTTGAGATTCTGGCTTTCTTTATTAGGCATTATAGTTCTTTTCTGTTGTAACTTTACTACAGATATTTGTTTGATTTGTTTATTTGTTTGTGATGAATCATTAGAGTTCAGCCAATTATAAATAGCTTGTTTAAAATTTTGCATGAATTTGACATTAAAAAGATAATGGTTTTGTTTGCTTGCATTTGAATTGCTTCATCCTTGCCTTTTTCTTCAAAGGAAGTGAAGGCTAAGACAAAAAAGGAATATCGAATTAGAATCCTTGAAAATGGTGAATTAATTTTTGCACACAATTCAAATTTGAGTTAGGAATTCATTGAATGGTGCTCTCCCCTTCCTTGTCACTATGTAATAAAGCGGACTCGTAGGGTCCCTGACACAATGTGATCGTAATTTGGCCAGTGAACATTAAAAACAAATTAAACTATTTTATAATTGTTTTTTTTTTATATCTTTTAACATCTGTATGATTGCAGATATAATGAGCACTTACCGATTCTATTGAATACAATTTCATGTATGCAATTGTTACCTCACTTTCAACTATACTTAAAAATGTCAATGAGATAGTATCCATAGAATTGCGGGTGTTTCTTGGTAGCAAATTAAAATGGACCCGGCCTACTGCAGGAGCATTGCAACCAAGGGATCGCAAGCTTTTTGAGAAGCCTGTTTCCGGAAAACGCGTGCGAGGCTTGCTTGCAAATACAATGCTGAGCTGACGAAATGTTGGAGTAAGCAAACCAAGAGATGCGTCATCTGAAGCCTTTTAAGAAACCCTTCTCCAAGGAATTTCTTCTTCCTCTGAAATTCTCTGGAAGTGAGCCAAATGTGTGGAAAAAAAGATACCGTGAATTACAATTGCACGCGCCACCTGTCTTTTGCCGTGACTTCACGGGAGTCACAGCACAGTATACGTATACTGTGGTCACACATAGGGTTACCAGACGTCCTAATTTATCAGGACAAGGCCGTTTTTTTCAACCAAAATCCTGATTTTTTCAACTAGGTCTCTGGTAACCCTAGTCACATGCTCTTGTTATGGCTTGGTTACAACTTTATTTTATTTATTTATTTATTTATTTTTAACATTTTAAGTACATATCAGACCGGCATCTTCCCTCGCATTGAATGAAATGCACAATTCCTTTACTTCATTTACATATATACATTTGTATAAATGCGTTGTATTAGTAAACACTATTATTGGACGCAAGAGCAGTTTTCAATGGCTTAGCCATCATCATTACCTGCTGTTGGGAAGCCAGAAAACGACTACCTACCATTCATACATTAAATACGAGTACATACCTACATACTATTCATATATTTTATTAATCCTTGCATTTGATTGTGTGAATGAAAAAATGTTCTATGTTTGTTGTAGTTATTCTCCGACATGAGACCGAGAACATGTTTAGCAAATAATCACGAAACGTATCTTGCGAAATGCATGCATGGAATTGAAATTGGACTCGTGTATGAAAGAAGCTGATATAGCCTTTTTGACGTACATTACATGTTCGCCACCACCTCCAAATTTTTGGAGAGCAGGACGATTCAGTAGAGAAGATGCAGATTGCCGGGAGCTCTTCTCGAACACACCCTTTACATTAAAAAAAAGAAGTGTAGGGGGATGTGTCCCCTTGTTTCCCCGGCGGCGACTCCCGTGCTCCCGTTGGTCCTAATAGCAAGTTCGCGGCGCGGCGGTCTTGCGTGTCGTCTTTCAAGAGCGCTTCCCTGCGTCACAGTTCGTGGTTGGCGGCGCGCTCGACCTCCGGGCTCCTCCGAGGCTTCTCAGAAATCTTGCCCAGGGTCACGATCGCATCCTCGACCACATGCATATCTTGCCATGAGACACTGTTTCGAAGTTCATTTATTCAGTTACTTCAAACTCGGAAGAAGAACAAGGTAATACGACATTTCAGAATAAATTTAACAAAACGAAAAGTGGTTTGAATTACGTATGTTGGTGAGAATTCTGTACTAAATTAAACATACAGGAGAGAAATTCTTCTTGGGTTTTCTAATTGTTGGTATTTGTGTAGTAACTCATGAGAACAAAATCAGATTTTTTAAATTTAAATCGGATTATTTTTATGACTTTTTAGAAATTATTTTTCCGAAGTGATCTCGAATTCTGGGATAAAATCTTCCAAGAAAGTGTTATGAAGAAATTATACTTTTTTAAGTTATTAATTTTTATTTCAAAAATTCCCACGCATACAATCAGTGAACATTTTAACTCGGATTTCCTCCACTGGTTTTCTATTCAGCAGGAAAAAATCGAGTTGGAAACCGGTAGAAAAATTCTCGTTTTAGGTGAGAATCATTAATTAAATAGTTTTAATTCATTTCGCTGTGAGGCCCGTTTTACAATCTTACTGGGCTCTGTAGATGGGTTAAGATGAGAAATCGTGAAACCGCAGGGAAAACCATTTCAGATGACTAGCGGTCACCCGGTCGAAATTCGTCGTCGAAATCATATTCTAGTGAATATGAATAAAAATTGTATTTAAGGCAACACCTTATTTGTACTCGCGGAAATAATTTTAAATAAATCATACTCATCCTATTTAGATTAATGCCGTGATAATGTTGCATGACAAGACGCTTGGTTTTCAATCTGAGAACCAACACAGTGGTTGCAACTAAGCACTTTTGTAAGCAGCTGCTGACGGTGCAATGCCACCATGCATTCGAAGGTATGCGTTTGTCAAGGAAATTTCACTGCAATGCCCTTCGTTTAGACGAATATTTAGTAATCGCATTATGATAAGTGCACCATTTGTCTTCGAAAAAGAGAGGGAGGGAGTTAGTGATAATCGCGCACAAGTTGTGGGTGTTTTGATAACATTTTCTCGGACCTAATTATCAATGTTTTTAAAGAATCGTTGATTGTATTGTCTGTATGACACGAATGAACTATCTTCCAACCTATTGTTGTTTGTTAGTGGAAACAAAGAATATTTTATTGCTCAAAATAAGCATGTTGTGGACTCTTAAGCAACAATTCACATACTCGTTAATTATGTCCGTTCCACCAAGAAAGGTTAGGTGTAGTTCGGTAGATTATTATCGTACTTTAAGTTTAATAATGAGGTCATTTAACTAATAACTGGTGGCCCTTGTTAAGTGTAATACGTTTAAACATCTTTAGGTATTAACGTACGTATTTTTATCTATAGTGCAGCATAATTTCTGCCAAAACCATGTGTGGTCCCTATTCTGACGTCTACTTTTTACTTTCTCGCCACGGAGTAGAGAAAGTCATGTAATGCTGCGCGAAAAACGGCTGATTTTCGGCGTAAGAAGTCTTATTACAGGGTAACGAAAAAGTTGATAAATACAGTTTCTAAATTTAGAAACAAAAATCCTCCAAGCATGTGGTGTAGCCAGAATCCATGTTTTGCAGGTCCTTGGTACCAAAATATCGAATGACGGAAAAATGTCCGCCTCCGTCCGTCTGTGAACAACGCTAGCGGCTAAACCGTTCAGCCGATTTTTTTCTAAAATTGATATTCCCCAATCGATATGGCTGATGTCCCGTTGAACTGATAACCGGTATTTTAATTTTGGGGGGAACTTTACATGAAGCCCTTGGGACATTTTCCAAATAAAAAAAAATCCTCCATCGTTTTTGATTAAATTTTGTTGTTGTTGGATAGTGTAAAAGACGTTTAAGAAAGTGGTGCAGTTCTCATGTTCGTTGAAGACCCTGATTTTTCGTAAATTTCAAAAGTTCAATTTTTTTCGGAGTCTTCCTACAACTACAATGATGAAGATAAAGATCTTTCTCTCAATGAAATGTGTTGTTTAAAGATAGATTTTAAAATAAGACTATGTACAATTTTTCGAAAACTTGAGTACTTTTCGCGTAATTTTGCGTGAAAATGCGAGGGAGAATGTACGTGCTGTTTTAGCACCAGTAGTTTTATCCTGCAACGTGCGAGTCAGTTTTAATAATAATAGTTATTAATGCACTGAAGGTGTTGTGAGGGTTCTAATGATCGAGCGGTGACAAAAGCCCCGGGTCCTCTGGCTAGAGATCAATAGAACCAGTCAATGCCCCTTGTACATTCAAGATTTTATTTTTTTTATCTAATTTTAATAATTCTTATTTACTAATTAACGTGATGTTAACTTGTCATGTTGTCTTTTCATATTTCCTTTCCGTAATTCCTTCCATAAGAGATCACGCAGCATCATTCAACTATTTTCAAATTTCTCTTGTAACCGAGATCCTCTCGATCCAAGTTATGCAGTCTACATCGGGCTCCGTATTGAAGACAATAAAAAGCAACAACTTATCAATAAAAAATAAAAGGATTATAGTTTTTTGAAAAATAATAGACAGTGCATTCGTGAGTGGATCAGTGTCCCTGATGAAATGACTCGCTTTGGAACGGCACGTCGCCCCGATCTGCGCGCTTGGGCAAGACCTTTCGCAGATATCTCATGCTTGCAGAGTGCCCCGCTTCTTCGTTTGTTTCGACAGTGATATGACGTCGGTTGCACGTCATTGGCATTTCCGCTGCCTTCTTGCTTTGCTTTGCCTTGCTTTGCCTTTCCCCACGAGAGGTTTTGGTGCCGAAACGTTCGCTTCCGTGTGTCGGTGCCAAACTTGGAGTGCCGAAGCAGGCGGAATCGCGCCTTGTTGTCCTGCGTGGTTGTCAAAGAGGTGGCGCCGCCTGTGATAATTGGGAGCGCGCCGCGTCGTCGCGCCTCGCCGCAGTGATAAGGAGGGATCTGATGCGAGGAGCAGACGGTATCATTCAGAGAAAGGAAGTAGACGAGATAAGCGACCGAGAAAATTTACGCAAATGCTATCGTTTTTGTTCCTCTTCGTAGACTTTGAACTTGGCAGTAAAATTTGGTTCAGTATGAAAAAAAAAAGTCCCTTTGTTAGTATTTTTTGTCATGCAATAAACGTCTTGTACATTGAAAATCGCATTTGAGTGTTATTCGTTAAAAAAATCAATACTACTTTTAAATTAATCTTAGGGTTTTCACTATATTGTGATTGTAAAACATGATAAAATCGATTTTTTTTGTCAGAAATATTTTATTTGTTCTGATATTTCCGTACAATTGCAAATGTGCCTCAGTCAAATAGTGACATTGTAATAATACTTATGCCTATTCTGTATACATGTTCACATGTTCTTTATTCGAAGTAAAACGGTGAGTTACGTACTGACTGAGATGAGCATTTGTTCCTTCTTTAGTTATTTCTTTTCCTTCGTACAGAGTGTATTTTTTTACGAAAAATGTAATTTTCATATTTCTTGTTTATAAATAAGAACCTTCAAAATGATAATTTATTTTAAATTTATGGTGTACAATTGAAAATCGTACGTTTTCATGAAATTACACTCTAATAAACGATATAGAAGTAAGTACACGTGTAACGACGATACGTGTGTAGGTTTCCCCGTTCAGTGTTCCAGGGATAATTGTAGAGAAATACCTGTCAACATACTGTATCGATTCTCGATTTATGAAACGCGGATTTTAAAATCAACTCTTTTCGAAATGATAATGGTGAAAAATGCAGTTGTGTAAAGGACAGAGTGTGGAGTGTGGCTCCCTAGGATTTGTTGGGGTTCGTCTCCTCTTGTTACGGAAGGGAGGAAGCGCCAAATTGAACGAAAATTAAACCTTGTGGAGGTCGACGTGACCACAGTGGCGAGTTTGTTTTTACTGGAGTTGCAAGTTTTGCTCTTTCTTTTGTTTTTATTCGAACTTGCTCATTTAAACCTTTATTTCCTAAGGTTCGTGTGGTTTTTAGTTCTGACTTAATGTGGAATCTGGAATTTGGGCAGTTAGAGTAGAATGATGCGTACCATTCTAATGAAAACTTTAATTAATTATTTTTATTTTTAAGGTAAAAAGGAGTTAAAACTGTATTGTGTGTACGTTTTCTTGAGTTCTGGTATCCATACCCTAACTCTTCAATGTGTAGTATTATGAATATAGATGGAAGCGACGTTTTTGGCAAGAATTGATAAAATATTCGCTCCCGTGGAATTAAAAACTATTCGCGAAGGCAAATCTGCTGCATGTTTTGGCAATTATCCCTTAATGTGCCTCTCGTCTAGAAATCGACTAACAGCCGCGAGAACACGGAGAACGATAATTTAAATTACTACATTCCCCACTGCAAAGTACGTGCTCAGAATGAAATTATATTTATGACCAGAAACCGGACAAGGGCCCATCTGAGCATTCGTCCAAAGGATCAGGGAAACTAGACGAAAAACCTGATCGAGATGCGATTGATTAATTGATTGTAAGCGATTCCGGGCGCCTCGACTACTATGATCATTAGTCTCGTAAGTGTAGTGCGTGTTATTTTTCTGGGGAGGTGGCGATGGTCTTCCCCCGGTGGATGGCCAGATTCGGCGCCGACCTACCGTCGGCTAACGGGGTTTCCCCAACTAGGTATCTCCTACCAGCGGGGCACCGCTCCATCCGGGACAAGTTCTAAGTCCCCGACCGGTCTCCCGGCATGTGTGGTAGTGTAGTGTATGTTTGTATGTGTGTGTAAGGGGTGAGGATAGGATAAAGAAGTGGAAGGAAAGATCGCGCGCATCCGTGGCCCGTTTGTTAGGGTACTGCTCCGGCATTTGCCTGGTGTTGATCGGAGGAACCACGGAAAACTACCGATCAGAGCAACCGGCCGCTAGAATTCTCCTCCAGGCGGCGACTGAATTCAAGTGTCGAAAATCCTGCCGCCGTCCAGACTCGAACCTAGGACCTGCGGGTCAGAGGGGCGGCAGTGACATTAGTTGATGCACTGAGCTACCGCTCCCGGTTTGATCGAGAATCGGGTCTTTGGCACAAAAGCTAAGATAAAGGCGCACAATACAGACACAGTTACAGACATGTTTAATATTTTAGAATCATATAGTAAAAATGGGAACTAATACATAAAATATTGTTGTTAAAATGAATTTTACTTCCCTTTTTAAGGCTCTATATACGTACTCTCTAACTGTATAGAAACAGTTGAATCGCTTGGTGCAGATACCCCTAATGTCCACTCTCCACGATTTTTCGGAAGGAAAACGCTGATTTACCTTACACCCGATTCTGCACCAAACGAAAACTTTAATCAGATGTTGCACCCACAGTTCGAGGCGGACAAGAGGAGTTTTTGTATCAATCGATGGCGTCTACATAACGTGTGATCAACATATCTCAAAATCGGTAAAAAATGGACATGGAATGGAGGGGTTTCTGTACCAAGCGATCCAGTTATGACGCAGAAACGTTCTTACTTGGCACTTGTTAACCAAGTGGCCGCGCAAATGAAGGTTATGTGGCTCCGTGGGTTGAGAGCTCGCATAACGACTGGAGTTTCTCGTAGCTTGAGTATCAGCTAACGAATTTTGATCGAATTACCAAACTATTTTTAGCGCTGGAGTGGCGTACTACATAGGTTGTGCCATGATCCGTATCCCAAAATTGCAATGAAGTATGTAAAGTACTGAAGAGTGGTTCAAAGCAGGTTGATTTAATATTTAAATTCTATTGAGCAATTTCCAATATTGCAATCGGGTTGTTGTTGCCCAGTGTGATAGTAAACGTAGCTGAGCAACGCGAATTTTCCCATTGGTCAAATGTTTTCTTAGGTAACCCCCTGGATTTTGATGCGTAACACGCTGATGTAGCGGCGACCCCTGCAATTGGAAAGCCTCTTTAATATTAGTTTATTATCCTCCAACTAGTTTGGTTTTTCAGTTTTTGGTGGTACATAGCTCAAAATTAATAGATATTAGGAAGATATTGAGCTGATATATTGGCAGCGCGCAAGAACAGAAACACATTTCAAAGTCAAGAATTGTCATTTTGCCGGAAAACAGTTTTATTTTGTGCAGAATCATTATTTTGCTGCCAAAGACAAGTGTTTGATTATATATAAAGTGACGGTTTTGTGATCTATGCGACATTTTTAATTGTAAAAGACTAATTTTAAACATATTTCTTGATTGAACTAGTTGAGCTACAACATCACCTGCTTTCTCGCATTAGTAACGGTTACATAATATTTTAATACCGCTATTTCTGTCTGTATTAACACATCCCAGCAATGATTTCCAGAGCTCATTACCAACCGTAGCACATGAGATGCGAAAACTAATGATTTTAAAGATAATATAGTAACACAAATCCGAGAATCTAAAACTGCCTTCCCAAATTATCGCCCAAGAATGAGAAGTCATATTATGAATTTCAATGTGCCATGTTGCGGCGTGTTTATTGTCTCTCCAGCCTCTTCAGCTAAAGAAGCATGGGCAATTCAAATTTGGAATTTCGAATATTTGCAAAAACACGCGAAAATACTAATTTTTATAAAAATGTACCTGACATTTGATTACAAATTCCATTTTTGAAGAACAGATTTCATTAAGCAAAAAATAAATCTTCATCACTATTGTAGTTTTGCGATGTTAAATTTGTGCAATTTTCGAAAATAGAGAGAGTTCACAGAAAACGGGTCGTATATCATCTTTATAAGCGTAATTTGCACTATTCGAGCACGGAAAAATTGAAGCTTATGTTAAGTGCGCTTTTTGCTCAAAATTACGCGGAAACTCACGTTTTCCAAAAAGTATACGTGACCTTTTTTAAAGATAACTCCGAAGAACAGATTTATTAAGAACAAAAACTCCTATTTTCAGAATGGTAGTTGAAGGAAGACGAAAAATATTGGAATTTTGCAACTTTCGAAATTCAAAGATTTCAAGGAACGTGATGTATGAAGAACAGGAGTTGTTCTAGATGAAATTTTTGATCTTTTTTTTTTTTCCCCGTTTTGATGATTTCGTTTTCGGGGTATTGTTAAGGAAACTTTTCCACCAAAAATGTCGTTTTAATTTAACCATTCTAACACGCGCCAGGATTACTCGAGCACGTGGGTGGAACATTTCGTGTTATTATCTGCCTGTTTTAGATAATAAGTTCTCGCTGCGAAATGAGCTTCGTATGCTACGCCTCTCGTCAACAGTTGATCTGTGTTATTAGTAGCGTATCGGTCATATTCTGTGCAGGAGAGAGACGTGCGTATTTATGGGAATCAATTTTTTTCGGCAAAGTTGCGAGGGCTTGAAATACGAGGTGATAGGATAATGATGATGATGATGATGATGATGATGGGTGATCACAAATACAACCATGCCTAAGGAGGACTCGAATCTGCAGCCCCCTTGACGTAAACGATGGCTGCCGCAACCGCCTGCGCCACGGGGCCGGCATTATCATTATTATTATTATTATTATTATTATTATTATTATTATTATTATTATTGTTTACACATTGCTGGTTCACTGGAAAACCTGGTTTTAAATAACAACGGGCTTTTGCCAAGTGGGTTATTTGCTATTTATGTAAGAATCTGCATTTAGAAAGTTCCGCACATTGCGGCAATTATATAAGATGACAGACTTCGGCATCAATTTTAAAAGCCTTAAAGGGATATCAAGTGTTTTAAGCTTTTCTTTGACGTGTTTTTCTATAAGGCCATTATTGGAGATAATTATTGGGAGAATGAAAACCTGGTCATGATTCCATTGATCTTTGATGTGATGTGCCAGATCGCTGTACGTCCTTATTTTTTTCCGAGAATGCTTTGTGCAGGTTCCTGAAGGAAGATACTGCAACATCAATAAGAAAAGTAGTTTTTGGACCTTGAGAGTTATCACTAGGGAACGGATTTCCATGTAATTACATGTTTTTACAGAAACTAGATACTCTCATTCAATTATATTTTTTAGAGTTAACAAGACATTCTGAATTAATTATAACTATTTTTATTTTACATATTTTTACATATTTTGGCATAATTACATATTTTTACATATTTTACCTATTACGACAGATTCCATACAGATTTCGCTACATTTTAATATATTTATAAGTCGAAACGGAACATTTCAGATGCGCGTTTGCAATATTTGTTACGGAATCATCGTTCTTACAAATCAAATGTAATGCTTTTATTACCACCATATTTCCGCAATGAATTGCCCTCCCCCCTCCTACCGCTTACTGCGAACTTGAGTCAAGGATGAGCGGACGTTTATGGACAAAAGTAATTTCAACCACGTACTTTCTCATATTTCAAACAGCAAATTCGTTACTCATCGAAAACTAACAAATACTTTTTACAGAAAATTGTCTTACCGCGTTGTTCAATTTGGAGGGTGGGATATTTACCCTTTAACTCTCTTGCCTGGGATCCATCTCTCGCAACACGGCACTACTATTTACTTGTACACCGGCTCCCCGTAAACATGGTAATATATACTATGAACGTATTTTATATTTCGAATAAAATTCTTGTATGTAGTGAAACCTAGTGTACAATTACTTCAGTAGAGATAGAACCATAGACAAAATTCTTTACGCTGTGATATAACCTACTTTCAGTCACTCCAAATCCTTAATAAATGATCGGCGACGTTCTATGGTCGGAAAATGCTTGTAGAGAACAATTTTAAACACAATAATGAATTTTTATTTTACATATTTTCTATTTTTCTACATGTTTTGGAAAAAATAAGTACATATATGTACATATTTTGCATTTTTTATTACAATAAATTCCGTTCCCTAGTTATCACAATATCTGGCCTGTTATGTTCTAGAGTCTTCTGCGTCAAAACTGTGCGATCGAAATGATCGAAATAAATTCTGGCCTTTTCATTTTCCAACACAGGTCCAGGTTTGTACGTGTAGTAAGGGGGCATGCTGATCACTAAATTTATGGTTGGTTGCAATTTGTTGGTGTATAATGGAAGCGATCTGGTTATGGCGCATTGTGCAATCTGCCTGTGCGAGGGTTGCACATCCTGAAATGAATTTATCTATATTTTCCGTCCACACGTTTCATCCGCTATTATCCTCCACGTTTCAACTACTATTATCTTCCCGTTCAATAAACCAGGAGAAGATCCACAAAATCCATCCAATTATAGACCGATAAGTTTACTTCCAACTCTTGGCAAATTATTCGAGAAATTAATATATACGCGTTTAAACAAATATATATCAGAAATAAAGGCTATACCTAATACTCAATTCGGGATTTAGAAACAGACTCAACAACGCACCAACTCCTGAGACTTTTAAGAGTTCATGGCTAATGCATTTCATCAACACAAACACACATTAGCAATATTTCTTGACATTGAAAAGGCATTTGACAAAATGTGGCACCCCGGACTACTATTTAAACTACAACGCCTAGGTACACCAAACTACCTCTATAAAATTATCGACAGCTTTCTAGTAGATCGTCATTTCCTCGTAAGAATCAATTCTACGTATTCTTGTCAATGTCAAACTAGTGCCGGTGTCCCTCAAAGGTCATGCCTATCACCCTTACTTTTCAGCATATTCTTATCGGATATCCCAAAGCCAGCCGATTCAGAAATCGCTATATTCGCAGACGATACCGCTTTATTCACAGCCCACGAGGATATACTTTGCGCTTACGACAACCTTCAGAATGACTTAACAACTTACATCACCTGGTCTGAACAGTGGAGAATCAAAATAAACTCTCATAAATCCCAAGCAAAAGTCTTCACACTTCGAAGACCACCGACTCCGCCCCCCCTTAAAATTCAAAATTCAATAATATAATGGCTCCCCAAACAAACTTCAGTTACACATTTAGGACTAATGCTCGATTCGAAATTAACGTGGAAAGATCACATCAAAACAATTACAAATAAAACTTACGCAAAAATTGCTAAACTGTATCCTCTACTAAACTCTAAATCGGCTCTTAAGTATTGAATGTGGAACCTCAATTTATAAATCGATATTACGACCAATAATCACGTATGCTTGCCCAATTTGGTGTAACGCAGCAAAAACACATATTGAAAACTGCAAATCATTCAAAATAAATGCTTAAGAAAAATAACTAAGGCTCCCTGGTTTATTAGTACCAAGCAACTTCACAGAGAATTACGAATAGTCAATACAAGAATAATACTAAAATCCTCTCAAAAGTTTTTCGATATTCATTCAGGATCTCCAGCCACGCCCATCTTCAAACTTGGCAAAAACTACCCAAAACCAAACAGAATATGCTCACGATTTCCAAAGGATAAATTCAGACCTCCATAAATATTCAACGGCATTAGTTCCCAACATCTATTAATATAACATATTAAATCACAAATTTTATTTAAAGACGATTCTGAGTATAAATTCCCCATCAGTATACTCTATTTTGAAAATTATACACTGAAAACAGCCTGTAACAATCAGGACAATTAGCGTAAGAAGGAATGACAAATCATTATGTTGTAAAATGTTAACATCCCTGAAAGGCAGAAATGCCGAACAGGTGGAAATAAATTTTAAAAAAAAATTTTTTTAAAGTTTTATCTGCGACATTTATCAGATTGGATCTTGGGATCTTTTTGAACTTGTTTTCTGTAGTTTCGGGTGAGAATAACTTCATCTTGAATGGCTCGCACGAAACCCTCGGTTTCAGCATATAAATCGCCATCTGCTAGCAAGGTTGAGGAGTCTGTGCATGAATCGTGGAAGGCGTGAAAGATCGTACCATGAATTTATTTTTCTGACCACTGGTCTTGCTTTTGTTTTTCTGTTTGAAAGGTAGTTTCTTGAAGAAAGTCCTGGTTCAGACGTAGAGGGTTACGATTTTTATCTGCTGACACAAATGCTTTATGTGTGAATGACAATTTTTATTTATTGAGAAAGTATTCTCTGAGTGAAGTGATTTGTTTTGAGTGTAGTTCCTGGATGTCAATTATGCCTCTCCTTCCCAAGCTTCTTGGCAGCATAGACCTCTATACATAATTTTGGGTGATGCTTTTTATATTTTGTCATTTTATTATTATTATTATTATTATTATTATTATTTTATTATTATTATTATTTGAATTTGTCAATTCGTAATATTGTCATTTAAGATTAAAAGTATTGGTAAAAAAGTACTGTATGATGAGAAAAAACTCAATAATTGAGGCAGATAAATATTAGCAATAAACTATCTGTGAAATTGCGGTATCTACCACAATAGTATTAAATGTAATTTTAATAGACACGTGTTTCGGGAACACTCTTCCCATCTTCAGTGGTTCCAAGTAACACAGATTAAACGCATAATTTCATGGAAAGTCGTCAAAGTGTGACACCATTTTGATCGTACACTGTACGAAAGTAGACTGAGGCAGTCTACTTTCGTACTAGACGGAAGACAGTGGGAAGAGTGTTCCCGAAACACATTTTTGGCTATATGTAATCATATTAAAATTATATTTAATACTATTGTGGTAGATACCGCAATTTCCCAGATAGTTTATCATCACCACAAAATCTCTGCTGTCACCACAGAATTTATTGAAGAAATATTAGCAAGACAAATAGTTATATTGAAACTGATAAGATTTCTGGTGTGCCGTTCCCAACAGGACACCAGAGTTAAAGGTACGTTGTGCTGCCATTTGTCAAATTTCAACTACCACTTATCTCCAAACGTTGAGCATAACGAAAAAAGTAACTAAATTATTTTTGGAAATTTTATGCAGAATGTTGTGGCAAATTAATTTTTTGACCTCTGCTAAAAAAACCAACAAAAATGTTACTTGTTTTTTTGTTATAATTCAAGTTCCAACGGACGTTTTTGGCAAACTTGAGATTCTTAAACAGCCCCGTGAAAAAAAAAGCCAACAATGAAAACTTTGAGTTTATTTTAGAAGCATCCCTTTGAGCACATGATGACCTGGACCATTTTGTTGGTGAGGCTTGTCGGAGGAGCGCATTGTGGGAGGGCGTGGCGACGCCGTTGCATAGGCCTCCAGCCTGCGCAACGAGGCAGAGGAGCGCGCCTGCTTGGTATGCGGCGATGGGGGTTCCTCATTGGGCTGCTTGTTGCGCTCTTAATTTGTCGCTGGCTCCCCCTTCGTGGAACGCAAGGACGTTGCAATGGACGCTCTTAACATTTCAATACCACTTCCAGTAAGGAGTGTTTTTTTGGTCAGCTTCGCCAGTAGTTTTCCGCGTTGTTTTTAACAGATGCATGCGATATGAGAAGTTAGTATGAATACTAACGTGTAAACAGGAAGTAGATTTGTAAGCAGAAGTCTGTAAAAATACATACAGACTAGTATTTCCCCTCTATATATTCATGAATATGAACGCCGTTGTTCGTGAACGATAGATATGATTAGGAAAACTGCATAGCGACAGGGTCGTGCGAAGGAAAATGAAAAGCGCTGTAGAAATAGAGGAGCAGTGTTAAAGGTTTGTGCTCGCAAGTTCGCGAGCGAAAAAATGTCAGAAGACCGTCGCCAATCATCTGTTTTCTCTCACTCTCGTTGAGATGTTATGGAGCAACAGCGTCTTCCGAAGTAACATAATGCCGCACAGTGTGTGATGAGTACGTGGCTTTCTTATAGTTGCAAATGCCTGTTATGGCGTTGAAGTGCTGCAGTATTTTGTTGAGAAGATTCTCCACTTTCCTTGGGGCCGACGGCGTTTCGCCTTCGGAGTGAGTGGGCGTGACGGGGCCCGAAGCCTGCCCGCATGTTGAGCGCCTGATGTCTGTGGCGGGGCGCCCCCGAGAGAGAGAGAGTGTGTGTGAGTCAGCGCCGCGAGGCCTTGGGGGAACCCTGGCCTGGCCGCCCACTCGTCCCCCGACGAACTCTCGCACGCTGCGCTCTGTTGCCCTCATCCAGCATCGCCCTTTCGGTAGAGCCCCCTGGTTCATTTCCAATAAGCAATTACGCCACGAACCTAACCTAAATCCCATCGCACATCACATAGCCTTTCTCGTCAATAATTTCTATTCTATCCTACCCTTTATTAATGAAGATAGACATATTAATATTGGAAAATAATATGAACACTCAACCAAAATAAAATAAATAGATATCCTATCCTTTCTCTTCTGAACATTTTGCAAATCTTAATTTTTAGAGGTGCTCGGTGAGGCCCTTCGTCAATTGTAGTTTATATTTAGTTTATAAGAAATTAGATGTGAATCAATCCTATACGAAATAAAGGTAAAAAGTAGAGCGCCCCGGGTGACTTCCTGTCTAAGTGCTCCCATTGAGGAAAGTCTTTCTTCATTCGAAGCCACGGACGTGGGAGGCCTGTGCTTGAGGAAGTGCTTGCGACTGTCTGACGTGGGCCGCGACACGGACTCGGGCACGAACAGGCAGCGTTGGCATGCGCAGGTCGATAGTGCTGTCGATTGCAATAGCGCTTCGTCGTTCATGAACTCCCATTTGGATCAGTGATACCCCAAAAAAATAATAAATCGGAAAATCGAGTGCATTCCAGAGAGAAACTTGTGCAAATGCGTCGCTCTTCCAACGCTCCATTTTCCTGTTCTCGTTAGCTTATCGGACACTCGCACTTTCTTGAGTGCCAGGGAAGATCCGTTACGCTTGCAAGGCCACCCAATATTTGTGAAGTAATATTTCGTTTGTAGTAATTAAGCTAGTGAATTATTAATGACTACAATAGTTCCTTAGATATTAGGTAGCGAATAACATGCCTTGAGGCAATAAAATGTCGAAAATGTAAATTGCGTCAGCGTTTCCCTTATTCAAATGTGATGTGTCCGAAGAGGCCCATCACCCTTAAGATTCTTTTTGGTACCCGCCTCCCTCGTATATGAATTCACGTTGATCTTTCCCAACGAGACCCTTTCCGCTCTAAATTGTGCAATATCCGCTTACAATATGAATTGCGGACACACGAAGCTCCTACTTTCACCGTAAAAGTTCGTGGTCTTGCCAACAAGTGCGAAAAAATGAATGAAATGTACTTTCAAATGGATTGCTCTTCATACATTGAGCTTTAAATTTTCCGGTTTATTAATAAAGTGGCCTGGTTAATTTTATTAAATCGAATCTTAGTTTTTTGAAGTTCAAGTACGAAATTGTTAGGCTGTTAGTTCACTTGCATTCTCGGGCGATAATTTTCGACGGGGTAGATCCATGTAGCAACTACCGTAGCCTCTCAGGACAGTGCGATTGCTTTGTAGGTAAAGTGTGTTTGGTGCTTCCGTGTTCTGACTTTCGCCTTGGAAAGTACTTGAGTTGTCACCGAATGGCTAAAGAGTGCATGACGTTCAAGAAATGTGTGTGCTCGTGGCAGTGCCAGCTCGTGTAGGAAACTGCAGAAAAGGCAGTGCGAGACCTTTCCCCGATTCCATTTCAGGAAACGTGTCGCTGCTTAGTAGGAGAGAAAATCCGCCTCTCAATTTCATTAAATAACCTAAAAATGTTTCGTGAAGGAAAGTATTTCGTTCTTATCAAGCTTGAAATTTGTTATCTTCATAAGAAATAAAACGGCTGCTTTTGTCATTGCCAATCTCAACGTGAGTCCCTTTCGGTGGCTCATCCTTCTCTGTAATAGGAAACGTTTCGAAAGTTAATTACTTGGCAACAACCTCAAAGAGGATTTCGTTCTCAGATGCAATGTGGAGGGATCTAATCTGACATTCACGGGTCTTTATGGAAGGGCCTGCCACATAGAACTCCAATCGGTTCGATATTGAAATTGTGACGGCTGTACTTTGTGAAAAAATAAAAGTAGCTAGTAATTTTACCACTAATTATTTTTTAATGATATGTCACCTTTAATAGATTCTGTTCCACTGATCTATCGAGGTTTGAATGCTAAAAAGTGTTTCAGTACAACGAAGAATGCTCACTACGGAACGATTTCTTTCGTTTAGACAGCGTTCTATTTCAATAGCATTATGTTAAACTAACATGTTTATAAAAATATTTCTTTGCTCGTGGCAGTCTGCGTTTCGCCAAGTGTAATATTCTCTGCTTCAATACGAAATAAACCTCTCCATGCCATTGGCAGTAGTCTTAGACTAGTTTCGTGCAAGGAGGAAAGTGTTTCAGTATTTGCCTGCAGACACGCGCGCGCCCAGCTGCCTGTGTATGCACCTCCGGATGTTGTGAAGGACAACATGCTTCCAGGCTCCTTCTTGTGTGGTAGCGTCAACTTGTTAAATCTGAGGCGAAGAACAAGTATTAAAATACAAATTGGTATGAGTTGTGGAAAGCTAAATGTTTCAAGACTGTTCGGAATTCTGAAAATCGAGAATGTTTCAGAGTTAAACCTTCAACTGTCATAAATGTTGGTTCCTTGTTTCGTCGCGAGTGTATTTTGCGGGGCAGCCGTACTGGACTCGTAGGATGCCGAGTCTTGAAATCTTTCGCATTATCCTGCATCAGGGCTAAACGTGATAACTTGGGTTCGGACTTTCGGGGTACATTTTTCCCTGGAAAAAAAAAAGAAAAGAAAAAAAGACAAAAAGGAAAGAAAGAAAAAAAAGCATCTCGCGCTGAAAATCGCAGCTCTGGTAGCGCCTCGTAATTATATGCGACCTGATTTCAATGAAAATGCACATTATCGTCGTGTAATCAGAAAGTATTCTCACTTGGTGTGTGCACGAAATACTCAATATACAATTATTAAAACTTGATATCATGATGCATGTTTTGTCTTCTCTTAACAGAAAATTTCTGTAAATTGCCAATTTGTATATCTTGATTAAAACGTTTACCGTTACTCAGTTTATTCATTAATTTTGATTAATAATCTCTTAATTTATTTAATTAATTTTGCAATGTGTGTTTCTGTTTAAGAGGTTCGTTGTAGCTAAAATGTATTTTCTGCATCTGGATGATGCAGATGTTTAGTAGGAAATTCGCAGTTGTTTCGAGTATAGCGTGCCGTCGACTCCGCTGATGAACTGACGCGCGTGACTTGAACTCGCACAAGTCACAGACGGGGCTTCCCCTGCTGATGTGACCCAGACAGAAAGCGAAAAAGAAAGGAACTTCCATTGTACTATCTCTTATACGGAAGCATATATGAAGTAATAAATGAACTGCAGAGATAGTTTTGTAAGGATTCGGCAGAAACTCGTATTGTAGGTCCCTGATACAGAAAAAGTGGATAAAATTCTTCCAATTGTAGGGAATCACTTCCTCTGACACGTTTTTTTTATTTTGTTTATTTAAAGTCGCTTTTTAATAACAAAGGTCATCAGCGACCACAATGAAGACCATCAATGTATTAAGTATCACATTTAGATTTCACACATTAAGTATCCACAATTCATTAAGTTTACACAATTAAATATCAATCGAATTAAGTATACATCTCATTACAGATTATATTATGACAATTTATAACATTATAACACTATTTTCCCTCATAATTGCATTACATCAATTTGCTAATCAAAATTATTAACATCAAATTTTATATTATATTTCCTTACTTAAGTTAACAATTTCTAACAACCTCAGTGCTTTAGCACACCAGTCTGCAGAGCTGAGCAATTTATGTTAGTTTCTAGTTTCAGTAGGTTTCTTTCCTTAGCTATACCGGGGCATTCTAGGATAATGTGTTGTGTAGATATTACCGCACCACATTTAGGGCATGGTTCTGGGTCGGATTTTTTTAATATATAACAATATTTCATATTAAAATGACCAATCCGTAGTCTTGTGATAATGCCTTGCTTTCTTCTTTTAAGGCAAATTTTCGGCAGGGCTGGTTCCAGTACGGAGTCTGACACGTTGTGAAGTCAGATTTCACAAATTGTTTACGATAAAACTGTACACCTGTCCCTCCGTCCGTCTGTCTGTCGGTCCGTCCGTCCGTCCGTCCGTCCGTCAACACACATCCTTCAACTATTAGTAGGATTTCCCGCCCAAAATTAATATTCTCCGTCGATCTATTTATTTATTTATTTAGTAAAAAACTGTATGTGACGTATGGGGGAGAAAATCATCTGCGCACGCTTTCTTGAGTTGATTGCTTTCTTGAGTTCCTTGACGCTGATCTGGCTTGACCCAAAGCTCAGCGATTTTGAAAAAAATTCTTTAAATTTTAGGTTAGTTTACATGAAGCCCCATGACAAAATTTTCTCAAAAACTGCTCCAAAATTGTCTCAAAAATGACTCCAATTTTTTTCTGTAAAAATTTTGAACGGATAGTGCTAAATACCCTGTTTAAGATTACTTAAATGCATGTTGTGTATTCTTTCGAATTTTCAAAAATTACAAAAATTTAATTTTTTGATGTCTCCCACGATGTTATATATTTACATTACCAGTGATTTGTGTACATTAATGCGTTTTTGAGTGCAAGTGCTTCAAACGATCTCTTTTAAAGTTTTCCAGAACTCTTAAACTCTTTCTGGCTGACGAAATAATTGCAGATTCCCACCGCAGGCGCTTCGTTTGAATTAGTTTGAACTTTTGCAAGTGATGGCTGAAGTGTTAGTAGGACAGAAATTGTAATTATGTAATATTACGAAACCGTTCCCAATAATGCGAGAAAGTATGTGCTGTTGTAGCACTAGTAGTTTTGATACGACGTTTACTACTAATGGTTGTGTTCAAACGTGGTTCACCGGGAGCGGTAGCTCAGTGCATCAATTGATGCCACTGCAGCGCCTCTGACCGGGAGGTCCTAGGTTCGAGTCCTGACGGCACAGTGGGCTAACTCGGTCCGAAACCTGGACATAGACGGAAAATGTATACAGACCTCAACAAAACTAGGCCCTATTAGGTTTTTGGGGTCGCTGATTACGAATTTTATGTCAAATTTTAAAAATTCAAAATGGCGGATCCAGTATGGCCGGTCTAAAAATATAAATTCAACGGATTCCTTTGTTTTTAGATATATGGTATTTTCATGTCACTAATCACGAATTAGACGTCAGAATTGAAAAATTTAAAATGGCATATCCAATATGGCGGGGCTAAAAATATAAATTCAGCGTATTCCTGTAAATTTTTGGATATAAGGTATTTTGGTTTGATTGATGAAGCATAAAGTCGTTTGTTGACGGATTCTGATTTTTATTAAACGATGTTCATAAACATGATGGCGCAGAACATTATTACGATCTTTAGTCAAAATCGTAATCATGTTCTTCGCTTACATCTGCGTCGCTTTTGTCCGCGTTATCGTGTTGTAAATCGGCGGAAGGGATTTGCGCTTCATAGAGCAACTCTTGTACCTCGGCAGGTACCTCTTTCTTCTCTGATATTTCCATATGCTGGAAGCTGGATATCAGAGGGTCTGAAGATGCCAAGAGACGATGGAACACGTCGTGCATGGTTTTCTCTCGGGAGTACTTCCGCGTGAAATCTTCCCGGTAACGACGAATGTCTTTGTTCCAAGCCTCCTGCGCATCTTCAGACAACCTCCCGATTGGAAGTGGAGCCGCTTTGACGATCGCGCATCCGTGCAATAGTACGATGTGCGCAGATGTGGGCATCGGGTACCATCCGTACAATTTGACGTACCAATTTGACTGGCCACAAAGAGTTTGAACTTTTGGACGTTGATAGCATACCCACTCGACATCATTTGCAAGATGACTTTGCACTTTGCCATCAATTCCTCGTCGATCCCCAAAATCTTTGCCGGCACGGATACGTCCTCGAAGAAGCGCCTCGCAGTGTTACCGTCATGAGTAGTACCCGATCCCTGTTTAGGCATGTCAATGAGCACACCCAGTTTGTCTTTCATCTCAAACTGAATTTTCGCTTTGCGCACCTCGACATGCTTTTTCTGCTCAGCAGACCGGGCCTGCTGATTTTCAGTAAAAACAAACTACTTTTTCTAATTAATGATTACTTACTTCATTACTAATTAATTAACTATTGCTGCCATGTATTATAAATTAATTAGCGTTATTTGTTAGTAGGTAAAAAGTGGTACTACACAGAGTGCACGTTGCGCTTGACCAATACATCTATGCATGTAACTTTCGGCTGCCACTGGGGAACCGCGGAAAAACGATCGTCAAGTAAATTGGCGTAAACTTGCGCACGCGGTCATTTTGGATCTCATAAGCTACATTATTAAGCGTACCCGAGACTGTTTAGCGAGAGGTTAAAATACAAAAAAATTTTCCGAGACCATTCAGGAAGCGGAGCGACGCGGAGAACATTTTGTAGCCATGATTTTATAAAGCTAACGATGTTTCGGGATGAGGTTAAAATACACTACAGTTTGTAGCCAAAATGCTTGATTAAACGGGTTGCAAATGGCATAAACTTACCTTTTGGGGTGTTTTCCATGGTGTCCAATGTGTGCACCTGGGTCGGATCACAATTTCTTATAAAACTCGCGTCGAAATAACTTACAAGAAAACGGCCGTTTTTCGAACGTGTGTTGTCCGGCGACTGACACGGCCCATAACAAAGAGATTAGTGAGTGGAATGCCACCGGAGCGTTGAACTAGTATACACTAGTGCCATCTAAACACGATTTCCTTGAACTAACGTCGAAACACGGATCTTTTTTTTCCCCTTCGTGTCCAACTTTTCAAGCGAGATACACCACTGTGCGGCGGCAGGATTTTCGACACTAGCTTTTCAGCTAGGTCGAATTCAGTCGCTGTCTGGAGGAGAATTCTAGCGGCCGGCTGCTCCGATCGGTAGTTTTCCGTGGTTTCTCCGATCAACACCAGGCGAATGCCGGAGCAGTACCCTACCGAACGAGCCACGGACCGCGCGCGATCTTTCCTTCCTCTTCCTTTGTCTTCTCCTCTCCCCCTTACACACACACTTACACTAACATGCACTACACTTCCACATATTCCGGGAGACCGGTCGGGAGCTTAGAGCTTGTCCCGGCTTAGGCGGTGCCCCGCTGGTGGGAGAGTCCTGGTTAGGAGGAAACCCCACTAGCCGACGGTAGGTCGGCGCCGGATCTCGCCATCCAGCGGGGGAAGATCACCGCCATCTCACGAGAAAAAGCATGCACTACACTAACGGGACTAATGACCAAAGCAGTTAACGCGCCCGGAAACACGAAAAAACCAACCCAAACGAATCAAACGTGGTTCAAATTTAAGTAGTTAAATGTATTTAGCGACAGACATTCCATTGTGTATAGCAACCAATTCCATTATCAAGACTACTCTTCCATATTCCATTGAACGATATAATAAGAGTAATTCCATTTAAGAAAAAAGTGCCGGATGAATGTAGTGTGCGTAAAGAGTCATCCCAAACTGTCCGAATTCCTTAATATACTTTATACAGAAGGTTATATTGCATAAATGCGTCGGGTGCGGTGGGGCCATCCGCATGGAGGCGCATTGACGCGACACCGGACCGAAGCGAGGAAGGATGTGGGCAGCGATAAGACATGAGAAGTGCTCACTCCCTTTGTGTTTGATTTAGACTCGAATCTCGCATTTTAGGCGCCGAAAATAGGCTCCTGGAAAGCGCATTTATGCTGCATTACTTTTTTTAATTGTCAGTATGAATGATCGTGAAAATAGCTTATTTATTTATTTATTTATTTTTACGTAAAAAAAACAGTTAAAAACTGCGTATGATGTGCTATGGGGAAAAGTGGATTGTGTGCACATTTTCAAAATTCTGTGATCTCCCTACACTAAGTCATATACTACTTAAATTTTGAATTTTGAAAGGGAGAATATGCAATTTATTTTACCTTGTATCCTTTGTTACAATTATAGACTGAAATATTAATGTGACGAAGGCATAGAAATGTAAATGCCAAAACAGGTGTTATGTTTTCACTTGAAATAATTGTATTCGCAGAGAATGATGTTCGTATTTCAACACATGCGACTGGTAGGTGACAAATGTTTTAATTGTCTTTGACTTTTAAAGCAAGGTGCAGTCAACGTATATGTTTTTTTAATACTGTTTTTGTGTCAGTCTAATTTTCTGCTGAAGGTCGCTTTCGCGTGTATTCCCCGTGGTTTCAATTTCGCGGAACTGATATTTTAGGCTCTAGTGGTAAAGTTATAGACACCATAAATGTTTCCTTGATTTCGTATGAAATGTATTCATTATTCATTCTGCGTGTCTTCAACTAAAGAGTAACCATTCGCCTTAAAATGCGTACAAGATCATGTTAGATATATGTAAAAACAAATTCTTGTAGAATGATGCCAGTTATAAACGCAATGTGTGTGGAATAGTTTTCATCGGGCAAAGCTATCTTCACATTATTCAAATTTGTGGGAGAAAAGGAAGGATAAGGGACACCAGAGAAACCAATGTAATTGGAGGTCAGGGATCCTATCCGCTTCTTAGACGAGACGAAAGTTTACTCTGTGTGTGTGTGTGTGTGCGTGTGCGTGTGCGTGTAATGCACAAGTGTTGAAAATAGGGCGCTCTTGACTGCCGTCGTATGGGTGATACATAGATTCAATGCGACTACGCATACTGAGTGTACTGGAAATGCACGCGGTAGCAGCATGCGTGAGCTTTGGATGACGCGCAATAGGAAATTGCCAAAGATAAGTGGTTGTAAGCGTAAATGTGCAGTCAGCGGCATTTGACGTAGAGGCAATGATTTCGATGAACATTAGAATAAGTCAATGGGAAGAGGTGACTTGCACTTGCAATGCCAATATGTGGCAGATTGGAGAACATTCCTTTTGGAATGGTTTACATTCGGTGAAGTTTTGTTACAGTATTTGTTTCAGTTGTTATAATTCAATTGTAAAAACAAATTTTTACTGAAAAATGTGGCATCAATTGAAATGACATTTTTTGGAAGTGTTTTCCATTTCGTTGGAAGAACATTCCCAAGAGGATTAAATACTTTTGAAATTAAACCTTTTATTTGCGATTACAGACGATCAATTTTATTGCTGTTATTATTATTCAAATTATTATTATTATTATTATTATTATTATTATTATTATTATTATTATTTGTAATTGAGTTTCTTATTACCATAACATTGTTTTAAATTATGCTCTGACTGTTCAGAGAATTGACTGCTCACCCTCATCTGGAAAGTGAAAATATTTATAACATTTACATTATGGGCGGTTGCAAGAATAGATGACGATTGTGAAAAGGCAACTTTTTCCTACGTTAGTGTCTTCTTTGAGATCTGGCCTTTGAAGTTATAATGAAATGAGCTGAAGAAGCATTTGCTCTTTTGAGGGAGTATTGACAGCATCGGCCATCTAAAAGTGCGTTCTATTGATGTAACGAAGAGGAAGCGCAGTTGCGAATGCGCGTGCCCAAGGCAGCCCTCCAGCCGGCGCGTCCTGCCGCGCTTATCGCGGCGCGCGAGGCCAGCCCACGAAAGCACGCGCGAGCGCGCCTCTCGAGAGAAAGCCACGCTCAAAAGCGAGGGTTAGTCGCTGTTGTCTGGGCAGAAGAACGGATTGGTGGGATTAGAGCGGCCGAGGAAACTCATTTTGGGCACCTGTCTAGAAAGTAAAGGGCAGTCAACTCCGGTTATAGTGAACTTCTGGGGACTAACATTTTTGGTTCACTATATCCGATGATGTCAAAATTAAATAGAATTTCTCCGTAACGATTAGTTTTGTTAATATAGAGATGCAGCAAAATACAATAACCCGAACTGAAATTTTCTATATATTTATTTGTCCTTTAAAGCAAAGTCCTTGTAAGCAATTATGTTCAGTTGTTTGCTTCGCACGTTTTCATTAGTAATTTCTTTAGATTCTTCTCCAGAGTACGTTCTCTCTCCATACTTGATTCTGCATGGTCCACTGTATTTAAGTACCGTAATGCGTGCCATCTTGACACCCTTGCATGCCTCTTATAGCGTTTTCCATTCGTTGCACTGAAACCCACGCTGGTGCAGGGCATCGCTCCGCAATAGTGCTGCCCCACACGCGTGAAGGGCAGCTACGAATGAAATGGGTTCCGGAACTGAGTTAGTGCTTGTGCGCTACGCAGTGAAATTATACACAGCTGTTCTTCGTCAGTCACACGGATGGAACTCGAAAAATAATAATTTTGAATTATGATCGTCGTTATAATTTTTATGAAGTCTTTTGGTAATTTTACTTAACTCAAAAATTATTAACGTGTGATTTCTTTATTTAAAAACTACGAAAACTTCAAATGCGTTTGAGTCGTAATTTCATATTTCGAGATTTGCCAGATATAGTACACAAGATTTTGAACCGAAAGGCTTCTGTAGAATTGTTTGATAACTGAAAACAATAAAAATATTAACATAAACATTTCCGCTGGTATATGTATGGGCGCGCGAGAAACATTTCTTGGCATATATATTTGAATGATTTTGTAAGAGTCACTATTTTTATTTTCACTTTATTAGTGTTTCGAAATTGAGACGTACCTAAAACACTTTAGTTTCTAAATAGCACAAGATTTGTTAATATGAAGTAATTCAAGATTAAATTTTCGGAGAACACAATCTGATTTTCCGAACTCTTAAATCACAAACATTATTTTAAGACATTTCTTGCACAACATAATATACTCCATCATTCGAAGTATCCCTGCGTGACAGAAGATCCTCAAATGCCTTCACAATTTCACCACGAATCTAAATCAGCATGGATAACTTCCGTACCTAACCTCACAATGGCCCGGTGCACTGCACTGCACTGACACGATCGTCGGTGCAGTTTAATGCGCCCTGGGTCCGTGTCGATGTGCGAATGGAACACGCAGTTCTTTGCACTGGTGCACCCTAGCGGTCGAATGGAACACGAAAGCTGCCCTGAGTGCGCACTAGTGCGGCGAATGGAAAACGCTATTAGTCTGTTGGAACACCGGCCCACTCTCCGAAGGTAACGTACGAGATGCTTTCGGTAGCGGGATGGCGCAAGCGGCTAATGAATCTGATCGTTTTCCCGCGCGGCACGCCGGATAATGCCAGGCTGTGGCTATCGCGTGCTTACTGTCACCTACGTAGAACTCAACCCGCTTTGTCCCGCGGAAAATCAAGTAACACCAAGCTTGCAACTAAGCAAATGCTAAGCAAGACTTCAAAGCAGATAAACGCCTATCACCCACAGAGCCCACCCACAGTTGTAGCCCACAGAGGACACGGCCTTCGTTTCCGCAGCGAAACAGTGTCATAAGGTCATCAGTAAGATGCCCATTCCCAGTCCGCTACCTTCACCTCAGGGGAGACTTCTTCGATTGTGACCTTTGGCCGACGATCTTTTTTCAAGTTGCCGAGTGTTTGAATGTGTGGCACTGAGGCGATATATTCTTTTCCGGGATAGAACTTATTTCCAGGACGTATTTCCTACGTTCACAATAGCCGAGGTTCAGGTTCACTACAATCAAGTTTTCTTACGTTTATTAGTAATGTAAGTGAAACGGGTCCAGTGACTTAAGTTCGCTATAACCGAGGGCTCACTATAACATATTCTTCTTATGCTTATTTGTAATGTAAGTGAAACGGGTCCAGTGACTTAAGTTCACTATAACCGAGGGTTCACTATAGCCGGAGTCGACTGTATATCAGCAGTAGGGGTCATTAAGAAGCCAAGGATGCCATCCGATATTTATGTCCTTGCAGTTATTCAGAAATGATGCGACTTACTCCCAGCGAAGCAGAAAAAAATTGTAATTTGGGATGCCAGAGGAAGCGGCAGTGTCCTCTCTTCACTGGCACAGCTGCGATAGCTCAGCCTCATTGCATCCGCAGCATCGTCGGCAGGTGCTACGATGATGCGATGCTGAATTTTCGACTTTAAAAGGAAGGTCCGATTCTACCGCTGCCTGAATAATCCTGGTGTCTTGGTGCTCTGATGGGAAGTGGTCTGTGGTTTCTCCGATCAGGAACACAGGGCTGCGACGATTTGCCGCTTTTGTTGAAAATGGGTGATTCTGAATCAGGTTTTCATCTTGATTACGTATATAATTTTTGTTTTTTTCTATCACAAACACTTTTTGCAAAATGTTCGGTTTTTCGTATTTTAAATTAGCACGCTCTATGTCACACGTAAACGCGGGGTGACAATTCGCTACTTTTATTAAAAGCAGGGTGACAATGAGTCGGTGTTGCAACTTGATTAAATATGTGGATTTGGTTTCTTCACATCGCCCACAGTTTCTGCAAAATTTACGATTGATTAAATTTCAACTGAACGTTGGAAATGTGTTTCTACAATAACTTATGTCAGCCATTAGACCTGTAAACATATTGTCCTGGCCTTCCTATACCAAACCCGTCACATGACCTACCATCTACATCAGCTTCAGATTATTCAGACTGCTGTGATAGTGAAATGGACGTTACTGATTTTGCCAAAGAAGGGAGAAACACCAGTTTTTTAATCAAGAACTTAATGCTTTGTTGCAAAATCTTGGATTCTCAAAGGAATCGGCGCAAGTTTTAGGCTCACGGTAGAAAGCCTCACGGTAGTATACGCTCGCTCCAGGCACAACGTTTTACTGGTATCGAAAGAGAGAAGAAGAGTTCCTTCATTATTTCACGAAAAAGGATCAGTTTGTATACTGCAACAACATTCATGATGTACTTTCAAAATTTGGGATAAGATATGGCAGTGATCTATGGAGGTTGTTTATAAATTCTTCGAAACGCAGCCTCAAAGCTCTCCTGCTTCATAACGGCAATCAATACGCCTAAGTGCCAGTTGCTCATTCTGTTCATTTAAAGGAAACTTACGAAAACATGGAAGAACTTCAAAAATTACTTATGAAGAACACCTTAACTGCCGCTTTTCGGCAGACAAGAAAATCTTTTTGTGGCTCCCTGATAACGTAAAAAAAGGTTTGTTTGTGTGTGTGTGTTTTTTTTTTTTTTTTTTTTTTTTTTTTTGCTCCTTCACGAAGTAAATTATTTTCTCTAGTATGTAGCGTAGATACAATCCACATCTTGTTCCTAATACCAAAACAGTTGTTTTTTCAAAACGACCGTCTGTCTGTCCGTCTGCGAGGAAATATATTATCCATCAAGTATCAAGCAAGTTGTAAAGATACTCTCTTGTACGAAATCTTTGAGGCTGCGGAATTTGCTTCTTGGATGGGGACGAGAACGAGAACGCCCTTCCCTGTTCGCTGCGATGTGAAGGGCAGTCGGGTGACGACGCGCGCAGCGAAGTGACGAGTGCACAGGATGAGCTGTCAGATCGTATTAAAGCGCGGGTGGACCGTTCGTTTAGGGGCCGCTTTAGTAATACTTGAGCGTCGCTGCTCCTTTTGCGAGCGCCGCGAACCTACCTGCGTCAACTTTTGGCATAAAAATACGTTGGGAATTTGGGATGCCCTGACTGGATGTCGGTTAATGTGTACCGCGGACGCCTCGCGAACTTGGAGCGGCGAGTCAACTTTATCGTAAAAGTTCGTTGGTATAAACATGTGCTGTGATTTTGTAATTTCGAGAAACGAGGTTGTTTGGGATGATTTTTATCAGACAAAGTCATATTACGACGCAGCTCCAAAAGCGGAATGGCGCGCCTTAACGAAAGGTTGACCTAAGTTTGAATGTTGAACCGCTTGGCTGGCGAGTGGCGGCCGGTGCGTGGGGCGCGTTGGGCAACGCAGGCTGCGAGCAGCGCGGCCAAGGCCGGGCGAGAGCGGCCGCTTCGCCTGCCTGCCTACCTCGCCGCGCCGCGCCACGCCCCCTTGGCCGATCTACGTGTGTCATAGATAGCGGCCGAGCCCACCCGCCCGCGGGCGCACGGCGGAACGGGCAAGTGGGCCACCGTCGCCCTATCACGCCCATGCGATCTTCGCTGTTTGGGATTATCCGAACGAACATGGACTGAACCTTGCTCGCATATCGGGCACATTTGCTTTTGAGACGTCAATATAAAAGTGCATAGTGAAGAGCTTCAAGTGCACTCGAGGGTTCCTCCGTCCCTAACTCACTCTTTTGTTTTGTTACTTTCTCGTCTACATACGTATATACGGAGTAATATACGTAGTATAGAGAAATTTATGTAACTCTGCAGAAAGTCGATTTCGAGATTTCAACGGAAATACACGTTTTGGAATCCCCTGATACTGAAAAAGTCTTCAATTTTTTAGTTGTAGGTAGACGCCGAAAAAATTCGAACTTCTCCAATTTTCGAAAATTCAGAATTCAGGAAAACGGACCTATATCACTTTTGTAAGTGCATTTTACTCTATTTGAAAATTTTGAAAATTTATGGGGGGCATCATGTGAAGTATCCCTAATTTTTAAAGCATGTTTTTCAAAATTTCAAAGCTTCAACTGGAGCCGGATGGACAGGGGTTTCTCCAATTTGGAAAAAATCGTACTAATGGTTTAGGCGCTAGTAGTGTTCACAGGCGGACGGACGGACGTTTTGCTTTCAGTTTTGCGGCATCAAGGACCGACAAAAAAGGGATTCTGACTACACCACGCGTTAGAGGATTTTTCTCTTAATTTAGCAACTAGTTTTATGCACTTTTTTGTTACCAGAGGCCAGCAATGAATTTTTTCCGCCGAAAATTCGCTGTTTTTTCTCGCAGCATTACATATATTTATCTATACTCCGTATATACATATGTATACGAGAAAGTAAAAATGTACTTTGGGCAGCTTTAGATGGCAGCTGGCAAGAGGATGGGGCAAGACCGTAAGCCAAGTCCACAAGGAAATTAAAAAACATTACTACGAGAAAGTCTGTGCCATCCTGTAGCACCACGAATTTAATTTTGAAATTCTAATGAAAATGTCACATGATTGTATAATTGAGATGAGGAAAACGTCCGACTGTGAGGGGAAGTCCTCGCAAGCGACCTCGCCCTCTGATGGGACCTCCCAGAATAAAGCACCCACAACACCAACTCCACTAATGGTCATAGGTGTTGATGGGAATCAATCAATCCAAAACGACCGACGATTTCTGATATGATATGATTATTCCAGAAGCTAAAATTGACTGGTATTTAGTTGGCTTTTGTTCTTCTGGTGCCTTGGTGCTCGGGCAATGCGAGAACCTCTGAAAACAGTCTTTTTTGTCTTCTGTGTCAGTTCCGAGGCCAGACATGCGTCGGGCAAAGCTCGACCATCCAACGCGAGCATATTGAAGAGCAAACCGATGCGCCTTGTCGTGAGCGGGTCTCGAGTGCCTGACCATCTGGACCGGCCACCGCATACAGAGCGCGTTCTTTTTCTTCATTCGCGGTAGAGCAGGCTCTGTGCGATGGCATTGCCTGCCGGGAGGAATAGCACTCGAGTGGGCGGGATACCGAATGGCGTTGCGTGCTGGAGCCGAGCTCTTCAAACGCCTGCAGATAAAACCTGGCGATTACTCGATGCACCGTTCCTCACTCCTCGCTGCGCCGTCGCTTACGCCGGTAGTGTAGTAATGCCAACGTTTCTGGAAAGACTTGAAGCACAGCATAGCGTACAGTAATCGACAGCAATCTCGACCTTCCGCGCATGCGCAGATGATCAAAAGTGATGCGCAACTCGAACTGCGCATGCCCACAAGATCGATATTACTGTCGCTTGCTGTAGGTTACGCTGTGTTTAAAATCACGTACGTTTGTTAATTATCTTTTTTGTATACCATCATTATAAACGACCCTTTTCGATACCCCGAATCGTGCATAATCCAGTATTTTATTGCACGCTACATGACGTCATCGCCATTATTAAACGCGACATGACGTCATCACACATTCAGCCAATAGTAGCGAGAGAATCGTGGGGAGGTAGAAGAAGACGGAACAGCCGACCACCGTTTTCTCGCACGGATGTCAACAATGCCATCTTGAATTTCATTTCCAGAGGGCGTTGGATGTCAAGCACCCGAGACGTCAGAAGAAAGTTGTTTCGCGAAATTAAGTTTGATTCTCTTGTAAATTTATAATGCTGTTATACAAAAAAATAGCGTATGCAACTCGTTTATAATGTTGCTTTATTGCATTCGTACCAATTTGAAAACTCGCTCCTAACGTCGCTCGTTTTCAAAACATGTACTCATGCAATAAAGCTTAACATTATAAACTAATTGCATAAACTACTATTATTATTCCTTTCCGAGAAACGTTATAGCAAACTTACTCGATTATCATTTTTTTATAGATCAGCATTCACTGTCCAACTTTCTCACTGTGTCTAATAGTATATTTTCGGAGAAGTGAATGTTTAATGATGGCGTTTTTAAACTTTCAACATACGAGCTGGGGGAAGGGGGAAGCAGTAAAGATAGGCATTATGTTTTCAATGACGATATTTATAAAATGAATAATTTTAATGAAAACGGCTCACTATTACGATTATTTTGAAAGTTTTTTGTTTTGTTTACAGATGCAACCCCTGTGGATATTAATAGACTCGTAGTGATTTTGTAATCGTACATAGGTGCGCGATGGTATCGAAGTAACGGAAATGACCGCAAAGCAATTCTTGATGAAATAAATTTACGAATAATTACGTCCCACCTAATAACGAAGCATCGCCCTAAAGATGTGTGTTGAAATGTGGGAATATTTTTTTCTTATGTTATGTTTTTATTCTGAAGTAGGGCTGGTGCATAGACATATAGTACTAGACTGGCAATGAACGATTCTTTTTGAAGCCAACCGATTGCGCCCGCCGCCATATTGGGTCACTACACAATCACTCATACGTCATACGTCAATAAACTTTAAGAAAATCTATGAACACAAATTTTCGTACAGTCACTTATAAAAACTCCAATATTGAACAGGAAATATTTTTAGGAAATAAAACAATATCAAAGTTTTAAATCGGTTTTATTGCTTTATAGTCAAAAACAGAACTACTGTCCATTCAGTATTGACATTTAAGAGGAGGATAAAAATATAACATTTAAATATCCAGAAGCAAGACAAGGGACCATCTCAGCATGGATCTCATCGATCAAGGGAAACTGGATGAAAACCTGATCGAGATGGAGGTCAGCTGACCCAAAAGTAAATTACATTCTTTACACATACAATAAATTTCAGTTATAGGCAGCATTGAAATCAATATTATGATCACCTTGATCTGTTTCATTAAAACAATAAAATTTACGCCAAAACTGAAATTTAAATACACAACTAAATTAAAAATATTTACAGAAAGATGAGGATTATCCCAAATTCTACAATTACTTGTGCTATTTACATTAATCTACAATAGCTATGCTTTAGGGGAAAAATAATGTAGTGTCAGAGCTAATGACCGTAATCTTTCCTTATAAGCATCGTTAAGCACACTAGTACCCGAATTCTTGCTGGCTCTATCTATGAAAGAACAGACATCTGATTGCAAACTATTATTTAAAATGTCAGCATTACTCTCCAGGAGCAACTTCTCTTGCACTAAAGAGTCAATAATATCTTGATCGGTCTGTATTTTTTTTTTCCTGGCGCCTCACTTTCTGCTGCAATAGTTTTATTTTCGTATTAGCACTGCACAGTTTTTCACTGCATTTAAGTTCCTCAATTAATTTTCTGTTGTGTGGAGATACTTGTGGGCTGTGAGGAGCACTGCCCGATGAAGCCTCATTATCGTTGTTGATGCCACTCAATTGCAGACAATTATCTGTTTCGTTTTCTGACGAATTTCTTTGTTGAGGTCGTTTTCGTGCTGTCTTCACATGGTTTTGAAGATGTGAAGGATACGCTGAAAAAATGCTCGGGACAGCTCCTTCTCTTCTCATCGTCTTCCGTTCTGGCCGGTTAAGTCCATATCTTCTGGACGAAAATGCTGGGAGCAAACACCAGACGCAGATGTTGGTTGCCAGTTTTCCCTCCTAATGGCATTAACCCATGCTTTTCTGCAATCTTCTCGCTTTGGAAAACTAACCAAAATCAGAACAAAACAAAAAGGCATTAGAGGTTAGGTTTACAAATCACTCCTCAGGAACTTTAATCAACACAAACTTATTCTTTTCTTACTAAATTTTAATTAGTTGTTTAATCATACAATCTTAACATCAAAAATCGTCAACAGTCAGTAAAATTCAGTAACTAGGTAAAGAAAAGGTAGTAACTTACCGGTGTATTGAAATTCCAATTTCTTTTCCCATGTGTCGCGAATTCGAAAAATTGCATCCAAACACGACGCAAGTATTCACCATGGCGGTGGAAGTGATTCAGAAATCACAAAACACAACGGAAACAATTCGAAATTAAGAAAAAAAGCTCATTAATTTAACACGTACAGCATAGGCAGCGAACGAACCTGTAGTGACGAAAGATGGCGACGAGCGCAAGATTTTGGCTTCACTAGCGCCAATGTTAAGAGATAGGACGTTGCCAGTCTAGTACTATATGTCTATGGGCTGGTGTGACAACGTCAATACAATGGTATTCAAACGATGAAGTTTTTCTTTGCGTCGATGCTGGTCATCCCCCCCCCCCCAACACACATTTTTTGCAGCTGTGACCCTGTACTCCTTTCCACGTCCCGCGATCTTAACATTTAGTTACAATCCTATTCCTCTTTCTCGAAATGTTTTGAAAAAGTCGTTGGTGTGGCTGTTCAGGAGAGAATTCTAGTTTCCTTGTCATACTACTGTTGTGTCATTTGAGATAGAATGGCCATCAACTTATGGTTTGGGCACTCGAAAGTACTATTTTGCGTTGCTTTATTACTGCAGCTTCTTCTCCTTTTCCACCAGTTGGTAGCAGTCAGGTTTCGTTAATTCTTTAATATATTGAGGTGTGATTTCGTTTCGAATTGCCTCCTAAGCGCGTAAAGTTTCTCTCCCTTGTCAAATAAAAGAAATGAAATACATCCTTGATAGATAAACATTGATTCCTTGATAGATCATAACTTGATAAAAATTTCGTCAACGTTCACATCTCATATGCAATGATCTGTGATAACTTGGCTTATCAGGGTAAGGCGGCCATTCACTCCACACAGTATTGTAATATAAACTGCTGATATAGACATCCTATATTGCTTTTCACTAAGATATTGTGCTTGCTAAATTTTGAATGTGAGTGTAACGCCGATGAAAAGTAAATTGTCGGAAGAGGTATAGGGTTTCGTATAGTCTCCGAAGTAGAAAATGAAATCTCAAACATAATTGATTCAAAAACATAATTATTTAATACAACATTAAGCTTTATAAGCCGCATTGCTGCCATCTTCAGTCACATACAATAACTAAGCAAGAAAAGTTTGTAATTACTAAAGGTAAAAAGAGAAGAAATAAATTAAAATAACTATGACTTAAGGGGTATGAAACTGGTGTAAGGGCTGTGAAATAATGTGAAATAACTTGAATAATTGCCCTATTTGTTTTTTGAATATGGCGTATGAAACGTGTAAAACAAACAAAAAGTGTAAATGAAATGTTTCACATAAATTAGGAAGCAAATCGACAAAGTTGATGTAAATACGTGTGGTATTTGAAATGAATACACATTTTAAAGATTAAATGGGATAAATGTTGAGCGAGCTTGCACCAATTCTGTGGCGGTTGCGGCCTAGGTTGAGAAACGGCGTTCGTTAAGAGCAGCGCACGATATGGATTGCACAAAGTAGATAGTGCTGGGGATGAGCTTTACAAAGGCCTCCCAAAGAATGTGTAAAGAAAGCTGGAATTATATTCTTTCGTGTTTAATGTTTAAAATCTGATCTTTTTATGTCCTAAGAGGAATTGTTGAATTCATCGAGAACCTGAACGTTCGAATGGGAATATATCCCTCATTTATATTCATTGAAATTTTTTTCCACGCACTTCCTTCTAAAATTTGAGTTTTTTTCTCAGAGTCCTGCTCAGTCTCCGCGCCTACGGAGCGTCATGCTGGACAAGGCCATTTGGCAAGGAGTGACTCACCCTGCCACGGATTTCTCAACTCGTCTGCCTCATTAACCTCTTAACTGTCACAAGCTCACATTCACTCTCGACTTCGATACATTTTACATTCAATCCTTTTCACCAAAGTTAATACTGGGTAAATGTCTTCCTCGGCTGAAATGACGTCGGTCGCCTGGCACAACTCCGTGGGCAGAGATGTTCTAATATCCAGTCCCGTTGCTCCCCAGCATTTAAATCAGGACTTCTCAACCTTTCGGTGTCCCCTCCCCCTTGGTGTTTTGGAGTTGGATCCCGCCCCCTTATCCTATGGATAAATATGTTGAAGTTTGAAATTGCCTATTTGGTTATTGTAGTTAATAATTATCTCTCAAAAAATATTCTAAAATATTATATATTAAAAAACATTCTAAAATATTTTTTGTTGCAAAGAGTGAATTTAATTTGCTGATAGAAAAATATGATTGGTCTTAAAAGCTCACACTGTATTATGTGACTCCGGGCATCAATTGATGTCACTGCAATGCCTCTGATCGAGAGGTTCTAGGGATCGACTCCCGATGGTGGCAGAATTTTCGACCCTAGGCTAGGTCGAATTCAGCCGCTGTCTAGATGAGAATTCTAGCGGCCGGCTTCTCTGATCGATAGTTTTCCATGGTTTCTCCGATGAACAGGCAAGAGCAGTACCTTAACAAACGGGCCACAGATCTTGCGTAATCTTTCCTTCCTCTTCGTTATCCTATCCTCACTCCTTACCTAATCACATTTACATGCACTACACTATCACATAAGTTGGGAGACTGGTCGGGAACTTAGAGCTTCTGCGGCTGGGGCGGTGCCCCGGTGGTGGGAGGTACCTGGTTGGGGAAAACTCCACAAACAGACGTGAAGAAGAAAAATTAACCCAGAAATAAAAAATAAATCGAATTGTGTAAATTGTGTATTTTTTTTTAAATTTCTGTGTTAATATTTCCTTCTGGACAAATATATTCATTTCTTTTCTAAATAATAAACATATTTCTGGAGTGTTTATTTGCAAATTTTACATATAAAGTATTTTTCAAACCAACTTTTAAGTGCTTATTGCGGTTCAGCCATTGGGAATATCCAAGGAGTTTGAGATATGTTTAAAGTTGTCTTAAGAGCTTATTATCGAAGTTTCGGCGTTTTCTACACGCACTCACACATACGCATACAGCTATTACTGATGACTTACTCGTTAAACAAGTCAGAAAAGTCGGTGTTCAGAATCGAATTTACTTAAGCAAGCGTAAAGGAGGCGTAAGCAAATATATATATTTGCTTGCGCCTCCCTTTCCGGAATCTTCTCACGTTCCCCGTCCCAAGTTGAATATTTCCATCACAATACTTGGGTCAAACGAACCCAATATTTGAAGGGGAGAGTCCTCTTCTGTGACGCTTGGCTTCGAAGTTTCCTCGCACGACTGACCTGCTGATGATTGTAACGAGGGTGCATTGGTAGCCAGCGATCCTTGTTCATGTCGACGGCTAGATATTCAATTATGTTCATCCATCCCCCATTATTTAGGAACACTCCTGAGTCGCAGAGTGAGTGGGCGGTGCTCTTATGCTCTTAAAAATATGGGCTGCAGTGATATTATTAATAGGTGTGGTGATGCAACGATTTTGAAATCAATTTTTGCGGGTTTGGCTTTTCTGTTCGCGGCCGAGAGTGCGTGGTCCCCGGCGCCCGGGGCTGGTCTGCTGGCATGGTGCCCGGCGCAGCGCTTGGCATCGCCGCGCGGCAAGGCACTTTTGGACTTATATTCCCAGCGGTTACAGCCTGCTTGTTGCAAGCGCGTCTCCAAATAACCCAAGTGTCTCGACGGAAGCCTTCAAACATCTCCGAGTCTGTGGCACTGCTACAACTTTTGCTGCCCGGGGTGCATTTGCTGGTTGACACTCCTGCAGACTATCGTATAAATAAGGAAATGAGACGCTGGTCAGGACGAAACATTCTGAGAAGCTAGCCGGTGTTATGAACATGAAAATACAAGAATGGCGGTCTCCTTTCCTCGGCGTAATTTTTGGAATGTGTTAGAAAGAATACATTTTGAGAAAGGGCGCCGTATGATTCTTATTTTATATTCTTTACTATCTGAAGTGATCGGCAGGATTACAATCGCCTGTTAGACTAAACGGAATCCAGTGTATCTCTGCTGTAAAATGGAAGCTCTATCGCCACCCCTTCCCTACTTTTCTCCGCTCGCTCCCGCCCTCTCCCATCCCCGTTCCACACCCAGCCCGCACTGCTGCTCCGCAATACCTAGATGCTCTGCGGATTGCATCGAACAAATTGCGGGGGGGGGGGGGGGTCGAGATGAGAGTAGAATGTGCAATCCAATTAAAGATGGATCATTATAGGAAAATATGTGAAAATTGAATTGGTTGAAAAGTTGTTCAAAGGCAGACATTGATTTTTATAGAATACGATTTATGAGCAGAAGTGCTCTTCTATATATGCTATACAGATGCGTGATTTTTCTGGCTCTAGCCGTTCAAAGAAGAAACGGAAAATTCGATATTAGCATGCTGACGCCTCCAGGAAAGACTTGGCAAATAGGCATGTGGGCGGTAGAAAGGAAGCTTCCGGTGGAGAAGTGGGGGCGGACCTAGCACACCGTCGAGCCTTCGTTCTGGCGATTGCTGTACAGAGATAGTTTTCTTATGTTTAATTGTGAGTGAGGAAAGGGGATAAGCATCACATCTGGATTGTTTTCATAGAAACTCTGATCACTCCAGGCTTTTTACCACACTATGAACTATGCCACTTGTCATGTTGAAATTGTATTCGATTCTGTTCCGTTACGGTTTAATTTCAATTGCTTATACCATATTCTTGTAAATTCATATTTTTTCTTTATCATGTTCATCTATTAGTGTCATCCATTCCATCCTTTTTTGACACATGAAACACATTTTATTTGTAGCATTATATTTAGTATAACATTATAGAATACTACTTGTGCCTTGCAGTAGCAAAAGATGCACATCTGTCAGTTACCACATTAAAAATACTTTTAAACATTATTTTATTTTATTGTTTTCTCAGTATGCACTACCACAGCTTAGACCGAGCTTTGATACAACATCCACATACTATAAAGCCAGTCTTTTACTCTACACTGATTAAGCCTTTAGTATGAAAATTGCATCAGACTGAGAATTGAATTACATTGTGCAATTAGTATCACAGGCAATGCCAGGTTGTAATTTATTTTATTTTTAGTGTATGAGAGTTTATCAAATAGAGAAAGATCGTTGACTTACTCAGTGCAATTGGTAACAGAGATAATGCTTCACATTTGCACTGTTCAAATATTTTGGAGGTACATCAGAATGAGATTCCAATAGCATACTTTGTAGACTTGTAGGTGCCAGAGTTCTTTCACAATTTTAACCCATTACCAGCTAAACGTTTATATTTTTTAAATTTTATATGTAGAGGCAATCATCAATTTGCAATATCAATCAATCAATCAGTGATGCTTTATTTACTGTGGTGTTACTGTTCTTCTGCCTAACCATGCAAGTTCCACCACGCTCCTTCTACTGTCTGGCACAAGAAGGAGATATCACTCACATGATGAAACAATCAATTTTGAATTTTGTTCAGAGGCTTCTTTTAGGCTTGAGGGTCTTTTACATGGAGTAAATCTAAAACATGGGGCAGCATGGTAATACAATGTGGTAACAATACAATATGAATCAATTGGAGTCTTGCCCTGGTTTATTAAAAACATTGTTGGAAACATTTAAATTTTTCCTTGAAATTTCTTCAAAAGCCTGTCCTTAAGTATACCTGATCAACCTCCTCATAGATATTTTTGTGGCTAGTCGCTAGTCGAGGAGTAATGTGAAAAGTCATATTATAGTTAGTGTGTCAGTATTCTTCAACAAACTTGAAACCATTTGTCCTAAATTTGTGCTTCAAAACACTGATTAGATGGGTTTTATTTTTATTTCTATTAACAACTTTTTCTTTTGTCTAAATATAATTACATTCAAGTGTTTAGAAAAGATTTATGAACATACCATTTATTATTTTTTGTTACTATTCATTATGAAAGTATCAGGCATTTTAATTTGTGGAGTATTAACTATACTATTGTGAAGTACTAACTACTATATAGGCATTCTAACTGTGTTTTTAGTGTCTTCACTGTTTTTGTTCTGCATGTCACATTATTGATGTATTCAATATATGAGGTACATTATTTTATTTTTAGATCGCCTGTGTAGTATATCCTAATAATTATTTTCTTTGTGTGGAAATGCTTTATTTTGTGCTCGTAATTCTAGTGTATGCTTCACTGATTTTTATGAATCAAAGAATTTTGTGACCATACATTTCACAAAGATAAATGGTATTAATAATATTAATAATCTAGTTATTTGTTGCTCATCTAAAAGTTACATTATTATTGTTATTTTCTTTTTTGTAGATCCAAAGGTGATACCTTTCCGTACAATTCACAACACTCCATTAAAATTTAAATCACCACAGCGCAAAATTTTCATTCCTAATCAAGATATTCAGGTCAAAATTGTGGATTATGAAAGAAGTGTCACTACTCATCTTCTGAATCCTAATTTGTAAGTTCCATATTTGTTAAAAGTGTATTGTTAGCTTCTAATTAAAGCACTTCTCAAAAACCTTTCTTTTATTGTTTTCTAGGTATGTAATACAACTAACACATGGTGAATTCACTTGGGAAATAAAGAAACGATACAAGCATATTCAACATTTACACCAGCAATTGAAAATCTATAGGGCCTCTTTAAATGTGCCATTTCCCACTAAGGCACACAGAGAACGAAGAACAAGTTTCAGAAATGATTTGGCATCATCTTCTGGAGATAAAAAAGCAAAACGATCTGCATTACCACGGTATTTGACCTTTGTAAAATGCCTTTGAATATTTTTTTAAACATGTGGTTGGTTTCTGTAATAAATAATTAAATAAATTTTAGGTTTCCAAATAAACCTGAAGCTCTGGTTCCATATGAAGATGTAGACAAGCGGAAAGAACAACTTCAAGATTACCTTAACAATCTATTGAAAATAAGATTGTATCGTAACCATCATGAAACAGTATGTACCAGTTTCAGAGAAAGATATTTGAAATACAATAATTGATGTTGTTTGTCTATGAAATTTACTTTGGTTTAGTTTTAAACTTAATAGTAGTTGTCATGCCTAATTCTAGGAATCACTTTTATTGGTATAAAACAATAAAATAATTACATACTTGTTCAGAAATATGGTATGGCAGTACATGGTCTGTTATTGTAGGTTAACTTTCTGGAAGTGAGTCAATTATCTTTTGTGAAAGAGCTTGGTGACAAAGGAAAAGAAGGACCTATTTTGAAAAGAACTGGAAGTACTCGTCCAGGACAAGGATCATGCAATTTCTGTGGCCTGCTTGACAGCAGTTTATGCATAAGGTAATATTTTCATGCTTATGAAAACATTTAACTTACTACTGGAAACCCCCTATTAGCACAAACTCACTTAAAACAAATTTTGCCATATCTTAAATACACATATGCATGCATTTGCACATGTATACATAAACACATGTACATAGAAAATTGAATAAACTTGATTATTTGGTTCCTTCAAATTCATTTAAAGAAAGTTTACTGTCCTGTAAATAAGAACTACTTTTAATTTTTAATCCAGATTTTTTATAATGGACATTTACTCATTCCTTTTCATTGTGTACTAAATATTATACACTTTTGGAATTATGAATTGAGTGTGAATTTTCAGATGCAAATACATATGTACAGACATTTGTGGTAAATGGAGAAACAGATGGCTGTTTGTGAAGGACACATGCATGGGTTACATACGTCCCAAAGATGGATCTGTAAAATGTGTGTTGCTTTTTGATGGCGGCTTTGAAGTATCATCTGGTATTTATACTACTAGTATGAGTCGGGTATTGCAAATCACCAATCTTTCTCGGTATGTTTCTTCACATGTTATATAATGTATTTTGACATTTTCTGCACTTTAAAAATTTGTATGCAGTTTTTTGCCCTATTTCATTACTTCAGAATATGGACGTCTTTATCTGAGAATTAACATAAGAACTAATAAGTATTTCTGAATCTCTATTTAAGTTTTATTGTACTTTTATTTTATTTTGCAGTCAATTGGTTATTAAATGTTGGACTCGCAGAAAGAGAAAAGAATGGATATCCTGTTTAAAAGAAATTGCTAATGGACAAGGTATGATTATGAAACTAATAACATTTTCTAACATAATTTTTTTAATAGTTATTAGCAATATATAAAATTTCAAATTGTATTCTTTTAGTGGGATAGCCCCATGTTCTACTGAGACCTTCTATTTTTACTTTGAGAAGAAGAAAGAAAAAGAAGAGAAAAAAAAAAAAAGAATAAAACTTACTAGTATGTTTGATGTACCAACTGGTTCATAACTGGAACTTCTGTGATATTTAATTGAGGTTTAATTTGACTTGTTTGTTCCCTTAATATATATTATCTTCAAACTATACTTTTACCTTTCTACTGTAGGAATTCTACTGTAGGAAAATAGAAGAATATAGAATCTTTTTGTTAAATACATTTGAGGCATTTTCATTAATCAAATTTCAGGGATGAATTAAAGACGGTTATTTTTTGCATTGATAATATCTAGGGGCAGATTTTAATAAAGTCATTTTTTTCCTTTTCAATTTAGAACAATGCCTTTTAGTATAGAAATTAATTTTATGATGTGACAAAAGGAAATGTCACATTTTTGTATGACACTTTTTGCATTTTTCATTAATTTTGACTAATAAGTCATTTTTTACCCTTTTCCATCATTTCTAAAGCATTTTTTGTTGATTTCATCCATTTTAGTATCATTTTAATGGTACTTGCTTAAAATTATATTTAATGAGATGCAACAAATGTTCTCCACAGAATTCCTGAGTAGTGAGTAGCCCATTTGATTTCTTCACCCAGAAATTGTAATGTAACTTGTTGTGGGTATGTAGTTTAAGCTTCTTGTTAGGTCTGTCAGCACCATTGTAGATTTGGCCGATTTCGTGATAACTAAAGACAGAGATTTCCTAGTAAAGAATAGTTCAAATCAAAAGTTTGCAAACTGAGTTAATTAAACAAAAGGAAGAAGTCTCGATTACATCAGTTAGCTGCTTCAGTTGTTCATCTGAACTGGTTTTCATCAAGATTTTAATGTCTTTTGTCTTTGCTTTTAGTGCATTTTTAAAACATTTTAAGAGCATTTTATGGATCATTTTTTGGCAATGTTTAGGTTATTAAAATCCATCCTCTAATCATAACATTCTACTTTTCACTTACTTGTATCTCAAATAATTTTTTTTTCATATACTACTTATGTGTGAAAGAATATTTTTTAATAATTTTTTAAAATTATAATTTGCAGCAAAAGATTTCACCCAGAAAAATAGGTATAATTCATTTGCTCCTAATCGTGAATCAATGCGAGCTGCGTGGTTTGTGGATGGTTGTACATATATGGCTGCAGTAGCAGATGCTCTGGAATCAGCAGAGGAAGAAATCTTCATTGCTGATTGGTGGTTAAGTCCTGAAATCTATATGAAAAGACCAGCACTTGGAGACACATGGCGACTCGATACTATTTTGAAAAGAAAAGCTGTAAGTGAATTTTTACATGTGTGTGTGTGAGCGTGTTGTAACATACAATTGTACTAAATTATTTTGTTTTGTTAATTATTGCGGTATCAACATGAAGGAAGAAGGTGTTAAGATATTTGTTCTGTTGTACAAAGAAGTTGAACTTGCAATGGGCATCAACAGCTACTATAGTAAGCAGCGCTTAGCGTGTTCACATCCAAATATTAAGGTAAATCATCAATTTTCTTTTTAGCGTTATTAATATTTCATTGCTTGTAGTAAAAGTCTAGGGGGAAAAATAATTTCTTATCTTTTTGCAGGTTTTGCGGCATCCTGATCATGCTAAAGCAGGTGTTTTTCTGTGGGCACATCATGAGAAAATAGTTGTAATAGATCAAACATATGCATTTTTGGGTGGAATTGATTTATGTTATGGTCGATGGGATGATTATAATCACAGGTATTCTTTACAAATCCTGTATATAAATTCTTAGAAATATTGATTATCAATGAGATATTTGTATTTTGTTTATTTTCAGACTTACAGATTTGGGTAGTGTATCACAGACACTTGGACCTTTCCTGCCATCGCGTCGGAAACAGACCTCCAGTCGACCTTTGGGCGAAGCTAATCATCCTCAGTCGCTTCTTCATTTAGCAGTTGCTTCTAATGTTGTTTCTTTAGGTGCTCTAGGAGGTTCAAGCCCATGCCTTCATGGGTGAGTTGCGTTTCAGAATTTTCTGAGGACACTTGAAGGAATGCTTCTCAAGTTGCACTGGCATGTGTATATCATAAAGAAAAGTATTATTTTGCATGATGTATTGAGGTGATGTTAGAGAATATTTTGTAGTCATGTTGTGGTCTGGGTGAGATTGAAGTTTTTCTATCTTCCTTTTTCAGTCTTGGATTATGATTCTAATCATTTGATTATATTTACAAATCTGTGCTGTAAAATTGCAATGTTCTTTAATGCTGTATTTTTTATGTGAAGTTTGTTTTTTTATTTCCATTCAATTAATTATTTTAGAATTGAAGTGCACTAAAAGAAATAATATAATAGTTATTTCCAAAATAAGAATCCTTAGACATTTTATTACAATCAAGATTGGAGGGTTATCAGACATGGCGTAAAGACCTCGATTGATGATAAAGTGTTTTGAGTAGTGTAATAAAATATTATGCATATATGAATATTATGCAACTTTTGTTGTGTATGGTTTTTGTTTAAATTTAAATATTCATCCTGCAAAAGATGACAGAATGATGTTGTGAGTACGTAGACCATGGATTATTAGAACACTCATGTTATAATCATTCTTATTATGAAACTAACATCAGTTTCATAAAATTTGACTTTAGACAATCAAATTGAATAAAACTAGTTATGTTCACATTTTACAATTCGTTATAATTCACACCAGTTCATGTAAATGTTTAAAGTGCATGTCTTAATGCTGAAAAGAGGAAACTTAGATACATTGATGTTGATTAGTTCTTCATATAGCTTAGCAGGCACTGCTATTTCTGAGGGTTCGTTGGCTCTTATCTCAAGTTCCGCTGCATTTGTCTGGTTGAAACCACTCAAATAGACAAGACAACTTGAGTGGTGGGGTCTTTGTGGGTGTACTCTAACTGCATGTTCCGCATGTGCATGACATTGCAGTTCTCTCCCTCTTGGCCTGGGCTTGAAAGCACAAGCACAAAACGGCTCTGTTTCATCGTGCTCTCTCTGCTCTGCACATGCCAGCGAAGTGACAGAGGAGACGACAGACCTGGAGATCCCAGAGCCCCCACCTCTGCTGAGGACCGTCACAATGGCCTCACCTGCATCGGACCCTGTTGCCTCTGAAATGCCCCTTGAAAATGCCAAATGTGATACACCTACTATGGAGAGACGCAATATTATGGATAAAGTTCGTCAGACTACTGAAAATGCTAAATCTAAGGGGAAAGAGTGGATCCACTGGTTGTATCAGAGTACAGATTTTGACAGCAGTGATGAAGAAACACAGGAAGTAGAGAGTGGTATCCAAATTGCAGAACCTGTGTAAGTTTAAAGATTTATATGTAATAAGAAATAAGTTTAATTGTAATAGGCAATCAATGAAAATAGTTCGATTTTCAGTGAATATAATGGTAATATCCCAAAAGAAGAACATTACATCAATGAAGATATGCCACCAGCAGATGGTGAAATAATGAGATATCACAGTTCACTTCGGAATAGTGTTGTTGGACTGTCTGGTATGGCAAAATTGTGGATTGGTAAAGACTATACAAATTTTATTGTAAAGGACTTTCAAAACCTAGATCTGCCATATCAAGGTAAGTTTCATGTTTGATTTGAAGTACATGAAAGTAAATATTATACATTGAATTGATTCATCATATCACTTTTGATTCACAACTTTTACCAAAAAGTTCATTTCTTGCAGACCTAGTTGACCGTAATACTACGCCTCGCATGCCATGGCACGATATTGGTGTGATGGTTCAAGGTGCTGCTGCACGTGATGTAGCAAGACACTTCATTCAACGATGGAATTCAGTAAAGGTAGGAACTGTCATAAATATAAAGTAGTGTATTATTTACATTATTCTTTAATGTTCATTCTGTTCATTGTTTTCTACAGTTGGAGAAAGCAAAATTTAGTATTCCATACCCTTATCTATTACCAAAGTCATACAACAATCTTGATAACATAAAGCCAGTTCTGCTTACTCCAGTGCGATCTGTTGATTGTCAGGTAAGGGTTATTTATTCTCATGGAATTTTAATTTAATATTAATAGTTATGTCCTTTTCAAATGAGTTCAATTTATTTTAATTTACAGAATCACATGCATATAAACTGCTATTTTATAGATTTGTTTTTATGCTTATTTAGGTAGTCCGAAGCCTTGCTCAATGGTCTGGAGGATTCCTTGAACCTGATACTTTAGAAGAAGGAATTCATGAAGCTTATGTTGACATTATTACAAATGCAAAACATTATGTTTACATTGAAAACCAATTCTTCATTACCCTTGCATCAACAAGTACCAGTGTTCGCAATCAAATAGGAGAAGCCCTATTTAAACGGATTTTGAGAGCTCACAAGTACTGTCAGTTTTAAAATGGCCTGAAATGAGGGTGTTTAGTAACTTATTAATTCCACTCTTGTTTATTGGCAGGGAGGAGGCTGTCTTCAGAGTGTTTGTGATAATGCCTTTATTGCCAGGATTTGAGGGAGAAGTTGGCAGCCCTTCAGGGAGAGCTTTGCATGCCATTACTCATTGGAATTATTCTTCCATTTGTCGGTAAGATTTTCATTGAGAGCAAAATCATTCTATTAATTCCTGGAGCAATTCTGTAAACATTATTTGAATTATTGCAGTGGTAAAGAAGCTATTCTAAACAGACTGAAAGAAGCAGGAATATCTGATCCCATGGAGTACATATCTTTCTACGGGCTTAGAACACACTCCTCATTAAATGGGGACCCGGTGAGCAATATTTCACAATTTAACTTTAATTTCTAAATTCAATGTGTGGTTTCGAAAATTAAGTTGTGGCAGGTACTTTATAACTGATTGTTATTTTTATTTAGGTGTCTAATTGATTTATGTACACTCAAAGTTACTTATTGTTGATGATAATATTGTCATTTGTGGTTCAGCAAATATAAATGATCGAAGTCTTTTGGGAAAAAGAGATTCTGAAATTGCTGTGGTTTTGAAGGTAAATGAAGTGATGGTTTGTTTATATTTTTCATTATCATTTGTTCATATTGGTTATAATTGTGTTCTCAATTTGTTTACAAACAGGATTGTGAATTTGATGACGGTGTCATGAATGGAAATCCATACAGTTCAGGGAAATTTGCTGGTTCATTGAGACGCTACTTATTTAAGGAACATTTAGGTATATTAGATGCTCGATCGCCAAATGACAGCATTTTTGATGTTAGAGATCCTATTATTGCAAGTTTTTATCACAATACCTGGAGACAAATTGCAGCTGAAAACACACGCATCCATGAAGAGGTAAAGTTTAAATTTCATGTTTTGGAATATTAATTTATTTTTATATTGAACATCAAAAACAGTTATAAACTGTGTGATTAACTATGGGGAGATGTACAATATGTTTCTATATTTAACTGAATTTCCTAATATTCTCTTTACTGTAATTACCAACATCAGGAAATTTTTTATAAGGGTTTAGTTAATTTCATTAACTGAAGTGTGCCTACTCATTTTTTTATATTACGGAGTAGGCTCAAAGGTAGAATTTGAAGATTCTTTGGAACCTGCAGTAAAAATGCTTTTGGGCTAATGAAAAAATAAAATAAATCAAAATACATGTACAAATGAATAATAACTGTAGATTGAATGTTGCTAACTTGTCTGAATGTATGAGTGTCTAGGTGGTGATCAAGCATGAGAGTATAGTCCTTTTTGAAGGACATTTTGTTGTATATGTGTTATATTTATATGATTATATGGTATATAAGATTTTTTAAAATGTGAAACTCTTATATTTGTTTTGATGTTTTTCAACAGAATGTTTTTGGGTGATGCCCAGGGAATCTTTAAAAAATCTGAACAGCATTTTTAACTAATCTGAGCTAAATCTTTAGAAAGCTCATCTTTTTTTTACCAGGGGGGAGGAGTCTCTCCTCTTGGCTCTTAAATAATCTGCAAAGGAGTTTAATTGAGTGGGTTGTATCTCTAGGTGAAACAATCTCAGCTGTTTTTTCTTTTCTTCTTCTTCTTCTTCTTCTTCTTCTTCTTCTTCTTCTTCTTCTTCTTCTTCTTCTTCTTCTTCTTCTTCTCCTCCTTCTCTTTCTCCTTCTCCTTCTCCTCCTTCTCCTTCTCCTTCTTCCTCTTCTTTCTTCTGTGTGTTCTTTCTTTCTTTTTCGTGTTCTCCTTCTTCTCTTTTTTTCCTTTTTCACCTTTTTTCTTCTTTCTTTCTTTTTTATTCTTTCTTTCTTTTTTATTCTTTCTTTCTTTTTTCTTTCTCTTTTATTCTTTCTTTTTTCCTTCCCTATGTTTTGTAAAAAAATTAACAGTAGAATCATCAATCCACCTGGTTTTACTACCTACTTAATGAATGAATACGAGACCAGTCAGTGACTGTTCAGTTGATTATGAATTCTCATTCATAACTAATATTAATTTGAAGTAAATCTAGATTAACAGATTTTTTGGGTATATGACCATTATTCCCAGAATATGAAAATACTTGGGTATTTTGTATTTGCTGTAAACTCAAAATTTTAGCTTCTAGAACTTCATGAATTTCAGTATCCAACAGAATAAAAATTGGATAATGAACAATAAATTAGACACTTCACAGAATCAAAGCAATAAAGCAAAACTAATTCATATTACAAAATGATTATTTTGAATTCTCCAGTTAACTAATCAATATTCATTTCAAATAAATTCATAAGAAAATATTATTTTATCAAAGGGCTGGCTTTGAAAAATGAATGTGATGTCTTACTATTTTTTGCCTTCCGTTTTTAAGAAGTAAATTTATGTAATATTTTTAAATTAGGGATATCAAACTACTGACTTCATTCATTTCTTTCAGATTACTAGGATTTGGCAGTTTGAAATATTGTGTCAAGAATTCTAAAGTCTGCACATACTAAAGACTAGAACATACTTTGTTACAAATTTAACACTAGGTTTTTGATTTATTTTTAAAAATGTATATTTTTGAATATTCTCTATCTTCTCTGCATTCCAATAACTTTAAGACTACAGTCTGGGAATTATTTGAGGAGCTAGATTTTTTACTCATTTATTATACTTTCTTCAGGTATTCCATTGCCTTCCCTCTGATAAAGCAACTAACTTCTCTACTTTGAAAAAGATTCAAGAGGAAGTGCCTTTAAGTATATCAGACAGAGGTGCAGCTATGAAACTTTTGTCAGGTATCCAGGTTAGTTTTATTTTATTTTATTTTATTTTAATTTTTCCCCCTCTCTTTTTGGCTTTTCATTTCCTTCCTTATATTCAACCATTTGCTAAGTATTTGAAGGGATTCCAACATTCAGAATTATTTGTGGATTTCTCTGGTTTTAAAGTTTGTTTATTTTATGTACAATTTGCAGTGTTTTTAATTTTTTTTGTTTATTGTTTTCTTTAATTTTATTTTTAAGTGTATGTATTTTCTACAATAGCATTGGCAGATGATCCTGAATTGAAATGAGTTTTCCTTTGTATTAAAGTCTATAATCACCCAGAGCTCCTGAAGTAATGTAATGATTTACTCCTGATAGAGTTCAAAGATATAATAAATTATTAAGTGGTGTGACCTTTTTAACTGAACAAACAATGATAGCACCTAAATCTCACTCAGAATTTTGTTCAAATGTATATCTGATTGATCTGCCTTAATTCGAGGTCCTGCAAATTAAAAATGGATCTTAAAATTGAATCAAGGAAATCAAAAACTCCCGGACTCCAGACAAACATATTTTCCAGGAGAGAAAAAAATTCTCTCTCTCTCTCTCTCTGTGATCACAGATGTTATCCAATTACCTATTAATACTGCAGAGATTTTTCCCTGAAATGCTTCAAAATTTTAATTTTGCACTTAAATAGTTGCAAATAGGATTAAATAGTTAAGAATTGGATTAAACACTCACCAAACATTTTCACCAAAAAGTGGAGTTAGTGAGTTTTTGTTCTTCCTACCTCAATTTTTTTAGGAGTACTTTATATGAAACTCAAACTATATTTTCAAAATTCTCTTGAAAAAATCTGAGAATTTTTTTTAAATTGCTTGTTTTAATAAAAGACAATCCAATTATAATTATTTATGATTGTTTCGTTTTCATGAAAATCTCTTAAATTTTTAGAATTACCAAAGTTTTAACTATTTTTCAAACCATTACCTTAATGATTGAATCTTACAGATTTTTTCTTATTTCAATCTTTTCATCAATATTAACACTTAATTATTTTTTTTAAATTTTTTTTTAAAATTATATTTCTTGCAATTTTAAATCATATCATGTCCATTTTTGAAAAATGTGTGACATTAAAAAAAGTTTTAAAAAAAACTTATATTTAATAAATATTAAAAAAAACAAAAGATACACAACTTTTTTAAGGATAAAGAGAGACGTTGCAAATAAAAACAATATATGTATTTCTTTTTCTGCCAAAGCCCTTGAAATGTGAAACATTAAAATTCATTTGAAAAAATGTAACACACACTTCAAAATAAATAAAAGCACTTAAAAGTAATAAATAATTTTGAAAATACATTTAGTCTTAAGCATTGCAATAACGTTAAATTTAAAATTTTAAGTGCTTTTCATTGTAAAAAAGAAATGTATTTTAAATTTGGTTTGTACTTTTAAAAAATTTTTTTTAAAACAATTAATGCTTTATTGTTTTATTGTTCTACATATTTGTTAAAACCCAATGTTATTCATAAAACTTGGATTCTTAGGGTGTCTGTCTTGAAAACTCTTCTTTGTAGATTAGCGATTTGTTTTCAAATTCCATTTTGTTGCATCATTTCCTTACTTTCAATGTCTGAATTCGGCTCTCTTCTAATACCACTAAGTGTCATCGATGATCTTCTGTTTGCAAAGAGTTTTCAATTTGTGTTGTAGGGCCACTTGGTGTGCTTGCCCCTGGAATTCTTGAGAGATGAAGTGTTGACACCCAATGCAGTCACAATGGAAGGGATTATGCCTACATCGTTGTGGACATAGCAGAAGTACTGGATTTTGCAAATATCATAAAAGCAATAAGTATGCTGAGTAATCTTGCGAATATTTTAAGATACATTTTAAATCTGAAAATCATTTTGTAAATTAACATTTCTTGCTGGGCTCATAGAAGATCAACTTTTAAGGATGTATTTTCATCTTACTGTTAGGTATTCTACATTTGGTGCCTTATTTTTGAAATTCATTGTTTCATATTAGTGTAGTGTATAGAATTTGTCACATTTTAATAAGCAAGTTTTACAACCTTTGAACGATTTTAATTGTTGAAGTTTGATAGTGCCTTATACAGCAATGAATATCAAATGAAAGGAAAAATGTATATCTTTGATGTTTTTTTACTTTGTATTACATATGACAGCTCAAAGCCATGAAACATATCATTTTAAGATAATGCTAGTTTTTATTATCCGTTGTATTTTTTGCTAAAAAGTGTGCTTGATTAAAGAATATATATTGTGATATGAATATTTATGATGATGTTAAATGTAGTTGCTTTTCTTTTGAATAATTGTCATTCATCTCATAAACCGATATCAGATTTTTTGTATTGTCTGTGATCAACTGTAAGCACTTTAATGATCAATAAGTATTATACGTGCCTTATAAGAAGTGTGAATGTCTTAATCTTTGTCCATTAAAATAATGAAACTGTGGAAGCATTCTACTTTGTAAAATGTGCAAAATTGTGAAATGTGTAGAGAAATTATTATTTATATCTATAATAAATTTGTATTTAGTTTAAGGTTTTTTATTTTGTCCTTGAGAATATTTTTAGTCAACATTATCTTACAATTTTGTGTCACATGGTCATGTTAGTTTGATATTTTACATAAACTCAATACTTAACAGTTTAGTGAAAACACTTATTTTCTTTGTTTGACACATTAAAATAAGTGTTTTTCAAACTGTTAAATAATGAGTTTACATAAAATTTGACGTCAAACTAACATGTCCATGAGTTACCAAATTGTAAGACCAAGTTGATTCTTAAAAACTTGTCAAGGACATCACATAAAAAAACTCAAACATTACAATATATAAGACAGTCATAATTATTAAATGAATTATGTGTTTACTTTCTTCTGCTATCTCTTGTTACTGTCCGATCCATTTGATATTGTGGAAATATTTTCTGGTAAAATGTGTTAAAGATTGTTATCTAAATATGGAAAACATTTTTTCTAGTTAATGAAATCATTTTATTGTTAGTACAATAATTACTGATAAGTATTGCTCAAGTACTGTAAGTATGTAGGTTTCAGTGTTTTATTTGCTCTCTATCAGTACGAAGGAATCATTGTTTTGAGAGTTTCATAGTCAAGTTTGATAGAAAAGTGAACATTATTGTTGTGGTGAAGTGAATGATTCTCATCCACGTTCTTAAGTATGTTGTGCCTCCTCAAATGCATTTATATTCATGACAAATGATATTGTGCTATTCGCTCAAGTATGATAGAACCTTATAAACTAGACACCGGCTTCAACACTTCAGGAATTAAAATAGACTTGTTATCATGAGATATTTTAGTTTTATATTATGTATAATTTTTGGGTTTTCCCATCAGAACAAGTTAATGTTCACAAAGATTCCACACATTGAAAATATAATATATTGAATTTCATACAGTATTGATATTCTTTATACTCAGTGATGTCAGTTATTGCTACAGTGAATCATAATATTGCTTTGTATAGGACTATGAAATCCTGAAGTGTTGTTGTTTTTTTACTTTGTGGAATGAAATGAATTCAACATCTTCATTATTTTAGTATGAATTTATTTCTCCTAGTGTTCTGGTCATACTGTGTACCACATAGAACATCTTTTAAACAATATTGAGTTAAGTTCTTTTTACCAATTTTATAATATTTTCAAAACGTGTCCAATGAATTGAAAATAATCATGCACTGACTCTAGTACTGATGTTTTTTTTTTTTGTACAAGTGTCAAGTGAGAGCACACTACATATGTACTATAAATTATTCATTCTGAAAATATGTTCAAGAAAAACTCAACAAATCAGTTTTAAAGTTATTACCCCAAGATAAATGAAATATTTGAAAAAGAAAATTAATATCTTTCAGTTTTGTGTTGCATCTTAACCATAAAACAGTAAGAACATCTTGCAACCTTTTTCCCTTTGATCCATTAAAAAAGTAAAATACTTGTAAAAATTAATTCAATATATTATCAATTATTCAGAAAGTATAAAGTAGAATTTTTAAGATGGATAATATTTTTCGACACTAATTTTTTGGCTCTAGATATTATATTTGTTGAACAAGGAGCCCAGAAGGGGGTGGGTGGCACTGGAGCGACTTGCCCCAGACTTAGTTAATTGGGCATCAAACATGTTTTTACATTCAAAGTAAATTAAATAATGTATTTGCTTGTAATTAAAACCAATCACTCTGATGCATGGAGAAATGAATTGTTTGGGGGAGGTGGGGAGAGCTTGGTAGAAAGAAGGCACCCCAACCTCTTCCTTTCTCTGGACACCTCTGTTTGTTGATTGCCGATTCTAGTTTGTCAGCCCCATTCTGATTTGTCTATGTGGTATACAATGTGTCTGTTTTGGAAGATTGTTTGACTGCAAACAAACATTCTTCTTCACTTGTACCTGTTTGAAAAACTGATTGCATTTCCAGTTGCACTCAACCAGCTGTAATGTAGTTTGTAGCCTGTAATCCAGTTATAAACAGTTTATTTCTGGATTAATTGTTTAATGTATATAGATGAAGAAAAGGAGATAGATGTACATATTGCAATGATTTTGTTTTACAGTGATGATCCTTGAAAAGGATTATTCCTTGAACTTTATGTATATATTTCAAATGAAATTTATGTTTTTATTTTAGCTGCTTTATTTTTATTGTAGCATTTCTTGTATTATCCATGTATATATACGATTGCTTTTGGAAATTCTTTAAATGTTGATAGTCATAAGTTCAATTTATGTAGGCCTATTGAGCAAACTGTGCTGTAAGCCACTGATTTTTAATTGTGTTGATGGGTATGATAGATTCTGTTACAATTTTGTTAAATGAAATGGTTGGATTGTTATACTGGTTACTTTCATTTGGTGCTTTAGTGATTTTGTTGGGTTTGTGATATTTAGTTTTTTTTATTTATATGTCCATTGTGTATTTTTTGAATGTCTTGCCACAGCATTCTTTGAGACATTTTCAACGTGTTCAAGCATTATAGAATAATTTGTGGTGCTTGGTATATTCAGATAAAAGTTACTCGTTTAATTGTTACCTTTGTCTGCCTTTTTCAAAGAATCCTCATATTTCTATTTTATTAAATAAACATTTTAGTGAAATTGTTGACATTTAGATAATTGGTGCATTGAAATTAAAGCAATTCCTTTTATAAAAGCAATTATTTAATTCATGATTCATGGAGAACTTGTGTAATTTGTGATGTGTGTCAGTTACAGATTTTATATAATAATTATCATACTTTTTCTTCAACAATGAGATGTAAAATGAATTTAGATTTTTAGATTAAAATGTTCAAATGAATGTTTCTGTGTGAATAAGTAAAACATTGGAAACAGGTGTGTGATAAGTGCCTTTTTCAGTGTACGTAAAAAAAAATCTTGATTTTTTAGTGTTGATTTAATGAAATGTAATTGAATTATTTGAATTTCAAATTATATTTTTTTGGCACCAGCAGGAACTCAACACATGGAATTCTGAATCATTACCCTCTAGTAGGACAAGAAAATTATTTCTAAACCAAGAGTGGTGGTTTTCATGATGACGATGATAAAGTTGTTTTAGAATACAATTTATTTGAACAACCCCATGTTACTAATTTGCATTTTATTTCATGTTGTAATTTGAGTTCCTTTGCCTATTGCTTTGAAACCAAGATTTTTATTGGATTATCAAGAATTTTCTCCATATGTATGTACCTTGCCAATGTACTTCCTATGTATATTTGTTTATGAAACATTAAAAAGATTAGTGCAGAGATCCAAGAGTTTTCTTGTAGAATCCTAGTGTCATCGGTGATATGCCGGTTGTTGACCGAAGGCAAAACTTAATAATTTTGGAGGTCTTTACGTTGGCGGTCATTGGGTCAAACGTTCATATTTAATACGAGTGAAGTCATTACTCCTGCTGTAAATTATGTAATTGATCGTTAGCCAATGGACAGTGAGAGTAGAGAAAGGAGAGGGACCAAAAAAAGATGACTGTGACGTCACGAAGCGCTGCTCCCACCCTCTTCCTTGTCGTGACGTCACTCAGTGTTGCTGTGCGTACCAAACAAGATGGCAGACGGGCTGTGTGTGGAAGGGACGGCAAATAACGATAATGGTACTGCAGTGAAAGAGACTGTAGATTTACTTGGAATCTCGCATAAAGATAGTTTAAACAGTAAGGGACTGAATAGCTTGAAATCGACGTTTTATATTAACGGTGAAAGTGGAGAATTATGTTCCAATTTTCGAGTGAATGGCGTGGTGACTTTGGGTGTGCACGCTTCTAGAGATATGCTTTGTAGTGCTAACACGGAACATGTGGATTTTACATCCCTCTGCCCGGACGCCGGAGACAATTGCAGGAAGAAAAGATGTGCTGACCGATACGATAGCTCCGAGAGTTCTGATAGGTAGGTTTATTTTATACTACTTCACTCATAAAAATGTAGAATTATGTTTGTTTTCTCAAGTTCAACACACAAAGAAAGCTCGAAAGGCGAAACAAAATATAACAGGTGCTGAATTATTGGAAGAATCATCTGCTGGCTGTGATTTGTGACGTACATGACCTTTGCGACTTGTTTAGAACGTTTTATTTAGTTTGGTTGAGCCGGTGCGGTGAGTTTTAATCGGCGGCATGCGAGTGTCACGGTCATTGTCGCTCGGCGTCTTGCGCGGCCCTTCACCTAAATCCACTTCAAGATCGGGACAGCTCTCGCGTAACATTGAACAAAGTGAAAGTGCAGGTTATTTTTTTTTTCCTGCGAATAATTTGATCTCGTAACAGGTCTTTTTTGCGGAATGTCTAAGTTAGTGGTTGGAGAGATCACGCTGTTATGCGTATACTTTTGACGTTACAGCATATATGAGATCGATGAATTGTTTATTCTTTCATATTTGAGGTGACTTGTTTTTTAAACGGCGCGTTTACTTATTTCATTGTGTAAGTAGTTTTCCTTTATATTTTTGTGTCTTCCTTAAGTTGTTGTTGCTGTTAAATATCTATCGGGTAAGTTTTTAAAAATGACTCCTAGTGTACATTGCAAAATGCAGGGGATTTTCCGGAGTAATTATTGCTGGAATAGTTAAGAACTGATTTTGATCGTACATTATTTGTTATTTTGCGTTTTTATATATTGTGGTTGCCACACTGAATACCACTTCTATTAACTTCTTTGGTATAAGGTAGTACCCTGAATGAAAGAATTGGAAATAAAATGCCCGATGTAATTTGAAAAACTTGTAGATTATGGTTCAATAATTAGAAACTTAAAGTATTTTCACCAACATTCATTTGTCTTGGGTTGGGTATCTGTAACCATTATAATTTTCACAATATTTAGTTTTCGATCATATGTTCAATTTTCTGATTTTATTACAATTGCTTTGGGATGAAGTACAATTTGCTCTTTCATACTTGAGAAACTTTTGTTGACCATGTGAAGTTCCACACATTTTAGGAATGTTTACAGTTGGTGTCTTTGTAGTGAGTGCAAGGTCATGTTCCCGAGCCCGACTGCCATTGAACTAGTGTGTCGATTCCCCGAATACAAGGCGATGACCACTGGATATCTTTTCTGGCGGTGGTCGAGCATTTGATTTTGAAATTCAATTCCTATGCGGCAACGGAATATGCGTTTTTGGAACATATTGGTGCGAAAACATTCATTGTAGTTTATCATGTAGGGGTAGTAATTCTCCACCTTTTCGATATACTTTCGTGGTCTTAAGAATTGTTGTGAATAGCGTGGGCGATGGTTTTCGCGGCGATGTTCGCCCTCGCAGGCCTGGATCAATATGTGGTGGAAGGGGCCTGGTTATGTTGGAATATTGATCGAAGGTCGCCGCCGTTCTTTTGGCGCTAGGCCTCTCGAGACTTCAAGATCACTAAAAGTGCCGAAAAGCAATCCTTCGCTAAGCCCCGCCCCCTCATCCTCGCGGTTCATGAACGCGACGGCGATACAATTACTGCCCTCATATTTTTTCTTTTAAAATTACATATTGGGCATTTCTCTGACTGCGTGATTTTTTCGGGTACTTCTGATCTTGATTTCTTCCGTGAAACAATACCATACATCATATAAACATTTGTATCCGAGATGTTTGTTATTAGTAAAATTCTCATCGTTTACGAAAATTAGTTAGAAGTAGAATTGCTAATTGATGTTGGAATGTTTTTTTCTTTAGCTTACCTTTGTCGAAAGAAAATGAATTACAATGAAATCGATTAACATTTACGAATAATTTGGAACCATTTACAAAGTTCACGAATGAGCCATTTATTGGAGTCCTAGCTGCCGCAACATCTCAAGTAAAATTTTTAAAACTTTACAAAATGTACCTTTTTTCTGCGTCCCACAGGAATTTGCAGTGTATGTTGTTTTATTTTATTCTTCGTTTACACCGAAAATAATATAAAAAAATATTTTTGTTTTGGAATGGAGTGTTTGTTTCGAAAATGGCAATCGTGATTATTGTTTCTCTTGTACAAGCAAAATATTTTAAAAAAAATTACTGTAACATGTTAATAGTTGTTCCTTGTATTTTTGTTCTCATATTTGCTGAAGAAAATGCTATTTATTAAGAAAGTTCTGTTGTGTATTGATAGCCCAATTGAATAACCAAAACAACCAACTTTAGATGGGGTAAATGTATACGTTATTTCAGATATACTTGGTACAAGAACATGCTTATTCGTCAGTTAACATTTTAAAATGAACGAAATGTGGCTTAAACCCGTGAAAATCAAGCGTAGTTTGCAGTGGTGCAGCATTGTATTTTCTCCTAACATTTGTGATCTGGTTATTTGCTGAGCTACTTATTGGTTTACGTAAGCATTTAGAAAGTAATTTTATTATCGTAATATTTACGCTACCTTTCTTGAAAATAAGTTCAATGTGGAAAAATAGTTGGAAAATGGTAGCTATTTCGAAGACTGTGTTCCTTGTAAAAAGTAATTTTATACCAGAAGTTTGATAACTTGTTTAACTAAAACATGTTATTGTTTAATTTTTAAAAAACACCTATAGTGATTATTAAAAATATAACGATTTAAAATGAATATGCCTGAATATGTAAAGTTGAATATTATAAAAAATATGAAAAAATCAAATTGCCTTGAAAACGCAGAAATTAAAAAATAAAGTTAATTAAAATGATAACTTTTGAAAATCAAAACTAGTACCCCTGCAAATTTTATGTTTATCGCGCAAACTCCCCTTTATTCTAAGCCCCAAAACTAGAAAATCAATAACAAACTGTTTGGTAATTGAATTATTAGTATTTTACTGATTTTTTTAGCTCTTAAGTTCAGTTTTATTTTCTACAGACCCAAAATTAATTTAGGAACTCTTCAGAGATATTAAAAGTAGTTGTTTTTTTTCAAAGAAGTAAAAACGAACTTCAAATGACAGAAAAACTGAGTTTGAAGCCATGTTTGGAAACTCGTCTCCGAAAAACACCCATTTTGGTCCAAAAAGGGGTTATTTTCACGTCCACGCTTCTGATTAAAAAATACTTGAAAAATGTTGTTTTGCTTTTTTTTTCACCAAATCAAAACATTTTCAACAGTTTGAATAAATTTTGAGATACCCGGGAAATTTCTGCCCTATTTGACATGGAATGATCCATTTATTATTCTCATCCCCTGATCACGTTTTGTTATGTAAATCTGTTTTTTTTAATGCATTTTACCCCATTACATAGAACAGGTCATGTTATCAAAGCACTTGTGTTAAAAGTGTGGTAATTACATTTCAGTAATCAAGTTAGTGCGCGATTGTAAATCAAAGCAAAGTTGCAAAAGCTGGGAATAAGGTAACTTGCAAATCATTTCCCAATTTACCATGCTGAACTTGTCTTTTTGAACGAATTTTTTTACAATGAATGCTAGACCACAATCGCAATTAACTTTGTGCAAAGCCATCGCTTACTATCGTTACATGACGGACCACATTTCTTACACACTCTCAGGCATGTAAATTTTCGGGGAGGCTATCAAATAGAGAGATTTAACTTCTAGTGCTCTAAACATTTGTTTCTGATTTATTGGAGTTAACAAGGTCCAGGTTTGTCGCTAGGTTAGGGTCGCCTTATGTCCTGAATATCGACATGTGTCCCGCTGTCCTGCTAGATTTTTCTTTGTTTCTGTCAAATATTCTGAATTTTTATACTCAGTTATAATGCCAGACAATCCTATAAAAACAGTTTTGGGGTACTTGTGAACTTCATCACAGAACTATGCGCTACATAAGAGAAGGCATGGTTTATTATCTTTTTACGGTGAAATCTGGGAGCTGAAAAATAGATACAGCAAGGTATTGTATGTTTTGAATTGAAGTGTATCTGTCCCTCACTATATGTAAATGCAAGAAAATCAGGAATTCAAAGGCGAAAAGGGCTCAGTGAATAACCGTGTTTAATATCGACTAAAGTCACGCTTAATTTAATATTTTATTTAAATATTCTGAATTACTTCATAAATTTTGTTATGGAAAAAACAAGGAATTGACCTGGATAAGCTAGAAAAGTAAGGGAAATTCGTCCTAGGAAAACAGTGGTTACTCCGTTGTTATTGGAAGTGTGGAATGTAATTTATCTTAATATATTTCGTTGTTTACATGATATACTATTTCCTTGTTATTCGTTTTACTTGATATACCATTCAGTTGTATAAGAGTAAACAATTTGCTTTGAAATATATTTCGGATATCCTGAATTCCATTGTTATTTTCATGCCACGCATTGTTAACATGATCCAAGTTATGGCGCAGCTATCCATAAATTCATCAATTTTCATTGATAATAAACAAAGTTATTGAATACGAAAATATAGAATCCCTCGTGTATCGACTTGAGTAACTCTGAGTTATCTTAACCAGTATTACTACCAAGTGGTCTAGATTGAGAATGTTCAGCGAATGTTGATGAATGTGACAAATGATTACGTTATTCAGTCATTTGTCTCATGCTGATTCTCAAGAACGATTGCTATCTTCATACGGATATGCGCACATTGGCAGCGCCAATTTAAGTGTTGTATGTAAATGAAACTGTAACGATTGAAAAATTGGGTAACGATTAAAAATATTGGTGAGGGGTGTAGGACACGTCTCCCGTGCCTTCTCCGCCAGCCACGTTCGTGCTCATAAACGTAATTATTTTGACATTCTTGCAGACCATGCTTGAATGTCCTATAGATATCGACAATCTTTCAAAGATGGAGAAAATAAGTTCGAGGCAGGAGTTGTGTAGGGGAACAAAATCTATTCCACATGAATGTTTTGTTTTTGCATATAGGACTGAATATTAGCATTCACCGTTAAAAATCAACATACTAAATTCATCTAATATTTTGTAATTCATATTGACAGATCAACTTTACATTAGACTAGAGTTTTTAAAAAATTCACATACCATGAACAAAAGTGTGAATAGACATGAAGATCTGCGCGTGCTGCAACTGCACGCATTCGCTTTCGAGCTCACATTTCCTAATCTCCTTATTACATGAACCACGCAGAGAAAACGTTATCTCCGCTCTGCTCTAGAAGCTTCGAAGGTACGAGTCAAGTGTATATATTGGTGTTCTTTTTAAAAATGTTTTCCCCTCAACTTACGAGGTTCACAGTTTCCTGGGCGTGGGAGATAAGCTACAGCAGCACTCTACCAGTGAAAGTGATTGATGTAACTGTCGCAGTGCTTCGGCTGCCTTCACCTCCAGAAAGTCACCGGTTCTTACTTAGCTTTCTGAATCTGCCAGTCATAAAATTAAAAAAAAGATAAAATTTGGTCAATCAGCACTACAATGTTTTTTTTTTTTTTTTTTTTTTTTTTATTTTACGTCAAAAACAGTTAAAAACTGTGTGTGACGCTATGGGAAGAAGTGAATTCTGTGCACGTTTTCAAAATTCTGTGATCACTACCCTAAGCCATATATTATTTGAATTTTGAATACAGAAAGAAAATGAGCGTTTGCTTTGTAAGGATTGTTAACAAAATATTAGCTCCGATGTAATTCAATGTATTTTCAAGGGTAAATCAGCAATACATTTGGGCTGTTATCCCTCATCATGACCTTCAATAATACATCCTACCGCGACAACATGGAGAACGATAATTTGAATAACTATATTTCTCACTGGATTCTAGAAGACACGCACAGATAATGAAGTTACATTTATGTCCAGAAGCAAAACAAGGGGCCATCTCAGCATTCGCTCAAAGGATCAGGAAAACTGGATTAAAAACCTGATCGAGATGGGTCTTTGACCCAAAAGCTGTGGTAAAGCTGTGTTGTTCCAGGTGTTTAGAATTATATAGTGCAAATGGTAAATAATACATTCAGTATCACTGTTAAAATTAATGTTACTTTCCTTTTGATGCTGGTTATTAAGCTAGTTTAAATGAATTCAAAATCTCTTCCATCTTCAGATGATTCTCTTTCAGGAAGGAATATTGAGGATTGGATTGTACACCAACTGAACGTATTTAGTTTGCAAGAAAATTACTCTCATTGCGTATCATTGAGCTGTGGCCTTTTTTTATCAGAAGAGCTTATTCTGATTGCGAAAATTTTACGATAGAAATAAAAATCTTGGGTGTTAAAGTGTAAGATTCCTTTGTACGTCTGTCTGTATTTGTGCATCTTTTTGTCTTTTATCTCTGCCTGCCTGGATGTGCGTTCGTGTGTGGAACCTTCACTGCTTACTGAGTGGAGCGGGAGCGAGGTACTAAGAGTCACTCTCGTTTCACCTTTGAATAATCCATTCATCGATTATTTTTTGTAATAAAATCGTATACCTTTCGGTCATCCCTCATGAACAAGCGGCCAAATACGTCCTTTTCGTTTTAATGTTTTGAAAATTGACATCAAAGTGTTATGCGTGTAATGTGCTACTTAAGAAAAGTCTTGATAGTGTAGTATTTGCTCAATATTTATAATTATCTTTTTAACTTTATTCTTACTTATTAGATACCAGATAAGTCACCAGTTAAGAAGATAAAAATAGCCATTTATCTACCCATTACTTGTGGATAATAAATGACTTGAAATTGCTCCTTTTAAGAAATTAACTATAATTTGACGTATTCAGTGTCCTCTCCAAGGTGGATAAGTATTTAAAAGCAACCTATTCCAATTTGAGACGTGTGTTGTAGGGACGTATCCGATGTTAGGGTGCGGAGGGTCCAATGTTCCTGTGGCCAGACGCCTCCACAGTCTCCCCCAATCTAAACACGAGCCCTGAGGAACCCCGATGTAAATCCCACCAAGTATAACGAATATTCGAGTGTCCTCGGGTTAGAATGTGTATTGTTATGAAGCATGTTATCTAAAATAGGGTGGCCACTTCCTAGAAAACACTGAAACCGGGGAAAATTAGGGAATTTCATTGCTCGGGAAATGTCAGCAAAAATTTTTTGTCAGCAGAGTATTTGTTTTAAGAATCGTTACAAGATAGAATTTTGACACGGTTATAGAACTAGATTTTTTCCTTAAAAAATAGTTCAGGAAAAATAATGACGCATTTTTTGTTGAAAAAATACTTTATCGGGGTGAAATCAGAGCTGACAAATTAGTATCAGGCTCGCATTAATTTTTTTAAATACAGTGAAATATTGTACAAATCTTATCAGTGAAAAAAATGCACTGAAAAATCGGAAAATGTCAGAGAAATTGTCCCAGGAAAGGAGTGACCACTCTGTATCATATTCGTCGCCAGATAATTTGGGAGTCCTTTTACTCTTCGCTGGTAGGAGAGTGTAAGACGTGTTTCTCGGAGTTCGTTTCAAAATGAGATAGTTATGTCGTTCCCTGCTGTCGCAAACGTCAGCAATGCTCGCGACGCGCCAGGGCATTGGGATGGGCCATCGTGCTGGCAACGAACGCCCTGGTAGTTGGGGGTGGGGAGGTGACACCGTGCCCCTTTCAATCGTGTCACCAACCCTCACGCCGCCTGGGATGACTCACTGCAAAAGCTGTTGCCGCTCAACTCGTCAATCCGGGAGGTCCGAAAGCTGGAGTGCGATCTTCCCTTTGCTCGTCTTTGCCCCCTCCTCTCCCCTTAAACGCGCGTACTACACCTGCCCTATCAAGCGTGCCAGTAGTTTGGAGCTTATTCCGTTTGAGGCCACTCACACACGCGGAGCTATTGCCGCGAAGCCGAAGCGATGAGCTCAGCCTGCGAGGCGGCAATGCCTTTCTTTCTTTTTGCTTCTTCCGTTCCTCCTGCCGTGCGCGCGCGCGCGCGTGCCTCGCTGGGCGGTGGTCGTTGAACCTCCGCCAGGGATCCAGGCCCCTTCGTCCTCACGTGCGATTCCAAAAGATCGTTTGCAGCGTTGGAAGAAACGAGCCCATACTGCGCTTCGCCTGGCAAATTGAAACAAAGACTCGTCATCGTGAAGAACATTGTCATAAGGCTTTGTTGCTTTTCCAGTTTTCTCACTCCACGTCACATTATTTGAGTTACGGTAAACGAAACTCGAACATTACAGAAACACATCGATGAAACATTGGAAAGGGCATTCTCTACACCATACTTTTGTTGTATTTATTGAGATTAATATATGTCAGTGTACGCCAATATATTCATGTATGTCATTAATGAATCTCAATTCTGTTTTTATTTGCATTTTGCCATACTATTTTTAACCATTTCTAAACCTAACTATTAACACCTCTTATCTACACACCATTTTTAACCATTGTATTAATGAGTTACTATATGCACATACTAAAGTACGTAATGGCATATTTTAATTAAAATTTACTTTGGGGATTTGAAATTATGATCAATTGAAGCAGTTGAGTAAGGGCTTCGTTAAAAATAAGATAGGAACACTCTAGTACCTGGAGCGCGTTGTAAAAGTAAAAAATACAAAATTCCCATTGTTATTGGCGCAAAGCTAGCGAAGAAAAGTGGGAAGATGGAAGTTATTTGGTGGATGACGTCCATACGTCCCTGAAATTTCAGGTACGAGTAGTAGAGTTTTAGGTCACAAGTTGAAACTTATTGAAAAGCCGCTTTTCAGACTTTTTCACTCTTTAGACTTTCGGGCGATGGCTTCTGGGATGCACCACTCTCCGGGCTGCGAACAAGTGCTCCGCTGATGAGCGTTTTGTATGTATACCATGATCTTCGTTTGGAGATGTTCGAATTATTTATTTCAACTTCTGTTACGGTGTATATTTTATATGGAAAATCTCACGGTTCCTTGCCCGTTCTCTCTTCAGCCGCATCTGCAGAAAGATATGATATGATCTGATGAAAGACGATGATACGAGTTGTTACAACATTCAGGTGTATGAGCCTATGCCTACAAGGAAAAGACCATTGTTCGTGCAGTTATCGCAAAAAATATTTGAGTTTTCTTCGTGACTATGTTTCCTTTTTTATTTACTGCCCACATTGTCAGTCGGTGACCAAGAGCAGGGACTTGGAAGTGAACGTTTGTATGTGGCCGTAGTTGCGGAGGGCGCAAGCGGAGTGTGTGGTCCACGCGAGCGAGGGCGTAGACCGATGGCGGCCGCGGCTGAAAGTGAGGTGAAGAGAGAACCAACGCCGCAGGGCCGCCTCCGGCGCGCACAGCGCCTTCGCTCGCAGAACCTGTTCGCTTCATTTCTCCGCGCGCCGCCGCCGCTACGATCGCCATTTAAGTGTGGTAGGACGCGGCTTTAAAAGGAATCCGCGTGGGTTGGGATTTAGTGCCTGTGTAACGTGCGAAGGCGGGGCGTGCTCGTGCTGGAAGCCGGTGAAGACGGAACACCCATGTGAGGAGAAGCTGTTCGTCAAGGGACCAGGAAATGCGGCCTTGTGGTGTGATTGTGCGACATTCACTCTGCGATTCCACAGCCTCTGACAAAACCAAATGTTTGCTTTTGGTTTTTCTTTTTTGGCTTTCTTGGATTATAATGGGTGAATCATTCATACATTTTAATTTAATGTTTTTGTTCAACATTATTTGATTTTTGCAGTTTGCAATGTCTGTTGTGTGTATACGGTCTTCAATCACTTCTGCTTCATTATGGAACTTGTACTTAAGTAAGGGTATATTCACTCATTATTCCGTTACTTTTTTAAAAGTTCATCAAACAAGCTTTGTATTTGCGTTTTCGTGAAATATTTTTATTATTTAAATGCCACAGACATTTCATGTGAAGTGAAAATGGCGTTGGTCCGAAGCGATTGATGTTGGTCGCGTTGGAAAGGAACAGCTTCGAGTGCTACGTCACATTTCCACATGAGGGTCGATTTAACCGCGAAGAGAATAGTAATATTTATCTCTATGGTTTAACTCAGTGGTGCGAGCCTGGGACTTCTGCTGATTACAAAAATTAAGTATTTAACCTTTTTGTCTAAGGATTGTCAAATAGATAAATTCTTAACAAAGTTTGTCGATTCATTAATACATTTATAGATAGTACATTTATGAAAATAACGGACATATTTATCAATGAACGTCATTACACGATGACAGTTAATATGGCATGAATCATTTGGTAAAATATGTGAAAAGTTTTAACTGTTGCTTAGTGCTCTTGGCTATTTCTTCATGAAATTTTTCTCAGAATGAACAATTTGGTTGTGTTAGCGCCACATTGTGCGTGTGGCCTGTGCGGCGAAGAGGCTGGAGAGGTTCGTGAGTGCATGGCGCTGCGCGGGGCGTTTATTCTTAGCCGCTTCGCGTCGACGCGGCCGCTCCGTGCCGTTCCAAGGCGACGCGTTGCCACGGCAGCACAGCCCTGCCCACGGAAGCCACTCGTTTGCAGCGAGCCGGAGGTTTCGTATTCGCCACGTGTCGTTCAGCTGATGCCCAGCTCAAACTGTCGGTTCTCCGCTCGGATCTCACGCGAGAAGTGGTGTGGTGCGTGGTGGGCGAAGGCTTCTTGCAATGCTTCACTTTCGCTCTGGACGTTTGTTTTCTTCGCCGGCAGGGTGGACTTCACGTCCCTCTGCAATGTTTTCTCGCATTAAATGCGAATGGCAATCTCATCTGTCCGAAACCGTTTAAATTTTGTCGTAAGCCAAGATTGTAAGATTTTTTCTCGTCATTGTTAGAATACCTGAATTGCACTGCAATGTACTGCAAGTGGGTCATGTATATCATAAATAATTACATACTAGTGACCTGTAGCAACAAAAATGCTCCAGAAAAAAATCACCTGCGATGGTTTTCCAAGAAATAGCTCGCACACTGCTCAAGAATAACGAATAAAATACTGTTGTATAACTTTGTACTGGGGCTTCGAAGATACAGACAAATTTCTTCAAAACAAAAAACAACAAAATTGAATGATTTTTAAAACAATATAAAAATGTACTTTACCTGTTTTGATGTCTAATTAAAGTACATGTCCATTCATTTCTCTCATTAGCGAGTATTGTTCGAGGTTAAAAAATGGAGTCGTGCAACATGTGAGGGACATTTCCCGCTGAAAGCACTTGTAAAAGTGCCTAGGAGACAATGTTCGAAACAAGACGTATGCATAATAAAACTATCACATTTTCAATAATTTTTGGAGCCGTCTGAGAATCATTAAGTAGTATTTGCCAAATTCTTTGTAGTGATCACTTGCAGCTCTGTCCCAAATGCAGTAGAGCTCGTGTAAATATTCGCTTGTTGAATGACTGGCTAGGAGTTCCGTACCTTTTGGTTGAAAATCGGGACCAGGTCGTCTCGCGCGACACGCTCATCCCTTAGATTGAATAGATGTGTCGCTCGGAGTGCGGCTCACTCTACAATATTGTTTCGCAGCCCAACGTGCTCTCTTCGGCGGAACACCGGGGACGAGAGGGCGTGTGTGGACAAGCATGAGGTGGCCGTGGGTATCGAGTGATGCTGTGCGCCGAGGAAGGCGCGTGCGCGGGCGGGATGGGCCACGCCAGAGAACACACGAGTCAACCTACTCCTTAAAAATATCGAGTGCACGATCGAAAACCTTACGAAATAGTGCCTGCCGTTGATGGTGTGTAGTAAAATACTATTACAGTTTTGAAGTGCAGACTGTAGAAGCTCTATATTCCATAAAAGAGGCGATGAATCCTTAAAAGTGGAATTGCATTTCTACACGAAACGACATAAAAGGGAACATACAAAACGGGGTTAATCGCTTGATAATGTACTTTCTTCGTGATGTGGATATGTGTTGCTTTAGATGACATTTGGACACCCCTCCCTTTGCAAATTAAGGTGGCTTGTAAAACGAAATCTTGAAAACGGAGCGTATTGGTTTGCTTGCATAGTATTAATGTTTTGCCGACCTGCATAGCGCAGTCGGCCAGGCGCCACCGCTCCGCCCCGAGACCGACGTGAGGCGCCCAGCATCCCATTCCAGTCAACCGTCTCATTCATTGCTTACTGTTGTAGGAGTGTGGCTGTACAAGCGCCTCCAATTTCGTTGCCGCGTTTGGCCCACTGCGCGTGTGGGTTGGCGCTGGCTGGCCCTGTGCCGAAGCGGCTGCTTGTGTTAGCCCCCCGCCTCGCCCCGTCTACTACTGCTAGTACTACTACGCGGAGTGCTCGCAGACGCTCGCTCTGTGACTCACACGCGCGCGCGCGCGGCCCCGCCCCCGCCCCCCGCCCTCGCCGGGGGATGACGGCAGGCAGCTCAGCAGAGCTGGCGTACGACTCACAGATGACACTAGAATAAAATGGACCTGTTCAATGCGTGTAAACAAAGATTCGATGAAAATAAGTGTCATTGACATTCCTTTATCACAATAATTCCTGAACCGAACACCAAATGTCATCTTCATTTCAGCAGAGATAGGTTATTCGCATGTAAATTAAACATCTTCTTGGAAGTGACAAGTGTGTTTCAATTGCACCGCAGGATAATCGTGTTGTAAACATGCTTCAAAATTGCATTCTCGATGTGCGCTTAGTTAACTGTTTTTAATACATTTCAGGTACATTTGAAAATTGAAGACAGATTCTCTGACGCATAACTAAGAAACGATCTTAACATACACATTTTAGAACAAATTTGCTTCAAAATGTAGTTTTCAAGATTGTGAGATATTTCTAAACTTTGGATGTCTCGTCTTGAGAAAGATTCATGAATTTTCTATTTCAGGACAGATATGCGACGTATGCATTTGTTGTCAGATACGCGAGTTATACATTTCTCGACCGACTCATGACCTTGTGTATCTGTGGACAGAGGCACGACCTAATGTAATGTAGATATGAAGGGGGAACGTGAATTGGTGCTTAAAAGTATATTTAAGCGATGACTACTTCATTTGTAACTTTCTGAGATGTGATAATGCGTAATATCGTAAAACGTCTGGCTTCTATCAAACTCCTGATTTAACACGAGGGGAAATGGGAATTGGACAGGGAAACTAAGAACCGGGAGGCATTATGATGACCCTTTTGCACGTGTGTTGTTGGATGGAATACCGGGTTTGGGGAAGGTGCTTCCTGCAGTTGGAAATATGCTAGGCACTGCACTCGAAGAAAAGTTAAATTGTGCTATCACTCATGAACTCCACTTTTTGTTTCAGGTCCTCATTAAAGTGTACTTATTTTTCTTATTCAGGATGTCAGGTTGTGTGTCCCTACATCCCAACATGTATGAAGGAAAAAACAACAACAAAGAATATAAAATGTGAAAATGACCGCGTTCTAAGAAGCAAGAACGAGAAGAAGTGTCGTTGGTACAGCATCTTAAATTGTATTATGTATGTCAGAATAGCCGGTTCGCGGATCATACATCAACCCCCTCCTCCTGCATAGACTACACCTCCACACTCGTTGACAAATCAGTCGGGAGCTTCGAGGTTATCCCGCTGCGGGGAGACACCTCGACGGCGAAAACCCCACCCGGCAACGTGCACGTCTGCGCCGGATATCTCGTAGCAGGGGAGAAGCACCGACACCTTCCGAAATATAACATGCACTACACTTACGAAACCGACTGTTACCGCACCCGAAAACCTAAATAATCAGTCGACACGAAAACAGTGAAAAAATATAAAATAAAAATATGATTTTAAAATGTTACATCAGTAAAGTAGTCCATTATTGAAGAAAATTTGCAATTAATTTGAGACTTGTAATGAATTATCTTGACTTTTCTTCGCAGTATTCTTGTTGAGTAATAATTCCAAATTTAAATAATGTTTAGAGTTCACAGATAGATATCAGTAGCCTTTAGAAGAATGTAGTTGGACCGTTAAATATATGGTATGCTATATTGATATCAGAAATTTCGTTAATGCTCTATTGGAAAATAATACCGAATTAAGTACAAAATCGTTAAATATCTTGTTACTTTTATTTTTTAGGGAGTGTGTTCTGATTTACAGTTTTGCCTGAGGTCCGAAATTCTCTTGCTCTTGCACTGATAGTAATGAACTGTCATGATCTTTCTCTTGAGGATTCTCTTTCAATTTGTATACAAGTACGTTCCCGACGCCGATAATGATGTTCCATCTAAGACAAAAACTGAACCAACCTGTCATTTTATGTACTGGGTAGTTTTTATATTATTTCCTTGAAGACAGGTTTCGTGATTCTTGGTGTGGAACGTCTGTGCAAAAGTTACGAACTGCAAGCAATCTAGCTCGGCCGCGTGGCTCCCACTGCAGTAGCAATAGCATAATAAAGTTCTTGCTCTCCTTTCTTGCGTGCTTATCGTAACAATGTGGCTTTACGACCGGCCTGTGAGTTTTAGTTATCGTTCCGCGTCAGCGCCGGGAACTTATCGTGTCGTACTTCCACGTAATCTCGCCGAAGGGGAGTTTAAGCGGGAATCGGTTGTCAGAGAACAGATGTTCGTATTGGGGTTTAAGAGGATGCAGATAATTTGTCAGGGAATAGACGTTTCCGCAGGTGAGAGAAACGTCGAGTGGGGAAATCGGGTCATAATTGTCATGCCTGCTTTATGACGAATGGTGGGGTGTAGATGAACCGCTCTTACACAGGAGAATCGATGTTCTGTCACAGCTGGCCTCATTTCTGAGTTTCGATTTTCAAGTCAAGTGGCACGGGGAATTCATCGTCCTATTTTCGATCCTAGATAAATATTATTTGATCGGCCAGCCGGAATATTTATTCTTATTACTAGCGTGCGTAGCGGCAAGGGCGAAGACAATGCCGTGCGTTTTACGATGTTCGGAGCAGCATCACTGCTTCATTTTCTCCTCCTTTCCTTTATGTTCACTCTACGTCTTTCTCTTTTTCATCAAGAAAACCCGTCGAAAACATGGGTTTCTTTCGAAAGTATAGTGCATGTGGTGAAGTTCCTTGATATTTATCGAGATGTTTTACTGAAATTCCTCTTGAGTGTGGAAATGTACTGATATCGATTTTGTTTCAATATTTCCTAATCATTTATGTTCGCCATAGAAAACACACGATATAAAACCTTTTCTTTTGGATTTTAAACATTTTGCGAATTCGTAATAGCTCACACTTGAGACTAGGTAAATAGAAGTGGAAAAATGTATTATAAGTTGTACAGAATCAGTCATTCTGATTTAGCGAGTAACTGTCGAACAGGAGTTGCATGAATACTTTTTATTTTTGGGACCACTTTAAAAGAAGAAAAAAAGCATTCATGTCGAAAGAATGGCGTTCGTCTTTATGCCTAAAAAAAGATCATTACACCCTTCTCCTTTAATATTATTGAGTGGAGTTAACGTTTTTGTAAAGACTGCAGATTTCCGCGGTAATTGTGTTATTATTCAAAGGATTACGAACACTGCCTCCTCAGGGATAGTACTTGCCCCATCGACAACGTATTTCATTCGCCGTGTTCAGTCCCCTATTTTTATCATCCGCTTTCTTTCTCAACTCTTTACATGTCAGATGAATGGAATCAATGTTTAGTTCGGAGGATATCCATTCCCCGTCCCCACATTTCCCCCGCCGCCGCCACCTCCACCGCCTTCAGCGCCACCGCGCGGCGGCCGCGACCGCGGCGATAACACTATCGTGGCGATAAGTCGCCAGGCGGAGCGGCTCGCCTCGCCTCGCTTCGCCTCGCCTCGCGCGGACGGGCGGACGGACGGACGCGCGCGGGGCGCACGCGCATCTGTGTGTGTGTGTGTGTTGTGCGAGTCGCAGCCAGCGAGAGGAGGCCGCGTGCCACGTGCAATGTACGGCGCCATCATTACCGGGTAAGCCCAAGCACTGGCCAGTGGCTGCAGCTGGTGCTCGTGCTGGACCTATTCACTCGTGGACACTTGGGGTGTACCGCGTGTGGAATGTGATGTGTCTTGTATGTAGTTGTGAGGTAGGTTAACTTGCTTATGATTCAGACGAACCCGTCGTGTTCGGTCAGCCACCTACATCGCACGTTTTCCAACGTTGAGGGAATTGACGGTATGATTGGGTTGCACTCGTTTACCGTGCACAAAAACACAATAATGAATACTTGCCGAAATTTGCTGTCACGTGTGCTTAAACAAGCTCGTACTTGAAGGTTAATTATTGAATCCCTTTATCGTAAGCGATAAAAAGATTAAAGTATCTTTGTTCCGAGGATTTCTGTGCAGGCGCAATTGGTCAATCATTCCCGTCATGTGTAATCCGCACCTTACGTCACATTCGCACATGTAATTCGTGATGTCAGGACAATATACTGACTTGTTTGCATCAGTAAACTTTAAATGCAATTTCCAACATCGTGTAAGTACAGTACAAGTATACAGTACTTACACATGCTTTATTTTAAGTCTTGAATGTGTTCTCTTTTCCACGTTGCCTCGAATTTTACACTATGCTGAAATGACCGGCAATGTATTGCCGTCTTAGAGTTCGTGCTACTTTATAAAGAATGGTGAGGTCTCGATGGCGCCAAGTGTTGGCTACTGAGTATTTTAGGTAAGCGCTATAAGCGACCGCATGGGTTGATAATAGATTATTTTTTAACAATGTCAATGACGCAAGTGGCCATCCACCACCACCACCACCACCTCCACCACCACCACCTCCACCCCCCACCACCTCCACCACCACCACCACCACCACCACCACCACCACCACCACCACCACCACCACCACCACCCCACCACCCCACCACCCCACCACCACCACCACCACCACCACCACCACCACCACCCCACCACCACCCCACCACCACCCCACCACCACCCCACCACCACCACCCCCCTCCCCCCCCCCCCTCCTCCTCCTCCTCCTCCTCTTCCCTCTGTTCTCTCCCCTACCGGTCTCTCTTGCACTGCCGTTCTCTCTCTCTCTCTCTTGTACTGCCGTTCCGTGTCACTCTCGCACTGTCGATCTCCCTCGACGTCCGTCCCTCCGTGGCCTGCGCTCGCCGCAGTCGTCCGAGTCCGTGTGGCGGCGGCGAGAGTATCAGGGCGGAAACGGAAATTCTTCACAGCCTTTGGCTTTTGACGGCGCGCGCGCCTTGCGTGCGGCGGCGGGGTGTCCTCGTGCCTTATCGGCTAACGACCTTCGCGCCCGCGGCACGCCACCCGCGCCCGCCCCAACTGCACGATCCATTCTTTCTTTCTTCGTGTGCTGCTTCGGTTTATCATTTTTCTCTGTGCGCCTGTAAGGAACATGTAGCGATGCGATACTCTCCAGTCGTTTGTTACAATTAGTTTCAATTGCTCTTACATGTATTTAAATAGACATCTTTGAGAAATTAAATAAATATTCCTCTAAACGCTTTCCGAGAGGACTGGAAAAGCCTGAACGAATTGATGTAGCTTTCGTTGACAACCACGTTTACTTATTCATTTATGAGCAACATGTATTGTGTAGGCTCTTACTAATCGAGTGATGGGGATGTGGTCTACCCTCGAAGATGGGGAAGCACCGACTCTCATCGAGTTTCGAAGGACAGGTACAACGTTTGTGACGAGAGTAGCATGAGAGTTCCTACACGTCCCTTTGCTCCTTCCCCGGTCCGGTTTGTAAACCGCAATAGGAACTGCACTTCGGGCTGACGGAGCTTTCATCGCCTTCCTGGCGGAAAAGCCAAAGAGCGTTCATAAATACTGAATTGCTTATTGTTGCTGCAGAACGAAGGAATCCCATTTCATCAATAGGGCTCCCTTTGTGAGCGGTCCGTCCCGCGCACAGTGAGCTAAAGTGACGGCAGAGCGGACGAAGTGTGTTGGAAGGACTGAAATAATCCCAATTTTCTACAACTTCTTTTCACCATTTTGATTTACTTTCGAAGTTTATATTAATTTAGTATTTCCCATTTACACAGCGACGATTCAATAATAAAATGTTTCACCTATTTTCCCGGTTGGTCTTTTATAGTTTCTTGAAGGAATTTCATTTTCGGATGATAAACTTCATTTCACGAGGTGCAAATGATCTTGGTTGCGTACACAAACACCGAAGTACTTGAAGCTCTTCGAAGTAGCAGTTTCATCTCATAACCAAATTATTTTCTCTCCATCGTCGCGCATAGTGCTGCCTGAGTTGTGGATCATTGGACAAATACGAACACCAAAATCGACATTTTTTACCTCTTCTCCTTCGTTATACAAAAATCTACCCTTCAAGTCTACTTACTACCATGATCCACATTCGGGTTTACAAAAATGTATTATGAGTTGCATTCTAATAAATATTTAAAGGATACGCAAGTGAAAAAACAAATTAACCTACTGCACGAATGCACTTCCTGAAGACATGTTTTTAGAGAAGCCTTTCGTGAATTTTGTAAAGTTCGAAAGAGACTTGTCTTTTGGTAGCATTTGCACTTGTCTCAGTCCCCTTCTATTCTACAATTTCGTGACAAAGTGCTCCCCGCTCATAATGGCGTGTGGGTATTTCTTTGACGACCCTTTCACAAATGTTGACAACCACATTCTTTCGAGACTTGGCTGAGGAAAGTGTGTTTTGTTTTTCATCGTGCACTTCTCAGATTTCTTAACCGATCTTTTAACTTCGTAGCAGAAGAAGGGGTTGTGATGTTCGAAAAGCTGTACGTTCTGTTTCTAGAGAGTGAGAAAAATATGCCGCGAAATATTTCTTGGAATGTGGTTCCAGGAAAGTTGATGTCGCTCAAACAATTATTTCTTATCATTTGCTTTGCTAAAACGATTTATAATGAACTAATTGTTCTTTAAAAGGACGTACGTTAATAAAATAGTACATCGGATTTGTTGATGTCTTTTTTATTTTCTCTCTTTTTTCTTTCCATTGTTTGTGTTCGTTCTCCGTTCTTTTTCTGTTATTTTTCTGTTCGAGTAGTGTCCTTTTGTTTAATTTCCTTTCGCTCTGTCTGCCTGTCTGCTACTTTTTATTTGAGCCCGACGTCGCCGTGTGGAGGGCCAGGACAGGTCAAAGCAGGAGCGGAGTGCGCCCTTTGTGAAACGCAAGCTGCCCGTTGACTCCACTCGCCCCGTCTCGCCCCGTCTCGCCCCGTCTCGCCCCGTCTCGCCCCGTCTCGCCCCGTCTCGCCCCGTCTCGCCCCGTCTCGTCCCCGTCTCGCCCCGTCTCGCCCGTCTCGCCCCGTCTCGCCCCGTCTCGCCCCGTCTCGCCCCGTCTCGTCCCGTCTCGTCCCGTCTCGTCCCGTCTCGTCCCGTCTCGTCCCGTCTCGTCCCGGCGCGCGGGGCGGTTCCCCTCCCATCTACTTGGGAATCTCTCCCCGCGTGTGTTATTGTTCTATTTGAGCGTCTCAGGAAGAAGGATTTCATAAGGATTTTTTGAAAGTATATTTTGTTGTATGTGTGTTGTGTTTGTGAGTTTTTTTGTTAACAAACAATGCAAACCTAATGTATTACAGATCATCATGTAATATGGTTCCATTTTTTAAAATTTATTCATTTTATAATCCTCACCAGATCGATATGCGAATTCGTACAACGGCAATTTAAACAATTAGAGTTTTTTAATACTTTATATTTAAAAATTGCTTCATGTCTTTTGTTGGCATTTGTATTTATTACCATTTCAAATTCGATACGGTGTTGATTCTGTGAAACAAGTCATCTGTAGAATGAAGTGACCGGAATATATTTAATGAACGATCAGTACTTGGTCCTCACAATTTTGTAATACGTTTCGTTATTTAGTTTGGATGCCTGACTCCCTATTTCCTGTACTTTTGTTTATTTCGTACATTCGTCTGTCGGGTTCGCTGTACAGAGTACTTATTGCCGTACCGACATGTATCTGGACTACTGTAGTGCTGCATTAGCATGTCGTTTAATGCTCTCCACCTTCTTTTATGTGAGACTTACATATGCAGTTTAGATAAATTCTGTGGCAATGACGATTTTCCATCATGCCAATACGGTCCCCAGCACAACGTAAATGCTGTTTGCCGATTCCACGGAGCAGACATAAGCAAGTGCCTTTTCGTTTTCTTTGCCAATCTGCGCTCGGAATGCCCGTGCAACCTCCGAGAGAACCACCTTCGGTGCGTTGACGGTCCTAAAGAGAGTTCACGTAGAAAGGTTCTGTGGAAGAAGTCACCATTAAGTGTAATAGTGAGAATGGCATTTGTACATTTCTTTTTTGAATGTCCAGCTCATTATGTGTTTTGTTGTGTGATTGAGACGACGTTGAAATCTCGGCACACAGAAACAAAAGAATAGAGTGAATTATATTGAAATCGTGAAAAAGGGGGTTTTGGAGATGTTTAGTGACTGGATGGAGTTTATGTAATCTCCGTTCCTAAATGTAGATGGCATCTGTGTGAAATAAATAATGGCCCATCACGACTGCCGGTCATTGTAATGGAAGGGCTTAGTAGAACAAGGGGCTACCCCACACTGACATAATTCTGCGAAAATGAGGGTTTGACCTCACGTAGCTCAATACATTTTAAAATTATTAAAAATAGTACACTTTAATATAAGTCCACGCCGAATTAAAACAATATATTACACTAAAAGAATAATATTCGATGTTTTGTATAATGCTAATATCTCAATTTCACAGAAACTGTGGGATAGTCCCTTGAATTGTTGGTGTATATGGAACTACCTCGATTAATATTTTTTCTAAATCAGAAAATCACATTTCGAGAGGTACTTCCGTGAGTTTCAAAAATCTCTTGGAAATGCATTTCTTTTCATCTTTATATCTCAATTGGAATAAACTGCTGAAAAAGTTGATTGTCCAGGGGCGATTATCAATTAATAATGAAATGTAAATTATGTTACCAAGTACACATTTACCATTGACTTCTACGATTCTCATAACTATTTCTCAAGTCCATATTATCTTACGTTTCAGAAGAGGAAATTTTACCTGCATTAATAGCAACTTCGTATTAATGTGGCTAATGTTAGGTAAGGCTACCGGAAAGGTTGCGTAAAGGTCTTTTTTCACTAAGTTTGCAGGCGCGGTTGTTTCAAACAACATACGAAATTTATTTGCATTGAATTCTCTGGAGGTGATCAGCCAGCTGCCAGATTTGTCCTTGAGACACCGGCTGTATTCGCCCCCAGCTATGGAGCTAATGCACAAAGTCCCTCACCGTCCTAGGACCTCCTGATCGATGATACGATGCTTTAGAGGCAATGGAAATGATGATTTGAAAGGAATGAAGATTTTATGAAGCAGTTTTGTCATCGTGAAATACGTGTTTTGTACATTGCAATCCTATTAGGAACAGCTCTTGGAAACAAGGAGAGAGAAGAGTCAGCTCATTAGCGCTGTGTTTCATCAATCTGAATGTATGCGTGGCTCTAGAAGTACCGGAAGTCCACAGCTCGCAGCACCTACTCCCTCTTGTGACATCACCATCTCAATCACATTACGCTTCAAAGCACATTTTCCTGTTGGAACCGGGACCAGCAAAACCCATGCCATCGTGATCGCCTCGCCCCTGTGAACACGGCGACACGAAGCGCGTATTCTACTCGTGCAAACTGCAATTGAGGTTGCGAGAAAGGCCTAACTATATCGAGCCTACAATCGTTATGTATGAAGTGGTAGATTGGAGTTGAGCATGGAATATCGGCAAATGTGGAAAAAGGTATGCGATTCCCAACAACGTTAGCATTGTGGGAATAAAGGTCAGAAAAGAGGCCAATATTAAATGGAGGTGGTTCCTGACGAAGGGTGTGGCGAGTAATACATGTCCCCGATGCTGCTCAAAGCGCATGGCAGAAGCCGCTTAGCGTCGTTCGGCGCCCTCCGCTGGCCGCCGCGATGGGAATACGTTTTTGCCTGTGGATGTGGATAAAAATCTCGGCGCTCCCCGACAGTTCCGCTTTTACGCACAGGGTGTTTCTGGATGGGCTTCTCCAAAGGGAGGACGGGACTGTTTGTAAAGTAGTTTGTTTCGAAACTTGACGACATAGAAGGCAGACAAAGGTGATGTGGATTAAAAATCGGAGGTGCCGCGTGGACGTTGTTAAGAAGCCTACCGCATTCCTCAAACGATTGTTCGCATCGATTCTTTGACCTCCGCTTCCCCATCTCTCGCAATACGGAGTGAATGGGCAAACGTGAGGGCCACGATCGGGTATCGGCGATCAATTCGCCGTACTGATGCATTTGTCGCCCGATGGTTGAAATGACGTTGTTTGTCACCGTTAGCCTTATGCACGAAATCCGATGCTGCAAAGGGGGACCCGGTTTGGCCGGCCTTGGCGCGTTGTTTCAGAAACAGCCTGTTCCCAGCTTTTCAGGTGTAATTTAATTCGTCTGTGGAGTAAAACTAAAAAGTTCCGTGGGTTTCCCAAAGCCATTGGGGCGGTGGCGACGCGGGCGCCCTCTACGCGTTACCGATTGGTTTATTGATGCTAATAATTCACAGAGAGTATCAATAAAAGTGAGCACACGTTTCGCTCATCAATAAGGGCCGTGTTACCATGGTGATGCCGTCTGCTTACATTCAATAAAAAAAGGCCGCCCGTCCGCCTCCTGCGAGTTGGCGCCGCTCCAAATGACAGCTCGAGGGAGATGGACGCCGATAGCAGCGCGACTCCGGATTAGAAGCTTGGCGCCCCGCCGTCTTCCCCTCGCCCGTCTGCCTTCGCTCTGCTCCGCCTCCCCTGCACAAGTAGAAAGCAGTAGCGAGAGCTGTCCAAATTGCCTGCTTCATTTTTGACAATATTTTAGATTCACTCATCTAAAAAGAATGTGCTTATGAATTCATAAATCGCACTTCACCAGTTATAAATTAATACAAGAAATGTTGATTTTTTTTATGCTTACAAAAACAATTCTGCATATACTATTTAAACTTATCGTTCTGAATGAAATAAAATAAGTACATATTGCTTTATTTTGTAAAATATTGAATGTGAATGTTCATGACGTGTCAAATATAATTGGCTAGATGTTTAGACGGCACTCAGCAAGTATTTTTTACACGGCTGTCTTGGCAATGCCCGCTCGCTCTGTGCAAGACCTATAAAACTATAATATACAGAGCAATATAGTGAAGCCTAGCAGAAACCTGGTTTCTGTGACAGCTTTGCCTAGGATAGTATAAATAGCGAAATAACTCGTGGTGACTTCTTTTTTTGAACCCGGGACATGATTTCATTGCTCCCATATGGAATTTCTTGTACATCAAATTGTCTTTGAAACAGTTCCTAACTTTCTCTCGTTTCTCTCTACATGTTCAGTCGTAGTCTCTACATGTTGGACAGCATAGACAGTATAGTACGGCATAGAACTGTGGGGTTTAGCCAGCAAGTCAAATTTGGAGATCCTGAGAAGATTTGAAATAAAAACCTTGAGATATTTATGCAACGCGCAGTGGTTCGTAACCAACAATAATTTGTATAAAGACTTGAACATCTCAACTGACAGAGACCATCACCGAAAGAAGTAAGAAGCATCAAACGGGACTGCGCTACCACGCAAACCAACAATCAGTGAACATGAGTATATACTAAACCGTGAACGTATTCTAGATTTGCCCTTTAGATTCACTTGATAGTTACTTATGACATGTATATCATTTACTAATTGTTCCAAATGGACAGATTGTAAATTAGCAGTATTGAAAATTTAAAAAAAGTTGGACAGTGTAGTCGTCGCCCATTTTTCCAAGTTTTGGGAATCGAGTGTCCGGCTGCAGTGGGTCGAGGAATGACGCGCGCCCCGTGCTCCCGCTGGGAGCGTTGGCGTCGGCCGCCTGCGGCCACTTTTTGTTCGCTGGATTACTGGTTTCGCGCCAGTAAGAGGTGGTGCGAATATTTCTCGGGAATAATTCTCGTTTTGTTTAATGAAAGCGACTAAGTGCTCGCATGAGCGCAGCGAGCCAGATTCACGGCGGCAGTTTTCAGAGAAACCTTGAGGGAATTGCCGCGAACTGCTCGTGAAGCGTGTGTGGTATTCGTCGCCGTGTTGCGACACGTCGGTCTCTGTGCACCCTACGCGAGCGTCGCCTTGTGACCTTGTGTAATTCGATATTTGTTAAAGAAGTTTGGCTTTTTACCAGATAAGAGTTGGAGATAATTCTGAAGTTCTGTTTGTTTTCTTGATATTACCTGGAGTGCCGTACTTTATGTAAAATTGTGAAATACGTATTGATAAACTGCTTCTATCGTTGTTAACTTTGTTTACGTATTCTGTATTGTGATGCCAGAACCTATTACTACTTCATTCCTGGAATGGATGAATGATTTCAAAAATACTTTACGAAGCCATGATACGGATGATCCTAGAGTTAAGCGATAGAATGAGAAGGAGGGTGACGGGAACATCCTGAGAGACTCTGCAGAACATGCTTTTTCTACCACAAATTGATGGGGTTTTGAACCCCGGTGTCCTCTCTGGAAAACGTAAGGCGAGGGGTTGCCATTGTTTTAGTGGCTAAATTTTATCCAAGTTTGAAACGCGTATCCACAAAGGTTACTGTCTAAGGTTTTGTGCCAACATTATATTCGTCTCGAAGCCTCTCTTGCTCTATTCAGCTGCATTGAATCATTCCGCTCTCATCACATCGGACTGTAGAATTGGGCGAGGTCGTTATTGATCATCGACTTCATCGGTTGGTATTATTTGATAACATAGCCGATAATGTTTAATCTAACCTGCTGTCTATATAGTTCATGAAGGAGATAACGACAAGGAAACTTTGTTTCAGTGATCGGATTGCATTTATCCACGTACCTGATGAAATTGATGAAAATGTGTTACTTTTACGTCAGAACTACTGTGATGATCGTATCAAAAGCGTTGTTAATTGTGTTAGATACATAGATAACTGTGGCACGGAGTTATCTAAGAGACCGTCTTCATGATGTGTTTTATGATATGCATTTTTGCGATGAAGAGGAGTCCTGTGTCATGATAAATTGTAATCCTTGATCTTCGTATTTCATTCTGTAGAAGGTTTGTAAGAAGGAATGTAATATTCACATTGTTTTAAGAGAAGTAGTCTGTTAGTCTGTTATTAATTGCAAGACGGATATTGAACAACTCCAGAGTCGTTTCTTGTATGTGTTCGATGGGGTCCGCAGCGGGCGAGCTCATGCGCCGCCCGGAGTCGGAGTCGGAGTCGGAGTCGGAGTCGGAGTCGGAGTCGGAGTCGGAGTCGGAGTCGGAGTCGGAGTCGTGTTCCACCCGTGCGCGCGCGCGCGGAGCCCCGGGGCAATAGATGCAGGAGGTTGCGATTCTACAATGGAAATGATGTGGGCGCGTGTAGTGTAAACGAGAATCAAGATATTGTAGCATGTAGAGCAATGTTGAAATGACTGGATTCGAATTTTATCAGGGGAAAATGTAGTGTAAAACGGGCAAAAGGAAGATGGGAATAATTTTTGGAAAGGAATTAAAAGGTGTTACCTGTACCGCCGTAATAATTAAGTGTGTAGAGCTTGTGAAGTAAAAGAAGAAATATGTAATTCAGTAAACCCTCGTTAGCACGAACTCGCTTAACACGAATTTCGCCGTAATACAAAAACTTTGGTCCCGGCAAGGTATTACCGTAACACGGTCATTTACAATAATCGGATAATACGAATATTTGTACCCCGAACTCCGATTATTGTGGTCCCTTGGAATTCGTGTTAATGAGGACTTGCTGTAGTAAAGTTAAAAGCGAAAAGTGTAAAAGCGAAGCATGTATTCAAAAGATGTTAGACAAGTTTATTCACTCGAAAATCGTGGAGTGTCAATGCAGGCTCGAAACGTGAGGTATAAAGTGATGTATTAATTTGAGTAAAATCGTCGAAAAGTAGAATTGAGAATGAATGAATAGAAAGTAATGAAACTGCGGAATTTGCCCATTGTCAAGTTCATTTTGCATGGAGCCCTCAAAACTTATCTCGCAACGTTTAGTTCGGGATCTTGTAAGGTATGAATGCGTATGACTCGGTCCGCGTGTTATTGAAGATGAAGAACGAGGCATTCTCAGTGCGGTTAAGACTTTAACGAAGTTGCTTATTCTCTGAAATATACGACTTTCTTCCGTGAAGTCTGACGCGATTTCATGATAGTTTTCTTGCCGCTAAGTTAGAACGGAGTTCACCTTGGAGTGTCAGAAAGCATCGTTCCAACGGGCAACTGACAGGCGTTTCGCAATGACAGGGAATGCTGCTTGCCGCAGCGGCGAGTCTAATAGTCCTTCCGGCAGCGCCTCGTCCCGCGCCCTCCGCCCAGCTCGTAGTCGGGAGCTTCGTTAGCGGTGTCGATGCGCCGAGTAATGCAGTTTTATTGACGTTTAACTTTCTAGCTTCTCTCTTGCCTGCGACTGATTGCATTCGCGTCTCGATGTTGCTGTTGCCTTTGTCGAATCCGAAATCTCTGCCTCCATCAAGAAGTATTGGTTTTCATTGCCGGTAAAGGCCCCCAAGCAAGCAATGGAGCGGTACTCTGTTCTACGACTTTTTATATTGTTATATATTATATACTTATGCCGATTGAACACATTTTCCTCGTGCAAAAGTTCCATTCATCGTCGCTGACGTTGCTGCAATTGATGGCCTATTGTGCCTCTGATCTCAGAGGAGCACCGTTGTGAGCAAACAGAGGTTCTCCAGTAGTAAGATTGTAAAGGAATTCACTGGAGTGGATATAATGAAGTAAATACAGCGGTAAATAAAAGGAAAATATTTGTTTTGGATCTGATGCATTTTTATTTCTGTACTATGTACTATATTCGGAAGTCCTAACGGCATTGCAAAATGACATGGCCATGAGCATTTATAACGAATATGTCTACAATGATACTACATTCAAGTGCACGTTCAATAATTTAAGCCGATTAAAACGAAATCTTGAATACTTGGTATACTGTTTACTTGCTCACGTACGTAGTAAAGATAAATTTTTGTAGTGCTGTAGTGGAAATAGTAACTTTTTCGGCTTGAAAACTAGTATTGTCGGGCCCTAACAAGGGAAAAAAATGGGTAAACCTTGTTCCTTATGTAGAGAATTACTTGTTTTAGTACATTGTGTACTTGGAATCCACGTTTCGTTAGTCCTTGAAACCGAACGGTGAAATGTCCGTCCCTTTGTGCTTCCTTGGGGAGGCTGGCGCCTTAACGACGTAGATAGTTTTCTCGAAATTTATAGCCCACGTTGGTATGAGCGAACTCTAGACTCTGAACTTTGACTCTGCGAGTCTGAATCGGATAGTTTGCGTTTTGGGGGTCCTTTACATGTAAAGGACCAAAAAAAACTCAAAATATTTTAAATATAAAAAACGTTTCCAAGGTTTTTTATTAAGCTTTTTCCTCGCTTGCATTATTGAAGATCGATGTATTTTTCTTATTGAAAATCTGTTGTTCAAAGGCAGGTCTTGAAATAAATTGATGTACAAGTTTTCGAAAATATCAGTAGTTTTCTCTTAATTTTACGTGAAAAATAAGCAATTTTAACTTAATATTTTCCCAAAGACAGCCCCAATTTTTTATATACGCATTTCCATGGATAGAGGAAAGGACGCTTAAAATATAGGCACGGCTCTAATTTTAGTGTCTGAATTTCCGAAAATGCAATTATATATAATGCGAGAAAGTATGTACTGTTTTAGCATTACTAGTTTAATGCAGAGTCGTTTTTCAGATACTTCCCGATGTTATGTATCGAGGTCATCTGAACAGATTGTTCGTCTGAGATACAGAATAACATGTCAAATGAAGTAACCTTGTGATGAATATTGAAAATGGCACACAGCCATCAGTTGCTTCCAGAGGATGCGGCTGGCATTGCCGCTCTCTCGCGGCCTTTCCGAACACATTTGATTTCCCACTGTGTTGGGGCCCGATGGCTTGCACCTCGTGCAGCAGACACACAGCAGCCCCCGCCCCCGTCCCCGCCCCACACCACCAGGTCATTAGCCGCATTGTCTCCGGAGGCGGCATCGTACGTGCCGCGCCGCTCTCAAAGGAGGAGGCTGTTCGCTTCCGGTGCGAGGAATGGGACTGTTTTTCCATCACGTGCATTGTCCCGACCATGTGGCCAACGGGAACTTGACACGAGTAGGTGCTCTTCGTTCGTTCCTTCAGTTGTACGTTCACACGTTTAAAAATACCTCTACTTTATGGATTTACCTTTTTGTGTATATACGCACACACACAAACACCCTTGTGTTGAATACATTTATGTTGTGGGTGACAGTGCAGCTGCACTGCCGTGAGTGTCCTCGCAGCTCCTTGCCTGGTAGGGTAGGAGAGGGAGGGCTCCGGCATTGGCCTGAAACAGCGGAAACGCGATTGGGATTCTGAAGCAGGGAGGGTCACCGTCCGATGGAAGGCTCCAGTCGCGGACTCCACGCATCCGCAAATACAACGTGCAGCGCCGTCGTCCTCCCTCTGCTCCGGCGGCAGCGGCGCCGGAACCGGTTCCGGTGCACCCGCAACAAAAGCTCTTCGCTTCCGGCGCCTCGCGCACTTGCTCTCGCCCTAGCATACAAACGTGTTCATTTTAGCCCGTGCACATGACAAAACGGTATTCAAACGAGTGTGACCGGAGAGACGTGTTCGTCTCGGGCTGGTGAGAGAGGTTGTACCCGGGGTTTATTTTTGTAGACCTTGTCAACAGTGGAACAGCGTTACAAAATTTATTAGCACCACCTAGGCAGCAATCTCTACAAATAGAGTTCCTAAAGTATAGCAATCCGTTAATTGAGGCATTTGAACGCCGTAAATATGGACCTGATGAAGCACTTGAAAGAAGGATTGTTAAAAATGAAGTAGAAGAATTGCCATTGGTGGGGAGGCCGCGCCGCCCAGCGCCTGCAATGGAGAGCGGGAGCGGGAGCGCTGGGCGCGCGGCCGGTTTCGCGCCACAAGAAGGAGGTCAGGTTCGCGTTGCGGTAGGACCCGTCTGTTTACGGCGGCCACCCTCGCCGCCTTGGTGTGGGTTCACTCGCGTTCCACTTCGCTTTCAGCAGTGTGTGTGGGGGGTGTATTGGAACTGCAATGGGGTACGTCCCGGAGGATTTTTGCCTCCTATGGAATCTGTTTTAAAAAAAGGTCACGTACAATGTTTTGGAAATCGAGTAGTTTTCTCGTAATATCTACAGAGTTAATGCAAATTTTAAAAAAGAAATTATCCAAAACTGCTACATATTTATTTCTTTATTTTTTTCCACTCATAGAAGGACGCTTTAAAGAAGGGCGCCATCTTCTTTACGTTGAACGCTCAGAATTTTCAAACATTATAAAAGTTAGAAATTAAGCGAGAAAATTTGTGCTGTTGTTGGACCACACGTTTTTATTACAAATACCTGAAAAACATGGCACGATCTATTTCATTAAGTTCCTTTCACGTTTAATACATTTTTGAGAGATTTGAAAAGAATGAAGGAGCTAAAAGAAAGGTGCTGCATTATAACAGTATATTCCTTCAGTATATAACTCAGTGTGCAAATGTGTTACTTATTTGTAGCATTTTCTGAACCCGAAAAACGTTAATGATGTATTTAAACGAGCCCATAAGAGAACGTCGCGGAATGGTTCCTCTTTTCCCGTTTGACATGAGCAGTCGGTAGGTACATAAGTGATACTAGTTGGACGGCCTGTTTACAGAAAGCATGCTGTCGTAGCATGCGCTTGGTAGAGTCGTGGAAAACCTTTCTCGTGATTCTGCCCGCTTGAAGGTGTGCAGTGTGGTGCCTGCATTCTCCGTAACACATTTACCTCGACGACGGCGGCGCCGCTCCCACGCGGCGGCCGGGAGGAAGCGCCTGCTAGCTGCACTTCCGGTAGAAAAGTGCGTACCGCTCCGCCGCCGCCACCGCCTGGGAATCTACTCGGACGGTCGCGCCGCGCTGCGACTCGTCCTGCCGGCTCCGCGCCACCCGCCCCGCTCCGCCCCGCTCCGCCCCGCTCCGCCCCGCTCCGCCCCGCCCCGCCCCGCCCCGCCCCGCCCCGCCCCGCCCCGCCCCGCCCCGCCCCGCCTCGCCTCGCCTCGCCTCGCCTCGCCTCGCCTCGCCCGCCTCGCCTCGCCTCGCCTCGCCTCGCCTCGCCTCGCCTCGCCTCGCCTCGCCTCGCCTCGCCTCGCCTCGCCTCGCCTCGCCTCGCCTCGCCTCGCCACGCCACGCCACGCCACGCCACGCCACGCCACGCCACGCCACGCCACGCCACGCCACGCCACGCCACGCCACGCCACGCCACGCCACGCCACGCCACGCCACGCCACGCCACGCCACGCCACGCCACGCCACGCCACGCCACGCCACGCCACGCCACGCCACGCCACGCCACGCCACGCCACGCCACGCCACAATACTTCTCTATACAGGGGCATCAGAATGTGTGTTAAAAACTTCTGGGGCATTTGGGGGATAGAAGATGATTACTTTTGCCATTGAATGTGTCTTGGGGGAAATTTCCCCTGATTGTAGACGACTCTCCATGCACTGGTATTTGGCAGACTTTGCTCTGACACAGATATTTCGTCCATCTATAGAAAGATTACTACAAGAAGGCTTTGACAGCTACTGCTTGGCTATTGCTAACATTATAACTGCAGGTTATGAGCATGCAATGAATTCGTCAATGAGTTCGTTTAGGTTACCTCACTTTTAAGTGGCTTCAGCGCTGTCTTTTACTGCCGTCGTCTTACGTCAGTTCTTTCTGGTCCCTTCGCAGAGAAACTCCTCTACACAAACACCAGTGCAAGAGAAGATAGTTGCTTACAAAACAGGCAGAAATACCACTTGTGTAACTTCGTCGTATGAAATTTATCATGTCCTCATTGACAAAAAGTTACTTTCGACCCCCTACATGCCCTAGAAATTTGTAACATTTATTCAGAGACATTCTGTGCGTAGTATATGTGATGTGATGAAGTGGAAAAGATGTCAGCAGGAAGGAGGAGATAACGTTCTGGCGTCGGCGGCGAGACACGCATGATTGCTCTGTTGCCCGTGTTAATCCACGCCGTAAACTCTTTCGCTGGCGAAGAGAATGGAGTCGCTTACGGCACAGTATTCAAAGGAGCCCCCAGAGGTGCTAACCTCAACTAGCGCAAGGACCTTCACATTTACACAAGTTAATCTCATGCGCAATGTCAGTTTATTTACTCATTACATGCTATTTTTTTACCATTATTTATATCTTTAATAAAAATTCTTCTGGATAGGTAGGTTAACATCCAATAATATGCCCCTTCCGGGAAATCACATCTAGCTTGAAGTGCCGAATTCCTGGCTTTTAAAAATTTGTAAGCACGAGAATAAAATGTAAAATATTGTAACAATTACGCGATAGGTAAAAAAGTGTAAACGTTTTTGTCTTCGTCGGTAGTAATTGGTGTCCGTGAAATCAGTGTTCCTGATCGTATATTCAGTTACAAAAACGGTAAAATGTTAATCGTAATTCTGACATCAAATCATAAAGTTGACGAAAGTAAATGTAGTCGTCAGTTGTTAAAATAATGTCAATAACTAGTAACTAAGTGAAGTACAAAAATAATGGTGTTCGAATATCTCAAATGTAAAAGAAGCCCAATTGAAAACCTAACATGGCGGTAGAAAAGCTGCGAAAGGACATTATGCAACTCAAATACCCCGCGATTCTTTTTTCGACTATTGCCCTACGGTAGTCACGGATCGGCGAGGGTTCCACGCAGTCGTGTTAGCTGCACCGCGTATTGGTGCTGAGGCATCGCCCCAGACCCCACCTCCTCACCTTTTACCCTCGGCCAGTGACTAGCGCGAAGTCGTCGCCACGGCCAACTGCAAAGGATTCGTATTCGCGGGACTTCTTGCGGTTTCGTGGCTGAACTGTGAACCAAGGAAATCCTTATCCGGCGTTCGGATTACCAAGATATCGTTGTGCAAAGAACTTGGTTATTGTTTCTTTACGCCTAACCACGAAAAACGGATGTGTGCCTATGGTTTAGGTTACGAAATTATGTTAGAACAGCTACAGATGGTGACGTAGTCCCATAATCACACAGGCCAACGGCCAACAAACTTTTTGTGTGTGTTCATCTAATTCTTATAATTTTAAGTGTGCTGATATCGGAAATAAAATTAAAATTGCCGTATCAACCACCATGTGTTCACATTTTAACATTTTCTCTGTATTGCTAGGCAAATACTGCTGTGAGTATCTAGAGATGTATGAAATGCAGGAAGTTAAAATAAAGTATTAGAACGATAAAAAGAGTAATGTATTCTTTGGTAAAATATTTGGCAAGCAGAACTAGGATTGTTTTATTAGAGACGCACGTGTTTGCATTGTTGCTATCTAGATAAGACACTAGTTTAGCAATTAGTGTTCAGTCGTGGCTAGTTATGGTTGTTACAACAGTCCTGACAGTTTTTGTTATATTTGTAGCGAATTCATTATCAAAAACACTAACGGAGCATTACAAACTTTTTTAGAAATGTGTATTTTTCACATTTTGGAATTAAACTTGTTGATCAGGACAAATCCTCCGTACGTATGCGAAAAGTAAAAATGGTGGCTGTTTATTGATTGTTCTAAAACTAGTTGCAAAGCAGTTCTGTTAAACAATGGTAACACCTACGCATTATTACCTGATGCATATTTTGTAGACATGAAGGAAAGTTCCGAAAACCTCAATGTAGTTTTAGAAAAAAATTAACTACTCTGTTCATGGATGGATATGTCAGGACTTGCATGCTTCTTGACCAGAAAAGTGGCTTTACTTCATTACCATCTGTACTATGTGAATGGGATAGTAGGGCACGTACTAGATCAGCATTGGTCTAGAAAGAATTAGCCTGTAAGGAAATATTTCAAAGCCAGGGGAAAAGAACATTCTACGGAAGATTCTGCTGTCTCCATTGCACGTGAAATTAGGCATCATGAAATAATATGTGAAGACCTTACCCAAAGATAGGCAGTGTTTCAAATACCTTCGTGAAAAATTTCCGTAATTGTCGGAAGCAAAATTAAAAGAGGGTATCTTCGATGGGCCTGATAATAGAAAAAATATGTTTGAACCCCAGTTTCAAACAATATGACAGTAAATGAAAAAGAAGCGCGTATTGCATTCAAACACGCTGTAAATAAGTTCCTAGGCAACAAAAAAGAGCCAGACTATGAAGCAATTGTTGCCAGGATGCTGGACGCTTTTAAGAAATTGGGATGTTTAATGAGCCTGAAGGTTCACTTTTTGAACAGTCATTTACGATGCATTTCAGACAGTTTAGGTGATGTAAGTGAATAACAAGGTGAACTTGTTCATCAAGATCTGAAACTGATGAAAAACGTTATTGGGGCGCTGGAACACCATGATGGGATATTAGTATTGGTCACTTCACCGAGAGAGACAGCAAATGGCGCGTAGGAGAAAAAGCTATATCAGGGGCTTTAAAAAAGATAAAGAACATGTACGTCAATGGATACGTAAAGACTTTGTTGAAAGTAATGTTCAGAATATAAAGCCATCTATGTTTAAATAAAGTTCTGTTGGTATTTTAAAAATCGTTTACTTTTCATATTTATTGCATATATAGGATATTTTCCCGTATCTTAATACATGAAATTCTGAGTAAACTGTGGGTGACGAAAACGAATTAAGTTCAGATACAGATTCAGCATAAAAAAGCTATAAAAATCAGTTATCAAGGTTTAAAAAGTTTTTTGATACCTCTTTTTGTTGGTCTGTGTAATCTGAGTACTTTTAACATTAGAATCGATATGATTATCACACCACGGATGTTAACAAGTTTTCTTCTTCTGGATATCCTGATGGAAGCCGGCAGAAGTGTGCTAATAGAGTAAATATAATCAAGCACTGTTCTCTTAGATACATACATCATATATCATCGACTCTTCAGTGTCAGGTGTATCCTAGTGTACTAATTTGGACATTTGATATAACTATGCCTAACACCATGTGCATCGGAAGGATTACGTGGACGGCCCTTGAACCACATATTCATGTTTTTGTTTTGGAAGTGATTCACGTCCTCAAAGTTCTGTAAGCCTCAACTTGGAAGTACAAAAAATAGCAGATTTGACTGCGGAGGGAGCAAGCTAAGTAAAGACTTTTACTACGCGAGTGTGTGTGCGAATGTGAAGGTGATTTGCTTGGCGCGAGGCGATGAATGCCACTCATTTGTTCTCAGTCACAACCTGCCACCTTGGGAATCACGCGCGAGCCGTTGTTTTCGTTTTCTTTCTCCGTCGCGTCGCGCATTGCCCTTTCAGTATTCGCTCGGTGCTCCGCCGGCCCCCCCCCCCCCCCCCCTCCTCCATTCTGGGTGCCGTCGCGTCGTGCTGCCCTCTTTGCGTCACCTCGCCCACCCCACCCCGCCGCGGCGCAGAGGCAGACGACCGCACAACGCGGCGGAAGTACAGGCTGCAGAGGCACTATTTATACGCGTATTGCAATTTGACTTCGAGCTTCAAGTGATGCGACGTGCAAATAAAATGAAAGAATGGCAGTTGGGGGAAATTGCATCCATGAAGAGAAATCTAGATTTCTTTTTTCTTAGGTCATAATGAGCTGCAATTTCGATTTGTCATCTAATTTTACTGCCCGAGAAAAACAGTTTTCAAACTCACAACGGCCCCCACCTTTGTTGAAAGTTTGGGAGTTTTCCGAAAGTATAATAGAAGCCTTCACTACTTGCGTTTTGAAATTTTGAATCTGCAGCCTAAAAGCTACTCGAGGACTGCATTACAAATCGCGTGAGCGAGGAAGATGCAAGTGTTTCGGTAACGTTGGTGCTGTTGTAATAGGAGATTACTTAAGTGTTATTGTTTAGTCGTAAATATGTATATCAGAACGTATAACACATTTTGCATCTAATTTTTGTCATTACGTAAATCGAATTCCTGCACTCACCGAATTTCAATTCGCCAAGAAAGCCTGCCGCCCAGACTTCACAACAAATACTATTTCCATATATTTCAAATTAAATATGCGGACTTGGACGCCGATTAGAGATTCCATAGCGTCCCGCCTCTCTTCGTGTTGAGACTGTGGGTTTCCAGTAAGCTATTATAGTAAGTCGCAGACCGCCCGTGCGTTTCCCTTGGCGAGGGGCGCAAGCGCTGCAGCGGCGGCGGCGGGGGTTGGGGGAGGGGAGTCAGCGCAGCTGAAGCTTGGTTCGCGAAAGGAAGCGGCCCAAGACAATGCGCTCGATGATCGGGATGAATTTAAAGACGGCGCTTGAGAGGTGAAAAGAATGGACCCGATGAAAAGGAAGGAAAATAACGAAGATGCTTGGGACGTGCACTGAAATCCGGAATTCGAGGTAAAAGACGTCGGAGGTAAAAGTTTCCGGAGCATTTTTAATTTCTTCGAATTGTTTAATATTGAATTCTGCACAACAGTTATTTTACGAAGCGTTTTGGCTTAAAATTTCAAAATAATTTCACTGTACAGCGAGTCAACCAAGCTAACGCGGCCATAAAGCCAGCAGGCCTACCGTAAGGATGTCCAGAACACAGTCGAGTGCGATCAAAATAGTTCGTGCGGAATGTTCAATCTTCCTGCCATCATCGACCGCGCAAGCTCGTCTCGTTTTTAGACTGGCGGAATTCACTTCCCATAATTTTGATCTGTGCGTGTCTTCAACGGTTTGTTTTGAAAGCACCGAGACCGCAGTGCTAGCGCCTTGGCGCCTCGCCCCAGCCCCAGCCCCGCGCCCCGCCGCCGCCCACATAATGCCCTCTGATGGCGAGCCAAGTGCGGAGAGTTTCAATTGAAAGGTTGCGTCGTGGCCCCCGCCGGCGGAAACCCTACCGCCCTGGGGCGGGGGGAGGTCGGGCTAGCTGACCAACGGGTGGACCGAGTGGCGACGGGAGGACTGGCTGAGCAGTGAGCGGGTAGGGGGGCGAAAGAAAGACCTTTGCTGGCGATGAGAAGGCAGCGCGGCGCTGGGCGGAGGAGTGGCGCTTTGTCGACGTCAGTCGGGAAGGGGCCCGCCCTCTGAGGGAATTTGCGGCCTTTGAGTGTCTCAAGTTTTCGAAAATGCCTGTGGGTGGTGCGAGGCCGAAAGTATTTGGCCTGAAGTTCTCCGAGGGGCGCGCGGGAATGTCTGGAGCACGAGGAGCGGGGGCGGTGGAAGCTGAATTATTTCATCTTTTATTTTACGGATTGTGCGTGGTAACACGGCCTGTTCAGTAGGATGAAAATATCACGCTTAGGTTAAATGTGAGCGACGTGACCAAATGTGTTTCACTTGTTGCAATGGCCAGGCTACTTTCGGATCGATATTTGTCATTCACTCATTACGTTGGTGTTTTTTAAATTGAAAATGCAGTATGTTGTTCGCATCCCTTTTTCGTTCCAATGAGTGCGGGGGCTGTGTGTGGGTGTGGGCGTGGGCGTGCGTCCGGGCCCCGCCACGCATGCTAACACCAGCGGCGGCCGCCACGTCAGCGCAGGGCGGGGCGACCTTACGCATCCGCCCGAGGCGATGAGCTGGCAATTGGCACCGACCGCTTGGCGCCCTTCTCCTGCGTTTGCCTGGGCTGCATCAGAGTTGAAGCCAAGCCACCGGAAGGGTGTTTTGGTATTCGGAGATACTCCTTTGACACGTTCGACAGGCTTTAAAAATATAGAACGAGTTGTTGTTTATGGCCATTTTCTTCGATGCTGAATATTGTTTTTTTAAACAATGGCTTTATATCCTCGGTTTGTATCTTTATATACGTTTATATATCCACTTTTATAAACGTTATGTGTCACTTGTGAATTTTCTCTTGGGGCCAATCCATTTTAAGTGGTCCAGAATTTAATAAATTGGTCGCTCGACCATCTCGAAAACAAATGCATATTTTATACATAAATTTCCTTACGTTTTGGCTGTTCAAACACATCTTTGATTTATTTTTATTCCATCTGGTTTACAAATGGCGGCCATTTTTGTTTTACGCCGTGCACAATTTTTCGCATTTGTAGACATTTACTCTTTTGTAAATTATTCAGCTCTGGGATGTTCTAGCATTCTGGAATAGCAGGTATTGAATTTAGTATACTCGGGCCTACAAATCGAAATATTATTTACCAACCTTCTATGATTTTATTTGAGAAATGTTGGCTAGCAAATCAATGGAACGCGAATGAAGGAAGTTCGATTTTCAGAGAGTAATTTCTCAAGGAAGAAATGGAATCTTAGCCTTAATTTTTTCTGTGCCTTTACACATAACAGTGTAGTTACTTTCTGTAAAATATCATTGATTGGAAATTGGAATTTTGGATTTTTTCCAAATTTTCAACTGTAATATCTCTGTTGGGGGACCAGATAAAAAAATGAAAATTTCACACAAACTAATCTCTATGACACCAAACTTCAGAAAAAATCCAACTTTCAGAATTAACTTAGTTTTTTTTGTTTTTTTTATTGTTAACCTTCGCAAAATCCGGGTTCATTTTCACATTGAGGATACGTTGTGAAAAGTAATATTATTTTGAAGCTTTTTTAAAGCAAAATTTAAATTAAAATAATATTACAATGCTGGACCAGTTAAAATGGATTGACCCCTTTATACTATACCTCATTTAGTTCGATTGTTTTGGGCAGTCGTTGGCGAAACATTCGTTCTTTCTTTCTTCCTCCCCCTCGTGCCCTTCACGTCGATTCTGAACCTCCCTGTAGCTCCCTGCCCCTGTATTTTTCTTAGATTAAAATATTACATTGCTGGACCAGTTAAAATGGATTGACCCCTTTATACTATACCTCATTTACTTCGATTGTTTTGGGCAGTCGTTGGCGAAACATTCGTTCTTTCTTTCTTCCTCCCCCTCGTGCCCTTCACGTCGATTCTGAACCTCCCTGTAGCTCCCTGCGCCTGCCCTGTATTTTGAAGCTTTTTTAAAGCAAAATCTTAGATTAAAATATTACATTGCTGGACCAGTTAAAATGGATTGACCCCTTTATACTATACCTCATTTACTTCGATTGTTTTGGGCAGTCGTTGGCGAAACATTCGTTCTTTCTTTCTTCCTCCCCTCGTGCCCTTCACGTCGATTCTGAACCTCCCCGTAGCTCCCTGCGCCTGCCCTGTATTTTGAAGCTTTTTTAAAGCAAAATCTTAGATTAAAATATTACATTGCTGGACCAGTTAAAATGGATTGACCCCTTTATACTATACCTCATTTACTTCGATTGTTTTGGGCAGTCGTTGGCGAAACATTCGTTCTTTCTTTCTTCCTCCCCCTCGTGCCCTTCACGTAGATTCTGAACCTCTCTGCGCCTGCCCTGTTCCGACTTGGCACCTGCTCGCCTCGCCCTCGCAGCCTGTCCCCTCGCACGCGCGCACCACGAACAACTCCGTAGGGGTTGACTGTCTTTCTACAAATTGACAATATACAGAAGATAATAATAGCCGCAAGAAACACCCACACGGGCTGTGTCTCTATTTTGAAAAGTGTGTGAAATAACAATAGTCGAAGTTGTGTTGAAATGGAAGTTGAACGTGCAACGTAGCGCTTGCGGCACCTGTCTTTGCATGGACGGAGGGCAGCGAGGCAGGCAGCCGGCGCGCGGGGCGGAGAGGGCGTCTGGGAGCGAGGGCCGCCCGTCTGGACCGGTTCTCTCCCGAGCCCCCACCGCCCCTGCCCCCGCGCGACCGGAAAGATTCCGGACGCGGGCGCCAGACGGCGCGAGGCGGCCGCTGCCCTGCCCGTCCCGTCTGGCGACGCACCCGCTCCTGCTCCTTTCCCTCCTCTCGCGCGCTCCCCTCTGCGACGCCTGTTTGTAAACACAGGGGATGGGCTGAGCTCGCTTCCAGGAACAGCCCGGCGCTGGGTTCCTTTGTTCCCGGAGGAGCCCAATTGGAGCCTGGCCATGGCCTCCGCGTGCTCTGTAGAACGAGCTTCACACTCCTCCCTGTCTTTGTGATAACTCCCGATGCTGATAAGACAACAACAACAATAAATTGGCATGATAGTTAGACAAAATCTGTGCGATGGCGTTGGATATCCTATATTACACGCTGCTGCAATACAGGGTCCTCTGGAAGTCCTGTATTACACGCTCTGTTGGGCACAAAGGACACAGCGGAAATTTCGAATTGGTGGTCAGAAGCTGAAGAAAGGCGTTTTGGAAATTATATTATTAGTGTTAGAGATGGTATCTACAGGAAGATCATTTGATAGGTAAGTTAATCGGTTCGAAGTCTAGCTAGTACGTTCGTTAGATCGACTACAGTGAAGTACCATCAAAAAGTACTTTAAATGAATGTAAAATCTGTTCAAAATGGTATAAAAAAAAACATCTTGCCGGCCAAATTGTTTAATAAAATGTGTTTAAATTTGTACAGGCCCATACGGAAAAACTTTCGCAAGCATAGATTCTTGAAGCTATTGAAAAATTATGATGAAAGTATCATTTTTTTAAGGAATCAAATAATTAAGTGTCGCATACCTCGCCGGGCATTATGAGGAGTAACCGAAAGTACTGGCTCTTGGCGTAGGAGTTTTGCTGCTCAAATCACGTTCTTGTCAGCACTGTTTCTCATGGGGTACGAGAGAAGACAGCCCTAAATGCTGCCTACAACCACAAACTGACGAAAATTCACGGGCAGTGTGGACAACGTGTTCAACAGAGCAAGAAAAAGTGCGGGCGCCAAGGTCAACCTAGGTATTGCAATCTTATGAAAATGAAAAAAAAATCATGCGAGTGATTGAAATCTCTCTCTCTCTCTCTCTCTCTCTCTCTCTCTCTCTCTCTCTCTCTCTCTCTCTCTCTCTCTCTCTCTCTCTCTCTCTCATTTATTTATTTATATATATATATATATATATATAAAGAGAGAGAGAGAGAGAGATGAGATGCGGACAGAGAGAGGAGAGATGCGGAGAGAAAGAGATGAAGGGCTGAACAACGGATTCCGGGTTTCCAATACAGTAATAAATATTGTTTTTGTAGAGACACTATTCATTACTTCTCTTTTCACTATTTACAAATAATTATTTATACGCTGCAGTCACGTTTACAAACAGCTATTGAAAATCTATTGATGTAATAAATGGACCAGTGACTAGCGACTATCTTAGGATGTGAAGATCTTCTTTCAATGCTAAAGTCAGTTTGCAAAAACGTTCGTGGTGTGGAGTACGTAAATTTTGCCTGTCTGATTTTCCCTCCCCAAACACTTACGCCTAATTTGTTCATATTCTCCGAAACATAACGTCTTTGACATTTGTTTCTGTTTTTTTCACTCGGCGTCGCACCGTAGACGCTTCCGAACAACCGAGTGTTTGGGAATCGAATTATCAAACGCCAGTGAATAATATCAGCAGCAAAGTGAGGAATTCAATATTTGGAGTAGCAATTTCCGGCATTTTATGTTGGTAATTTTGTGACTGCTACATCCTGAATCCTGAAAAATAAACCATGTTTCTTGAAATGTGTATCGTGATTGGGTTGTGAGGTGAAGATATTCCTGTGTTTCAGATACTGTGCGTTCCGCAATGTCAGAAACACTTGTATCCTAGTATCAAATGTATGGAAAGGGGCATGAAAAAGGCACACCTCTATCACGAAGGGTTTAGAAAGTTACACTAGTTATGTGCAGAGCTTGAAGATAATATGAACGATAACAAGTTTTCGGTTCTGCCTTCTGTTTTCTGTCATGCTTTTATTAACAATCATTATCGGACGCATTGTTAAAAGTACCTGAGCCTGTGTGTGTGTTTGAGCGTACTACGTTCACTCACATTGGTATTTGACAAGGAATATGTTATATTGTTTCTAATTTATTCCTACGGAAAAATCATGCGTATGTGAACCAAGAATTCTTACTTTTTACACGAATCCTGATTTTTAGCGTCCAGTCAATTGGATGAAACATGCGGCTAATTCGAAAGTTACTGTAGCGTCTTGCAGAGGAAATTTGAAATTGGAGCGAAAAACGGAACGTTTCGTATTGTTACTCCACTAGAAGTCTTGAACCGAGAACACTGTGTACCTGGGCATCTTTCAGTGTCTCGGGCGTTATGCCTGGTCGGAGCAACTTGAAGCTGAGTCACTTCGCGGCTCTATTTACTTTCGCCTCCCGCGCCCAGTCTTTCCTTCGCAAGTATGCTTTCTTAATTCGAGCTCTTTTTAGAAGTGCTAAGGGAGCGAGTTAGTGTCTGGCTGCGCATTTTTTCTCAAATGAATTCTAATTGAGTCTGTAACATTGCCTAGAACTTCTATTACATGAGCGTTTGGTTCACAAGAGAATATTCACTGTATTGGTAACATTCATTGGGGGATTCATAATTTACCTCAAACAATACTTTGCTATTAATGAGAGTTTGGAGTTCTCTTCGATTGGTTTAAATGTGAGAGAAGTACAATTAGTGGAATGAATTTGCGATTTTAACGATCCGTTTGAGCTGTCGTGTGAGCGGTTGGGGAAATGAATAGTTGGGTTTCTGTTAGCGAGTTGAGCGTGTCCCATTGTTTACCTATTTAAGCTTTCCAGTCACCGCGATCTCCGTCCAACAGAGGCTTTCAATTTCATTTTTCTATTAAAAAATCTCTCCCATTTTTATTCACTCCTCTTCCATCACGGACAGTTCTAAGGACAGAGGCCTTGGTATAAGTTCCAGGTCTCCTAAAAATGTACCTTAAACATTTTTTTAAAAAAATTATTATTATGTTTCAAAATGTTAAATACTTTATTACTTTTAATACAGCTAATTCACGTATTTTAAAAATTAAAATATTTACCAAGTTCATACTTGTGCTAGTCGGAAAATAAATCTAAGAATATAAATAAAAATTTAGAGATTTCATTTTCATATTATTCATAAATTGAAATGTACAAATATGCATTAATGTAAAAGTGTAAACATGGTTTAAAAAATGGATACCTCTCATTTTCTAAAATCCCTCCTCGTCTGCCGTGCCTTTCATGACGTGTTTTGAAATCGTGTTTTATAGTTGATGGAAACTAGTTTATTATTATTATTGCGGCAATGAGCGTGGCATATTGTAAGTACATCCAATGCTTAATGATTGTTTATTTTCTTTTACAGGTAAGTTTTGGCGAATTTCTTCCTATTATTCGTCGCACCGATGTTCATCGAAAGGTATTTCCTCACGTTTTCGTTTCGTAAGAATGGGGAGTGGAGATCTACGCTTTTTCTTTGTTCTTGTTCTATTCCTAGAAATAAGCCATAGGAAGTGAACAGTATGTGCTCAGTGTGCATCGTTGCCATGGAAAGCGAGCGGCGCTAGAACCCAACTGCAACGTCCAGCCGGCGTTTAATTTCCTGTACTATGATAGCGCTGCCCACGTGGCATACGGAAGTGTAAGGAAAATTCTAGGACTTCTCTGATGCAAGGAATTTAGAGACCGTTAATGTTGGAACTTCCCCAGCGCGTGAGTGGCGCGCCTAGCGGGTGGGTTGGAGGTGATGGTGGGCGGAGGGGGCGGGGCCCGCGGCGGGCGTGTGCGCCAGCGCGTGCGTCGGGGATGATTTCATCTCGCGTTTGAGCGCAGCCGCCTCCACGCCCACGCCCACGCTCCTCGCCCATTCATGCGCGCTTCGCCGCCGACCAAGAGGCGAAAGCAACGTCTTCTCGGGAGACCAAACGCAAGGACTGCAGTGCACTTGAAACGGGTACAGTCGAGTTAGTACAGTGAACAAGTTTTTACTAGCATGAAACGGTCTTGTTTTCTAATTCGTTGGTTCAACGCTGTGCGTACAGCGGAAGTGTACAAAATTGTCAAACAACGTTTTTGGAGATAATTTTCATCGGGAAAGTTCAATTAAACGCAGAAGACTGCATTCCATGCAGCATGTTTACTTCTTGATGCGGGTTATTTATTATCTAGTATTGAACTTCAGCTGATTTTAATTAAGTTTTTTAAAACAAAATTATATTCTTGATATAAGCCTCGTTTTGGAGGTAAAATATAAAATCCTTGAAACTCCCCTCCGTTCCCAAGGGGATCCATCATGAATTTTGATTTTTTTTCTTGAAATGAATACGTTTGGTTAGTCTTGCGCTTGAACAGCGTGCACGAGGGCGGGGGCTGAAGGCGCTCCGAGGAGCTTCTCTGGTCAGACGCCCGCCCTTAGTATTCCGCCCGCGCGGCGCGGCGCTGCCCTCGTCGCTCGGTGTAATTGGCGTCGATTCCGATATTCAACGCTGCGGCCGCTTGATGGGTTCATTGGGAGCCCACGCCCGGAACCTGTTTGGGCGGACACTCGGCCGGCCCCGCGTGGGAGCCGCCTGCGAACAACGGGCAGCGCTGCGTTTCGGGCGCCGATCGTCCGACGCTCAATGTGGCCAGTAGTCGGACGGTTTTCCGCGGCTTACGTTAAGAAGGGGGGAGGGGAGTCAGTTTAGAAGAGAAATAATGAACCGTGAAACATGGCTGCACGGCCACGGAGAGAAATGGTTAGTCGAGACAATTAATCACGGAGGACTTGCTGTAGTGCATTTTGGAAGAACAAAGTGTTTGTCGCCTATACGAAACTGCAGTTTAGTTAAACCTACTAAAAAACCGGGAGCGGTAGCTCAGTGCATCAACTGATGTCACTGCAGCGCCTCTGAGGGGAGGGATGAAGCCATTTGCAAATGAGCTAACTGTAAACGAACGCACTGACAAAGCTAGTGCATGGACGTAATCTGCAGTTGCAGCGCTCAATACTATTTACAGGGTTGATTTCTCACTCTTCGTGTGGGGTCTGGAACCATTCGAATTTATCAGATTTCTGTGAACACGATCTTACTAAAGAGTCATTAGTAAATGTGACGACGTGAAAAGTAGAAATTACAAATGATTTTGTCTGCGAAAAGCCAGTGATGATTCACTTTGTTCACACCCCTACGAGTTTGAATTATCCGATTCACTAAACAAAACAAAATTTAGTGACTCTTACAATACGAAATTTGGGTTTACTACACGAACACGTATTGAACATGTTAGTTTATTGTACCACAGTTCTCTCAGTGGGTGAGATTGTGAACGGGGAAATGGGGAGGCATTAATTTCACCCGTTGACTTCAACGCCTTCATGTGTAGTATGATGTTGTAATTGGAACTTTCCAAACTGTGCTTGAGACTAAATCATTGTTTTAAAAGTGAAATTAGCTTCGTGCTGATCCGCATTCTTCGCGTTGTTTATCCGCATTACCCAGTGCAAAATCGCAGAAGAACTAAAGTTGTGAAAGGTAAAAGACACTCCAAATGCGAAGACTAATATGTATGGATCGTAATTCGGAATCCTTTGGGAACTGATGTGACTGAGTTGGGACGTTTAACACGGTTTCAAATCAGGGACGACAGTAACGAGTGTTGCCGATGTCATATGCGCCTGGTGATAATCTCGTTTTTTACTAGGGGTGTAATACAATGAAAAGCAGAATTCTTATGTAATTACAATTTTTTTATCTTTCTATATACAGTTCTCAAAATTGTGGTTTCGACATATTGTTGCAATTCTAACAAAACCTCCACATTTTTCGCCAAATTTGTTTACATATTTTGTACTATGTTACATATTTTACAAATGTTAATGATATGTTACATTTGTTTAAACTACCAAATTTGTTGAAATGATTTCCCAGCAGCGCAGGTCCGCCTCGGCCTCCGGTCCGCTCCGGGCGCAGCATCTGGCGAGCGCGTGTTTCCGGCCGCTTCCGATCTTCCTCCGGGAAGGAAGGGAAGCGCTGCGCACTTGTTTTAATTGCCTGGCGAGGCCTCTCCTCTCCGCCTCCCGGTGCTTTTCAATAACGAATGGACCGGTCTGTGCGCTCTTTGTCTGGCGCCCCCTCCCCTCGACACCTGCGCTCGGCGCGGCCCGGCCCGGCCCAGCCCGGCCCGGCCCGCGCCGCTCGCGCTGCCCTGACACTCGCTGACGGCGGAGCGGGCGGTGGACTCGGCCCACGCGGCCGGGGGGACGGGCCTGGAAGAGCGAGGTTTGCCTCGCGAGCGCAAGGAAGAGCTCGCGTCATGTGTGAAACAAACGGGTAGAGGAAGGAAACCTTGCTCTTTTGAAATTGAACTACGGAATGTTCTGAATGTAGTGAAACAGATTTCTGCTTATATGGTGGGCTGCAGAAGGGAGAAGGGGTCTGCCCTTAAAATGCCCAGAATTAAAATAAGTACTATATTTTTGTTACAAAACGTACTCAGTTCTGAAGATTCTGCCGCGTTCACTTGTGTTTGAGAATTGCTCTCGTCTGGTGCGAGAGCATCAGTTTCCATTGCTTTTGAATGGAAACTTCAGTAAATTGTTTCGTCCTTCACCGTCTCAAGTCACCGCCCGGCATGCACTCGGGCTATGTTTTCTCTAGTAGCCAAAGTAAAAGAGGTTGATCTAGGAAGCGGATGTGAGGGAAACCAGACGGCCCATCTGCCACCCGCCGAAGGGCGCGAGCAGGCAGCGCCGCAGTGGCCATTCTGGAAATTTTCTTCTCCCTCGGGCGACCTAATTAACGCGCGGGGAGAAGATGGTGCGATGCCATTTGTTTCCACAAAGATAAATCACGGACAGAAATAACACGACTCTCCCGGATTGCCTCGTCTCGCCTCATTATTAATGCGTTTTCCTTGTATTTAACGGAAGATATATTTTTTCTATTGGCGACTATCATTTGCTGTATAAGCAAAACTGCCTATTGAACTCAATCGTTTCTTGGCGAAAATATATTTTATGTCGTGAATGAGTTGTGGGGTTAGTAATATCACCACTCTTCAGATACAGATTCTACAAAATCACAATTCGTACGAGTTTTCATGAGACGTTACTTTAACATCCACAAATGCAGTGCGTAAAACTAATTTAAAAATATATCTGTTTGTAATACTCAGAAACGAATTTTGAAATTTAGGGACGTGTATGTGTTAGGCAAGGAATATTTCGTATTGCTATGTGGTAAAATCACACTTTCACAAGTAAATTAATTTTAACGGTAATTGCGTACATGATTTTTTCCTCGTATCTTTTCTTTTGTATAAAACGCCGCGTTGAAAATGCTGTCTGATTTGACGAGTCCATTGAAGTAGTCGAGTGCGTCGTTTCGTTTAATGAAAGCAGCGCCGTAGATGCCGTAGAGCAGTCGTGTTCTTCCGCGTAACTGCACCACCCACGTACTCTTTCCTTGTCTCTGTCATCTTATCTTGCGTAATTTTATCTTTGAATGCAGCCCATTCATCAGAAATTGTGCTCGGCGAGGATGACGTCTCTCTTAAATGAATCTGTGCGACTATGTTTCGTTCATATGCGCGTATCGTTACGTCTGTACAGACTTACGTAACCTGCGGTCTACAAATAGTAGTGGAAGGCGACAGGAAATTAGCATTATTTACAGCTCTCGCGATGAAGGGGGACGTGCGTAACGAGGTCCTGACGCATTCAGCCTGCTTCTCTTCACCCGAGAGCGAAAATTCGGTGTAAAAAAGAACGAGTCCAGTCATCCTTCACGGGCCATCAAAAAGGCCCGATTCAAAAAAAAGTTTCGAGAGTTTTTTTTCTTACCGGTTCCATAAGATTTAGGGGGTGTTGAAGTCGAATTTGAGGTTTGCCGCCTCGGGAAATGGGCACTTTTTCTTCAAATTTTCTTTGTGAAGGTGACATCTCTAGAGGTGGCAAATTTCACAATCGAATTCATCACCCCAACCGGTGAGGAATTTTTTTCGTAGGACCGAATACCTAGTGATTCTTCTAAACAGTTACTTGTCAACGAACTCTTTTTGGTTCAGAATATAGCTGCTTCTTCAGCTCGCGTTTTACGATTTTGAATAATAAACACATTTCGCCGAAATCCAAACCAATTGTTAATTAGAGAGTTGACAGTTTTTCAATGTGGTGTGCTGGCGACTTGCACAGGAAAGTGAGTGTTGGTTGGATGTGGTGTGGTGTGTGCTGAAGCCTTTTGTCCTTTCTCTCTTCCGTAACCATAGTGGAACGCTCCCTTTCCCTGGGGATGTCCTGTTGTGTTATCGCCATAGCTCCTCCATTGCGGCGAACGGCGCGGAGGGCCTCGGCAGGGCCGAGTGGGCGGCGATGGCTTCGATTGTGAGACAACGGTTGAAAGTAAACGCCACATTCCAGATAAATAATTATCCAGACACAGTAAACCAGGAATTATTAGTATGACATCAGATTCTTGACTAGGTTGTAAGAAGAATGAATAGAGTATAATTTGAGACGTAATTTCACCTTTTTCATGATTGTAGATTATTTGCGCACTTATCCTCACTTTCAGCACTTTTTTACACATCCGACAACTATTGCAACGCCCTCTAGTTCTTGTGCATCACATCATATTGTCGACCTTCAAGCCACAACAATCGTCACTTCAGCTCCCGAAAAATAATCGGAAATAAACATTTGAAAGGAAAGGTATGTAGGGCGAACTACATACAGGCAAGAACCGAAAGTACAAAATCGTAATATTGATTAGACCGTGGTGTAACCCTCCAGAACACGAGAAGGCAGTCGTGACAGTTCCCCTCCAATGGAATCCATCACCGTTGCGGGCGCCGGCAAGAGTCGGGAGGTGCGGGCCGATCGAATTTCCCAATCGGTGCTTCCGCTCGGTCTATTTCCTGCGGCGGACTGTGAGACCAGCGACAGCCCCTACGCCCCTCCGGTCCCTCTTGCGCCTCTTCCCTCCTTGTTCGTTCATTTATATCCGCTCCCTCCTCACCTCCTCCTGCGGGTGGCGTCGGCCCTGAGGCGCGAGGCGACGACCGGCGGCGCCCCGCCCCGCCCCGCCCCGCCCCGCCCCGCCCCGCCCCGCCCCGCCCGCCCCGCCCCGCCCGCCCGCCCGCCCGCCCGCCCCGCCCCACACTAAATGTGGAATACAGAGGCGGTTCCTTCGGAAGGGGATGCCTTGCCGTGCTGTTTCGCCAAGGCGCCGACCCGGCTGTGGTGAGACGGTCGCTTTCCTATCGGACTCTAGTTAGCACTGCAAGCCATCCAATCCCATTGAACCAATGCCACCGCTCCCCACTCTAGCTCATTCTTTCTCTTTTTTCTTTTCACGCTCCCCTAATCCACCCTCTAACCACACCCCACTCCATGCCATCCTTCTGTGGCGAGGATGGTGCTGGGTTCAAGGTGCGACAATGGTGAATTTTCGACATTGCGACCACGTGGCTAGGTCGAATTTAACCTCTATCTGGAAGACAATTCTAGGGGTCGACTGCTGTGGAGGAGAGAGCCTTTACCCACTTCGCGTGGCGGATACCGGAGCAGTACCTTAACAAACGCCCACGGATCGTGTGCATTTTTCCTTCCCCCTCCTTGTCCCAAATCTCTCGCACGCACCAAACGTTTCTTGGAAAATTGGCATTTAGGATCATTTTTTATTCTTCTATAATATTATTAAAGATATATTTCGATTCTCTCATTAGTAAACCAAAAAATGGTGGACATGTGAAAAAATGTGTTTTAGGCGTCAGTAGGTAGCAGCGGGGCAGTACTAAAAGGCTATAGTCTGCGTCTAAGAGATCAGAAAATTAATTAGTGCGAGAAACTGTGTCATTCTGTGGCATCACTAGTTACAACTAACTTGACAAACTGATTGTTTTGCCGTCAGTTTCTTTAATTTGACTATTCCACTCGTGAAATTAAAACCATTAGTTTTTAACTATACATACAAAGCGCCCCAATCAGGGCGGTGTATATCAAAAAGTTTATTGCTTTTTCTATCCGATTTTTCTTACCGCTTCTGCCCGCTGGCCAATCATAAACGCATGTGACTCATCTATCTTAGGAGGCGATGTACATCGATCGCCATGTCGATGTCCAGTAAACCGCGTATATAAAACATAACCTCTTTGATTTTTACATAGCTTTCAGTTGTTTTCAATATTTGGCGCGTTTTGAAATTGTTGGACAAACTTTCATTCGTGGAATAGTCCTATTAAATGCCATTCTTACCTTGGAAATTCTCACATCAATCCCCACCTCGCTTCGCGAGTCGGATTTATTGGCAATTTCCAAAGCACACGTGGTACAATTTATAATGATGAACTATCATAATATCATTGTTTAATAAAAACGGTTAATTGTAAATGAGGGAAATGTAATTCATTTTTTCCTGAAAGTCGCCTGATGGTGATGATTGTGGAATTCCCTGTTTAAGTAATTCAGGCATGTGCATATTTACTGCGCTTTGGGTGTTTTGTCTCTTTTCGCCGTTTCTCTGCGCTGCGTTGCAGTGCTAATGTACTTAATAGGCGATGAATCAATAGTTTTGCCAAACGAGAAAGTATATTTGAACGTGTTTCTTGCCGACCAGTTTTCATTAATTATCATTGTGTGTCGGAAGGTGGGCCTGTATTCTGTCGAGTAAAAATTCTCGGTCACTGCTCCACATGAGCTTTCAGATTCGCACAAATTTTTCCTCTTGAAAGAATGGATTTATGTGAATAAATAAATTTTAAAGAATACTAAATCAACAGGCCAGTAAACGGTGCCCATTTTTGTTGTTGCAGAAATGATGGAAGTGTGTAACTGTTCAGAGCTTTGTGAAGGAGCACTTGATTGCAAATGCGGTGGGCGCCTACGACACCCTCTAATTGCTATAATGCTAGGAAATAAGAATTTTAATAGGTAGCAAAATATAAGGAAAATAAAATGAAGAAAGCATGATTGTGTTTTTAAAGTGTGAAGCAGAAGAGAGCATGGAGGTGAGGCTCGTTGGTGTTGGTGGCGGGGCCCCGGGAGAGGGCGGTGGCGTCGCTTCCGCTCAGCCGCGGCCGCTGACGCGTGGGCGTGTGGAGGTCACGCGGCGCTCCGACTCGTTCTTCAAATGAATTATTAATGCATTCACATGGTGGCCACCAGAATACTACACACAGTGCATTATGAATGCAAAATTATTGTCTTGTATTTTATGCGTTTAAATAACCTATATTACTACGTATCAAAGTTCCTGCAATTGCTCTTGCTAGTGACGGTGTGGATTTTTAAAACGAGATCGCCATCACTCTGAAACACTCACAGAGTGTTTAAACACTGTGTTTAAACGGCAGTCACTAAAGAACAAGAAGCAAATGACGTTACGTTCTTACTTCGTTTCATGTTCTACGTTAATTTTGTACTTCATAGTTTTGTCAAATATATTATCTCTATCAGTAGGACGGGCTGTATTAGAATGGGGGATCGGCCCATCGGCCTTCGGCCTGCCATGGACCACAGTAAATGAGATGAATGGAGAAAGGAGGAAACGACACCCTTGTTGAAGGGTCTGCTCTGGCACCCTCTGGAAAGTCAACAGACTAAACGATGGATGAGAGCAGTCAGCGTGTAGACTCTTATCCAGGCACTAATCGTCGTGGAGTCATCCAATAATTCAATCCCAAAAAACATACGTTAATAAAGTTGAATTGTCAATCATTTCATGACATCTGCCTTTTTATACGAGGGTCATTTCAGAAGTCATTTCAACTCTTTTTTTACGAGTCAGTAAAGCTGCAGGATGTACGATTAAAAGTCGCTGGAATGTTCTCCGCCATGTTGGTACTAAAGTGGGATGCATATAAAAGGCGCTGTGGCTAAGGCACACTGCAAGATGGGTAAATAGAAATTTTTTTTTTTTACTCGTATTACATGTGCGCAACACCAAGTAGTCCACGTAATCCTCGTAGGAGCTAAGAATCTTGAAAATGATCCCCCCAAGCGTCCACACACGCGCGCCAACGACGAGGAAGGCGCTGGACACCGTGAGGTGTGTGTGAGACGTCGATGCGCTGTGGAGGTGCCCGTCTTCGTTTTCGGAGTGAGATCAGAGCCGCGCGGGCGGAGGGAGCGCCGAGATCGCACAGGCTGCAGTGTGGCGCGTTGCATTGCCACGGAGTACTGCATTGCTAGGACGGTCTGGGTGTTTCCTCCGCTGTAGTACGTGGCAGTGACAGTTCGGCCTTCGTGAACAGGAAGACACACGAGAATACCTTGGCTGCCATAATCCAAAAGAAGCATGACATTCGTAGGTAATGCATTGTGGGGGACCACGACGCCGCCACTCATCTGATAGCCTCTTCAGTTCTGGTTCATGCGTTCGGCGCACGTTTCATCAATTGCAATAATGCGATTCAATATGTCATTTCCTTCAAGTTGGAATCGCTCCAGATTGATACACGTCTTGTATCGCGTTAAAGTATGTGGCATCCACCTTGCACAAACATTGCTCACCGTCCAGTCATTCTAATCTCAGCTCACCTCAGGAACTGTTAAGCAGATTTCGAGGGAACTTCCACAAAATAGTGTAATTTCTCAGGCATAATTCCGAGCTACTATATCTTTTCAGCCCTTTATCTTATTTACATAAAAGTTAATATGACGTACGTTTGGCTACTTACTCCTTGCAGATGGGTTAGCAGATTTGAATGAGTTTTGAGACTGAGATCGATCAGCTTGTTACTTACGAACTCATCATATGACTTCGATAATCGTTTGTTAACGTGCCGTGGTAAATCAGTTTAATTGATGTAGTGCAAGTTTTCCGTGAGCAGTGCGGATGACAAAGAGGCGGAGCACGACGGGATGAATTTGATTTGAACAGACGATGGCTAAGAGAGCGTACGTGCGAAGGCCGCGCCGGGGACTTGGGCGTATGGTTTGGGCGCACTGTGCGCGTGGCGACCACGCGGTCGCGACTGGGCGCGAGGCGGCGCGCGCGCGCTGGCTAGGGAGGCGGCGGCGGCGGCGGCGGCACACGAGGCGAGGCGCGGCGCGACGCGGCGCTCAGTCCGCGGCTAGACTTCCGCCACACCGCCGCCCCCGCCGGGGCACCCTGCGCTCCGCCGCCAGGACCGCCGCCCCCGCCACTGCCCCCGCGCCCCCCGCCAGGCGAGTACCAGGGCACGCACGCGCCCTTTGTGCATTGGCCAAGGCGATCGGCCTCTCTTACAAGAATTCCGGGACGGAGGCACTGAATTGTGAAAATGTGAAATTAGTTCTTAGATGGCAACGATGGTGTGAAAAATAACGGAGCTATAGTAAGGCAGACGGCAGCGATTTCCAATACACATTGAGCGCACCGCCCTGATGAATTTGATAACCTTGTCTTGAATGCAGTCGGTGATGGTGACGTGAAGGGTGTACCCTTCGCTGAGCGCGGGGAGAGGCGAGCTGGTGCAAGTCCCGGTGCTTGCGAAGGAGGGATGACCGTATGTCACCCACGTCCCCTCCGTTTTGGTTAGCGTGTGCATTGGATGCCTGTCTTTGTTGGTAAATTAACGGCAGTTCAAATGTGTCTTTCGAAATAAGCACTCTTCTTAAGGACACTATCGATGGAACGATATTCTTACTTTATAGTCTCAGGATCTCTAGAAATTCCATGAGAATTTACACCATATGCTTCATCACCCACCTTTAGAGATTAAATTGTGTAGGTAAAAAGTACGTACGGTATTCTGGATCCTACTCGTCCGAATATTCAAATGCAGTCCAGTAATATGCTATTTTCGCTCATGAAGTGAAGAGAGAATACAGACGTACACGAGTTGTGATTTTTGTGGCGTCGAATGTTTTCCTTCCCAAAATCTCGAAATTAACTTTGAGACGAGAGAACTATTCCTGAACTGAAGACCTCTATCGAAGTGCTGGAATTTATCGCAGTGCAGAATGATGTAAGCTGACAAGAACGATGTTAGTCTGATGCTAATAAAAGTAGCACTCTGTGCAGCTCTCATGAGGGCGCTAATGAACCGCGAAGTGCAAACATGATGTCTGTCCTCCTTGGGATTGTTGCCCTGCAGAATTCGCTGAACAGAGCATTCGTCTAGAGATGGGAATAACGTGTTGGTATACACCATATTCTGATGTGTATGTGATGTAATCTTCTTATTGTTACATTGGTTAATCGACGATACTGCGATTTTCCAATAATTTTCTGCACATCCCTATTTCCTCGCCTAGTGGTTTAGAGCATTCACGCAACTATGTGGTTGTTGTTGTTTTATTATTATTATTATTATTATTATTATTATTATTATGATTGCAGTCCTTGGGGTCAAAGGTCTTTTGAAGATTTGGGAACAGCTGTAGAGTTCGCTATAAATATCTCCTCCGAAATTATTTTTAAAATCTTCTGTCTCCGAAAGTTTTTACATAATGAGGTTCGAATTGACGAACGGTTAGTGCAAGGTAAAAAAATTAAATTTGAGAAAGTAGTTCCTTTTAGTGAACTTCGTGTAATAATTTCCCACTCTGTTTCAAACTCTGTGATATTATCCTACCCTGTGATATTATATACTATTTATTATTATTATTATTATTATTATTATTATTTAATTAACTACTGTTTTTTGTAACTTATCTTTAGTCATGTAAGCTTAATGCACGTAAAGTTAAGATATTGTGCCTCCAAACCCCTACACTTAATTACAGAATTGAAATAATAAAATCTAAAAAATCTAAAAATCTAAAACCCGACCAACAGTTATTTAAATCCATTCACGTAGATAGATATCTTCAATAAATATTTGTAATTTTGAGCATGGTCGGGCCCTGGTTTCGTGTACATTAAACATTACACAATACTCCTTTATTAAATAAGTTTTAAGTTGTAGATGATAATCTTCAGCCGTGCATCCTTTGTCGATACACACAATTGAACGCAAGAAAGGGGTGGTAACAATACTACTAATGTAGTCGTGAGAAGTTGTGTGTAATATCGCTTATTCGATTGAAAATGTACGTTAATAATTACTCCGAGAGAGTAATTGTAGGGCGGGGGGGTGTATGTCGGAAGCGCAGGTAGGCGGTGGGAGGCGCCAGGATTGAAGGCACTTCCTCATTCCGCGCCAGGGGGCGGGGCGGGGCGCGGGCGGCGGTCGTCTCTTTGTTTCCGCGCGCTGCAAGTGGCCTGCGCCGGCAACACCGCTCGCCCACGCGCCCACGCGCCGGCCGAGAAGCTGAAGCTGCATTCAAACGCCCCTCTACCACCACCACCACCACCACCACCACCACCACCACCACCACCACCCCACCACTCTAGAGCCAAAACGTTGCTTTTGAATGGAATGCTTTTGGGGACTTGGCATTAATTTTTTTTCAGTTGAAATTCATACTAACAAAACTGTTGAAAAAATTAACAAAGAATTTTTTTCTATTTTACAACTACCAAATTTAGATTGGTTTTTGAAAGCCTTTTTATACGTTTTAGCTCTTCTATAACAATGGAGTACATACTAATCGTGTAAGCAGTAATATTCTGCCTTTCTTTTTCCCCAACAAAAAGTATATAAGCCGTTTGAAGTGTGAATCTGGAATTCAGTTCCACGATTCTGAAGTATAAAACACTTGTAGTCAGTACAAGGTGTGTTAAAAAAGAAACGGGAATTTTAATTTTTTAGAACACACTGTAATTTATTCGTCAACAGCAATGTTGTCACCTTCAAAGTAGTCACCAGTAGATAATATACACTTATGCCAGCGCTTTTTCCTATCGCCGCAACACTTCTGGAAGTCGATCTGTGGGATAGCATTTAACTCTTTCAGCGATGCGCTTTTAATCTCATATATGCTTGCAAAACGACGGCCCTTTAAGGTTCTTTTTATTTTTGGGAAAAGGAAATAGTCGCATGGGGCCAAATCTGGCGAATATGCAGGCTGGGGCATCATAACAGTGTTGTTTCTTGCCAAAAATTCACGAACAAGCAATGACGTGTGCGTAGGTGCATTATCGTGATGCAAAAGCCATGAATTGTTTCGCCACAAATTCGAGCGTTTTTTTCGGATTGCTTCCCGCAAACGATGTTGAACTTGGAGGTAGTACTCCTTATTAATTGTCTGACCTTTTGGCAAGAATTCATAGTGCACTATGTCATTAAAATCGAAAAAAACTGTAAGCATAACCTTCACATTTGACCGCAACTGCCGAGCTTTTTTCGGTCTTGGCGATCCAGGATGCCTCCACTGGGACGACTGAACCTTAGTTTCCACGTCATACCCGTACACCCATGTTTCGTCACCTGTTATGACACGTTTTAGTACTTCTGCATCATTACTGATTTCATTTAGTGACTCCTGAGAAACTTCCATTCGCCGCTGTTTTTGTTCGAAATTCAACACCCATCCGAAATTATTAGATGACATGAGCCAATTGATATGCCAACATCTTCAGCAACTTCTCTTACTATAATTCGGCGATCGTTCATAATTATTTCTTGCACTTTTTCCACATTTTCAGCTGTTGTTGATGTGCTGGGGCGTCCAGAACGCTCGTCGTCTTCCACGTCTTCACGGCCATCTTGGAACCGTTTGTACCACTCATAAACCCTTGTTTTGCTCATAGCAGACTCACCAAAAGCAGTTTTCAACATTTCTAGAACTTCGTTACATTTTATTCCGTTCTTATAGCAAACTTTAATGCAAATCCTCTGATCCATTTTTTCAACTAATCAACTTCAATCGCCACTACTAGGCAAACACATGTAACCTTCTTCGCAACTGACGAAAGACTAACCATCCAACAGTGGAACTAGTGTACAGATTCACTCCAGATATGTTTACCAAAAAAAAAAAAAACACAATCTCGCGAACCTACCACACTCGCAATAACAAAATTCCCGTTTCTTTGTGAACACCTCTTGTATATTGTTAGTAACGAAATGGGGCATTGCTGAGCACTGTGTGTGTGTGGCATCGATCGGCGAGCGGCGCCGCGCGGCGACCTCGACGCCCTGGACGCCGCCGCCTCGCAGACGCCGCGCGGGCGCTCGCGCTGCTCCACTTCCCACTCAGCAGCTCTGTTTGTAGTTTGACACTTGACCAGAAGCCCACACAATACAATTCTTCCGTTCTTTTACTTCAAGTCTTTGGCTTGTATTCTGTGGCGTACTTGTTACATCTTTTAGAAAGTTCATTGCATACGTTATGTGGTTTCCAAACTTTTGGAAAGCGCTGTGCAATATCTTGTAATTGTAAGTCGTATAGTTGTTTTCTGTACCTTCAGTAATTGATTGTTCGCGTGAAATGACTTTTTTTAACATTTGCCTTCAAGAAGCCTTTCGTAGGGGTAACGAAAGCAAAGTAAATTAGATTTTCATTTCGAACTTGATATTTCTTCTTGGCGTTTATAAAGATATATCTTGTCGAAATAGAAAGATGGAGCGTATATTTACAAGTGAATTTGATTGTCGCGATGTCCCAGGAAACTGGAGGTCGAACGTGCAGGACGTAGTCGTGACGTGGCTAATAGATGCAGCATGGCGACGAGGGTGAGGGTTTGCCTTTGACATTTGCTCTGCGCTTCCTCAGTTACCTAACTTTTAGATTTATTATTATTATTATTATTATTATTATTATTATTATTATTATTATTATTATTATTATTGTAATTTTCTCAAATAGTTGATCTGTACAAGTACCACATACATCATCCATACTTTTCCACACCGAACTACCAAATGGTGACAACTGCTTCTGTGTATTTTTCAAAACGTTCAGATGTGCTACATTTTAACATCAATTTCGATCATAATTACTTCAACTATTTATTTTATTTATTATTAATAGTAGTAATTTGTATCTTGTAATCAAGGCATATTGAGCGTACATGTGCATTTACAGTCTTATTGAAATGTAAATTATGCAAGAAAGTAAAGTTGGTGGTCTCGTAGATTGACACAAAACGAATTCACCTCAGCTGTAGCGCCTGCCGCTGCGTGAATTAAGCACACGCCACGCCTCTCTGTGTGTAAAGAATGTCAGGTTTGTGTCTATCAATGGCCATAGGCTCCTGCCCTATTTCTGTGTCGTGGTAGGTGCATAGGGTCTCACAGTTTTTGGAGGACCATCACCCAAGGTGGCCGCATGTGTGTAAACTTCCAGTGTAGATGAACAATATTGTTAATGAATCTTCGGTGAAAAGTGTAACAAGATTCCGATGAAGAAAAACTTTCACCTTAGAAAATTATTTTCGATAATTATATTTATTTATTTATTTATTTTACGTAAAAAAAAACAGTTAAAAACTGCGTATGACGTGCTATGGGGAATTCGAAATTTAACGTTTAAATTAACGAAATTTAACGTGCTATGGGGAATATTCGAAATTTAACGTGTACTTTCATTGTCTCAGGATTATTAAGAAAGTAGAAATTGAATCCAACAGTTAAGAGTAAAGGATTAGGAGTTGCTCGCTCCTCCTAAAGCTGTATACATAATTTTAGCGTTACAGACCGCAAAGTGAGAAGCAGATCAATGAGAATGGGCGGAAGTGCCATCTTGTAATATCTATTTAGAAAAGAGTTCCAACAGGACCCTACGAGTAAGGAGCAATGCAGATATGACTGCACTGAGCGTTGTTAGTAACTGAAGTTTGTACATCTTCGGTGAAAAGTCTCGCAACGTTGAAATTTGTCAGGAGTAGAACACGTATATCTGCTATTAGACAAGTGATGAAGACTCCTTTTTAGTACACGTGCTGATATGAGGAAACAAATTACATAATTGTCGATGAATATGCTACAATGCGTTTTTAAGAACAATGTAATGTCTTTTTTCACGACAAGCGTCTCTCTTCTTAGTGTTACTTATTCAGGCAGGAAGCTAAACTTGTTTATAATATATTCCTGAGGATCGTTCCATTTTATGAAGTGTGTCAAAATAGCCTAATACTATTATGTAAATGTAGTCGCGCATCGTTACTCTTTTTTACAGTTCGGTATCGTTATTCACAGGAACCCTTGGAGGCATATAAATCCGCCAAATGTGAAAGACGATCGGTCCGTGAGTTGTGGTTGACGCCTTATGCAGGTGTGTGTCAAACAGCTGAAGTGGTCGTAGTACTGCTCTTTATACAAGCTTGACACGCATGTTATGGCAGTGTTGTCATTGTAAAGTTGGTCGCAGTCTTCTCCATATATTCAGAGGCGAGTCGTGAAAAATGCTAATGAAGAGCGTTCGCTGTTTTAGTGCAACGAGCACTCGCCGGGCGAGGCATGGCCGCGTGCAATACCTTCTGTCATTCCTTTAACAAATTGTTAACGATACTACTTCTGTTCGGGCGGAATTTTAGAGCTTCATCCTGAGTGCTCAATTCAAATATTAGCTGCCGAGGGAGGAGATTGAAATGTTTCTGGAGGAGGTAATATTACATCTATTTAAGTTACAGAATTAATGCTGTAGAGAAGTGTAGAGAAAGAGGTTTCAGAAATTCGTAATTGTGAAGAGAATTGCAATTGGAGGACTTCTCTTCATAAGTCAGTTACTTTCTCGTTGATGCGTTTTCATTTGAATGTTCACTGAATTTATAGAAAATAGAGAAAAGTTAGTGAAGTTAATTTTTAAATACAATTTTAATAATATTGAGCTTGCGCCTAAATTAAAAATAATTATCCAATTTTTAACGTGCTTGCACGATAAATGCTTTTGTTGCCTAAGTGGTTTCGATTTACAGTGTCGTAGCATTGGTAGCCATTTGAGCTTCCCTTCTTTTACGCGAAGGCCGAAGGGCAGCGTTGGACCTCGTTGTCTGCTCGTGCTCAGGTCTCCTGCGGGGCAGACCGGCAAGCCCACGCGGCCGGAAGGCGCATCATGTTGCGATGGGATGCCTCAAATTCTGTTTTCACGCAACCCGGATCGACGGATTTAGTTTTTCTTCTCGAAAATCCATTTATTGAGAGGTTATGCATTTATTAACGCATCGGGTCGCGTATTTTATTTTCGACATTTTTCGTTTCATTCAGAAGAGATTTTAATGTAATAGATTTTGATGACAGTATGTACAAAATATGTTCTGTGGTATTTGTCTCCGTGCATTTTCTTACAATCAAAATTTTGTATCGATACTTAGATCATTGTGATGTTTATAAAATACTTTTTAAATCAACATTCCAAAAGCCATGTCTAGTATGTTAAATTTTCCGAAATAACGGAAATGTGATGAATTCCTTATAAACGTTGGCAACGCTCCTTGGCACTTCGAGACGCCGTTGCCGAACCTGTGTTGGTGCATGGATGGCGAGTCGACAGCTCATGCTAGAGACGATGATCCAAGGAGATGAAAGTCAGTGGAGACAGGGATCGATGTGGGGCAGTTGTGCGTGGCCGAACGCGGAACTCGGCGCCTCGGGGAACAGCGCTCTCTGCCCCTCGAGGCGAGTCCTTTGACGAGGTCCATCTGCAAGCCTTTGGCGTTGCTTCCTTTTGTGCCTTATAGAATTAGGGTTGCCAATTACTCTTCTTTAATTTTCGCCAGCTCGTTGCTTGTGCACCTGCAACAAATTTGGCGTTAGGAAGGTGAAGCACGTTTCAATAACAGCGCGCCACCAAGTGGCTATCGTGCCAAGGGTGGTCGGTGGAAATCAAACGCATTTCAGTAACATTCAATCGTTTATATGAATCTCTATTCCTGACGCCTATTAGCTGTTATACTATAGCTGCAATGGCGTTGTTATGTTATTATTCTCTCATTTTTGTCGTGTCTGAATTAGTTAATATTCGTATTTTAAGTGGAAGTATTGATAGTTAATTTTTACATTCGCGAAAGCAGAGGTTCGTCTATCGTTTCTGAACTACGGAGACAACGGTAGAATTGCGTGTCTGATTGTGCAGATCTCGTCATCAACACAAACTGATGTCGGGCAGTCATCTCATGAATGATACAGCAGAAGATTCACATAAATGTGCAATGCGCATGAATGTGTATGAATGCGTTTGAACGCCATTTACTTATGTATATGGATTCGTGTGACTCAGCCAACTAGAATCAATTCAACAGCGACTGTTTTACATTGCTTCGTTGCTCGCATAATGTTTAGTAACACGATGCCACTTCTGTCCTGTCTGATTGGTGTACAAACGTTTCTTCCTTCTTGTGATGTAATTTTTGAATATTTATAAAATGGTTGTTAAGTTTATATGTATATATTGAAAAGTATGCCACACAAAAATTAACGCTTCTTTTCTTTTTTAGGTAAGTGCGGTCGTGAATGGGAGATTCTGATGTGACAAACTCGATCAAGAACTTTTCATCAAATGAGTATGTAGAAATAGTATCCATTTCGAAACTCTCCGTAGAACAATAAATATGTTACAATTCCTGTTTTGTATGTCAAATTTTAAAAGTTACGTTAGTGGTCTGTATAATATTAGGTTTACGTGCGTATGTGTGAGAACCTCTGTAACGGACTCTTTGCAGAAAAAACTCAAACCTAGGCCGTATTGCTTGTTTTGAGTAAATGTAGAAAACGATTTAATCAGAAAGCATGTTGAACATTAGGTCTGTACTATTTTTTTCCACAGAGACTTTCTAGTAATATCAAGAATAGCTCAAATTTAATCAAAGTAACGTATTTGTTTTTCTTCCTACATATTAAGTCTTACATTGTGTTTTGAGTTGTATTTAATGTTCGAGTTTATTTACAATGAATATTTTTACATAATAAAAAGCATCGGCTCCGAATGTTTTTCCCAGAAAGTACGTAATGGTAACGCAGAAGTCCGCGGGGGTTCTCCCACGGGTGGGAGGGACTTGGTTGAGGGCGACCCCGTTAGACGTCAGTAGATCGGCGCAGGATCTGACGATCCAGCTAGGGAAGATCACCACCTCTCCAGGAGAAGACATTCACTGCACTTAATGACCGCAGCAGTTGACGCGAAAGCGCGCGGCGCGAACTGTTCGTTGTCCGGTCCCCCGCAATGAGGGCGGTGGCGAAGGTGCGGTAAGTTCTTGGGTCAAGCGGCTTTTTGAATCGCGAGCGCCCTCATGCGTGTGCCTGCCCCCCTCGCACTCTCCGTGGCCTTCTGCCTGCCATCGCCGGAGGGGCGGTGGGGCCAAATTTTAAGTCCCATGACGGACGACTGGGGTGGCCCTCGTCGCGGTCGGAAGCAAGCAGATCGATTACAATACTTCTTTATCAGCCGAATCTTGCGCAAGACAGGAAGTAGGTCGCCGGGGAGTTGGTGAATTGATTTTCTCTCGGTTTCGAGGAACGGGTTGTTTATAGTACACTGGATAACTTCGTCTCTAGTATTTTATGAAGTACTTGTAGCTGATATTTTTGTTAACTTTTTTTCGTATATGAAAAATAGCCAATCAGGTGTTGTCACTTTTTAATTGTTACTGAAGACGATTCGGCCCGTGTATGAGTTTCGGCTGCCATCTTGTGGTGTTCGTCAGGATATGAATTTCAGTCCAAGCAACCCATTTCGTGTGTTTGCCCCATGACGATGTTTGCAAAATGGTGTCCAAATGTCCTGAAATATGTCTTGTGTACCAGGAGGGGGAGGGAAGGGGGAGGTCGGTGCAGCGGCTTGCGTTGTGCTTGCGGCCCCCGCGGAAGGAAGGGCGTCTCCCGCCACGCGCCTCTCGAGCCTCGGCAGGTGGCGCTGCGCCCGCCGCTTCCGGCCCCCTCCCCTCCCTCGCTCCCTCCCTCCCTCCCTCCTTCCGACTTCGCACCTCGCGCATGTGCAGACGCCTGCACGGCGACGTTCATAAAAGTAATTTATGGTCCAAGGAGTAAAAGAAGATTTTATTCACGGGGGAAAATGTTTAGCACCCGAAACGACACAGGAGCCGGGAGTGCTAAATTTACGAGTGAATAAACTCTATTTACTCTGGAGCGCCGTGTATCCATTCCACAATATACAAAGACGTTTAATGAAATGTCTTAACTTTTGTTTGTTTTCAACCGAAAGAGACTCATTGCCCGAGCACAATGTGGGAGGTCGTGAACTTGGTCCAGAGGCGGCGCACACGCGAGGGTGCCGGCGAGTGGGCGCGGAGGAGCGCAGGATGTGTGGCTCTGGGCGTCCGTAACACTGGCGAGTCCGCCATCGAGCGTTTATCTTCGAGGTACACAACTGTACTTGCAAATGCACTGCCTTTCGCAAGATAGGCTCTTCATTGTAAACCATTGATACTTCTCGTCTATTTGTGGAATAGGGTGAAACGGTGATTTTGTAAGTGTTTTAACTAATTGTGAACGTAATATTCACTTGCGATTTACATTGCCGTTCCTATCTGGAGGAAAGCTTGTGCGAAATACCTACGAACGTGAGATGAATGAGATCTTTTGCCTTCTGTTACCGTAGTGTATATGGGCCATTAATGAACGATGCATGCGCCGCGAGTCCCACTTGTATGTGACTGCCCGGTGCCCGTTGCCAAAAACAAATATCGCGGACAGCCGGTTAACACGCACTATAAAGTTTTTCAAACTGCAATTTATACAGGCAGGTCGGGTCTGCAGTCCCCTCTCGCTGCCAGACATGGCCCTCGTCGCCGCTGAACGACCCCCTCCCGATCCGCCAAGTTGCGCGAAATTTGGACGAATTCTGTCGTCCGGTAGGCATGGGGGTTGAGAGCAAATAGACTGACACACTTCCTGTAAAATGAGCTTCAATTTACTGTGTCTATTTATAGCAACCGAGAGCTAAATAAATTGGGTGAGGAAGTCGCCGAGCGGCGAACTTGTCTCCATTCTGTGTGGACACGCACGGCGGAATGCTGCGGCGATTCCACACTTGACGTGCACTTGGTCCTAGTCATGTCAACAGTTAGTTTTACTTTCGGGGTGCGAAACGTAATTTTGGGCGACGGTCGGTGAGGAAAACGAATCAATAATTGGTATTTATTTCGCGAACGTCGGCAATCTTGTGCTGTGCCACTCCGTTGATTTGTCAATCGGCGAACTGGAGAATGTACGTATGGAATCTAAAAGTTACGAAAAATAAAGAAAATATTTTAAAGAAACTTTCAAGGAGTATTATTTACTATATTTTCTTAACATTTCATCTGTATTATGAGGTTAATTGAATGCGTAGTAGTGAGTCCACTCTTTGATATGAACGTCTCAGTTGTAATCTTTGTATCTGAGAGTTCATTTTAATGTTGTCGCATGTCTTTGGACATGATTTGTATGGATTCTTAGAGGACTTTAATTCTTATACTTGTTAATGAGCAGATGGGGAGCTGGAAAATCACTCGCAGAAGCAAGCTGTGAGCCCCTGGCGAGGCAACGGGATCCGCCGCGAAGGCGCTTTTGAGGTGACGTCACGCAGCCAAACGCTTCATCCCCCCTAGAGAATAGATCGTCTGCGACAATTTATCCGTTTCTGAGTGGATGTGAGAAACTACTTGCACTAAGAATGTACAATGAATTGTTTAATTAAATTGATTAAATTTACGCTTGTACTCTTCATGATGATTTTGAGCTACTGTAATGATGGACTTCAATTGCTGGCATTGAAAGTGACGTTCGCATTGTACATATTTTGTTTCGTATTACTCGGAGCACGAATGAGTAGAATTGTCTCTGCTTGCGTTCTACGTGAGACATGCACTGAGTCTGCTGTTGGGGCAGGGAGGTCTCGATCCGAAGGGGATGCAACAGGAGGAGGGGTTGGTGCCGTCCGACCGCAGCCCGCTGCGTTATGCATGCGCGAGTGACAGGCGCCTACCTACACGGCCGCCCCGGGTGGCCCACGCCCCGTGCGCGCCAGGTTTACCAACTTTCGTCAACTGGCATTTCAGCATCCATCTATAATCATTTATACAATCTCTTTATGGCCACTAGCTTAGTACCGGAATCGTTTCCCTTTTCTCTGCCGCCTCCTTATTTTGCTCGCTCATGGAAACTCAGAGCAACTTTTCTTCTACTGCCAAGTCAAGACTACGATAAGATCGATTCTCTTGTTTTTATTTCCATATTTATTTTGTGTGATTGGGAGACCATGCTATTTTTTCGCAGTCGCATACCGTTTAACTCCGAGTTTGTTGTAACTAGACAATCGGAGTTTTACAGCAAGGGAATTATTAAGTATGCTGCTTTCTCGCCGGCTTCGGTTCGGCACGGGTAGAGAGCTTGTCATGGCCCGGATTCTTTGTCTAGGAGGAGATGGCGCGGTCAGGGCAGACACTGCCCTTTTGATGACATGTGCCTCTCAGTCGAGGCTCAGAAGACCCACAAGCGAAAGTATTCTCGCGATTTAAATTGTAGAGAACATATGAAAAAATATATCAAATTTGCATAAACATGACCTTACATGCTCTCGCACAGAAAGTTTGCTTAATAGTCACAAACGTACTAAAATATCCACTATACGATTGTGTCCACTATACAAAAAGAAATGAATTTATGTTGATTACGCATATCATTGTGTTTAAAGGAAAAGCATGCAAAATCGCAGGCTGGGTATCGCAGTGATAAAGATGAAGTGAAGAAATGAGTCAGAGAAAGAGAATGAAATGCCATTTTCTCGATTGTCCTTCAGTGAATCCTTCTGAAATCGTTCTTAAACTCGGATTACAAGACCACCATTCCCATGCCATTTGTATTTACATGTGTTGTCACTATGATCGCTATTCGGTGCGGCTGCTGTGCGAAGAGGCGTGTCATGAGCGCCGCAACCGCCGCGACGACCCGGCGTGGACCCTGAGCAACTTGCGTTTGTGGGGCGGGGATTAGGAGCAGTGCGCTCGTTCGCTGGCGTGTGCGAAGGGTGATGCTGCCCCCGAAGGCGCTTCGAGGAGCTCGGAAGAGCGAGGTGATGTGGCGTGGCATCGCGACGTCGCCCGCCACGAAGGCTTCGGTTCTCGTTGAATAGTGCACTCACATACGGACCATTTACAACTGGTGCCAAGCGATAGATAAAAGCGGTGCAAGTGCTGAATCTGTAATATTTAAACATGTCAAGTCCTGAGAAAGTAAACGTTAACATTGGTTTAGATATTTTGCTCAATTAATCGTGGACTCGAGTAATAAAAGAGCTGTTTTGACGTTTTAGAAATCCAAGAAGTTGTACGAGTACTAATAAATTATATTAATAACTTGCATTTTGTAGGATTTTTGATGAATCGTGGTTTGCTCTGGCTCACCCCTGTGTTGGGGCCAGGGAGGGGTCGCAGTGGACTCCTTTGTGGGGCTAGAAAGGCGTGATCGCACCCAACTGTGAAAGGTGTTTGTTAATTATGAAACCACGCGTAGCGGTTACCCGGCCACTTTCCTATTTGAAAGTAAAATTTCCGACGGCTAATGCGGCCGGGAGCGAGGTGCCGTGCTTCGAGCTGCGATTCGCTCGGCGGAGGTTTCTTGCGAATTCGCAGGAGAGCGCCTTCAATGGAAAACAGGAGTTGGAATTCAAGTACTTTACATCCTCTACGTCTATTGAATGAAGATGTGAATTGGTGGATAACTGACTTTATTCATAGGGGAAGTAATGGAAATGCAACTGAAAGTTTCTCTAATGAGTTGTTTCAGTATCACTGCCCCTCTGCGATTCCACACGTAGTGAATAATTCATGTGAGTGTGATAGTAGCTGGTATCATTGAAACCCAACTTCGAACGGCGCGGCGATGCTCTGACCTGCGCCATACACCAAATACGATGGGCCCTGTGCGTGAATATTGCAAAGCACTGGTTGGCAAAAAGAGAGACCGTCGTGTGCCAGTCATTTATACGTTAATCCAATAATTGAAATTTGTGTGGAATTCGAGATTGCGCATTTTCTGATCACCAGTGGAGAATCCAGGAATGCTAAAAAATATAATATTAATGGTAATAATATTGCTGGTGAGGGTGATACATTGTAATAATTTGAGGAAAATACATTGTCTGGTATCAATATTTATGATGCTTAAGATATTCAGAACTAATATGAAAATATGTACAGAGATTTTAAAAATGCAAATAAAAGTCTGAAATCGAGTGTATAAAATTGAATTGAATGTATAAAATTGAGAAGTACAAATTGCAAATGTGTACCAATTCTGCCAGGTGCGTGATCATGTAACAAACGGCCCCGGAAGTTCTCTTTTGCTGGTGTAGATGCTTTTTAAGTCTAGGTCGTGCTGTTCACGAGTTATGATCGCTACTCACGTAGACATATTCATTGCTATTTTGAATGAAATGTGTTTTCATGTTACAGCCTGTTCCGAAGTACATTATTTACTACTGGAGGAATGGATTATTCCCTATTCTAATTTAACGTGTGAAAGATAATGAACGAAGAGTTAATATTAAATCTAGTTTACCCTCGAAATTGTTTGGTTGGTTTTCTGCTTCTCATTTTAAGCAGTCATGCTATGCAATTAATAGCGGAAAATAACTATTTGGAGAGGTTTATCTCTAAGTCGAAAGAGACGAAAATAAAACAAGGAAATAGAATTCATGGAATTACAGGCTTTTTTCCTCTACGTTCATTCCATTCATGTTAACCAAGGCGGAAGTTCAGACAACCGTGGGAACATGTGATATGACGCTTACTTCTAGAAATAGATGTACAGTAAATGGGGGAAAACCTTTTCTTAACGTTCTTGATAAATAATATTCCTCGAGCGTAGAAAGGAATGTAAAAAGAGCGATTCATTTCATTTCTCCTTTCTTTTCATTTCGGTTTACCTGTTATTTGTATCTGTTTATAATAATATTGGTAATTTCTGGTTATTGGCCAACTGAGAACGTATCTGGAAGTAAAATTTATATTTTCAGGCACTCCATGTCAATTCCTTACTTCCCAGATTCTCATCACTTCCATTTCAGCAAAAAACCCCGCATGAAATTAAATAGTATTTCAAAAGTACTATAATATGAACAGATTTTTCTAGAAAGAAAAGTAATTTGCGATTGTTGTTGTGGAATGCATGCCGCCGCGTGGAGGCATCGCCGGCCTGCCGAGGGCCTGCCGAGGGGGCCGCAAGGAGGCGAGGCGGGGCGCTGGAGGAGGTGTTGGCCACTCAAAATCCGCCTCTGGCGCGCGCTCTCGCCAACGCCCCTCGCGGAGCGGCTGCGGCTGCTGGACATGACACGCAATTTACGCTTATTATAATTATACAGCCCACTACATTACGATTCTGTCTTTTGAAATTTCTAATCGTAGGCTTACATTTGGATGACCCATTCTTCTGCTTGCTTTGAAATATGACGCTCTGGATTGCTATGGGTTATTCCAGCCATTTGCATTACTTTTGTCGTCTATTAGATCCTCGATTCCTTAACTTCTAAAGTAAGAAGATGAATGGGTCATTTATGAGCGACTTGTGAAAAGTTACTGTTAATCACTGTACTCCAGCAGTGCTCATTAAATAAGTCTTTTGCTGAAATTGTTTATTGTAAACCAGACAGAAAACTGATGTCAGTAAATGTCATTGCATAGAAAGATAGATTGCTACCTCATTAAGCGAGATGGATGAATATTATCCAATTGAAGTGTTATTTCGTTTTGTACAATTGAGTATTGTACCATGTATTTTTCTTGCAGTTCTTTATTGCCATGTGAACTATATTTTGGGAAATTAATTTAGTGACTTAGAGTATTACCGCACTCGACAAACTCAAGTATTTGTGATTGAATTTTGCCAAGGAATACACTATTCCTGGCTGACTGGTAATTCAGAGCGCAATTGACAGTAAAATCTTCCATGAAACTCTAAAACATTTTTCAGAAATCCACATCTACTTGTATATTGAATTAAGGTTGTTGTTGTTGTTGTTTTTATCGTCTCAAAGAGAACGATCGACTTCTACGCTTTCCCCGCGATTGTTTTCGACGAATGTTACTGCAAAATGTGGTTTTGTGGTGCTCGTCGTTTGTTCGGAACAGAGCGACCATCGTCGTCGCGTGCGAAGGCGGTCGCCGCACATCTCCGAAGCGCTGGGTAGTCGACTCCGCCCCCGCCTCCGGTCCATCGGAGGCGCGTCGTGTGGTTTATTCGGCGGAGCGGCCTTCGATCTGTTTGGAGAGCGCCGCGCGGCCCGGCCCGGCCGCAGAAACGCCGCCAACTTTACGATAACAAACAGCGGCGTCGGCGCCTCCAGGCAGCCCGCCCGCCGTCATCTGTTTGCGGGCGGCTCGTGCGAGGCGCGAGGCCCACGACGTCGAGGGTGCAAGCAGCCTCGAGGAGTGGGATGGGCTGCGAAAAGCCTCCTTCCACGCACGAGTCTTCGCGTGATATTAAGATTTTCATTGTACTCTGAGTCGCAGCTTCACTTTCCATTCCCGCTTGCACCAATATTTCCGACATATTTAGGATCATCGGCAGGCTTGTTGGCATTAACCTACAATGGTAGGGCAGTGAAACGTTTGATACGGTGGCATTCGTCCGCCCCCGCCCCGCCCCCGCCCCGCCCCCGCCCCCGCCCCCGCCCCCGCCCCGCCCCTGCCCCCGTCCCGTCCCCGCCAGCGCGCGAAGCGAGTGCTCGTGGAGGTGGAGGGCACCTTTCTGGGATTTCCAACTGAAAATCATACTTCACCTCTACTACCAATTATCTTTATTTACGCGTGATTTAGAGGGATACAGAGATAAATATTTGTTAAGATTCATTGTGGTATATCATGTAAAAATTAGTATTTATGAAGTGTTTCATAAATGCTACGTTTTTTAAATGTTGAAATTACAGGTAAATGTTGAGTGCGTAATTCATTTGGTCTGTTCGTAAAAATTACGAATGTTGATTCACAAAGGGTTTTTCAATCTACAAAGTACATACGTTGATGAGAAATTCAAGTGTGCGACTATCCCATCCTTCACAAGGAGCACTGGATCCGTACTGATAATGAGTGATACTACCATTTGCTCCACGTCGTGGACGTGGATCATTGGCTGTAGATCATCACTGACTACTAGTATTCATTTGCATCTGTGGGGAGCTGAGACGCCCGTTGGCTCCGTGCGATCGCCCGTCGGCGCTTGCGCAGCATCAAAGGCCCCGCCCGCCGCCGATTTGTTTTTGTGATGGATTACGCGAAGCCGCCACGCAAATGTGCAAAGTTTGCTCCTCGTCTCTGTCGCACATCTGAGGGCGAGCAGCCTCATAAAAGCCCGTTCCGGGAGGTATTAAGGGGGATGCTAGGGAGCGGAGGAAGCCGACTTGACAAGTCCTATTAAACGCGTAGCTTCGGGGTATACAGAGAAAATTTTTCAGCATTATTCTGTGGGATCATGGGGACGCGTATCACGAGCAACAATTTGCATAGAGTTCCTCCATCGGAAACGTTTGGGCGTGGTAGCGTTAGGGCATAGAAATAACTTTTCACATTCCTTTCTTTCCGAAAGCAAATCACGTAGGCATAATACACTCGACGCTTTTTTCATTTGGAGAGAAAAAATGTTAATTAAGTAGACAAGGATGGGGCGATATTAATCTGTTTTCCTCTTTGGTGGAAGGCGGGAAGGGAAGGGAAGAAAAACGAGCGTCGCTGGGCGCAACTCATCCAGTGGAGGGTGGTTTGCTGCTGCCGCCGCTGGTGCAAGTCGTCGAGATAATGGTGGTCGGTTGGCCCATGAGAGGCTGGTGGTGCTCGCCCCAGGGCTGCGGCTACCCTCGGCGCACGCGTGGTGGAGCGGGCACAGCTGTTCAGGAGGTGCCTCTGTTGGAGCGGATTTGATATTGCCTTGATGGACACAATCCACAGTCCGTCATTTCTCGTCGGTCATGAGGCATACATTATGGATATTTTTCTTCCATTAATTAAAAATCGAAAATGAGTCCACCTTTCGAGAGTCATAACCTTTCTTTTATAATTTCACTTTTGACAATGCTTATCGTGCACACGCAATTCTGGGGTCCGTTGATCTGTTTAGGAAGCGTTCGAAGTCCGCATTACCTGCTGCTGTGCTCGCCCACAGAGAAGCGAGCATCGACCAGAGACAATTTGGTTGGGGCGGGGCGAGGGGGGGGGGCGGTGACCGATGGAGCAATTTCCGCCGCGGGCCCTCCGTCCAACATCCCCCTCCGGCCCCTCCCTCTCGACGCTGGTGACCGGCAGCAGAAGCAACTCTTCGCCCCCCGCCCCACTCAACAGCGCCGTCGCCGAAATCCAATCAACAGCGCGAGTAACCGCCCACTGCATCATCACGTTGCTCACTCACGTAGCATGTTGCGTTTCTTCAGGTTTCAAGAAATGAAACTTCGCCGCTTGCCAACGACACTTTTTAAGTGCATTGCAGGGGGATATAAAGTCTTATCGATATGAGACGTTACAAACATGTGCTTGCAAAATATTATTGATAGGTCGACAAGAAACCGCAAAAATGTGTGGTGTTCTCTCGACTCTTGCATGCTTTGCTTATTTTGGTAATTGAGATGTAAATAGTGGGGAGTGCTTATACTGATCGGGAAAAGTGAAGCAGTCAAAGTAACAGTACACATAATTTTATACAATTAAGTACCATTAGTTAATTCGAGAAATCAATATTTTTTTAAAGTGAAACGAGTTAGTACTTATATTTAAGTAAATAACATTTAAAAAAGAACTATAGAGCAATAATTAGAAATCCCATTTCATGAAGGAATATTGAAATTCATGCATTCCCATTCAACGAACCATGCAGTAGCAAGCCTAGAACTTCATTCTGAAGCCATTTGCCCACCTTGTATTCACCCCCCCCCCCGCCACCGCATTTTCCGCTTTATACTGCTGGCCAGCTAAAAAGCCGAACTAACGGGACAACTTTTGAAAAATGTCACTGTCGGATGAGAACATACATTTATACTCGATTTAGGGTAGTTTCGTTTCGTTTTATGTTGGCAAAAGTTGTTGCCAACCGTCACACAAATACCCAGTATATATTACCTTCAAGCGGTAGGGACATTTTTTAAAATTTAAGTTTGCAATGAAACAATGACTACTTCCGTAGATTCCGCCAACATTCAAAGTCATACAAGTGAAGTTGTGTTAGTTTACGAGTGTTGCTAAAGATTTGCATTTTGCGTTTTGGTGCTCTTCGTTCTTTGCGTTTTATCGTTCAATTTATTTATTTAGTAGTACTAGGCGTTTTTGAGTTTTATTTATTATTTTCCAATTGTTTTCTTTAGTAATAATAATAAAGTTAATTGAAATAGTTATTGTAGTTCATTATTTTTGTTGTTAAGTGTCCCTTTAGTATTTCTTGTTTTAGATTAATTATATTTATTATTATTATTTTTTCTGAATTCATTTTAATTATAACTGGAAAATAATGGATAGCCCAACAACATCTGAGTCTATTCTTAATTTTGAACCTTTGAAGATTACACGTATTCAAAGTTCTCTTCAAATCAATTTATTTTGTGGACTGTGGAAGGAAGCAGTGGAAGAAAAGGTCCATGTTACCCACTCTTTTATAATAACGCGAGTGGCAAAATTATTACAGGTAAGATTGATTTTTCTTTTCTACATCTTATCAAAAAAACTTACAAGTGTAATTTTCTTAATTAAAATTGGGATGAGTACAGTTGTTAATTATCTTTACCATTACTCATGTATTAATCGTAATAAATCTAATTTTCTTTTTTTCAAGATGTGTGTTTACAGGTGGTGTAAAGTCAGTTGATAGTATTATCAACAAATATAAAAAACAAGAAGCTCTGACCACACCCAAAAAGACCCGTAAAAGATCCCGTCCAGTCACAGATATTGACAATTTCACTAAGGATGCAATTGCCAATAAAATTTATTGTAGTTTGAATTCAGGTAATCAATTAGACTTTTTAATTAGTTTGTTAGTATACAGTTTTATTAATATAAACAATGATCATTTTGTGTTGTTTTATGTATTATTTAACAAGTACCAAGGATTACATTTTATATAAGTTGTGGTATTTCTATAAGAAACCTGTACACAGAGATTGTGGGAGATGAAACGTTAAATTTTGAAGGCTCTCAGACCTCCCTAAATCGAATAGTGAAGAACATGGGTTTTACTTAGGGAAAGGGAGACAGGTATGCCCATGTGAGGGAGAATGAAATTATAATTTTTAAAAGAGAGTGCTTCCTGAGGAATTACTATAGAAATACAAACTCCAACACACCAAAGGCAGTAATTATTATTAATTATTATTATTATTATTAGTAGTAGTAGTAGTAGTAGTAGTATTAGTAGTAATAATAATAACAATAACAATAATAATAGGAAGTGCATACATATGATTTTGCATATTTTTGTCCATTGCTTTAGGGCATAGCTAAATGAAATTCCTTGACATGTGGTTAGAATTGGATGCTATGTAGATCAATATGTTAGTGCAATTTGGCAAATTTTTCCTGTTGGTGCATATTCATATAATAATAAGAGCATATGTTTATGCTCCTACATTTATTTTGTTAAAAGAGAGACTTATCTCTAAACCATTCCTTGTTGTCATAAAATCTATTTATTTGGGGGCAGTCATTGATTAGAAAAAGCTTGTCACACTTTGTGTTTTTTCTTTTCTATAGACAATAAAATACTTGTCATTCCAAGTATCACATGAAATGAAATATTGTTAATTTTAATTGCATATTTCAGAATTTTTAGGTCATAGATGCATATTTCAAGATTTTTAGGACATAAAAATCATCTCTCTAATTATTATAATTCTTAGTTTTCACACATGTACTTGTCTTGTATATCTAAATGTATATGTAAATAGTCTTGTCAACATTGTTTCAGTTTTTGTAGCTTGTTTGTAACCTTATTTGATTAGTAGCATTTGTGACATTACTTGTAATACTGGTTTTGGGCAAATAGCACTGCATCTCTCTCTAAATCCTTGTGTAGCTTAACCATGTGTATTTAACTGACAATAAATAAACAATATATTAATCTTGTACTGCAAACCAGCATTTTGAATTTCCTTGGCACAATACTCTAATTTTAATGCTGAAAATAACCGTTGTCTTACCTTGAATTTTTTTCACAGCAAGAATGTGTATTTAACTGACAATAAATAAACAATATATTAATCTTGTACTGCTTTGCTGCCTATTGGGAATTATTTGGCATGAATGTGTAATGGAAACTGAAGTATAATATACTTTTGATTTGAATTATTTAACAAGCAATGAGAGGGTTTACTGTGTAATAACTGCATGTTCAGGGAGAAGCTTATAGTAATGTAGTCACAATAAGAGAGTAGATTCAATATTATTGTGCAACTATATATTTAATGTGCCATTTATATTGATTGTGTACATTCCTGTTTAAATAAACATCTTTAAAAAATCAAAAGTCATATTTATTACCATTTATCCCAATCTTATGAATCACACCCCACTGAAATGGTGAAAACATGGGTAAAGAGAAAGACTGTCTCTGGTAACAATGGATAATTTATTGAAGACTTACTTAAACTAATGATGATTTTCATTTTTTTGAACTTATTTTTAAAAGCTAATGAATAATTGAACAGATAAATTAAATGGATGCATTTGCATTGATATTGACATAACTGGACTGTAAGGAACAATTCATTACATCACTTAAAAACTACCATGTATATCACGTTAATTAACTTCAATAATTGTCGTATTTATTTGCGTTCAATAAAACTCATTACTACCAGTTCAAAACGTGAAGGAACTGTTGACACACATCTCAAAAGCATTAATAACATAGAAGTATGACCGCAGATAACTTTTGAGGTTGTATTTTTCATTTGCACTTGACACTTTTTAACACTTCTTAAGCTCGCAATAGTTGATAATTCTTAATTAATTCACAGAGTTAATATTCGTTTATAGATGAACATCCCCTTTTAATTCTACCGAAAAACGAAACATGTATTATTGAACAGTGGACAAGACTCGAGACCGCGCGAGGATTGTGAATGACAACAAACAAAACAAAAGCGAGAGCCTTGATCAGAGTTATAGTTCCATAAGTTGGCTATTCCGACAGGAAATCTTTCCAGCTGCCATATTGCGAATTTAGTGCGGCCTAATACACGGCCTGGAGTATAGCGATGCGGCGTGTGAAGCTTCTCCATCCAGCCTGCCGCCAGACTTCGTCCTGCGCCGCCGCCGCCACCGCCCCCACTTCTCCGCGCAACACATGTCGCGGGATGTAGTTACTTAATTGCTACCCTCATGGCAGCCGCCTGTCGCGAGGGATTCTTTTTGTCCCCCCCACAAAGGCCCTGCCTGCCTGCGTGTGGGTGTTATTTTTCTCGGGACAGTGTTAAATTGAGACACATTTACTGGCGCTGGCGACTTTTAAAAGGATGAGAGGGGGCCGTGGTGCTTGCACGAGGCGCCTTGGCTCAAACGACTCCGTTTGGACATACATGACTGACAAGTGTTCTTCCAGGTCCCGAAACACAATGAAATGGAATGGACATATCATCTGTGTTCCTATTCAGTGAAAAAAAAAAAATTGAAGTCGCGCCTCCATCGTGGTTATTTGTGACTTTTACAGCATTTTTTAACATTATTTGATTACAGAATTTACATTTTTGAATATGATTATGCAATTAAATTAACAATGTTCTTTGTTCAGTATAAATTCAATATTTTGGGGAGGGTCAATTTATGTTTAATGCTAATTAGATACAACCCGACGGCAGTTTCACCATCTAGTACAATCATCATCGATTTGGTAATATAGCAGACTATATTGTGGGTCACGACAATAAAATGGGCGTAGTAACAAATAATAAGTACAGACTATAGTAGTTAATGCTGAGCTAAATATTGAAAATTGGAATAGCTCGCGTTCACCACAGCTTACCAACTGCACCACTGCACAGACATTGTATTATGCAGCCTCGCGCTGCGCAATATATCACTCGTTTAACGCCTTTTAATCGCAGCCAATTGTAACTTTTGTTACAAATATTATGCATTGTAGAAAACCATTGATTATTAGCTCCATCGAAAGAGCTTTTGACGCCGGACGTCTTTCTGCCCTCAGTCTAGAGCAAGACAAACTCGTTCTATTATCGATCATTCCCACTGACTTGCTTTGGCCGCCCGAGAGGGTGAGCGCGCTTATCTGCCTCTGAAATCGACAGGGAAGTCGCTGTCGCGGGGCGGAACTGTTGGAACCGATCATTGTCGACTGTCGGCGGCGCGGCGTGCTCTCCGCCCAGTTTGCGTCGTGCGCTTGCAATAAAATAATTTAATTCAGAATTTTAAATCCTTGTAATAATAAAAAATAATTTGAAACAATTTTTGAAAAATGCATCACTTCCGTGCTGTACAACTTTGCAGAGCATTGGAAGGTGTCTTGTGCGATCGATTTTTTTTATTGGACGTAGAGCACGCCATTCTAGAGAATAGTCGCAGTTCAGTTCCCCTCCATTGAAAGCGGAATAAATGTGTTTAATAGAAATGCTTCAGCAATAATCGTTGCCTTTTCGTCCGGCGTGCGAAAGACGCACCCCGATGACAGCCCAAGTATGGTATCGTGCGTCCTCGTCATGGCAATGCTGGATCATCATTCTCGGACATAGCGGTCTCGGCGCGAAGACTGAATACTGGAAGAATTATGAGATATTTTTTATATCTGTAGTTTGAGTGTTATCATGTTTGTGATTTGTTTCATTCGTTCATTTTCTAATTATGGAAGCAGCTTATAAATGTGGAAATTACCTGGTATGTCTTACAGGGAAACTAACATTATTTCGAATTAGTGGTATGTTCATATCGGATTTCTATTAACGAGCTCAAGCTTCAGCTACTTGTGGTGTGGAAATTGCACCATTCTTTGTCTTGGCTGATTAGTTAGCCTCAAAAAACCGACAAGCCACCGAACTTGAAATTAATGTAAAAAGGAACGTGAGAATAAAGTAGAATATTCATTTGTAACGGATATTGTATTTTCAGTATTTGGGTGCGTTTATGTACTGTAATTACTGTCCTAGAAGGGCGTGTTCGATGAAGTCCACTGCAGGACTTAGATTGCTCATTGTATCGGTAGTTTGTGTGTGTGTGTGTGTGTGTGTGTGTGTGTGTGTGTGTGTGTGTGTGTGTGTCTATGGCTGCAACAAGGACATCGTTTATGAACTCGTGCAGCTTTATGGGTTTGGTTGAGCATGATTAGCAATCTGTTGAACTGTAAGTTCACATCGTTGTTAACGCGTTTGTTTGCTAAGGCATTTAAACAGATGACTTATTTGTTGAGTTTAAAACATGTTATCGTTTGATAGAGAATATAGATTTTGGAAAAAAAAATCACAAAGTATTTGATTTGTTAAATGAAATAGTTGCATACATACACAGGAACAAGAGAATATGCTCGATGTATACTTTCTAGAATGTTCTGAAACGCTTTAGCGTTAAAATTTATTTTAAACTGCTGTTGGCAATCTGAAAGATAAGTATTTAATTTGTATTTTAGGTATATGCTTATTGATATGAATATCGTTAATCTGAGTGCTATTCATTGGTAAAACGTTTTCGTGTTTGTCTTTAGTTTCGTAGTGTGCTTATTATCAGAGCAATAGGCGCAAAATGTAAACGTGCATGATAAACCACTTGTGTTTGTGTGTGTGTGTGTGTGTGTGTGTGTGAGAGAGAGAGAGAGAGAGAGAGAGAGAGAGAGAGAGAGAGAGAGGGGGCTGAGTTTAATTTCGTTACCAAGAAATGGGGAATGATTCTGCGTTCTGGCTCACCATTCGTGTTTTTTATGCAAATGAAAGAGAGCGAGAGAGCTAGATGGAACTTCGCCACGTGCGACCCTGAAGAGTGTCGCAGCAATGTTCTTTGTGCTGGGCGTTTGAGAGACTTCTTATGTTAGTGGCACGCAACAGCAGCGACTTGACCAACCGCGAATGAATAAATGTACGGGACAGGGCGTTCTATTAGCCGAGCGCTTCTGCCATACCTGAACGTGAAAAATGCCCTCGTTCAAAGTCTTCTTCTTCTTCTTCTTCTTCTTCTTCTTCTTCTTCTTCTTCTTCTTCTTCAAGTATTAGAACTTTCGTGTCGTTGCGTCTCATTATTGGTCCATCTATCTTCTCTTCGGTCTTCCTATGCTCCTTTTTCCTCTGGCTTGTATTTCAGTATCTGTTTTAGCATTCGCGTGTTTTCCATTCCGTCTATGTGGTCTCTCCATGCTTCCCTGTATTCGTCAATTTTTTCTTTTAGATTATAAATTCCTAGGTAGTTCCGTATCTCTTCATTACGAATCCTGTCTTTCCTTGTGACGCCAATACAACCTCTTAAAACTTCATTTCGGCAGTCTGAATCCTGCTTCTAATTTTTGTGTCCATAGTCCATTTCACATCCATATAGCCCACAAAGAACTGCTAAGGTTTTATAAAATTTCATGAGTGTATCATTCCTGACTTTACTTTTCAGTGTCCTCCTAATAGTTCCACATATTCTGTTAAATTTTTCAATTTTCTTATCAGCATCTATTTCTCCTTTGAAAGACAGATCACAACCTAGGAACTTGAATGAACTTACTTGATCGATGTTTTGGTTGTTAACCACTAACTTGCATCTAACTGGATATTTCCCTTGGAATGCCATTGACTTAATTTTTTGAACAGACATCTCTAAATTGTATTCTTTTACAATTATCTGAAGTTCATACAGAGCTTTTGTCATTATCAAATATCAAAACTTGATCATCGGCAAACAATTAAATTTTTTACTATTAAAATTATCTGTAAGATTTAAAAACTTCACCTTCTGCTTCCATATTCTGAGAACATCGTCGAGATAAATATTAAAAAGTGTGGTGACATGCAGCACCCTTGTCTCACTCCTTTGTTTATAAATTCTTTGCGGATTTTACCTGATTTTGTTCTTACATTAATTTGGGTGTCTTTGTACATGATTCGAATAACTTCAATTAGCTGTTTTGGTATTCCTCTTCAGTCCATAATTGACCATAATGTTCCCCTCAGAACGTTGTCAAAGGTTTTTACGTAATCTACGAAGACCATACATGTTTGTAGATTGAACTCTCGTCTCTTTTCAATTAATAGCTTTAACACAAACACATTATCAGTACACGATCTCCTTTTTCTGAATCCCGTTTGTTCTTCTAGAGTTATTGCCTCCATTATGTTCTTTAGTCTATTATTAATTATTTTAGCATACACTTCGTAAGTTGTATTCAGCAGACTATAGTTTTCGTATACTGTTCGTAATCCTTTTTTAAATATAGGGATAACTAGAGCTGTCTTCCATTCCGTTGGTATTGTGTTGTGTGTCCAGCAATTGTTAAATAGATCTAACAGTTTAGATTTTGCTTCAGCTGGAAGAAACTTAAGCAATTCCATATTGATATTATCGAGTCCTCGTGTTTTCTTATTTTTAGTATTTGTTAGTGCTTCTTCTAATTCAATAGATTCTGATTTATCCACTGCATTATGGTGGACTGGCCTGTCAGATATTCTTTTTTCTTCTTCATCCTCATCAACATGCCATAGGTGTTTACAGTAGTTTATCAATTCGTTTTCGTCTAAAGTCTGTAATTTTGCAGCATCTTTTTCGTCTTTATTCAGGTGTTTCATAGCTTTGTAGGCCGTTATTTGCCTCCCGTGAATACCATGCTGAATGTGTGATATATATTTGTCAAAGTATCCATCAGGTATAGATATCGGAGTGAAAAGTGTGATAAATCGTAAGGCGGTGTGTTTGACTTCTTTGAGAGCGTGCAGCGCGAGCGCGCTCGTGGCGCTGGCAGTGGCGTTTGCCGAGGGCCGCCTGCGGAGCACAAAGAGGCACGCCACCGCGTCTGAGCCAGTAACGCGAGGCGAGTGCTCGAGAGAGAGAGGGAGAGGGAGAGCGCGCTGGCGTCGTTGTCGTTGGCAGCGCCGCGCCGCGCCGGGCGTGGCGCGCGTGGGCGGCGGCGGCGGGAAGGAGTTAATTACGTGGGAACAAGGCCGCCGCCGCCGCCGCCACGTTGAGGTAGGTTTTGCACGCTCGCTCTTACAATCGCCGGTCGCGCCGGCGGCGGATGTGGGGGCGAAGGAGAAGTTGCGAGCGAGATAAAAATCAAAGGCTGGGCGACGCCTGGCGTGAGGAGGGCAGCCCAAGGCGTAGGTCAGTGACTGCGCCACACGCCCCGGGCACGCGTGGAGCAGTGCGCGAGGCCAATCCAACCAAGGACCCTTTCTACTGGGTGCATTAGGCTGAACATCTATTTGCATGGGAGGAACTAATTTTGTAAGAGTTTGCAGAGCATCACGCGCGCGCGCGGGCGCCCCCTCGCCCCCCCCCCGATTTCCGCGTGCCTGCCCCGCCCCACGCCACGCGTCACTCGATTGAGTTATTCACTGATAAGATGGATAATAAAAGTAGAGAACCAAAATCCTCTCTTCGCCCTCCGGGTAGTTTTCACCGATTCAGTGCCCTCTTCTTTCGCATTTCTGGTCGCCGAAGGCCAGTGATTGTTGTGGCCCTCGATTATAAATGTCTATGTTACAAATATACTGTGAGCACGACGACATCTCTCAGGTAAATTAAGGGATACTCGCTTCACTCTAGAAATGTTCCTTGTTGCAACTCATAGTTCTGATTCTAAAGGTACTAAGTGTATTTTAATTTAATTGATATATGCATTGGCTGATTTGTGAGGTCCTGGTGCAAATTCAGGTATATCCGTTAATAATATGCCTGAGGGCGTGAGGGAGATTTCTGGCAGTGCGCGTGGGCGCGCTCGCGTCTGGCTGCGTGACTCTGCCAATTTGTCTCGAGGGGCGAAAGCACAAAGGTCAGAGTTTATCCGCGTCGCCGAATTGTGCGCCGCAGCCAAGAATTAACTGGTTAGCGTAGCTGGCGAGAAGGCAGTATGTAATGCTTATGTCCCTCTGGAGACGGCCAACGCGATGCGACAAAAGTATACGTTTGCCTCGGTGTAGATCGAAAATAGAGGTGACGGTCAAATCCCACTCTCGTGGATGGTGTTCGGCCGAAAATCATCACTGCCTTCTGGATGGTGTAGTCGGAATTCTACTTGAACGTTTATGAGTGCTCAATCGCACGAAAATCATTTTTTCAAAATACCTGCGCAGGAATAGAACTGCAGCACTCCTCATACGAGGATGCGCCCTGGAATTCGTTCATGTGGTTATATTGTTGATCATTTGAGCATATGCTTCTTTCTGAGCATTCCTAATAGAGCTCTAACTTTCCGAGATCGTGTTATTGATTCCGTATGACAGTGACATTGACAATCGGCGATGATGGAAGGGCCAGGGCGAGTTACGACAATTTGCCTGGAAAGTGTTGGCGATCGTGACGAAATGTCACAGCTCTGCAAGCGAAGCGTGAATTCGCGTGGCGTAGAGAGCGCCTTCTCCCGAAGGGTCACGTGTACGCGAGAGCGGCGTGTCACGTTTTGTGATAACGCACCAAACTCGTTTATTCCTCTGACGTCAAGTCATTTATGCCGATGACGAAAATCTCGATTGGCTTTCATTAGCAGTACAAGTGTTCAACGTTTGCAATAAAATGCAAATAAATTACCACTTCGCCTCCTTCATTGTTTGGGAATTCTTGTTTAGGGTCCGTAAGGAAGTTCAAGTTCAAGAGTGATCATGTGATTGTAACCTCTTCCATATTTTTGTAATGGTCCGATTTGACAATTTTTAAAGCGTTTCTTAAGGGAAAATATGTTTCGAAATGGCTTTGACCCAGTCTTCTCGCGAGTGGAGGTTCGCCTCTCGGCCGCTTCTACTTCACAAGGAGTTAAGAGATTATGTTTGGGCAATTCTCTTGCAGTTGTTACTGTCTGTCTGGTATAAAGAGTTTGATTTAAATTTTCCCCCTTTACACTTGTTCTTATTTTCTGTCATGATGCTAGAGCAGTTTGATTTTTTATGCAATTAAATTCCATTTCTCTGTCACTGGTGGCTCCTGCCGCAATTGAAAATCCGGGAGAATCTCTTCTGCCTCCAGGTTGGAAGCAGCGGTGGTGCGCTATAGGCGTGTGTTTCGTTCTGGAAGGACCAAAAAGAGAAGGGTGGAGGAGGAGGGGAGAGGAGAGAGGGAAAGAGCCCCTAGGCGGCGTGACCGCATTCGCAAGTAGGAACTGCTCCACGCATTCCAGCGCAGCCCCCCCCCCTCACACACACACACACACACACACACACACACACATACACCCCCCTCCCTCTATGCATGGCGCTTCTCGGACGCTGTGTCTGCCTGATGGCTGGCTTCCCATGTCCTTCGCAAGGAATCAGATTGGTGTTGATTCACTGACGTTTCTGCTTCTAATTAAACACGCTTGAGTGAAAGCTCTTTCGGTAGGCCCTTCGAACATTAGCTATCAAAATTGAGCAGAAAGGCTTTGTGTAATTGCTGAAGAGAAACATTGTTATAGAGGATAATTGTCCTTCGTAGTGATTCGAAAGCTAGGTCGAATTCATCTGCCGTCGGAAAGGACAATCTAGCGTTCGGCTGCTCTAATCGGTAGTTTTCCCTGGTTACTCCTATGAATACCGGGCGAATGCCGGAGCAGTACCCTTAAAACGAGCCACGGACCGCGCGCCGTCTTTCATAGCGCTTCCTTGTCCTATTCTCTCCCCCACACACACACTCACACACACACTCACACACACACACACACACACACACACACACACACACACACTCACACACACACACACTCTCACACACACACACACACACTCTCACACACACACACTCCACACACACACACACACTCACACACACACACACACACACACACACACCGTGCCCCGATGGGGGAGACACCTGGGTGGGAGCGCCCCCGTAAGTGGAGGTGGAGGTTGGCGCCGTCCACTGCGGAGGAAGACGCCATCTCTAACGAGGTCAATGACCATAGTTGACTTGCCCGGGAACAATCAACGTCAACAGGGTTTCGGTCTTACGGGGGTGCCACTTTTCTAGGCTAAAATGCAGGAGACAATTCCGTTTTCATATCCGAACGAAGCTCTCCCAAATCTACGAAAATAGAACAATACGATACGACAATGATGTATACCAGTTAGCGGAACGTTTGACTGTTATTGCCGCGCCTGCTGAATGTCTTTAGAATGGCCCTGAACCAATGCGAATTTCTCGTATCGAAATCCCTTTGTATTTGTTCCGGAATTCGTGACGGTGTAAATGATAAGGTACCTTAACGTGACTTGCATTTCCTTTTAGAAGCTGTGATATTTCGTAAGATTCGTTTATTCGTGCCGACTGCATTTTCTGTAACGAAAGTTTGAGTTCTTTTGTTTTTAATGCACCATTGGATCGCCAGGACAATTTCCTTAGTAGCAAAGATTGCAATGATTTAAATTGTTGAAAGCGTTGGACCGGGTGGACCGGGAATTGCAGTTGTATCTTTTGGTTTTCATCACTGAGCAGGACGAGAATATCATGAAGTTGTAATTTTAAAGATTTCTGTTGGGATGGTCCGCTGTCATAATGTGGTGAAGCAGTGCCTTGTGAAGTGCGGCGGGCGCTCGTGGGGCCAAGTGGCTCCCAAATGGCCGGCGTCGGCGATCTATGCTAGTGGCCTTCAAGGCAGTGACAAAGAATTTGAATAGCTCAGATGATACCCAACGATAAAAGAGTGAATGTTTTCCATCTCCTTCTCACATACAAGTTATACGCACTTCAGATGCCTTTTTGGGGTATTACAATCGTCCAAGTTGACATGTAGGAAACTCCTTTTAGTCACGATTCTTGATTCGCCTGCATTTTGTTGTAATTATGGACTCCAGTTTATATTTTTTCTGTTTTGATGTCCGACTGCTTCGTCAAACTCCATAAAAATAGTGTAGATGTTCACCTAGAAATATATTGCGGTGATGTTTCTCCACACGTGCATACTACTCATAAACATTAAGAGAGCGCCGGGCACCGTGCGAAGCTCGTTCCTGTGTGTGGGGTGCTTCCGGAGCAGGGAGGGCGCGTGCGACGCGATGCATCCGAAGCCTGAGGCGCCCGTGTTCCTCTGCTGGCATTCGCATTTGCCAACTCTGTAAAGGATCTGCTCACAAGCTACGAAATTACTGCAGTTTTATATAAAAAAAAAGGCGGTTAGAATCTTGGGCGTCCTTCATCGTCTGTAAATACTAAATTTTCTGAATGAGAAATCTGGAATATAATGGTTAGGGAAAATAGAAGGTAAAGGGCATATTCTGTCCTGACATTGGAAGTATTGGTTGTTGCGTCGATTCCGAGTGGAATGGGTGGCTTGGAGCGTGATGAGAGCGTGTCCGGCCGCCCGCCGTTTCTTGTCTACCCCTCTGCTCCTCTCTCCCTCCTACTTCGTTCCGTCATCCCCTCTCGTCTCCTCTCGCGCCTCTTCCTTTCCTTTTTGGAAGGCAGTTCCGTGACTGTTCTCATTCACAGATATTCTGTCTTCTTCTCTCACCCTCTTCCTTCACTCGCATCCCTCCTCTTTGCCCCCCTCCTCCCACATCCCATTATATCCACGCTTTCGCCTGACCGTCGACTGAGGCGCGCAGGGAGCTGAAGAGGGAGGAGCGCTCCACCCAACGACGTAGCTAGCCCACATAGTAATATTGGCCAAGCGTGAGACGCGTGCTCACTAATGTTCTCGTGCTGATCTTTCTTCGTTTCAGGAAAGAAATTTCGAAAGATAGTATCGAAAATAAATCTTACGAGCAGTTTTTATGAAAAAACGATGCAAATAGAAATTAAAATTGGAGCACGACTTAATTTCTTTGATGGTTTCGTAGCAGTTTGTTTTAACAATTCATTTTTTTTTTTCAATTAACTTTTTCTGAACTTACTAAACTCCTATAAGATATTTGCGTTTCATTACGAATTTTCGCGTTGTAATGAATTCTGTTTAGTTTGCTACTTTTCCTTAACAATCGCATATCATAGAGAAGCCTTACAAAATCGTATTAGTACATACATATATTTGCTGTATGATGTTTTATTTTGAATGTTTGTAGCTTTGTCTGCATCCGCCCCTCATTACGTTAATTTCTTTTCTTGTGGACTTGACTGATGATGTGATATGAAGCTGCGTCATTATTTGTTGTCTGGCTTCCGTCCTCCGCACGGGCAGAGGCAGGGAGCGCTTCTCCACTCCCCGCCTCGCCCCGCCCCACCCGGGGCGCGGAAGTCGCGTGGCCCACGCGGCCAGCCGCACGGCCGCCTCGTTCCTCCACGTCCTTCCTTCACACCCACCGTACTCGCCCCGCCAACCTTTTCAGATGTAAAGCTCTATGAGGCCGCCGGCCGACCCTCTTGCCCGGTGCGCGCGACAGTGATTAACGCTTGTTAATTAAAGTGCCATTTGCGAAATGACGGAAAAGATAATCCCTCCCCCTCCCCCACCGCCTCCTCTCGACTTCCCTCGGCCGCTCAATTAAGGGGAAGCGCGCGGATGAAATGAATGAAAATCTCCGCTCGTGGGAGCGTTCAGCTGTTTCTCCCTCCCGCTCCGCCCGCGGCCGCGATCGGATTGTCAAACACACCTTTTTTTTTATCCTGCCTCTCCGAGCGAGAGATTCGGGTTTCCCATTTCATTCGCACTTCCGCCGCCGAGGGAGGGGCGGTTAACTGGGGTTCACGTGATTCGGGTGGGTTGCTGTGATTTTCGTTTCATGTCTCTCATTCCAGTGGCCCACAAAAACGTAATTGAAATACAGAATTATTGGTCAGACTTATTTATTCGAATTTTACTGTGTTAAAAGCGCACGTTTTGGATAATTAAAAAAACAACGCAGTTTCTACTTCCGACTTGGAAAGTTGTTCTGTCGGGGCAAACATTTCGCTCTCTACTATTGTCGTACGTTTGTCCTTGTTTATTTTATCGTAGATATATACTCAATGTACTATAATAGACATTTAAATGTGATCTTTGAGAATAAATTAATCAAGACTGATTCAGAAAGCAGTATTGCGGATATTTCTTTCCATAATAATTCGATTTTCCAGAGACATATATGTGATTTAATGTACGCTTTGAAAGAAGAAAAATGTCCATTAATAGTCTGAACTCGCTTCATCCGAGACTTTCCGAAACATACATGCACTTGGATGTAGCCAGAGCAGAGCCTGCTGAGGAAGTTCTTTCGCAGGACACGGCCCATGCGAAATGTTGCCATAAAATTGTTTATTAACACCGGTAATGAGTGGGATGTGGCGAAGGCGCTTTACGAGTTGCGCGGGCGGCGCGTGGCCGACGGGGCAGGGCGTGCCCCGGCCGCCCACGCCGCCCTTCGCGCGTCCATTCGTTCATGCAGGAAAGGGACTTGGCACATCACAAATAGACCCGCCGGAGTATGTTCTTGTGACGCACTTTATATCAGAGATATGTAGACATTTTTGTCTTAAATTCTGTTCTAACAAAGTGGACCATTAACAAGATTCTATAATATAAAAAAAACTAATGTAGAAAATTCGTACAATTTCTGCCTGAAGTATAAGCAATTTATAACACAAATTCTCATAAGCAGCTCCAATTTTTTCTATATTTGTATCCCCACGAATAGAACAAAGGACTCTTCAAAAAAGGGGCAGGTCTAATGTTCATTGAACTCTGAATTGCGATAATTATATATTGGAAATAATAGGAGAGTCCATTAGTTTTGAAGCGTCAATTGTGAATACGGCCGAGTGACTGCGTGGTGTAGCGGAATACCGCATGGCGAGTGAACACGACGGACATGAGTTTGCCTCGGCGCGAAGGAAAACTGTTAGCTAGTTGCAGGTTCTTTTATTGCACTTTTGCAAGTTCTTTTATTAGTTTAATATTGCGAAGACGTTATAAATAATGCGAGAGAGAATGTGCTGTTGTAGCTCCAGTGATACTTTCTCTTGCCTTACTCGATTACCACAGACAGGTAAATTTATGGCATAGGAAAGACAAAACAGGAAAAATCCGAGAATGAGCTGGAGAAATGATTCAGGCGACCTTTAGGGGTCAAAGCTGACGAAGTATACAAAAAACTCTGCGAAACAGATCGAAAAACCACTGAGCCGAGCAAGCACTCAAAATCAACCGGAATCATTTCTAACTCGGTGCCCATCCACTTTGGAATTGTATGTGTACCGACCTGTTCCAGCAGAAGCATCTGCCTCTATGTACAAATATAAACCAATTATTTGGGTACAAACCATAATTTCTTAAGAATGTGTTTGTAATATAATTGTACAAAAATTTTGCTTACAAAGTTGTTCACAATTGGGTACAAAAGAGTTTGAGATCTTGATAGTGTCGCTTAGGCTCTTTAGTATGAATCGAACTTCCTGATGCGCAGTATCAAACTCCAGATTCTCCAGGCAATCTTGCGTATTCCCTTGCTTAGTCCTCAAATTATCTTCTTTCATTTTCTTTATTAGTCTTCGATTATATTTGCCTTTGTTATTTTATTTTTGCTCTTTTGATTGTTTTGCTTTCACTTTCATCTTTCTTTGTTTTTTAACACTTATCATTATTCTTTTCGTCTATACATTAGCTCTTATTCGTGTTTCCTCTAAATTTGGTGTCGGAATATCTGCTAGTTCGGAATTCATAATCACCATTAATAGCTTAATCACCATTAATCCGTCATCGGCGCGTCGCCTCCATCTCTCTATTTCCCCTTCCTCTTCACTGCATCGAGTTTCGCGTTTTATGAACCGCTGGAAAGCCAATGCGATGAGCATGCGTGTTCGATTGCTGGTAGGTCATTTCCGTGCTTGGGAAGGTTGTTGCGATGTAGGATCATCCTATCGTCCGCAAGTGCAATTCCAACCATCCTGTGTTGTGAGAGCTCGTCATGAGATAACGTGGAAGGATGAACGAAGGTGGCATAGCGCGCAACAAAATGTGGAGTCGAGGCTCCGTTGTGTAGCTCATTAAAACGCTTCCTATGCCGAGTCCCAATTCAGCGGCGTGCTCCCTCGCGCTGCCCTCCCCTCGCCCTGCGCGGTGCGGTGCGGCGCGGGGCGGGGCGGCGTCGGCGGACAGCTGTGCGGCGCGGCGCGGCGCCGTGACGTCATCGCCGCCCCCTCGCCCCCTCCTCCTCTGCCGCCGAAGCGATCGGCGTCGCGCCGCTCGCCTCCCCTCCCCTCCCCTCCCCCCGCCGGCCTCGTCTCCCGTCTCGCTCGCACCCGAAAACCCAGTTGGCGCAGACCGTGATTGCCCCCCCGCCCGGGTTGTTGCTCGTCCCGCGCTCGTTATTGGATTGCTCACGGGGGCGCGCGCCGACCCTCCACACACCTGCCCTGCGCCCCTCCTCTGCTCCTTACTTTCCCTTCTGCCCACTCGTCTTTACTTCTTTTCAACCGTCCCTCACTTTTGCTAGTATGATGCAGCCTTCTCGCTTTGTGGTCTCATCGTGCCCTTGTTTCCCCTTCGGCCGCTCCCTCCCTCCCTCCGTCTGCGTGCACTTCTCGCACCTCGCCGCGCCGCCAGAGTACACAGTGCGTGATGAAGAGGCGTTTTACGGCAGGATGCGAGGGAGCCTGCGCGCCGGCGCATCCGGCGCGGCCCTGGGAGAGGAACCGCGTTCAAATTACGCGCGGTTGAACGCAGCGCCGGAGGATCAGGAGCATTTAAAACCCCTCGGCCTCAAGAGGCTCTCAAATCATCCATCGTAACGTAGTATAATAATGCAAGTCACAGATCGAATCTGTTACACGAAACAGCTCCTGGCGCTTTTCAACTTTATTATCTTCATCACGTGCACGTTCCTTTTCTACAACTCTGGGGCTGTCTGAAATGTAGCTTATCACTTTTCATTTCACTTTCTTTATTCAGTCCCTGTGTATTTGCTACAAAATTCTTCAATTCACCAAAGAAACGCCATTGAATTTCACAAGATTGGCAGTTAGTTCCTATGGAAGATCGTACTGATAGATCAACGGGTAGTATGCACATGAACCGAGTATAAAAGAAGCGTTTTTGATGAAAACATCAGATTTAGAACGGACAGTGCGAGTCATTCTGAACTTCCTGTATGAATACATCAATCGTGGGCTTCTCAAGTGAACTATTTGTTTTATTGATAAAATACTTGTTATAATACCGCTGCGAATATTTGATTTTCCGATCTACCATTCACTATTTCTGAAAATTTTCGAGTATCATTGAAAATTAATCGTAATTTTCCTTCGGGTAGATGGAGAGATATCGCGCGGAATATGTCATGTTTCCGTCTCCCTGCAACCGCCTTCTCGCGTTTTGATGAGGCAAAAAATTGCCTCTGCCCGTCTCGCATCCCCGTTGCGTAACGCGCGTTTGACGCACAACGACAAACACTCGGAGGGGGACATGCGCGCTTTGCGAGTCCAACAAGGCGCTTCATCTCTCTCTCTCCTTCCATAACTTCCACCTCCCGCCGCTACCCGCGTGCTGTTATCGCTCATCGATTTCCACATTGTCAGCCGCATCAGATGAATTTGATGAATGTGCATCAAAACTGACTGCAACCGAAGTCCTGATATTTGACGTGAGCGACTAAGCTTGCTAGTTGACCTTCCCTATGCGAAAACAAATCTGATGAACGAGTCGACTAAACATTGCGATAAATATCTGTGCCCTGTATTTCCTAATTCAAGCTTGGCGCAATGTTTTATAGGCGTTGTCAGGCCGAGGGCTCGTGTGTGACGGTGTTCATTGCTATAAATTTTCAATTTCTGCCGGAATAAAGCAGTAAATGCAAATGAATTAACAATGCTAATTTAGTTAGTTACTACTCATACATGGACATTTTGTCTACGTATTGAGCGTTATGATATTAGAGACTTTCGCTCTCTGAATTCTTGTAGAATATTTTGCATTTCATTTTTGCACTCCATTAACAAAACTACGTAATTTTGTTAATGAAGTACAAAAAAAACTACCGTTTAAGTGATTAACAACGGCTATACAAACATTTATTTAAAATAAAATAAACTAGTGGTGCTATAGAATGGCACAGACTTTCTCGTAGTAAAGTTGCCTGATTTCCTAGGTGTGAACTGGCTTTACGATCTTGCGCCGTCCTCTTGCCAGCTGCCGTCTATCACCGCCCAGTGTATTTTTTAAAAATTATTTTTGCAAATTTTCGGTTTCCTAATAATAGGACCTAAATTTATTTTTAAAATATTAAAAAGAGGAAAACTTCCTATATGGAAATTTTCGTTGAAAAATTCATGACCTTCATGAAAGAACTAATTATGTACTAAAAATTTTATGTGAAGGAAAAACCTCAATCTTCAATTACATAGTTACAAGAACACGCCGAAAAAATTCAAACTTCTGCAATTTTTCAAATATCAGAGTTAACCGGGTAAATCGGACCTATATCACCTTCCTTAGTGAATTGTACTATATTCAAGAAATTTAAAGAAAAAATTTGGAGTCATATGTGAATCATTGAAATCAGTGAAAAAATTGGGGCTTCATATGAAGTACCCCCAATTTTAAAATGTTTTTCAACATTTCAAAAATTCATTTGTAGTGATGAGGACTTGAAGGAAAGCAACATACTTGCTTGATGAGCGTCAGTGTTGAAGTGTTACGTTTCAAGGTTCAAGAGAGGTGAAGAACATTGCGATAGCTTCCTCGATTAAGAAGCTGATTCATGTGGAGACTAGCGGGCCAGGGTATTCCTGGGGACCATGTTTTCTATTAACCTCATGTTCCAGACAGCTTTTCAAAACAAACCCAAAAGGTTTTTTTCTTCTCTTTTTTGGCGTGTGTTTGGGCGTGGAGTGGCGCGGAGCCCATCCTGTTTCTGTTTGCGAGCGTTCGACAGACGGATGGGCGCGTCCTTGGTCGATCGCTTCGCCCTGGGCGATGGCTGGGCTTTGTGTCATTCTCTTTTTACGAGGAGGAATAATTTGGAATTTCTTTCATTACAATTGATTAAAGTATAATGATACATAAATAACTTACTAAATAAAGTTTTCTTTAAAAGTTTATTCTAGAGTTTTTCTATTGGTTACTACTTGAATTTCGCAAGTACATTTTTGTATTAATTTTTAACGAAATATGTACTGATTTGAACTAATAGTATTGAAAATACTATTTTAATTCGGATAAGCATAGACAGGTTAAGAATGCAAGTAAGTTAGTAATTTTGACGTAATAGATTATGAGAAAGAGATCTGCGTCACAAAAAAGGATTTCAAATATGTACTCAATATTTTAACAACAGTAATTTTGAGCTATTGTTAAGACAGAGGGTGCAGCAAAAAAATATGACAACAATTGGTAGTATTATCAAATGCAAATACCTTTGTCCCATTAAACTATCAAACTGACTTACACCTTTTGCATTCTCAACCTCTGATTTGTGTGTTACTCATGGAGTAAATTCCCATCTGCAAATCCTTATCCCAATCCTCCCCAATCCTTAGAGAATCCCGGTAGATTACAATATGTACTTAATTGTGGTCGCTGTTGACTTTTCTAGTTAAAAAGCGACCTCAAATAAATAAAATTAAACAAGTTAATGAAATGCATCAATACAATTAGTATTAAATAAACATATTTGTTATTTTCAATAAAACCTGTGATGAGTATTCGCAACGGGGTTGAGGGCAAACGCAAGCATCTGTCATTGCTGGACCCCAGAAGTATTCTCCGACCACCATGTGGGATGTGTGGAGGGCAATACGAGATCTCGGCAGGTCTTCGAGAGGACCACTGAAAGCATGAGTGAACTGTGCTCTTGCAGGCGCTTCTACTCCAGTGAGCGATTTGCAAGTAATGCGTCGGCGCCCGCGTGGCCCATCGACCGCAGCGCCGTGCCAGGGGTCCGAACCGGCGCCGCTGCAGCTGCGGGGCGCGTTGCCAGCACCTGCCACCCACCGGAAATTGAGACGTGTTCCAATCGCTTGGGCGTTTTCCATCGATGCGCTCGGCTCGCCCAACTCGCACCTGCTGCGACGCGACGGTTGCCTCGCCTTCCTTGACAACCGATAGCCTCTTACGCCAATTATTCATATCTTAGTGAATACGTTTAATCCCGGAATGACCTCCTTTACTAATGCACTGAATTGTGCTCTCGCCTTGAAACTACAACTTATTGTGAAGAACAAATGTACAAATGTTACAAAAATTACGAAAATTCAATGTTAGAAGCGAAAATCAGACTTCGGACATATTTATAAGTATTTTGACTCTATTTTTACAGGAAATTTAGAGAAAAAAATTGGAGCCATGTCTGAGAAAATTTGGAAATGTCTCAGGGGTATCTTTTAATGTACCTCCAAAATTGGACTAGAACATAATTTTTATTTGCTCTTAGGAATACATCGAATATTTCCGATGGTAGCGTTTTGTAAGCAGTTACTACTAATACATGAACAATCAAAGAAACATTATATTATTTACATATTACATAATACCGTTTTACAAATTTGATGTATTAACCCTATCATGCTAAAGCTGACATAATATAAAATAACAATAATAATACAAAAAAAAAATAATTTTACTCTTAAGTATATTTTAAAAGAAATTCCAATTTATTTAATCCTATTTATGAATGTTTGACATTCTGAGAGTCCCCAGCACTGTTTTAGGTAATTCGTTCCAATTTTGTATTGTTCTGTTTACAAATGAGAATTTACGTACATCTGTTCTCTTTTCTTTTCCGAATTTTGGAGCCATGATCCTTTGGCACGACGTATTAATCTCGCCCGCACCCCCCCCCCCCAAGGACGATCACCTCTTATTGATTGGAATAACACACAAAGATACGATTTCCCTCTGTGGTTTTCCAAAGGTTCCCACGATGTAAATTCAGAATTGGGACGTCCTCTCCTGAACAATTTTGCGGGATATTTTTGTACTTTTTCGACATTTTATTTGCGCGAAACGATGTGGGTCGTAACATATGGAGCCATATTCCAATATCGGCCGTATTAGAGATGTGTATCCTACTTCCCTTGATTTTCTACTTCCTTCCCTAAGTACTCCATTGTCCATAAATTACATAGCACTAAAGAAGGGAAGGGAGTTTGAGGCAGCGTTAAGCTGTGTTACGTTGGGGAGGGGGCCGTGGTTTAGGGTTGCTTAATGCTGATATGTACTTTTTAAATTTTTGAAATTCAAAGAAATTGCTTGAAATTCATATGGCCTCGAGTCAGTTAACAAAAGTTGGGGAATATTTATTTTGGAAAATTTCCCATGAGTAGTAAGACATTAAACATTCATACACAACGGACGGACCTTTTGCCGCAAACCAATTTTTCGGTATCATCGGTATATTCTGACTACACAAAGTGTTGGAAGTAATTTACTACATTTTGGAACAATATGTATCCACTTTTCGATCTCAGGGCCCCACAATAATAAGAGTATTTCTGTCTAAAACGGCCATTTTTTGCCACACCATCACATAACTTTATACTATGTATATTGCTCCAAATAAGTATACGCTAAACAGACGACTTTCTCAAACGGTCTCAGATTTTTCCTTTATTTTTCGTATACAGCAAAATGTGCTTTATAACGTACCATAGGCCCTAATTTCATTTAAAACTCTGCAATTTCGAAAATTGAAATAGTTATTTTCATATTAACTCTGTGAAGTTTCCGTTTTTTTATGGTCGAGATTGAGATTTTTTGCCGAGATCGTAGGTCGAGGCAAAAAGTCTCAATGGAGACCATGAAAAGGGCGGAATCTTTACACACAAAATATGAACACTTTTTTCTACAACTGCATAAAAAATAATACGAATAGTTTTGTAAACCTGTATTGGAAAAAGAAGCCTGATACTCCGGACAATATAGAAATGCATTGTATAGGGTCATGATTAGTTAAGAGTATCTTAGATAACAAAAATTCTGTTTATTGCGCTTTGGTGAGAAAGGGCAAAAAAGACTTTTTTTCACGGTAACAAGATCTTGACAACGATATTTTTTTAATGGCGATTAAAAAATGACGATGTTCACGTACTGCTAGCGACGCAAAGAAGTCTTTTTTATGCAGTTGTAGAAAAAAAAATTTTATACATGATGAGCATTGGTATAGTTAACACTGGTGCTGTAACATATAAGGTAGTTGTTCGCTAAGCGACTTCCCCCAGGTTTGAATTTCAGCTCGATAAAATATTTTTGCGGATTGGAATCATTTTTGCGAGTTTAATTACTATTATAATATTACGTAACCGTTAAAAATAATGCGAGGAAGTACGTGCTGTTCCGCCACTAATTTTATTCATACGTTTTACTCCTTGGCTTAATGAAGGTTGATTGGCGATTAAAAAAATAAGAATGTGTGATCGTTCTCACAGCTAGAACCAAATGGTATTTCTTCACCTTTTCGGAGCTCCTGTCTGAAAAACTAACTTAACTTCTTACATTCGGAAACCGCGTGTGGGATGGGAAATTGGTTTGCCCGTGGCTCGTGTCGTGCAATCCCGGAGCCGCTGCCCTGCGTGAGTGCGAGAGGAACGTGCGGGTGGTGCAGGGCTGGTGCTGTGCTTCGCCAGCGGCGCACCTGCTGCGGCGGCGGCGGCGGCAAGCGCAAAGACTGCGAGGACGCTTGGGGGGGGGGGAGAATCTTATAGCGAAGGCGCCGGCGAGATAAATGATTCGCCTTCAGATCTACAATCAGATGCGATCCTGAGCATTTATCGTCTCCTTGGGAGCAATTCATTTTTACAGGGTGATGCATGCCGTACAGTGTCGGCTGCGACTGTTGCCATTTCTTAATTCTCCCGGCGTCGTTAGACTGGTAGCGGGGGGGCACTTCGCACTTCACCAAGTCTATTAGCCTTCTTTGTAACGGTTAGTTGCTGCTTTCACTTGTAATAATGATACCTTGGTAACTATAATGACTTTGACACTTCAATAAATGTCAGATGACAGTTCTTAAATTCATGAGAACGCTTTCTTTCGAATTTAGTTCTTAAGAAACTTTGATCATAAGACTTCATTTATAATTTAAAGGATACACAATTAGGTTCTTGATCGGCATTTTTGTTGTATTGCTTGTTCCTCATTACCTATTTTAATTCGTGAATTGTTACTTTCTTTCTTTTAAATGTTCAGTCGATAGATATATCTTCAGTAAATATTTTCAGAAAAAAATGTGATTATCGCATGTCCCTTTTGATGATTTTATGGAACTTAGAGGCGAAAATGTCCGTCGTGTACCTCCGTCCGAAAATGACGCAGGTCGTCTTTTGTCTCCGATGTGTGGAATATAAAAGAACTGCAGTCGAAGTTAGATCTCTGTGCACGTTCACATGTAGTTCGAACCATGGTTCGAGCTACTACGAGCCCTGCGCCTTCCAAATCATTTTCAATGGGCGTTGACAATTTTTTTTTATTCTGCCACGCATGCATGGAGTTTATATTTTCTTAGAAGATGTGAAAAATCGTGTAGAAATTTTTGTGTGTGTTAAGTACGTTGCAAGAGAAGCAAGAAAATTGAGTACTCTTAAATATTAAACTCTTCCTAATAATTATTAACTTATAATTGACTATTAACAGCCAATTAGTTGCTAACTATTTAGGTTGACCCAACTAATGATTATGTAGAGTTGTAAGCAACGCCAAAAGGAAAAAAATAACGTGGTTTCTGATCTTTTGTTTTGAAATCGCGCATCCTTACACGAAGTTTGTTTATTGTGTATTCCTTTACCACATATTTGTAGTACACTGTGAAGGACTATTTCCTACTCTGCATTTACATACATTTGCGAAGATCTAGAAGGTGGTGTCTAATGTAAGCAGATAGACAACGGTCACATCATAATTCGTAATTCTGATAAACTTGGTGAAACGTTCACCTCAATTAACGACTTTTTTTATGAGAAACTTATTATATTTCTCACAAGACGCACGAAAATATTCCCTGTATAAGCAGTCACCAGTCCCCACAGCCTGCACCCAAGCTCATTTCGCAGGCGTATTAACTTGTAGACGATCACATCTCCCGGCTAGTCGTCTCAATTTGAGTAGTAAACCAAAGAAGCAGAATAATCCTAGATAAAATATTATCATCTTTCTACCCGGGACTCATGCGCAGAATACAGTTGACTCCGGTTATAGTCATCTCGGATGTAAAGAACCCTCGGTTGTAGTGAACTTAAGTCACTGGTCCCGTTTTACTTACATTACAAATAAGCATAAGAAAATTCGGTTATAGTGAACCTGAACCTGTAGTAAACGTAGGAAATACAACGTCCGAAAATTAATTCCCTCCTGGAAAATAATATATCGCCTCAGTGCCACAAATTCCATCACTAGGCAGCTTGAAAAAAATATCGTCGGCCGAAGGTCACAATCGAAGAAGTCTCCCCTGAGATGAAGGTCGCGGTCCGAGAATGGGCACCATAGTGATGACTAGAGGCCGGACTCTAGGTGCAAACATTTGCTGATTTAACTGCCAAATTAGGTGCAAAAAATATTAAAAATAAGTGGATGTTTAGGTGCAAAAAAATTAGTGCATATTTAGGTACAAATATATTTGTTATGCTATGGTATAAATCAATGGTTTGTATATCATAACATGACATATCCACAAGAAATGTTGAAGGAAAACAGGTAAGTTAAATACAAACTACATTTTTTAAATAGATTCACATCAATGTTCTGTCATCAGGTTCAAAACCAAATTCTTCTAGACTCTTTCCTTCTGAGAAAATTCGCCAGTGCTCAGCGGCAGGCAGTTGCCCCTCCTCTAGTGCGTTAGTAGATGCCCCAAGGGCTTTTGAAGGAGTGGACACCCAAGGGTTCTCTTTCCAACATGATGTTACGCCAACGTTTTTTCAGCTTTTCCGATTCAACAGATCGATCTTCGTCAATGTTACTAAACAATTTTTAAGTTTTCAGCATAAAACTCAAAATGGTTCTCCACGTTCCACAGCTAATGACGAGGTGGTAAACAGAGTTCGACAATGCTTTCTTTGTATACAAGAACATTAGGAGGACATTTAGAAACCACGTTCATCAACAATATGAATTCATTGGCAACGTTTTATTCTTCACGTACTACTTTTGATACTCTATGCTACACAATTCAACAACTCTCTTCAATGCGATGGGTTATAGGATTTGCATGAAAGATGTCCTTGAGTTAAAGATGGAGTAACTGCGATTGAGCTCTTAATTAATGCATCGGTTGAGAAAACATCAGATTTGCAGTCAGAGGTGCACAAATATTAGACGTGAAATAGCAACATACGAAGTATATCAGAACTTAACGGTGTTCGTTTTAAAGCTCCTTTGAAATTGGCAAGATTCCTGTCAAAAAGACAGCTCTGTGGCGATAACTGGTAATGAACGACAATGGGTCTCCTTCCCTTTTGTTCTCCTGATGTAAAAAATAGAGGCATATAATTTTGGAGCAAAGTGTACAAAGTGCACAATTTGTACATTGTTTGATTCAACTGTAAACAATATATTTCATGTAATGTGTACATTCCAAATAAGTATTCTTTTTATGTGCAAAGATTGTGAAATAGGAGAGAAATAGGGGCAGATGGTCTATTTAGGTGCAGTGGAGTGATTTAGGCACACATTAGATTCACGGCAAGCTTTTGAAATGCTTTCTAATGGGTTTTAGAACATTTTAGAAGTAAAGAATGAAAGCTCCCAACGCGCTTTGTGTGTAGGTGCATCACCTAAAATCCGGTCCTTGCTGATCACTCACACCTGACTGATGCCACTCAGTTTCACTGTGCAAACAAAGGCCGTGCCCTGCGTGGGACAACGTGGGGCAACGTCTGCAGTTTCAATCTCGACGTTACTTGATATTCCGTGGGACAAAGCGCGTTGAGTTCTACATACGTCACGGGAAGCACGCGACAGCCACAGCTTGGCGATATCAGCCGTGTTGCGCGGAAAAGCGATCAGTTCCATTAGCCGTTTGCACCATCCCACTGCGGAAAGCAGCTCGTATGTTATTAGGCGAATAAAAGGGCCTTCGGAGAGCGGGACGGTGTTCCAAAAGTTCAAAGGGCATTGAAGGTTGTCAAGACTGCATTACGATAATTGACACTGGGGGACAAAGCAGAATCAAGTATGGACAGAGTACAATCTCAGCAGAAGGATCTAGAGATATTACTAATGAAAAAGTACGAAACAAACAATTGAATTGAATTGAATTGATTTTTTAAGGACAAGTAAAGATATTGAAATTTTCAGTTCGTGCCGTTAATGTATTTTGTTGCATTCTATATTAATAAAATCAATCGTAATGGAGAAATTCTATTTAATTTTGGCATCATCGAATGCTAGTCCACCAGAATTTCACTGTAACCGGAGTCGACTGTATTCATAACAGAGGTATCTAGAGAGACGTCGCTTCGTCGATGCTTTCTCTGTGTTTTACACCTCTTAATGTATTTTCTTTATCGTAACATTGATTAAACGAACGTATATATTACCGACCAATGACTATTTTCCCTTGGAACCAGCAGTTATCACTTCAAACAGTCGTCATTGTACACTTGTTTAATTATAATTTGAGACGCTGAAAGCGACCTAACGACTTAAAGCATCTACCATAATTTGTCGTGCGGTCGCGACCTGCGATGTGGGCGGGGCCTCGAGCGAAGAGAGGTCCTCGTTAGCCACCGTGCACCCGCTCGCTGGGGGCGCGCTCTCGCCAATATTGGTTGATTGTGGGCCTCCGACTCTATAATTAAGCGCACACCATTCACACGGTTGCATGTCGCAGGGGAGATCCAACAACAGAATCCCTAATCCAGGCGGTGATTACGGATAATTTTGCGCGGCGATACTGCTTCTCTACTGGCGTGGGTCGCATTCACAACGTCTGGATCACGGTCTAGTTTCGTGTTGCAGATTCACAGTTAACCGTGTGACTACTGTCCTTCGTGAAAGGCATTCCTCGCTATCGACATTGCATTTCATCCTCTGTCATTGTTGTCAAAACAAAGATTCCGCTTCTTTGAAGAAATAATTTAGGAGCCCGTCACATTGAGTCATTCCATTAAAAAAAAAACTTCATTTTAGAAGTTGTTGGGAAAATGCTTCACCCCGACTTTTGAGATAAGTCTGCTTTCGAATTAAGTTAAGTATTCGAAGAACTTCCTTTGAAAATGCGTTCGTTATGACACTGTCTTGGAGAAACTTGATTTACTTGCATTACTGTTATTTCACGTAGAATATGTAGCTACCCAATCGCTTAATACTCGACGGCGCGGCTGGTTGCATACCGCTTCTATTCAGGGACTAAGCCGGTTATCCACAACGCCGCCACAAGTCCGATTTAATTCCATCCACTCTTTAAATTCTCCCGACACTAATGAGAACAGGATGTGAAAATGTCAGCGAAATCGGTCGAATAGTTTTTGCGTCTGTATGCGACAGACATACGCACATTGCCCTTTATTTGTATAGAGATACAGATTTTCTATTAAATTCTCCTTCTAGCTGGAAAATAGCATTATTTTACATTGCCTGACTTCAAAAATATATCCTTATGTCATCAAAATTGTAGAGGCGTTATGGTGCGTATTCGTTGTTAGTATTATTCCTTGAAAAGGCCATGTTCTCTTTCTGGCAAATTCGGAAACTGTGACTATTGCAGCATTTCTGCTTTATTTTTCTTTATTTGATTGATCGTTTGCGACACGTCAACTGCTACGGGCAATAGTGGAGTGAATGTTTATTCCGGGAGGTGGCGGTGATTCGTTGCTTGCTCTATGGTGAGATCCGGCGCCCACCTACAGGTGAGTTTGCTGGGGATTTCTCTCACCAGGTATCTGCCCCAGATGGGCACCACCCCAGTTGGACAAGCTCTATGTTCCCAGCATGAGTGGCAGTGTAGTGCTTGTAAATGTGTGTGTGTAAGGAGAGAGGTTATGACAAGGAAGAGGAAGGAAAGATTGCGCTCGGTGCGTGGCCCGTTTGTGAAGGTACGAGTACTGCTCCGAAATTTCCCTGGTAGTGTTCGGGGCAACCACGGCCACTAGAATTCTGCTCCAGCCAGCGCGCTGGCTAAAGTTGAGGATTCGCCACCGCGGAACTCCATCCCTAGGAGCTCAGAGTGTGCGTGATTGATAGAGAAAGGAATCCCTAAACCCCCTTTATTTTCATCTCTATCGAAATACTTTCAACAATAAGAGTTACGGCGACGATTTGTTTTATACTTCGTGAAAATTTGAACGTGCGTTGACAAAAATGTCAATTGATGATCCGTCACCTTTAACTCCCATGCGGACTACAATTAAAATTCGACTCTATCTGTAATTCGGATGTATTCGGAGATATTGTAAACCCCAAATTGTTGGTTATGTTCCGTTACAATTCAAAAAGTAACATTGAATCAATTTGTGCACTCCAAGATAACCAAATGAAAATTATTCTAAAACCAACAAATGCCCAAATTTCTTCAGGGGCGTTCAGTTCCTCGCAGTTTATGGGCGACGGAGCAATCCTTGCGAAAGCAGGTGAAGTGAAGGTACGAACCCAGAGAGGGCAATCCGATTGTCATGGCGGAAAACATTAAATACCTCAGTTGTTTTTTTAGAAAAACCATTCGCAAATAGGTTTTGCAACTCAAGGATGTCCACGGCACTCTGAAAAGAGTTGCATACCTCTGTTTTCACAAATTGGTGTTGAAAAGCACCCGCCGCACGTGGTTATGTGATGTGTGTCGTGGGCGAATGCGTTCGCCCGGGGCTACTTTTCTCCTTGCGGAGAGAGAGAAGGCGCCCTTCTTGGCCTCTCCAGCCCTCGCGCCGGCGCCCGGCGCAGCGCGCCCTTCGCCGCTCGCTGCCTCATTTGTGTGCGCGGAGGCTTATGAATTAATCAACGGGCGGCCGACGAGTTATTTTGGTCCACGCTCTACTACGAGCGGCCGGCCGCCGCGCCGCGCCGCGCCCTCGGCGACTGGGATATATGTGTTGTCCCGACAAGTGGCGGTTCAAGGTTCCCAGCGCCGAGATGATGGAGGACACGCGAGCGCTACCGACCTGGCACCGCCGCCATCGCCCCCCCCTCTCTCTCTCTCTCTCGCTCTGACACACACACACACACACACACACACACACACACACACACACACACAGGCGCTGCGCCGCGAGGAGGTCGTCCGCTGCTTCTGTTGTTAAAAGGCCGCGCGCGGGGTCGCCTTGTTGCTTCCTCCGCTGCGGAGGGACTCCCCACACCCAGCCAATGCACGGAGCCCTAGTTACACGTCATGGACACCTTTAGAATGTTCGAATGTTGATACTTTCATGAAATCGGATAAATATATTAAATTCAGATAATAAAAAATGGAATAAGATATTCTGAAGATGTGGTGTTATTGCCAAGGGAGTAGTGTAAACTTCGGAGCAAATATCAGTCTTATTGTTACGTTTTCACCTCATCCGTAAAGGAAATACTTGCAAGAACAGTGGAGTGACGGCAGTCGGAGTACGAGTGATTATGTCCACCACCGATCGTTGAGCGGCGTTGGTCTTAAGCACGAGCAAGCTGGAGTGTCCGCGTGAAAGGTTTCACAAATAATTTACAAAACTTGTGCTGCAGCTGCGCCGAAGCGTTTAAGAAGGTTGGCGATAGAACGAGGGAGATTTTAGAATGAAAAATTACCATATTATCAAGTTTTAAAATCTAATAATTGTTAAAACACAGAGATGGAGTTTTGCTAATATAGAGATAGTGATTGTTGCTCGAAATGACACGTTTTTTTTTTAAATTTGAACATTGGAGCGTCCATTTTTAAAGAAAAATCCTGAAGAAGCAGAGGATTGGTGTTCAGTGGCGAGACCTCCCAGGCCAGGAGGCCGACGTGCGAGATCGCCTTCGTTTGGCAACAGCTTTCGGCAACGTAAAAGTAGATTTATGACCAGTTATTAAGGTCTGAATAGTTTCGTAGGAATGTCTATGGTTGCCATGTGTATACAATAATTCTAATGTTGCTATAATTTGGCAAAAAAATATTATATTATTAACATAACCGCCGATAGCAAAATTATATCAGGATAATATTGTAGTTTGTGTGTACAGGAGAGATTTCCAGGTCAAATATTATTTGAAAAGCGTCCCGCAAGGATGTAGAGTGGATGACAAATATTCCCCTGTGAAGTGCTTCTTAGTTGCGCGCGATGAGCTTCTCGCTCGTGCTGCAGGTGCTCTCCCCAGCGTCCGCGTTGCAGTCCTTCGCGAGCGGGCGCTCTTGCGCGGTTCCTCCAGCGGCTACTTCGAGTTTGCGCTTTCTTGTTCGTTGTCGAAAACGGGCAACAAATTTCAGGTCGCGAAGAGGCATTTATCTTGAGCTGAAATAATTGTACTGTTTACCATTTTATTCAACTATGGAACCGCGGATAGTAGATTATTCATTGTTCTCTTTTGAAGTTGTTTAATATGTCATAGACGTTTCGATTTGTGTCGTGTTTTCTATATATTGAGAATCGGCGCAGGGTCGCGGGTTCGAATCGCGACGTTCGCCGTCATTCTCGCTCTTTGTTTTCGGACATAAAATGCCCTCGCGTTTGTTTCACTGCACCGAACACGGTGGCGACTTGTTGACACGAGCTATAAAGCGACTTAGTAGGTCGAATTCAGTCGCTGTCGAGAGGAGAAATCTCATGGTGGTCGGCTGCTCTGATCAGTAGATTTCCGTGTTTTATTGTATCAATTCAAGGCGAATACTGGGGCTGAATCCTAACAAACGAAGCAGGGAGAGCGAGCCATCTTTCTTTCCACTTCTTTGTGATATCATCTCCCTTTGCGGCACACGCTTGTATTCACTTCTCCACCACCATGTTGGTCTCTCTCGGTTGGGGAGGGCCCCGCTGAAGGACGAGGGTGAACCCTGGAGCCGACGACTGGCGTCCCGTGATCACTATAAATGGAATTTTCCACACTATTGGGCCAGTGAGTGCCCATATTTTCTTGAAGCTACATCATATTTGTGGACAACTACAGTGGAACAAACGCAAATAGAAGAAGACCTAGCATTGTGGGAATTTAGTGTTCGTCCATTTCCGTATTCATGGAAGGAAAACTTGCGAAACCCTTCACAATTTAAACGACACACGTGACGTGTTGGTTGCAACAAACTATCGAGTGGCGACGCAGGCGTGCATGCCCGCCACCGCCAAGGGCTAGGAATCGAAAGGTGGGGAGCTGAGTATCGACGGCGAGGGTGGGATGGGGTGGGGAGGGGAGGGGCGGGGCGCGGAGGCGCGAGGCGGCCGCCGGGCGGGCGCCCTGCTAATGGCGCGCCCTCGCCGCCCCGCTCCGACGCAGCACGCAGGTAGATAGAACACTCAGCGGATGGCTCAGTGGAGGACACGGACGAGGATGCTTCTCCCGCAGGCGACTCGAAACACGTTGCGCAGTGGCTGCCCAGGATTCGAAAGCGATGCTGCGATGTCACTCGATTGTTTTGTCATTTCGTATTAAAGGGAATGATGAACTTTGGGCTTCTCCATGAAGTCGGGACAGTGTAAGATTAAGAACTTCAAGCACAGCGCAACGTACAGCAATCGACAGCAACATCGACCATGTGCGCGTGCGCAGATGCTCATAAGTGGTTTAGAGTGGTCAATTACTATTCGCTCCGCCATGCTTAGTCCCTGAAGTTGGCGATTTCGTAGTCAATATGCTCCCAGATATTACCGTCTATATACTAGTATATCGTGCGAGTTGTTTACGATTGACACTGTTTCTCGTTTCTCAACGTCCAATATTTTCGGTCTACCCAATCCTCTCCATTTCACATTGTCCATCTTTCTTGCATCTTTTGGGCGGCCTGCGGGTGGCGTTTGGGTTGGTGCTCGCCGCTTCACTTTCCGATGCCCCGCCCCTACGCACAGTCGTTTCCTTCCCTCCCTGCCTCCCCCGGCTCGACATTGCGTGGTGCCGTTTCGATTTTCTTCGCCTCGCCGCGCCGCCTCCACGCCTTATCATGGCGCTGGGACGTGGACAAGCGGGGATTACCGGCGGCCTAGTGGGCGACGCGGCGCGAGCCGAGGCGAAGCGACCGGTTTGGCGGTGAGCTTAATTTGCACGCTGTATGCAAATGGGAGGCGTTACTAGACTCGCTCGCTCCGTTTAGCCGCTGGGCGGGGGCGGGGGCGGGGAGTGGAACAGAAGAGCAGGGAGTAGCGCACAGCCAAGAAGCGTGGCCTTTTAGTGCTCGTGCTCCACCTAAGAGAAGGGTCTTTGCACTGCGGAAACTATTCTGCGTCTTGTTCGGGATTTAATTCCTCACCTGTTTCGATGTAGGGACACGTGGGGGCAACGAGGCGTGGGGTCGCCGCAGGCATTGTGGGCGGCGGCGCAGCGCTGCGTGGCAGAGCCAGGCACGAAGAGGGCATCTTGGAACCAGTGGAGTGTAAAAGACATTTTGAATATGTGTACATAGTGTGGGCCGTAAATATTTTTAAAACTTGATAATTATGTATCAAGACTCATAACTCTTGTAGTATACAACTAAATATTTTTCTTAATCTTTTAAAAGACATGCACCACGCATTAAATTATGAAATACCGTATAAGCTCTAAAAATGAAAACTAAAACAAAGATTAAAAATATACTCTGAATTAAGAAAACGGTAAGCTCTAATTTGTAATATGCTCAAGCGAATCTATTGGAGGGTGTTTTTGTTCTTTTAATAAAAGTAATTGTAATATTTTGATAATTTTGGTGATTCCCGGTAAATATACGACTGAAGATCAGTGGAGTTAAATTTAACTAGTTTTCGTTTTAATTTTAATGGGGAAGTGTATAGGAGTAGTTTTGTTCAATTTCTATCTTCATTCGAGTTTTCCTTGATTTTTATTTGGCCTTTATCTCTGGTAATTTATTGTCTTCAGGGACACTACAAATCTGCGCGGAACCCAATGTTCCTTGACTTTGGCGGCGGAAGGGAGGGGAGTTCTTATAACGCAACTGACCTGTTGACCGAATGGCCCTGCCGCACTTTCCTTATGACAAAAAAGTGGCTAATTGTTTTGCAGAGTCGCTTTTAGGTTTTGTGTCCCGCGTGCACTTGCTGGCCCTGGTGGAGCGGCGCGGCAACGCTGCGCAGCCGGCCCTCAGGGTCGGAGGGCGCGGGGAAAACGCTCGCTCGCCTTTACCGCTTTCCACGAACACACACACGGCCGCCCGGCGGCCACCAGCGCCTTCGCTTGTTGGGCTGTGCTAATCAGGTCTTTAGGAGACGCCACTCGACGCGCTATCTCTGGTAGAATGAGCACATTCGAGAAAGTATTGTATAATTTCACTTAAAACGTTTGTAACTTCCTCGCCTACGCTATACTACGTACTTACGTACGAGAGTGTGCGTAAAATAAAATCCCCAAGGCGCTGCGATCACAAGGCACGCATGTGCGTGCTATCCGGCTAAACTAGCGAGTAGCCTGAATCTCCCACTCCAAATCCCCACCACACTGAGCTCTCTGCAACACTTTAGTCTCCGTGTGGCAACCGTTTGCGATGGAGCTTGCACTCGCCGCACCCACCAGGTGTAATTAAACTCTGTCATTAATTTTTTGTGTGCCCAGAAGAGAACCCGGTAGACAATCGTTCTCTGCGTATGTAGAGAGAACGGAGAACAATCGATGAGCGCGAAAAAGTACGCAAATGCTCCAGAAAATTTAAAAACCGATATACAGAATCCACGGTGAAGACCGTGCCGAACGGCCATCGGTTTCAAATCAAACAATTGCCGAAGTGGCAAAAGCAATGCTTGAAGACCGACAGGTGACCGTTCGGAAATTCTGTAAGCAAGGGTGTTAGCAAGAACTCTTGGGATTCCACGCGGTCTGTGCAAGGTGAGCTCCAATGAGGCTTAGGCGTCGTGCTAACGCTCGTGCCCACACCGCCCGGGCGACAACCGCCCGTGATCATCGCCCCATTTTGATGGAGTACTGTCGCACACAAACACACGCCCCCTACTGCCCGGAGATAACCCCAAGCGACTAACATATCTTCTAAATTGACGAAACGCGTGGATGGGCCGAATTGCAGTCCCGATGGGAAGCCCGAAAAATATGTCTTACGCTACCTGTGCGACGCGGCGGGGGAGTTCTCTGACACAAGCATAAAAGAGATACTCCGCATGCACAAATGCGTCCATCGCAACGGTGGTGATGTTGAAAAATAGCAAAACGTCCAAGCTTTCCGAAAATGTTTTCCTGTTTAAAATCATTCGAGACGTTTTTACAGACAACCCTCTAGTATTACATTATTGGCAGTTGTAAGTCACGATTTTTCCTTAGAAAAACTTATTCTGTTTTCGGATTTTCTTCAGAATTCGTATTCTCTTAATATCTGGCCGACCTCGAGATCCTGCAAATGTGAAACGGATGTTTCGATTTTGGAGTGTACTTTACAAGAAACCTTAATACATTCCAAATTTTCTCGAAAATGACTTCAAACTTTTGTATTCAATTTTTTTCTTAACATTTTCGCTCTAATACAGCAAAAGCAGCGTAAGAAAAGGCGCATTGCCCATTTACAGCGAACTTTATGTAATTTCGAAAATGGCCACAACTTGACATTGTTCAAATACGATAGTTATAGGAGATATGTTTCCTTGAATGAAATCTGTCCTAAGGGCATGGGCAATTTTTTGAAGAAAAAAATATCTCTTAGTTTTTACTACAGGTAGTTTATAAAAAAATCTCCAAAACATCTCCATATGTTTCTATATTTTTTTTTATTCTCGAATAGAGCAAGTCATTTTTATAAAAATGACTTAGGTTGCATTTTCCTTGAACTCTCTGAATTTTCAAAAATTGCGAAACTTGAAAATAATGCGAGAAAGCATATTCTGTTGTAGAACCTAATTTTATTTGAGGGAGGAAACTGTTCAATGATTGTTCAGTCCCTTATCTAAGTACATTCCTGTGGACGTTTCAACGAAGCTTCATTTTCCCTAAATATTTTCTAGGAGACATTAAATAAAGAACTTTTATATATGTTAATTTATTCAATATGCAGCGTAAAATGCATCTTGAAGTGCTTCGCAGAACAATGTTGGCTGTGGCTTTAAAGAAGAAGAAACGGCAAGAATTCGTAGTCGCTCTGGAAAATAAAAAGAGCCCTCTAAAGTATTTTTGAGGAGGGGTGTGGGATCCGCTGAGTCGTTGGGAGGCATTCCTTGGCTTTGCGCTGCCACCCACGTCGACGCTAGCGCTGTGACCTTGATGCGGATGAGCTGACAGCGTGGATGCCTCTGGATCTCTCTCACGTCACTCGTCTCGTTTCTGGATCAACATAGGTATGCCGCCCGCCTGGGATCGGAATTCATGGTAGGTTGTTTCCTCCATCGTATCACCAATCTTATTTTTCAATAGCACCGTCTGGGACCTCTGTGATTTCCTCTGTGGTTACTGGGGATACAGATGGGGGGGGGGAAACCATAGTTGGGAAACGAACCCCTGCCGGCGCTTAAGAAGCTGTTGCTGCTGCTTCTGTTGCTGTTGCTGCTGCTTCTAATAACGTACCCCTGTCAGTATAAAGGCCACCAAGGCCAGAAAAAGGGTAGAAGACTTTTCTGACCAGAACGCAGATTTTGAATCCACAATCCCTAGTAAAGCTTATGTCACTGCTACCATCTTCGCTTTTTAGACGGAATGAAAATAAAGTATCTACTCTTAAATTAGATACTTCACAGATTTGTTATTTGTTTTGTCAAATAACTGTTTTAATTGTTGTAAAAATGTTTTAGATATTTAACCAACTTAATTGAATGGATTAATATTTGTATCAACTCTTGTAATAATGGTGGGTGGCCTCCTGAAATGACTGGGGAAAAGCGTGATGAGCCGTGCCGTGTGGCGTGGGGAAGCGAGTGGTTGGCCCCGTGTGGCGCCTCGGGGACCACGCCCCCCCACCCCACCCCACCCCCCGCGGGGAGGAGCGAGACTTTGGACATACTTCAATATTGTGGGTGGCACGTTCTTGAAAGCGATTCTCCGTAGAATACGGAACGGGGTGTTCTATTTTACCACTAGAGTTTGGTAATTTAATTTCTGAGGCTTCAACAGTAAGCATTATTCTCATTATATGGGCTCGGGAAGGGGACAGTGGACTAAATACAAGACTCTCTTATCCTGGAAAATGAAGATATGAAGAATGAACTTAGATCTGCAGTCTTCGGTAACGTAACATCACATACGTAAATTACCCCATTTTATCTATGGGTAGTGTACATGATTTACTTAAGAGGTCCATTTTCTCTGCTCTTGGATTTTCGTTTGTTAGAACAATGAGGACGAGTACGGGCCACATCGAAGCTTAATCCATGTTGCGGCTTTTTACTTCGTTTCGTTGAACGCGTATTCGAATTCAAAATTAGCTGTGTCGTCGATGCTCAGGCAAGTGCGAGATTTCTACACGGCTCGCATAGACAGCACGTGACACACTCCCGCACACCGTTTTAAACTCTGTTTTGGCAAAATATAATAAATAAAATGTAATAACGAACAAATTCCGCCCAGTTAATCACGGTATTTCCGTCCCACAGTCCAAGCGCTCATTGGCCCGGAGCGTTGTCTCCTCCCTCGGCTTCGCGCGCCTCCCGCCCAACACCAAGTGAGACACAGACTCAGTAAAGACCCTGGCGGCGCAAATTTCCCCAAAAAGCAATGGACGGTTGCGTCGAAGATCAAAACCAATACAAATAATAATAATAATAATAATAATAATAATAATAATAATAATAATAATAAACATTAAGAGACAATGAATTGAAAATAAATGAACGGAAAACAAAGTCATAGATTATTAGTAAGAAAAGGGTAAGACTGAGCTGTTCGTAAATGATCAACCTATGGAACGTGTTTCAACGTTCAAATCTTTGGGACGAATTGTAAATGAATGGTCATCAGATCTTCAAAGAAGGATGGGAATTCAAATAATAAGATCCACATTTAGTAAAATAGGGGATTGCTTATGTAGCGGAGACTCGTGTTTTACTCCCATATAGAGAATGGGAAAGTGGCAGCTTATTTTGTGCTGAAACACGGACAATAAAACAGCGTCTATTAAAAGATTGGAGGCATTCGAGATGTGGATGATGAGAATGTTGAAAATTCTCTACACTGACAAAGTGCGTAATGACTATGTACTACAGCGGAATGATGAACGTCGAGATATATTAAAAAGTATTGAAGAAATGCTCTACCTTGGACATTTTCTTAGAAACTCCAAGTATGAACTGTTAGAACTGCTGATGGGGAAAATCCAGGACGACAAGGAGTTGGCAGGAGGATGTTCTAGTTGGGCATCGTGGGCAAACAGACATATTTGGAGTACATCTGCGTTATTTGATCTGGAACAAGAAAGAGAAAATTTTGGGGAAGTGGTTGCGACGAAGAATAGGTGTTAATAAACCAATGTAAGATGTGTCTGTGATATAAATGAGTTTAACATTTTGATTTGTGTTCATTTTCTCGCGTCTTGAATTTTCATTGTTTATTAAATTTGAGACAATGTAATCTTACGACGCCCCCAACGCCTCGCGAAGAAGTTCGCGTTCGGCATCTCGCCCAGGCTGGCGCCGGTCGCATCTCTCGGCCCCGTAGATAAGGAGCGGTTTCTCGTCCCGGGAGAAATTTTCATTTGGGGAAATGGGCCCCGCTGGAGGCCGCGCACTGGCAACGCCGCCCCCCGTCCCCGCCCCCGCCGCGGCCCTGTTGCCGCTCCGCGCGCGGTCGGTTGGGAGCCGGGAAGGCGAGGCGAGGAGGCACATGCCATTGTGCCAATTACATTTCCTTCTTTAAGTTTATTGATAACTACGGATATCAACGATCTTGCACAACGTCGCTCGCGACCGCAGCGTTGTGCTCGCTGCACACCTTCTCTTGCCTTCGCCATGCATGCAGTTGCACAGGGCACCTTCAACTATATCACACACAGAGCGTCAAAGGTGATTGTAGAAAATTGCAGAAAACTGTAAAAGTGCCTGGTCGTGTGTAAACCAAGACCAAAAACAATACTTTGTATTGTGCGCTCTGGCGAGCGAGATTTGAAGCTAGTACGTCGGTATACTTAATATTTTTAAAGGACTCCTCATGTCTTACCATGGTGTAATCGGAGAAATCGTTCCGATCTGTGGCACTTCACAAATGCAAGTGTACATGTACATGTATGTATCTGTGATACGACGAATATTCACCACGTATGAAACAAAAATATACTTGGTAAATTGGTACTTGGTAAAAGCATTGATATGAAATTCGGTCGTCCGTTAAACTGTTTCAATCTCTAAGTACTCTATTACAAAATTGAAATTTCTCAAGATCTGAATTTTGTTTCCTTGTTCGAATTTTGAGGGTGTGATTGCTTCGGCCGAAATAATTTGTTTTTTCTGGCCTAACTTGAATTTACTTCCAAGCTGGTTGACCTACGTACGATTTATAAAGAGCGCAAAGCCTCGCCCTTGTTCTTCTCGTTTCTAGAGGTTCCCATGGCTTTTTTATTGCGTTAGTTCTATAGGTAAACTTATTCGCTTTCCTCTGTATTCTATCTAGATTTTTCCGGTGAGACTTTCTGTACGGATCCCAACATGCCACTGCGTATTCCATGAGAGGGCGAATCAGCGAAAGATACGCTAATTCTTTGGCGTTTGCAGAACTTTTCTTTAGAATTTGCATTACAAAATGTAAGGACTTCCAAGTTTTTCTCACTACCTAATTTATACGTTTCTCCTATCCTAATTTATTATCTACATGAATGTCTAAATACTTGCATGAAGAGGGTCTTGGAATGATGACCTCACCTAAAGGAGAGTCTGGTTACTCATAATTTCGTCCCCGCCTGGACACTGTTTTACTTTTCGATCCGTTTGGACATTTGCCTCTGTCCAATCACGTAAATGATGTAAATGGTGCTGTAATATTTGTTCGTCAGCGCTACCGTGGATTGTTGGGTATATAACACATTCATCTGCAAATAAACGCACCTTTGATTGTATATTAACAAGGAGATCATTCTCGTTCGCTAAGAGAAGTAATGACCCTAAAGCTCTTCGTGTGGAACTCCTGAAGGAACAGTACCCGTTGTCGAAAACTTGAGTTCCAATTCCAACTCTTTTTTCCTGCCTCTAAGAAATTCGCTTATCCACTTCACAACTCTAGCATCAACTCCTAAAGTTAAAAATTGCCTAATAAGTAGATCATGCAGTACTACGTAGAATGCTTTCGTAAAGTTAATTACCACTGCGTCCACCCTCCCGCCCGCGTCAACGTTGTCAGCTAGATCTTGAAAAGGGGAAACAATTTGGCTTTCGCACGAATTTCCTCATTCGCGGCGAATGTACCCGGCAAAATACGCGTTGAACGCTTTAACGCGGTCGTCGTGCAGTGGGGCGCCGTACAGTGGCGTGGAATATCTGACCAAGAAATACCTGAATTGTAGTTTGTCATTGTGAGTTTCTTGGGAAGCCAACTCAGTGCTCTGATCCAGTCCCCAACATTTTCTCAGGGATTTGGCGCTGGCAGAAAGAGGATATTTTCTCTCGAATTGTTTTTTATGGTAGTTTCTTAATTTCTCACCGTCCATCCTGAATGCGGGACTGTTTGTCAATGTAAATGTTCGATAAAGTCACTAGCGTTTCCAACGACAAGGCTACGCTTATTGCCTTTTCAAGGAACAAAGGAAAAGGGTAGAAGCCGAGAAGGAACTTCTGATTCATAAAAATTTTCTTTGTGGATATTGCAATCTGCTAGTTTTAAATCTATTATCCACCCTGTTTTAGATGGGTTTTCGTTTTGCATTGTAGGTACGCAGTGCTCTACAGGCTTGTTTTTACGGTTAAATCGGATTTAGATTTCATTCCTTTAATTGATCATCTTATCATCTTACAGCGAGAACGAATTGAAGTTTGCTTTTCACCTACTCTCATGACCCTTAAATCATACCAATTGCGAGCCCAATGCTCGGTCGTTCTGCTTGCACAAATGGAACTGTTTGTGCTCAGTTCAATGCAATTACTTGTTTACGCGAACCCGTAGTTGAACGTCAAATTACTTTAGGGGCTGTGCGTCGCTGTGTAGTGGGCTTTCGGAGTAATTATTCGGAATCGGCAGTGATTAGTGATTATATAACAAAATTTTTGTACTTATTCAGTCAGATATGTATAAAGGCCTGCGAGGTTCATGGATTGCGCTCAACGGAAGCAAACGTAATTGTCCTCTCAGGATGCAGTAGGTGAAGAATTGTTACGTAGAAATTGTTGAACAAGAAGCCACTTCTTGAGGACAGCTTCCACCTCTGCAGTCGACAAAGTGGAATGAGGTGAATTTATTCATGGGATACCGTATTAAAGAATGTCGGATAATATCCAACAGAAATGAATAAGAGGTTCTACGCGCAATCGGACGGAAGGAAGGTGGCAGTGGGGGCTTTGGCCTGGTGGTTTGGTGAATAATGGAGAAAACGGTGGACTTAGAGCAGGGGGAAAGGGAAGAAGCATGGAATGGGCGGGGATCAAATACGGCCCCCGGTTGACGGCGTATGCATGCCTCCTTTTAAAAATGTGAATCAATGAACAAATCAAGAGTAGAATGTAGAGTTTAAGTAGTTCCGTCATCAAATGGAAGACTTGCTGCTGAAATGGAATTGGTTTTGTGTGCGTGATGTCGCCACGCTGCCTGCGCAGGGAGGCGGCGGAGGACATCTCAGAATCCCCCCGAGCCGCGAGCGCGCTGTCGGCGGGAGAGCCCGCGCCGACCCATCTGCCGCGCAGCCCGGCCCCTCGCCCCCTCGCCCTGGCTGCCGCTCGGAAGCTTCGCTCCCCCCGCCCTCTCAGCCGAGCCCAGCCGAGCCGCCCCCGGCGCCGTAACACAGGCCAGTGTGTGTCTTGGGAGACAAACCGTCAATGACATCCACAGCGATGAAGTTTTGGCATTTACTCATTCAACTCAGAACCAGACGATAGTGCGATGGCCAGCGAACGAGAAGGGAAAAAAAAAACACCGATAAGAACGGTTGCTTTTAGTGAAAAATCGCGTACGACTGTTGGGTGATTGCTGGAGGAAAGAAGAATTCATTCATCACATAAATGTTTATTTATCGAAATGTGTCAAACTTGATTAACCCGTCTTCGTTTCGGACACTGCCGCTTTTCTCATGGTTTCCTTCTTCGTGGTGAATCCATTGTCATCTGTGACTGGTGTAGGACAGATCTTTCTGTGAAACACGTCCTCGCGCATCGTAATTCTTTGGTAGCCGAGGCCAAGGCATGGCCTGGGCAACTCGCTACGGGAGGAGCTCGGCGATGACGATTCTGCGCCCTCAAAACTTTCTTGCTTTTTGAGAGAGCGGAATATATACTCTTATTTAAGAGATAACAACAGTGTTTTATGTTTCTTGGCCCTTTTTCAGCCAGTGTTATGATACATTTTACGTGTTCGTTTAATAATACTTTCCTTTTGCCTTATCGACTTGTATATTTTATTCGCTATTGAAGCCCTCTTTTTAGATTATGTACATGTTTTAACGAGCGGTAAGTTGCATCTGCAACACTTATAAATCTCTTAAAGAAACAAAACAAAGAAAACGACTGCCATGGGCGCCAACGACCTCCGTAGTTGAAGCGCTCTCTAAGATTGAATGCAGATCTGCAAACGCATGTAAATGCTGTTCTTCATCTTTGTCTCAGTGAGCGTTAGTTAAACGTGCATTTTTCCTTCCACGAGCGTTATCGCCCCATCAGGAGCGAGGCCAAATCAAATTTGTTCCGCCTCATTCTCGGGTGACGTAGCGTCACTCAGGGCGGAATCGCCGTGAAGCATGCCGAGCAGAGGAGCTGATCAAGAGCGCGGCCGCCGCCCTGCGTCAGCGCACTGCACACACTCGCTTGGGGCTTGTGTTTGAATTGAAGACGACAAGAGAACAGTACATTAATTATCGTTTCTATTGCTTTGCACCGCTGAAAATGTAATAATATGACCCGTGTTCACACTCGCCTTATATGTTATGCCAAACGAAGTAGAGCCTAAACGGTGATGCTGAGTTGTGCAGCGCGCGTTGCGGGATTCCTCTCGCGTATCCTTCAATGAACACAAGTGACGAACTATCCGAGACTCGGTATTGACTTTCCCTTTACCAATGAAGTGATTTCGATGATACGATGTACGTGATAGCTTTTATTGTAAACGCTTCTATCATCGGCGATCTGATTTCTTAAGTAGAAGTGAATAGTTGAATAACATTTGTTGAATACAAATCTCTGTTCTCTACCTCTATGGGGGCGACGTGCGGCGTAGTAGTCAGTTCCACTGTGCTCGAATGCTGCTCGGTCCTGGAAGGCGCGATGGACGAAGCTGTTTCCTCTGAGTTTAGGAATACGATGTAGAAAGTGGCATCGCGAAAGAAGGTACGTCGTGTGGACTGCCCTACCCTAGCCCTCGGTGTGGAGCAGGCTGCGTCGAGCGGCGTCCGTCCGATGGCAGCGTCGCCTCTGCGTCAGAGCGAGGGGGCGCTAATCAGATGTTTCATTTATGAGCATCGGCGCCCGAAGGTCGCACGCGCGGCGCGGCGCGGCGCGGCGGCCGACGCCACAGCCCGACCCTCGGGAGCGATCGTTTAATGTGAACAAAACTTTTTCGACTATTTTTTTTATCAAGCGTGCTGCTTGTGTGTGGGTTTGTGTGTGAAGGTGTGAAAAATCTGAATAACAACTTGGAGAAGAAAAGGAGTAGAATAAAATGTACGGTAGGAACACAACCACACAAGTAATGGACGAATTCCGACGTTGCAGTCACTGGTAAGAGGTGTAAGTGTTGCCTCTGCCTCGCGGTCCATTACGCGAGCGTCATCGGCCCGGCCTTCGCGCGAGCCGCGCGTCTGCTGCACACCTCATGCGGCGACCGCCTCGGCTTCAGGAGCAATGTTGGCCTCAAACGCCCTGCTTTGCAAGAAACGACTCCTCTCTCCTAAACTGCATACACGCCATACCACGCGACTTCTTTTTAACACGCAACATTGTTTCCAAGCAGGTCTCATCATTACCCCCTCTAATCCTTTCTAATCCTAAGTCCCTAAATCACTGGAGGTATTCCATTGAATTTCCCCATCAATATTAAAATGTGCTCCTGTCTTGTCTTGTCTTGTCTGTCAGTGTTTTGTTATGTATTTTGTGTTCAACTTACATCTGAAAGAGCCAAACGTGTGAACGACGTAAAATCAAGCTCTCAATAAAGTTGTTTGTCTTACACAAAATCACTTCTGCAATGATCTTCAGCCCACTGAGAGATGTGGCAGTTCGCCGCGTGCGGATGTGTTGGAAAGGAATCCGAGTTGTCCCCGTGTGGTTCTCTCGACTTATGAAAGTTCGTCTGTCACAGAGAAGTTTGCAATCTGTATAATTGTTAGTGAATTCACATTGTAAGAAAGCTTATTCGAAATGCTCTGAACCTGCAGAGATCGTGGATTGAAATTCATGCCGTTAGGGATGGTTTTGATTCACGTTTGGCGTTTCCAAAGGAATAGTAAATATTAAATCAGTGAAGCATTTTAGAAAACCACTTTTTGTTATTAATTTATTGCGTAAGCCAGCGGGAGTCCTGTGTTCCTGAGGTACAATCACGTAGATATCGGTTTTCCTTTCTTCTGATAATATCGTTTCCGATTTACTGAAATCCACCTCGCATGCTTCTTTTCAGACGACGTGAGTCAGTCTTTTAATAAACGTCCTAACCTAACCTCGCTCCAAAGTTTGCTCTAGGAAATAAATGCGAGAAGGAGTGCTACACTTCAAAAATCGCTCAGCTGGATTCTCAGCTGGTTGATCTACTGATTTCTTCGGCAACTGCTGCGATGAACGATCCCACGACCATTTCCTACTTTCGCTTTCTTCCGACGACAAAGCGCCGGGTCGCCTCCCCCACTTGAAAGGCCCCTCCCTCCCAACCTGATGGCTCCCGGCAAAGAGCTCTTTCCGTTCGCCTTGCGCTTGAGTTGTTCGCTGCCGGTTGCGAGTGGAGGTCCGAGCCGAGACCTCGCGGCGCGCGGCTTGGCAGCGTTCCTTAGCGTTGTTTCCTCCTCCTCCTCCTCCTCTTCCTCCTTCGGCCGTTTCCATGTTGACTTTTGGGAGTTTCCGATTGTGGCATTTATAAACAGATCCTTTGCCTCCATATTTTGCTTCATCCTAGTCTCTGGGCTAGCGCTTGGCCGAGGAATTTGAGTGATTATTTGCTTCAGTTTGAACGATGTATAGCGCTTGTTAAGATATCAGTTTTCCTTTTGCAGTTGGAAAAGCACTCCTTTCACTCCTCAGTAACCACTATTAAATAGTATTTATTCAAATTTTCATTTACTGGATTACAATTACTGGAGTATTGCAATTGATCTTATTTTAATAAATGCATTTTTTTGTTTGCAGGTGAGTTGTACACTGGGAAGAACTACGATGGCGTAATGCATTTGTTGGTATGTAATTATAACATACAATAATAATTTACACAACGCACTTTGCGGAACTCAAATGCAAACGATATGCATTGTAAAATATATTGACCCCAAGGAAAGAATCTTACATCGTAACTAATGTAATGGTCGGCCGTTTTAGGTTTCTCGATTTCGCATTCGTGGAGGTTACACGAGTGAGTAAATAACTAGAGCTTTTGAAACACTTTATTTCTTCTGCGATAATTGCTGTGAGACTTATTATTTATTTATTTAACTTGGCAGAACTCTTCAAAACTGTGGGGGCGTAATATGGGGTGAAGTGTAATCGGAGCACCGTTCAGTCATGGTATTCGGGATGATCGTACATTCATGGGGACCAGTCATCGTAATTTGAACTCTGTATCAGACTTCCTGTATTTATGCGTAATCGACACTAGCATCTAAATCATACGCAGAATTTTCACCAAAATGGATCTTCCCCTAGTGATTTGGGTCGTTATTTTAAGGGACATTCTACATGAAATGCATTTTCTGAAGAAAAAAAACGTTTCCTTTAGATTTTTGCTGGAATAGAGCAAACTTCGCTTAATTGGCATCGATCCTAATAAAATCTCTGAAATTTAGATATTTGCAAACTTTCAACTATGTTTTTAATGCGATTTTCAGTTGATATTTTTATGATGTTCTATGCAATGTTTTGCCAGACAGAAGTATACTCCAGCCAGTTTTCTTATACTTTTGAAAGAAGTTAAGATAGCGGGTTGTGTTCTATATTCCGGGGGAATAAGCTGACATACTAAACGAATGTGAATGGTCAAATAAATTTGCTATGGGATCTCAAATATTTAAAGAATTAAATGATTCTATTAAAAATTAATTGTATATTACTTCAACCCAGAGCTACTTTTAATACTAGAGACGTTTAAATGCTTGAGCTCTCAACGCACGTTGGTACGCATGACCATGAACTTCAATGTCGGTAGGTGGAGCCTGGTCCAATGTTGTATCTACACTCGGAGAGCTGATGGTGTAGATTATGATTAGTAGTAGTGGTAGTATTAGTGATATAAAGTGTTCTTCGCCACAATCTTGGTGCGTGTTTATCCGCGGTCGGTCGCCCATCGCCGCCATAAAGATAAGAGAGGAGCAGCGGGCGTAAGGAGGCGAGATGGGCTTTTCAGCCGCTGGCTGCGTCTGCAGGGGCTCCCACGCCCGCCATCTGCGCCGTCGCCATGACAACGCCCGCTTTCCTCCTCTTGTCGCTCCGCCAGAGCAGCCGCCGGCGCGATGGGGTGCGGTAGTCGTGCTCCCGATCAATTTTACTCACGTGGTTGACCTCGGCTCGTCTGTAATGGAACACCGCCCCAAACTGTACGGAAATGTTCCCTGTACGGACATAAATATGAAGTTTGTACGACGGACTGCAAACTTTGTTTTACAAGTGTGGAAAATGGTAGATTAAGCTTGCTTTAATTGATTTTCATATATATGATTCTAAATGTTTCCACGTGTGCAGAAATTGCATTCGCAGACTGTGAAGTTGATGTATGACACGAAAGCGTTCTTCGAAAGCTGTTATCGTGGTTTCCTATCTGTTACGAAACGCGTACTTCCCCTCGAAGCTATTACCACGTGCAGTAATGTGCAACTAAGTGTCGAAGGCGGAGAATAAATGTTAATCTAAGCAGCGAAATGCTATCGCAATGCAGTTCCACGTGCAGCCTTGTGCATTAATGGGAGATACGTTGCAATGTAGCGGTTGACTCCTGCCAAGTGCATCAGATGATTACTTAGTTATCAGTCGCTCTATTTTTAATGAAATGTAAAGAAAATGGGTCTAAAGTCGAAGAATCTTCTTGATCTCTATTGTAACGACTTAATACTGTACATATGTTTACTCCATAACGTATTTTCGTTCTGGGTACTTTTGAAATAAAATTCCCATGAATTCCGTGCAACTAACATATTATTTGCAGATTATTTCAGGTGTGGGTGTCAGTTTTCTTGAAAACTGGCAAGAGAAAAACATTGATATTAAAAAGACGTACACATCGCGTAATTTTTTTACGGTCCTATTTCTTTGGTCGAGGCTATGAAATAGTTAACTCGCGAAAGCTAATTTTGATTTCATTAGCAATCATTATGGAATGAATGATATATGAAACAAACAGACAATACTATGCCATACAGACAATATTTTAATTAATGTGTGCATCATATTTGGAGATTCTTTCAATACGGTTCAAGCATCAATCTCGTTGTCTACCTCTTAATCTGTACTGGCAGCGATCGAGCGTACAAGTTCCTCTAGATCACATTTGTCATTTATTGAGTCGTAGGAGAAGAAGGGGGAAAAAAGGGCTTTTCCTCTTTCAGCTCCGGACATGAATTGTCAGAGCCTGCAGGTCACGTTATCCACTGCACGTTGGATTTAGATTTGTGTGGGAACTTAAATCGCAGCGTAAATATATGGCGTAACTGGTACGATACTTGCTTGGTAGGTACGATTTCTATCCGCATGGATTTTCTTTTGTTTATGCCACTTTTTACGAAAAAGTCTTGAAAATAGTTTCGGAGAGACTCGCGGTTGTTTGATGTGAAATGCGAAAACCCAATGCCACCGTCAACTGACAATGCACGCCGAGAGGGAACTAACGTTCTTTGAAAATTACCTTTACCCAGACTGATGGGTTCTGAAAATCTCGATGACATTCAACTTAGTCGTCCGTAGTATTTATACGAGTACACAAAGTAACTTGCAGGTGTTCCATGACGACAGGGGGAGGGGGAAATGTGGACGACTGTGAACTGAAGATTCCCAGTGATTGGTGCCCACCTCACGCGCCCGTTAGCCCGCGCTCTCCGCCCCGCCCCACCCCGCCCCACCCCGGCCCGCCCCGCCCCGCCCCGCCCCGCCCCGCCCCGCCGCGCCCCGCCCCGATTCTACGACTGTTAAAACAAACATCAAAATACGCTGAGTACATCATTTGATAAATAAGCATCAGACAGTTTTTATCGCAAAAACTGTAAGTACACTGTTTTTCACCAGAAATTGCTTTTCTTTGGTATAGTATTTCAACCACTTGCGTACATGTACGTTCGTGTTTCTACAACAGAACAGTATTATTTGTACCTTGTTAGTTTGCCTTCATATTCGTATTGAACTAAGATATGTTCGTGCTGTGCATGGTTTATACTCTAACGTAGTGTGTGGCTAACTGAATATCATGAGTTGCAGAGTCAAGTTGAGGGGAATGCTTTTAGTTGGGACGCTATTTTCCACATTTGATTTAGAACTTGTAGTAGGATGTAAGCATGAAAATTGGTAATAACTGCGTACGAGCCGTAGATGCTTTACTGTAATTATCTAAATGGTTCACATAAGTAGACAGAATTTACAAACGAGACCCGCGTTAATATTCATGTCTGGACATAGTTTATTAACATTCTCATACGGGCTGGTTACTTCAGTTTTGAAGTTATCTGTATAGGTAGCGGAAATTGTATGCGAAGGGGAACGTGTAGTCATTTAGGGTAAGAAAGGAAGTGAGTAATTTCAGGTAGGCCGATGAGTAATTTCAGGTAGGTCAATTGCGAGGAGACACCCAGATTTGTGAGGAAAGGGCCTCCATGTGGTGTTAACCAGCAGTCTGTGATATGATCGCTCACGCTTGGATTAACGACATCTTTCCATTTTTAAATGGCTGAAATTATATTTTGTAGGAAATAACGCAAACAAACGATTTTTATAAATGAAAGTGAACAATTTGTCATTTTATTTAGTGTCGCTCGCTTTCGTTTCTTTGAGCCCTCTGTATTTATGGTTTCTTGACGAATGACGTATTGTAGAACCGCAGCCCGCTAACAACACTAATCAGACCGTGACAAGAATTATTTTCGCTCTTTGTTGCTATGACGATACCTATAGGAGAAAAACAATAGAAATCAAATTAAGATTGAGTGGGTTATTTTATGTGTTAGCAGGCTACGTAGATTTGACAAGACTGATTACTTGCTTGAGTGGTAGGAAGGGGGAAGAGCAGAGATTACATGAAAACTGTGAAGAAATTGTAAATACAAAATAGGTGAAGTGGTGTTTGGTAATTGCCAACTGTACATAATAATTTCACTTGTAACATTTCTCTTGTTTTATAAAAATTTTCCTATAAAAACTTGTAACATATATGATTATGCTTTTAATGTTTTAATGTAATTTCTTTCAAAAAATTGTAACCTGATGATGGGGACAACCAACCCCTGAAACTATCAAAACATGATGTAACTCGTTAAATAAAGAAAGTTTTCTGCCCTATTTGTATACTAGCGGGCTATGGTAGAACATAAATGAGAGGGAATCGTCGTATTGGGACAACTAGCTTGTTGGTTTCCCCTTCGTTCCAAAACCTTCTTATCTGTATCACTGTAACTGCCCCTTATCCTCGTTGACGTCCTTCAACTCATTTCACACGTGTCCGTAAACTGTAAGTAGGCGTTCCGCGCACACTCAAAACGTTGCTGGTGGTGGTAGTGCCTCTGATAGAAGCGGATCTATCAATTTCGTTCTTACTAGTAAAGCTTCATGTGTTATTTTCTACACAGTTTAGGACACCACATTTTTCAAGGAAGGCATCCTTCTCTTGTTTCTTGGAAATGGACTACTTCATTAGTTATTCTTTTGAATCCTTTGTATTGTACCAACACGTTTTCTTTCTTTTTATTTCCATTCATATTATATGTACTGATTGCATGTGATATAAATTCATTTTATGGTTCCTGTTTTACTGCTCGAAAAATATATGTAGTAAATTAAGATACTTTCGGGGCTCAGTTTTTCGTGAGTGAAACATTGTATTTAAAAAAACAAAACTTACTCCCACTCTCCATTTTAGCCGCATGCGTGTAAGTTGCTTCACATTATACTTCAGTATCAGTTCAGGTTTCTTTCCATCACATCCAATCTGTCCCAACTTTTAAATGTATACTTCAGTTGGGAAGATAAGTGTGAAATGTGATATTCTTAAGATATCAATGATATTTGGTCTTCCAACCCATTTATAAAAGAAAAAAAACAGTGTGACGCTCCGTTCCGGGAACCTCATTCCTTTGAAGGAGCAGCTGGACTAGAAGCGGTTCGAAACGTGCTTCTCAGATTTACGCTTCCTTTTCCCTTATATTCGTTTAGCACCCCCCCCTTCCTCAGAGTGTTTGCACTTGTGTGAATAGTATTGCAGCCGAGCCGCCCGCAGCCCCTGCCCTCCACCAACGCCTTCGCTCGCTGTACAAGGCCCGGGAGCCAGTTGTTATCCTTAGCCAGTTTCCAGCCCTATAGGAGAATATGCGTGACCCCTCAAGCACAACAAAGATCGCAGTCACTGAAATTGCACCTCCATGACGATCACGAACTTCATCATTCCAATGACCTCCACCATCATCGGCAACTGATCCATGATCAATCAAGTCTCCACGAAGGCAACCCCCTGCCGTCGCGGCTCGTGGCGCTGATTCACGGCTGGGGGGCGGGGCGGGGCGGCGCGGGGCGGCGCGGCGCGGGGGGCGTGATTCACGGGCTTTGTGGGCGGGCGGCGCCGCGCACGTGGCCCGCGGACAATGGCGCGCCAACGCACCTTGTTGTTCTTCATCATCCCACGCCCGCCCCCACGCCTGCCCCGGCGCCCGCCCGCCGCCCGCCCGCCGCGCTGCCTGTGCATCGCCTCATCGAGCGCGAAATGTCACACACATTCGGAGGATGTTGTGGTGAACTCCTTTCATACAAGAAAAGGAATTTCAGAGGAGGAGGAGAAGTGAGATTCGACTTCAACCGAATGTTTCAGAACTCCATTTAATTGAAACAGATTTTGTATGATTTTGGTGAGTATTACAACGAATGAAGTTTCTCTTGATATTTATAACAGTATAATGAAAATATTTGGCTGCGTTGATTGCTTCTTGCACTTCTGAAATAATCGCACAACGCTTGAGTTCTTACGCCTGTCATATCTTGTATAATTTCACACACATCGTACCCTGCTAGTCATTAGCAGAGTAAGAAGTAACTTTCTCGTAACGATCAGAAATAACCCGGATCAGGGGCCAGCAGCAAGAGAAATGTCTGCGTGGCTGTGGCTTGGATTGAAAGCGTCGGGAATCAGATGTTTTTGTTCTCCTACGTCTCGTATATACGAGCTCCGTCTGAGTTTCTTTCAATAGATAATAGATCGTGTCTGAACATTGGAGCCTCTTAAGTTTTATTTTTATTTGTCCTTCCCGTTTCCACATCTCGAGCGAGGGCGAAGGGCGGAAGGCGAATGAATCGTCGTGTAATAGGCGCTTTTATTAGGGCGGCTGCTTCTCCGGGTGCACCCCGTCCCGCCCTTTCCGAAGGGCAAACAGTGAAAGGCGCAGGGGCGCATGCGTAAGTTAGCAGTGGCCCGGTCGCCCCTCTTCGCCTGATGAGTGTGAAAGTATTTTCATTCGTCAATCGAACGCGGAGCCGTTCAGCTGCTGCGCGCGTCCTTTCGGTTTGGCCCTTCGCCCTCGACCTCTGCCGTGCAGTTGCTCGTGACTTACCACCAGCGGTCGTACGCTGCCCTGTTTTATCAGTTCAACTGGAATTTGATAGCAGGTTGCAGCCACAGTCGACGCCACAGGACCCCTGCTTAAGGGGCGTCATCCAGAGATATTTCATTTCCATTTTGCAAAGAAAATGACACATCCCTGGTTGGCTTCAGGTTCATCCCAGTAGCCTCTCTCATGTCCGTAAGTTTTTAATTTCCCGTCTGGATTCTCTCAGCTGTTTTCGCTCTTTCCCGTGACACCGTTCTTGCCTTGTATGGCGAGTATTTCCGTTTCTCTTGTGGTCTTCCGTCTTTTCTGTTTTAATTCGGAACCCTTATAACAAGTGTTAATTTCTCCTCTTCGCAGTCTCCGCGTCTGTACATCTCGCTCAGCATCGACTCTTCGTATCCCTCGCCCTCTTCCGCTTTCTGCACACCTCTCGTTGCTCGCTCTCAACTCGCTTCCCTCTCCCTCTCCGTGTCCCTGTCCCTGTCGCTTCGCAGCTGCCGCGCGCCGGAATGCGCAGCTTTGTGCTTCGGCAGCGAGGACTTCCCGCGCGGGCTTTCAGTTGCAAATGAGCGCCGGTTACCTGCGCGACGCCCCCGCGTTCGGTTTCGTCCAACCTCTCTCTTGAATCCCCTCCCGAGGGTTGGGTTGTCATTGCCACCGTAAGTATTTCTTTACGAGTCATTCATCAAAGAGACTGTGTTCGATGGCGCTGGGGAGCGTTGCAAGAGACGATGGAAGAGGTGGATAATTCAGTAGGATAGCAGGGGCGATGATAGTATAGCAGCACGCTGGCTATTCGCGTCTCCTAATGCATTGAACTCTACAATAGGCTGGGAAACGATGGTGTTGGGCATTTACCAATGAAACTGTGTCACGCTGCTATATTGTGCAGATTGCTTTCGTGTTAATGCAAAATGTGTTAAGCAACATTGGCGTTCAGCAGTAGTGTTTATCAAATATAGTTGGAGAAGTAATTGTAGTCAGAGACCTCCATCTCCCTGACACTGAACTGATCTGCCGGTTAGGAAACGCATATTCGTTCAGATTTAAAGTTTATGATAATGTTCACAGATAACATCATGCTTCTCATTATGAATGTAGTACCTCATTTACAAACTTTCATTTAAATTCTGTGGTGGCAGCGGATATTTTGTGGTACTCCATGATAAACTATCTGGGGTCAATGAGGTATCTACCACAATAGTATTAAATGTAATTCTAATATGATTACATATAGCCAGACACGTGTTTCGGGAACACTCTTCCCATCTCCGGTGGTTCCAAGTAACACAGATTAAACGCACAATTTCATGGAAAGTCGTCAAAGTATGACGCCATTTTGATCGTACGCTGTACGAAAGCAGACTCAGCTGCAGAGTTATTTTGCGGGTCCAGGTTTAAACATGCGACTAGAAAGCACTTGGCCTACTAGCGCGTGGTCATGGTTCATATCACCATGCGAATGGGGTGCAATGCAATGTTACATTTTATATGCAATGGATTCATTACTAAATACGTATCATATAATATTCTGAATGGGAGATTAAGAGCACAATAAATTCTTTATGGATGTGCCACGAAAAGACAAAGTCGTAAAAAAATGTGGAAAGATTATTGGAATACTTCAAAGACAATTGCATGTAGAATACTTCGATATTTTGAAAATTAAAGAGAAGTTAGAGACACTTTCTGAGTGAAATTCTAAACGAAAGAGAGTTCTCAGTCTAATTCACTGCATTACCAATCGGAAATCGATGACGTATCACATCTTACAGGAATAATTTACTTTCTTTTTATGGCTTTGGGAATTCATAGGTAATGTAGACGTTTTACATTTAATATAGTATTCAGTTTTCGTGGTGTTATAACAGCACGTACGTTCTCGTATTATTTGTAACGTTTGCAATTTTCGAGAGTTCAATGCAAATCATAATTGGCAAAAGTGAACTTCGCAGTATCATTGGTCCCCCAAAAAATGCCTTTTTTCTCAAAATTGCGCCCAAACTACCCGCAGTGTGAAAATATTGTACATGTTCTTATTTAAAGATTTAATATTGAAGAACGTTTCATTCAGAAGAAAAAAGTATGTTATGAATTTTGTAGTCGTTCGCAGAAGCCAAAAAAACACTTTTTCAATTTTAGATAATTTTGAGAATACAACAAAACATCATATCTAGACCATTTTATAATAGTGCTTAGCTGCATTCTCTAAAAAAATCCATATAATTGGGGCCATTTTTTTCTAGAAAAAATGAAAATATTCTCTAGAGCTTCAGGTAAAGCACCCCCCCCCCACCAGAAAATTGAAATATCCGTTTTACATTAAAGAGGCCCCCAATATCAGCGAAAACGATTGGGGAATAACAATTTTGGTGAAAATGCTCCAAATTCTTTAGCTGCCAGCGTTCACAGAACGGACGGACGGACGGACGGGAAACATGGTTTGGATAATTCCGGATCATGGATTGGATGTACAAAAACATTACACAGTAACTTTTTTATTTGTGAATAGTTTTCAAAATAACGTAAATCTTGTTAGATTTAATACAAAAGCAAGTGTTTGTTAACGTTGTTGCACGATAGATGCTGAGATGGCAGCAATGCAGTTCGTAGCGGCGCAGCGCATGTGTTGATGGCCGCACACGACACGCGCCGGCGCGGCGTCTCTGTCTCTGTCTCTTTCTCTGTCTCTCTCTCCTCTCTCTCTCCTCTCTCTCTCTCTCTCTCTCTCTCTCTCCTCTCTCTCTCCTCTCTCTCTCCTCTCTCTCCTCTCTCTCTCCTCTCTCTCTCCTCTCTCCTCTCTTCTCTCTCCTCCTCTCCTCTCTTCTCTCTCCTCTCTCTCTCCTCTCTCCTCCTCTCCTCCTTCTCTCTCCTCTCTCTCCTTCTTTCTCTCTCTCTCCCTCCTTCTCTCTCTCTCTCTCTTTTGGCCTGTCATACTTTACTATTACAGTTAATCAGCGCTACATTGTGGTTATTCGTATATGTATAAATAATGAGCTGAAAGTAAGGATAAGGGCGAAAGGCAATGGAAAAATATGGTTTCCATAATATTGCCTGACCTAACCGTTCTCTGGGCCGGTCGGCTGTGTGCTCGGAGTTTTGTCGTTGGGTAAGGCGAGCCGTTGCCTCGTGCAACAAAGCGCTTCCGCAAAATTGGAGTATCGTTGGTGAGTCACCCTAGAAAGCTTTTCCTATTTGCTATTCCCTTTCATTGTACAAGAAACTCTTTAATTAATGCTGAAATGAAATGAAGGGAATGTAAAAACTTACCGTCATTTTCGTCATATCATGTCTAAGAAAGTAAAAAGCGTTCCATGACATTTCTGTTTTGTTGGAAGGAATTTTCGGAAGAAGGGTTGGTCGCATGTGCTGGGAGGAATGAGCACTGCGTGTCTGAAGCACGCGAGAGCGATCTCGCCGCCGCGTGGCGCGTGCCGCGTGCTGGCGGGCGGGTGAGGGGCCCTTATCGCCTGCGCCTACGGTTGCGCAACTCCCCCGGCACGGGGATCATCTCTATCATTTTTATTTCATTACTTTATTCACATTCATCATTAAATGATTCAGAACCTCATGACTTTTTGAACTAATACTTCAGTTGCTGCGATCACTGTTTCATTTTTTATGGAGTTGAAAATATTGATACCTTTATTTAAATCCTTCAGACGGTTGATAGTTTCTTATATTTTGTTAATGTGTGGTTCGTTTACGAACAACGTCATTTTGTTGAGTGATGTCGTAGATGTCACTATTGTCGTTTGTATAGTCTGTCTGTAAGCACATTCGGTGGTGGAAAATCAATGAACCTTTTTTCCGATTGGGGACTACACATGTAGGAGACAGTGTATGGAATGATAAAATTAATTTATTCCGTCCCGACGACTGACTCATTGAAGATATCGGCGCATCTGTTCGTTACCATTTGCATCGTTGGCAAACACTTCGGCCATAAGTAGGCTCGTGATACAGCGACTATCGGGTCTGTCGCCGTTTGAGCACATGTTGCCCCAACAATCCGAGAAACAAGCGAAAGCTGTGTCAATAGCGACGCGCGATCGCAACGCGCCAGACAGCCGCGCTGGTGAATGTTCTGTTCGTTTGCGCGCGCGCAGCTGTCGAGGTGTTTGCCCTCTTTCACCTTGTTAAACGCTCTCGCAGAAAGACATTGTGTGTCACAATGTTGGCATGTAGTTCACAACATGGAAACATGGAACAGCACAGTGTCAAGAGACAAGTACAAGTTTGCAGAGCCTTGTACCCTCCCACGCGCCGCATGTTGCGTCCTCCGCGGTACAATGTTCCACGCCCCGGAAGAGAGGGGTCGCGTGCATCACTTTCTCCGCCTGCGTTGCTCGGTGGGGATGATGCTCATCGGTTGTAATGTATGTGGTAATCGACGATAAGATGAGGCGGCGCTTTGATAGAATGCAATAATTAGTGGTGTTTCAGAATGGCGCAGACTTTGTAGAAATTAGTCACCTTATCTCGCTCGTCTGGGCTAGCTTTTCGGTTCTGCCCCACCCTCCTCCTTGTTGCGACCTACCCGTGCCTGAAAAACATTGTTTCCACGTGATCTGAATTTTTCAGTCCCGTAATTCTAGAATTGAAATGTGACTTTATGAATGTTATAGAAGGGTAAATAAAACCTAGTCCTATAAGCAAATTTTATTTGAAAAACATGGAGAAGTTTTTAAGAAAATGTTCTTTTGAGCATTTTCAGAAACGCTTATTTTGACCTCTATTTCACGGGCAAGTTCTGAGTTTGCGAGAAACTTCATGAAAAATTGAAGCACTTCTACTCACAAATGCAATCTATATATTTAAAAAAGTAAGTATTCTGCCATGGCTTCGTTTAGAGCTTCTACTTAACCGATTGTAATATTTTTTTCCTTTAAATGAAAGAATGTGATCCCTAGATTTGTTATCAGATATTGTTTGTGTTGATACACCAACATTTACGGTGTTAATTAATGAATTAATTAATTACATCATTCTTTAATAGTACGCTTATCAATAGTCAATTGTTTTCTTCCAAAGAGTGATTGTTTATATATATATATATATATATATATGTATGTATGTATGTGTGTGTGTGTGTGTATGTGTGTTTGTGTGTGTGTTTTTTTTGTTTGGTTTTACTGAAGTAGTGAAGTAGTTCATAGGTTATGTCGAATCCCGAATCGTTGCCCACGCGCCCTAAAAGACGCAAACGTAAATTAACTGGACGCAGGGAAAGAGAAAGTCAGCGTAGGTGTCGTGATAGTGAGAGCATTTCGTTTTCTGTTGGGTCATTGTCTATGAAATGTCAGTTTTGTTCTGCTTTGTACTTCGCATGTGAGAGAAATTCCGCAAAATAGTTTACTCTGTGTTGCTTAAATGGGAAAATAAGTTTACCTTCGAACATTATGCCAAAAGAAACAAACAGTTGTTTATAGGAGATGATGACACATCAAAACACTTTAGAAATGATATTAGACAGTGTAATCTATATATTAAAAAAACAAGGTTTCTGCCGTGGCTTCGTTTCGCACTTGCATTTAACCGATTGTATTTATTTTTCCTTTAATTGAATGAATGTGATCATTAGATGTATCAGATATTGTGTGATTTACTAGCATTTACGGTGTAATTAATAAAATAATTTTTAAGTACGCTTATCAGTAGTCCATTGTTTTCTTCCAAAAGCTGTTTTAATTATCATTGATATGAGAACATAGATAGATGTAAGTCCTCGCCGCTTGATGCCACGTATGTTGTTTACAATTCGTCCAGGTTGTGTTTTAGGAGTAATAATTGAATTTTGGTACCGACTCTGTTTGCATGTATTTCTTTTCATGGTGTATTTTGTAGAGAACATTCGGACAATAGGTTTTGTTAGGTCGGTTTTATTGAAGTAGTGAAGTTGGGCAGAGGTTATGTCATGTTCTGAAGTGTCCACGCAGATATCATGACAGTGAAGTAATTTCGTTTACCGTTGGGTATTAATCTATGAAATGTCAGTTTTGTTCTGCTTTGTACTTTGTATATGAGAGGGATTCTACAAACCAGTTTACTTAAAAGAAAAAATAAGTTAGCCTTCTAGCAATATGTGAGAAGAAATGAAACAGTTGTGTGTGTCATTCGATGCTGATTTTGCATTTTTTTATTACTTGGCCATGGAACACATGCGTTCAATTGTGTGTTAATTTATGAAGCAAAATTTATTTTGTTCCGCATATTATCTAATCATCCTGCCCATAAAAGTGAATGTATGTAGAAATGCAAAAATAAGCATTATAAATGACAAGTTTGCTCTTCTTCTTATTTAAGAATTTATTTTTTGAACATTGCTCCGGGCACATTATTGTGTGAACATTATTCTGGGCACTGTATTTTACATTTATTTCAGATCTCATCGTCATATTTTGACGGGTTCGTACTACTGATATATAAAAACGCCCGAAATATAAATATTAAATACGTGAAGGACATTTTAGAAAAAAATACATTTGTGTACTTTTTGAATTATGAAAATACATACAATAAATCTTATTTTTAAAATTGCCCTTATTTTGCTGAAAATTACGCGAAAATTAGGCATTCGCCGTTCTATATTCATTCTTTTTGTATCTGAGAAAATAGATAAAATAAAAATTTGGAGCCATTTTTGAGAAAATTTTGAAATTATTGAGGCTTCATATAAAGTACTGGTCTAAATTAAAAGTGTCCATTATAAATTCAAGGGGATGGTAAGATGAGCCAGATCAATGGGGAAGTATCAATTTCGATGAATATCCTTGGAAATAGAATATCTTTGTAACATTCTTTGAAAATGAAAAAATATTTCGCTTCATTTCGAGATACTTGCGTATTTGCCTCACCTCCCCCCCCATTTTTTGTTGTAAATTATTAAATAGAAGAGGAGGCTAATATCGGAGAAAATGTAGTGTTTCCGGAATTGGTGTTGTGCGGCGTCGCAGTTTCTTGCTTTGTGCAAAAAGCGCGGCGCGGCGCGTGCGCGAATGTGGGTCGGTGGGTGAAGGCAGCTGCGGTCGGAGCGCGCCTTGCTCATCTTCCGGCGCGTCATCGCCGCCGCCCACGCTCGGCGCCCGCCCGGGCATTCTTCCGTCCACATTACTGGCCAAAACCAAGCAGCCTCTGGTTATATGAGAGAGTTTCGTTTCTCGGAGAAAAAAAAATCCCTAAACAATGAAACACCGTTTGTTGACGGTCATCAGCACTTGCTCATACTACTTGGCTGTCCGGGTAACGCCGCGTAGTGGGCTGAGAGGTCCAGAGTTGTGGGCGTAGTGGGCTGAGAGTTGGCCTCTCAGCCCTCTACGCGGCGTCACCCGTACAGCCAAGAAGTAATCGACGCGAGCCGCGGAAGCTGACGTGTACAATTCCTCATACTTCCGACTGTATTCACCTTTGCAGTGCGTCACTCCTTACGACGCGGCTGGCGTCGTGCAAAGAGGAAGAAAAAAGCTTCTGCGTTGACGTCGCCGATTCAGATCAGCCATTTAAGCTGCTTCATTTTTACTGCAGCACGCCTCTACTTACAAATAAACTTCTTTGGATAAAGGGCAATCAAAAATCCGTATGTCAAGTGGCATTTATTAGATTCAACGTGAAAGTTGTTCAAAACGTCCTCCTCGAGGGTTCATGGGCAGCGTGTTAACTCTCCGTGGGATCTTGGATTCGATTCCCGCTCGTGGCAAAAATAGAGTTGTAGCTTTCGAATACAATCGTCTCAGTTTTTGTAGCTATGTGTCGAAAGAAAGGCTCATGCGGACCCAGTTTTTCTTGAAACGGTGATGGAATTCGTCAAGCTGGTATTACCCCCAGGAGTAAATAACAAATAAAAGCAGGGCCCATGCCTGGAAAGACCGCTAGGTGGCAAAGGTCGGATTAATTCCTTAAAATGTTGAATAAATACAACAAAGCGTTTCGAAAGGGTTGACGTTCCGCTTGGTGTTTTGGCGTATGCCCTTCTTCACCACCCGCGCACACGCTTTTTCACATGTGCAGCATCTGATTCCCTTTTTGGTTATTACATTTCAACTCACATTTCCTATTTGGTACGGTTTTACTCACCACAAAGTGGTTCGTCACGCGAAAGAGCGATCGCAGATCGACATAGAAGAAACTCTCTTGAATCGAAACGTCAACATTTGCTCCGTTTCTATTGGGGAAAATGACTCAATTGGAGGAAACATTTTTTTAAAGGAAATTAATTCGAGAAAGAGAGAAGTCATGGCGACGCATGGTTCTTTAGATTGCTACCAGTGATGACGCTGCACAACAGTTGTAAATAAAATTGCGGCAAATAAAGTGTAATTAAGCATAAGTGTAGCACTCATTTCATTGCAAAAGTGATGAGTCGTAGTCTTTCCTATATTTTAGCATTTAATACTTAAAATAATGTGCCGTTTTAATATTTCATGACCATGGTACTAATGCTCCGCTCTGATGAAAGTTCGTGTGCTATGAGTTACTTAGAAAATAATGGAATTTGCGTGAGATGGCAGCCTGCCTGCCAGGGAGCGTCGTGGTCGATCGATGAGCTGCGTGGGAAGTGGATCGACGCGAGGGTGGGGGCTGCTGTGCTTGCGCGCTTTGCTTTTATTGGAAGTTCAAACACAACCACTTGTTACACACGCCTTGTTCCCTCGCCATGCCAGGTGACAGTGGGCCGAGAGGGCGTTGCGCGTTGGAAAGAAGAGTGGATCAGAGGGGACGTGGAGCTTGGATCTGTCTGTTCGATTTATTGCTGGGCGCAGAGGTTCTTGTAAAAGGGGAAGGGGAATGAAAATTCTTCATGTCGACATTTGGACTTCTTTCTTTTTGGTTTGGGGAATTTGCATTAAATTTCGCTACTGCGGACCGTGCGTAGTCACTAAGAAAATGAAATACCGTAGTATATGTCTTTGATCCCGGTGAATAAGCTGATTACTCATAAACACTTAATTTTACAGGAGAGCAAAAAACAACTTCTAACTGAATTAAAGCAGGGTGTAATGATATTGAAACGAAGGTGTTATTTGAATGGGACTATTTGTGTTGGTTTTGTTTTAATATCATTACACCCTCATTTAATTCAGTTACAAGTTGTTTTTTCTCCCCTGTAAAATTAAGTTTTTTCGACTTATCAGCTTATTCGCCGGGACAAAAGATATAATATCTGAACAATCGGGGTAGAAGAAAAAGACGCATTATTTGTTTTAACGGAAATCAAGAAACTGATGTTTGTTATAAAATATATTAACTTTCCCTTTCAGTATTTCTTTAATTGAAATGCATTTAATTAGTTACATGACTTTTACGAATGATGACGTGTCTTGTAGGAAAAAATGTTGATCAATGCAGTTTGTTGCGTTCAATGAGAATTGGATATTTTTTATTCACCATTATAAGTGGGGGCATCATTTTGTCATGATAATCTGGGAAGGCTCCCCGCGAGGGATTAGCATTGAAGTGCAAATGGTAAACATGTCAGTGGGACAAAGTGGCGCGCGGGCGAGCGGCGTTCCCAGTAGCGGGTGATGTCACGTATCGGGAACGCGCTTTCGCCAGTCAGGGCCGGGGCGGGGCGGGGCGGGGCGGGGCGGGGCGGGGTGGCGGTCCGCTGTGCGCGGTCAATAAAATTTAAAAGGCTGCAGCAGCGCAGCGCAGCGCGCGGCGTGAGAAGGACAAGGCCGCGCAAAAAGAGAAGACAGGCGAAGGCGCCGGCGCGGCCGTTGGCCCCCGCTCAGTGAAAACAAACCCACCGCCAGCGCCGCCAGCGCCCTCCGCAAAGCACCCTCTACGTTCGTTTGGGGAAGAATAAAAGGTGGGCCTCCTTCTTACACTCGTGACGTGCAATACAACGCCCCGACGCACAAGAGATGCAGTCGGCGCCGAGCGAGTGCGTGGGGTAGCGCGCAGGGGCGCGGCTCTTGCCCATTTCTGTTCCTATGAAAAGGCAACGCAGCGGAAGATACCACCGGAAGATAGATCCAAGAATGCTATTCGAAGTTGGAGGAATAACATAGTTGGAAATGTTGAATGAAAATACTTTCTTGTATTTGAAAAAAGATCGTTTAATGCAATAAGCGCGTCTAGTAGACAGTTGCCGGGCGCCGCGGGGCATGCAAAGCAAGGCAGGCGGTAAATAGCCGAGGTGGCCGCATTTTGAGCTATTTTCCTTACAAAGAGGAAATCTGTTTAAATTAAATCGTACGTTTACCAAAGATGTGCTGGAAAGATATTAAAAACTATGAATGTGTTTACTTTGACAGAATTATATCTGTCGATTGATTTTAGAAATAAAATTGTAAATGTAGAAAGAACACTAGTAGTCTATGAAATATTATGTTGATTCAAGTTATAAAATGTGAGAGTGTGAGCCGTATGTAGAAATGATGATTTGAATTCTGATTAGGTTTCGGAATTCGAGATAGGGCGCGAACCCCATTCCTCGACTCTGGAAACAAAAACCCTAACAGCTGCAGAATTTCACTGGATTATCTTTGTTAATCTAATTACATCTGTTACATTAATTAGTTACAAATTAATTATCTTTGTTATAATTCAATAAAAATGTACAATACGCGAGAATAAGATATTCACGTAAGTTCTGAAGGCAATGGCTTCCAACTTTCCCAATACAGTCGTGCGTTTGTATTCTTTGATACCTCATTCAGACGCAGCTTTGCTCGCCACCAGAGGAGTTCAGACGTTCAGAATGCGTTTACAAAGAGGAGTTCGTAGCAGCTTCCATAAGAGAACTCTAGTATCATTAGAATTAAATCATGGATATTATAAGCGAGCCAGATCATTACACATGCATTAGATTTTGGTAAAAGAATTGACTCGAGCAGATGTGAAAATGAGAAAAGAATAATGATCCTTATTGAGGTTCTGAATGCACGTCAGTCATGTCATAGCAGAAGGGGAGGTGACGCATAGACTATTGGATGAACGGAATGGAAATGGACAAGGTGATGGTGGATTCTGGTGCATGTGCGAAGCGCCAAGCGCCGGCGTGCGTCTGCGTAGTGTCGGGGTGCGTGCGGAGGGTGGGCTGGCGCGGCCGGAAGCGGCCCAGGCGCCGACACCAGAGATCGCGGGCCCTCGTATCGCCCGCCGCAGGCGCCTGGCAGCCTGCAGCGCCAAGGATTTCGTTTCAGCAGCACGACGATGGCCCTGGTCCCACGTGCTTGGTGTTCTGGATCGACACAGGCTACAACAGTGGCGCACCTCGAAATATGTACGACATGTGTTCGGCATTTGGGCGCCTGATTAATCTACCTTTGGCCCTGCTTTTATTGATCATCTCCGCCGACCAAGAAAGACATGTTTTGAGCGTGACGTGTCTAGTATTCTGGGCCTGCCTGAGCTTTTCTTTCGACACACGCTATAGAAACGGGGAAGATTGAATTAGAAAGCTACAATTCTATTTTTGCTCCAACCGGAATCGATCCCGGATCGCACTACGGAAAGCTTGCACGCTGACAATGAGCCACCACCCGAGCCAATCACCCGCGGGGCCAGCCTCGGGTGGCAATAAACAAAACCAAAAGATGTATTTTTTAAATATTTTGTAATAATAACAGAACTCCTTTGAAGCATTTTATTAATACTTACTTTACAATTCATTAATTTATAACTGTGAGAGACGTGTATTTGAATTGCCAGCGAGAACTTCATAAGGTTTATCTGCAAAGTTTGTTCAGTTTGTGCTAATCCTGAAGCCCATGAACGATGTATTAAATAGAGGCTGTCGCCTTCTTGCTTGATTAGTATATCTATTTTCTGGACAAGTTTTTATAGGTTTGGTAATGACTTTTTTAACATCTTATTTTTGATTATCCTCTTGTATGTGTCGTATGGTACCGTTCATGTATTCGTATTTTAGTAAAAGTTCTTAAAGATAAAGAATTCATTGGTCCAGTGCCTTTATTATAGAAACATGTGATATTTGAGGCTAATTTGGGAAATCGTTTGTACTAGGTATTGCATTAGAGCAGATTTGATCATCTAATGAAGCGAAAGTTGACGAGTATTAAGCGCCAATAATTCGTATTTAATTTGTATGTATTAGCTTATCATGTTCCCTTGTAAAAATCAGTCATTTACTCAATTTTCTTGCTGGAATTAGACGCTTCAAACTAACTCGTTTTTTGCATCTCTTTCATCGCATGTACAGATTTTTGGAATAGTTGTAAAGTTCCAACGGTTCTTTGTTACCAACTGCACTGGGGTTCTGTTTACCGTTTTTTGTCTGATCCAGGCTTAGTATCCCTGAAAGGCGAGGATGGATTCTTTGGCATCCTCCTTTCAAAAGAAGCCGGCTCGTGGAAATGAGTTCCTTTGCTCTGCAGGTGCTCGTGCGCAGATTCGCGGAATCCTTTGCCGCCACGATCTGGCGCGCCACCACGGGTCGTTTGCTCATCGCTGCGGAATGCGGAGAATCCGCAGGATCATTGCGGACGTCCCTTGGTGCCTGTCATAAGCCACGTCCGAGATGGACTGGTTTCTATGTCGCTTGTGGGTGTACGAGATTACGAATTTCGTCAGGGAATGGTGACGGGAACTGAGCAATTGATAACGCAACAATTTGGTATAGTACGCCGGGGAAAGGAGTAAATCTTTAGGACAATTTTTAAAACTAGATTAATTCATTAAGAATTTTACACAGATGCGGAGTGAAGCAGGATTTTGTAGATGGAAGTGCCAGCTTTCGATAGGTTCAAACCGTGTCCTCCTTCGAGGTTTCCAGGTTGCTCCATCACCATGTCCTTGGTAGCAGATACAGCATAACTACGAGGTCGAGGGCCTAAAGAAATAGTGTGTTCGTAATTCAAATACGTGATCACTGTTGGTAATGTAAAGATGTAAGATGTTGCATAACTGCATTTGACGGTGATGGCAGGAGTGGACGAAGGAAGTCGTCCTTGGGAGAAATATTGCTTTTAGCGCCAGTGGCAGCGTCCGTGGTCGAGTCGCCCTCCGTCGGTCCTTCCTTCGGTTTGAGACCAATACATGCGAAACGGCTATTCGTTTATTCTTTGCTTGAACATTGCATTGTCCTTTCGCTCGTCAAGCTGGATGGCGTCGTGCTATCCCGGTTCGCAGGCTCGCCACAGCAGAGGCAGCGCACCTGGAAATCCTCTTCAATAATGGATCGCCCGTTGCGCGTGGCGGCGCGTGCCAGCACTAGTCGCCTTTGGCGCCGCCACTCACTCACACTCAGGCCTCGTTGCGCACGCCCACTGCGGGTAGGGACTACCGGCAACAGAAAACGCCAAATGCTTAGAGAAAAGGAATATACGCATCAAGTTTCGTGCTCTTCAGTATTCTGGAAGATACAACTAATTAGAATTGTTCTGCGACCCTTTTCTGGAATTTCCATGCGGTCTCTGTGATACCGAATAAACTATCCAAAAGCATTTATGACATAAATATTTACTTTTTAAACAATCTTCGTGAAAGAGTAGACGACGTGTTTTGTCTTTTTCATTTCTTCAGATACTTTCGTGAAACACGTGCGCAGTGACCGTTTTGAGAAATACGAGGTTGTGGGAATTGTCTTAGATTTTTAATTTTTTCTTCAGACGTGTCGCGTTGTCGTCGAGAACATTTCACCAGATTTTCTTCAGTTTCTTCAGAGAGTTGTTAATCTTTTTAAGCTGGTTCGCAGAACGTACAGTGTGTTTTTCCTGCGCATGCTGCGTCAAGGTATTTACGTAGTAGAATTTCCTTTTAATTGCAGTCGTGCCTGTCGACAAACGAGTTTAAAGAGTTACTGCGGTGTATGTGGTTGTGGCAACGGAGGCAACTCTTATTTGTGCTCGCTGGGCGCTTTCCTCGCCGAATACCGTGCATTCGCTGCTGGTGAATGTAAGACATTCGCGGATGATTTTTCATTATTTTATTTTCGGCGCATGCAATTACATTCACGCACACGTACATAAACACACACATACACATAGTGTGTGTTCGCGGAAAAAGAACCAGCGCATTTCTGTTGTAAAACACATTCTAAGAAGTTGCTTTTCGACCTTTGTCTTTCATCGTAATGATGAATGTTGATTGACGCGAGTGAGAATTCTCAGTGTTTCACCGTAGAGAGCGATGTGAACAGTCTTATTTGCAATAGTGGCTTGCAACTTCCGAGAAGTACGAGTAGTAATGCTTTCTAGTGATCAATGGCGTATTTTTTTCACTTTGTGCTCTTTCTGCCGCCGCAATGGACCCCCTTGGGAGTTAGCTCTAGTCACGTTCTTGACTTGTCCGCACGGAGGTAGGTGTTTATGAGCATTCGATCGTGGAGAGAGGGAAACATCTGCCTGTCTCCGTAATTTGTGTGGAAGAGATGATTTATGGGACTCGTAGGTGATTTTTAACAGTGAATTAACAAGGAACCGGTGATATATATGCAACGCGAAGGAGGGGCCGAAACCTACGCGCAGTTGCATTGAGGCTGTGGGCGATCAGCGAATGACTTTGCTGCGGCCACGTGTTCGTGGAAGGGAGTGTTGCGTGAGTGGGCGGAGCGTTCGGCGGTGGCTTTTCCGCCCCCACCCCCGGCCCGCGCTCCAACGTTATACACGAGCGATGAAAATGCGTCATATCTACGGTTCTACGGCGTTGAAAAGGTCACTGAAGCTATTGCTGTGAAAATGAAGAATAGCCAGTCAAAGCAGCTTTTCGAGGCGTGATGAAGCAGGAGGAAAATGGTGAAGGGCATGAGCGTTCGCGACAAGAGGCGTTTCGAGTGCCCTGCGCCCTACGCTATGGCTGTGGGGGCTCCTGCGAGGGAATTTTCAAAACTATTCCTCGCCTTATCCGTAATCTTGCACTTAGAAATGTGTTGGAATTAGTGTAGTACCAATAAAGTAAGCCACTTCATAATGTTACTCATACTAAGGTAACAACTGAAGCAACTTAGTATCATAAAGTTCAGTGATTTCATGTGAATGACTGTCGAAGGGTGTTTCAACACAGGCAGAGCAGTGCAACAGTATGCAATACTGTCTATTGCCGTGTGGTGTAGTGGCCTACGTAAAAATAATGGTAATAATATTAATGTAATATTACATTGTTACTCATTTATTTGGTAAATGATTGCCACCGAGCCGTGCTCAATTGCAGTTGCATGTATCTTATGTTAGAATTCTTTCTCGCAACTGTGAGGCTAGCCAGTGGGCTCTAGAAGCACGTGCGCGAGGGCGAAGCGCCGCGAAAGAGGCGCTGGGCTGCAGCAACACGTGTCCGCGCGCGCGCGCCCGTCCAACCGAACGCGATGCGCTCCCCGCGCCCCTCATTAATTACCCAGCCCCCGCCCCCGCCCCCTCCGGGCGAATGAAAGCGCTCCAATTGGCATTAATTAAAGACGGGATTGGCCAGGAGAGACGCGAGAGCGCGGTTTGCCCTCCGCCAACACGCCCTACAAGTGGCCTGGTCTCCTGGGGCGGTCATGTGAAATACAGCTCTACCAAGTTTCAACGCCAAAACACTGTGGCTATTGACTTTCATCATTCAATCAATTCCTTGTTTGATTTGATGGCTATTCTTTTAAGGAAGTACTATTTTTTTTTAATGTACGATATCCGTATACACATTTAAAATAATGTCACAAATCCGGTTATAACGTGGTACTGTAAAAAGAAATTCGATTTGAATGTTTTCGAGCCAAGGCGTTCTAGTGGGTGTTCTAGTACCCCTTGGCGTGTCACGTAAGAGAACATTTCCAGCGGCGCCTCCGTTCCCCTCTTTTTCTCCTTGAACGCGCGCGTCCTGGCAATTTTATTCTTTCGTCTTCCGTTTCCTCGCTTTTTTCTCTTGTACGTTCTGCTGATGCCGCACATAACTCCGCGTTTTGTAGATTTTTTAAGATAACGCTATGACAAATAAATTGATACCTTTGTCTTCCATTCGCTTACCCGGACATACCATGCACCTGACTTCTGCGGTATTGCATCCTCGTCATCGATTATTCCCCGTTCGCTTCTGTGATTCATGTTGTTTAAGTTTTTTTTTATTCTAATGGAATTTTATTATTTTTTGTCTTATTTTTCATTATGATCTTTCGTACCCAACCGTTTTACTGTGCAGTTGGGTCGTGTTTTGACGCCGTCTCTTCTCCAAGTACGTTTTTCGAGAGCGAGCAGTTTTCGTTTCGCCTATTTCCCTCCGTGCGGCACGCTTCCGCCAGCCCATGGGCGATCTTTCCCTTCAGAGACCGCATATCACTGGAGGCCTGCGCGTGCTCGCCATCCCTGCGGCTTCTGAACTGCCATCTCAGGCGCCCGCGTGCTACTTGCACCGCCGCCCACTAGAGACATGTCACGCTGCCAGTGGCGACATCGTTCTTAATTCAGGGCGTCTCGGTGGACTGACCTGCGTTATTGAAAGAAGGCTCTTTACGATCATTCTCCATGAAGCTTCCGAGCGCGTCATGCCGAAGTGATGTGATGGCCGAAGAGGAAGCTCTCGCCACTTGCGCTCGTTGTGGATGGACGGCTTTGTGGTTAGGCACGTTGTCAAGGAACTGCAAGAATGGAGATTTTTTGAAACGGCCGCAATACATCCATTGCTAATTGCTAAGGCCGCCTATCCTCTCAGAACGAAGCATTGAAGCCGACGGCCATCGCAGCTTGCGGCCATGCCGTGTGCACCAGTGTAGCTTCTCTGCATCGATTGGCGCGTTGCGGGTATTTGGCGAGAGTCGCTGACGTAGAACGAGTTTACGAGCTGCCCTTCCTAGTTTACTCGTAGTTTGTGAACCCGCTCTGCATAAACTGGTTTTTGCCTACTAAACGGGTAATCCCTCAACAAACATTACAAGGACAAATGAGGAGTGGAGAAATGGGATTGGGTGCTGCAAAACTCGTGATTTTCAATTGGGTGTGTTTAGTAGTTGTGTGTAAATAAACACTCGCTCCCTAGCTAGCGAGTTTAGTGACCAACAGCTCTCACGACCTCAATGTGTCGTGACGGTGGGAATTTAATTTTAGATAAGTTATTCGTTATTACAGTTAATATCGAGCTCTAGCGTTAAATAATAGTATAGTAGAATGTAGAGAAAAAATGCGGCTAGAGTACGTACGTAGATAAAGCAACGAGCGTCCTAAACAAATGATCTCACCGAAAGTACATGTGTGTGGAAGATCCCGCTCCACATGGATTGATGTTGCAGCTGACCGGATGAAAATGCCACTCTTGCGAAGAAATAGAAGGTATCGTTTGTGTTGAACGGGCATGGATGTGAAGCGTTTCCTTGAGAGAGGATTGTAACGCCAGCCGTGGCGACTGGCGACGGCGCAGCGCGGAGGCCTCCACGGGGGCCTCTTTAAACGGTCACACGCCACTTCCCTACTCTTGGATTAAATAATTTCCAACCTCTCAAACGTTATGAACGTTTTACAAAACGAACGAATTTTCCATGTTGCAAAAACTTTGTGGCCAGAATAAAACCTCGGAACTGCTTCGCTCGTAGCACAAAGCGAAGTCGCTTGCCTTTCACCACTGAGATCCGGGTTCGAGTCCCGTCGAATCTCATTTAAAATTTGTTCCAACAAAACGAGTTTGGCTGATTCACAAGGGCTAAGTCCAACCCCTGTGAAGTGTCCTAAACCCCACCCCTATCCGTATTCCTTCCCAATTCTGGGTCGCTGGGTAGTGACGCAGGAAGCGCGTACGCGGAGATGCTACCTGGCGGTCCTCTTGACAAGTGACTGCGACCTGACGTAAAATGACTTAAAAAGGTAATGGAGGATTACTCCTCAGCGCAAAGCGCTCAACGCCCCGTAAGGGGCGTGGAGATGCGTTGCGTCAATTTGAAGACTCAACAAATAAAAAAAATCCGTTGCCTCGATCAGATTTTTTCATCACCAAAACTCACTTTGTGGAACGCGAATTCAGCGCAACGGTGCACGAAGTTGAGATTTTTTAAATGCCGGAGCCGAAATAGTTTCCATTCGGTCGCTTCGCATCGCGTGGATGCGGCTTGCGAGAAACTGCGCTTCAAAGCTTCTTACGCACTTACAAACTCAACATTTGAAACGGAATTCAATATACATTTGTTAACAAATAAATAGTGCTCGTCAGTAACTAGTAACGCGATAGCTGATATTTTGACGGCTGTTTTATCCAATGATAGAGTTTTGCGAACTCGTGCGCCGCGCCGGGGCGGTCGCGCGTTTCCCTTAAGCTCTGGAACTCCATTCGCTCGCCTGGCGAGCTCCCGACTTGGATACCGATCCATTGCTGAGGCAACAATCAAGAAAATAGAAGCGAAACGCCGTGGGTTTCTGTACATAAAGTAATGACTATAATCATTATAATTTCAGTATTGTTTTCATGAATGAAAAAAATATTTAAGAGATGTTGGTATGAAGAAAATATTTTAATCGTTATTAGCAAACACAATATTTATCTTCTGGTAAAGTGTAATGGCCTTTGTATAAATAATTCTAGTCGATGTTGTTTCTCACGATTTTATTTAATCGGTAGACGCCAGGTTGAGCCATCATTATATCTGCCATAGACGTCAAGAATTCTATTAATCGAATTACGAATAAATACGTCGTATTATCGAGTAAAGATGACATTAACCTGCCCTATTTGACATAAAAGAACAGATCTCATACTCCACTCGGCCACCAAATCTCAGTGAAAGTTCGAACGCCTTCATTCCAATAATCAAATAACCTAGTGCTGACGGTTCCAAACCCCGATTGTACATAATGTTGATTCTCAATGTCATTTGTCAGCAGATGTTCCCGATACGCCATCTGTTGAGCGAAGCGTTGAGTGTTTTCATTCCGAGAGATTTTTTTGCGAGTCGCCGCGACATCGTCTGCTGTTTCTGATGCTGTCTGAGCCCGCGTCGAGTTTTTCTGCGATGACGCCAGAGATAAAGTAAAACGCGGTCAGTGGATCTGACATTCTCGATCGACGCATCGGCGTTTTGCGTCGTGTAAGCTTTTTTCCGCCGCGTGCACCTTTGTCGTCTAATTTCGCTGTCGTTGGTCGCGGAGCCGGTTCCCGTCCCGAGCCCCCTGCGGAGGGGGCGCATTCTTGGGAGGCGCTGTGGGGCCCGAGAGGCTCAGGCGACGTGGATTTATGAATCGAGAGGTGGAGCACTCGCGTGCCCGCGCGGGAGGAAGTGCGATAGGAATCGCCGTTTCCGTTCACTTATGAAAGGTTCACGCTCGCGACACGTAAGGAGTACGTGTGTCCCTCCTCAGGTGGAAATTACAGGTGGGGGCTTTCCACTTCCCATGCTTAACGTCGTATCATAATCCTTATCATGGTTGCCTTGTTGGGAGGGTGGGTGTTGTTCTCATGAATATGATCACCAAGCTTGTAAACAATAATCGTTCGGGGAAAGGGATGAAATAACGAGGACAGGTAGCATTCCTTTATAAAATGTTCGTGTCCGATGAAGAATTGCAAATTCTGTGATTACACATACCCGATGAAAGATAACGTTGTAGTAGAAATGGTCGTAGCGTTTTTAGCAAGTGTTCGTGATTGGCATTAGTGCATCGACCAGCGCTGTTGCCCTCACAGCCCTTCGGAAAGAGGCGCGGCGTCGGCGGCTGCTTAGGGGCCTCGCGCGCTGTTTTTGCGCGCCCGCCCGCTCGCCCGCGCGTGCCGCCGCCGTCGCCTCGCGCTGCTGTGGCAGCTGGCGCGCACATGGGCGCTGCCGCCCCGGGGGCGCGCGACCGTCATTGAGCGCCGCGCGAGCAGCCCAAAAACCTCCTCCATGCGAGTGCGCCAGCGGAAGGTGGGGGGTTGCTGCGGCTGGGCGTATGCAACACGCTGCCGCGCTCGTTGCATCGATCTCACTCGCAACTCCAAGGCTATTATTGTACGAGCACGTAGTTTCTCATCCTCTCGGAGGATCTTTGCTGCGGCTACTTGCGTGGATCCGTCGTCGGTGAGCCACGATGCGCCGCAAATTCGTTGTTTCTCATCCGTTTGCACTCGCATATCAAATTGGCGTTGACCGACATTTTTGGAATAATCGTATGCAATGCGGCATCGCACGCCGACAGTGTCTAAACTATACACCTCACCAAATAAGTAAAGCCGTTTCTGGATAAATGATCACATTTCTGGTTCGCAAATAACAACGTGGTTTTTCGCCAAATGTATTATTTACTCTTGCTTTACTTATCTGACTACAGAAAGTTTCGGATAGTGTTGCAAACATTCATGATAACAGACCTCTGCCATCAATTTTAAGTGTTTTAGGGGAAGGGGTCAGTTTTCTGAAGATTTTCTCAGACGTGTTTTTCAAAGCGTCTGCTCTGTCTGGGCTAGGAGTACTCATACTGAAATGATATATATATATATATATATATATATATATATATATATATATATATTTTCCGTGAATATGTTAGCTCTACTGCATTTATCAGACTGAACTTGGGATATTTTTGTACTTGTTTTCTGTAGTTTCGGGTGGGAATAACTTCATTTTGAATAGCTAACAAGGCGTTCTCAGTTTCAGCTTATAAAATCTTCAACTGTTAACCACTTTACAGGGACTGGGAAGTCTGTGCATGGATCGTGCAAGGCGTGAAAGATTTTCACGTGAATTTGTTTATCTGACCTCTGGACTTGCTTTTGTTTTTCATGTGTCAAAGGTAAGTTTTCAGGAGTATGCTGGCATAGATGTTGAGGGATAAGATTTTTACCTGCTGATACAATTGCTTCATGCATCAAAGCGAAGTCTGATTTCTTGAGGGAGTATTGTCGGGTTAACGTGATTTGTTTCTAGTAATTACTAGATGTCAGTTATGCCCCTCCCTCGTAGGTTTCTAGAGGGTAGACATAGACCTTTTCTATAAGTCTCTGGGTGATGCGCTTTGTAGTTTTCTAATTGTTATACGACTTGGTCTTTGAAGATTTTGGAGCTTAGTTGACCTTTTAATAACCCCCGAGCTGCAAGTAAGAACAGAGATTGCGTAGGTATTTACAGTTTTTAATTTTTTTTTTTTTTCAGGAGAGATGACTTCATCAATTGATCAATCGGTTTTTGGATTGTGTGAAGAGAATTATCAGGAAAATCTTTGTTTCCCATATCATGTATTATACTTGTTTGTGTCGTTCACCATCTTCCATGTTCGATATTTTTGAGTCATTAAATTCCCTGTGTCAATTTTACTTTTTACCGTTTTTAAACGGTGTTCGTGGTATGATCTACTATCGGAGGAAGCTCCCGCAGTACATCTTTCACTAGCCTCTTTAGGTACTTTCAACAGTCGTATGTAGTGGCGGCAGCTTGAGATTTACAACGTTGGCGGTGCCTACTCTGATGAATATGTACTAGTTGAATGCATTTCGCTTAAAAACTCAACGTAAGAATGTTTTTACATTGAAACTCAAAGCGCTTTTAATTACTCTGACATTTAAAAGTTTTCGTTTCAAATGTAGCCCACACGTTTCGCCTTTTTCTTTTCTTTTTTCCTCTCCCTGCATCGCCTCACACTCTGCTGCACACGCTCGGTGGTTGACTCGCTTGTCTTCTGCGAAAATGCTTTCTGCATAGGAAGGATGCTGCTCGATTTGCAGCCCGTGGAAGCTCGTAGGGCTCAAAGCATGGTTTTCGAGCCTGCCGGGAGCCCCTTCCCTTGTGTAAGATGTGTTTCGCCCCGGACGCGCTGCGCCCCCTCCGTGGGGCCCCGTGGCTGGGCCTGGGCCTTCCACCTGACGGCGTAAAAGCGCACCGCATCATCGCGGCGACACTCGCCATTAATTCCCTCCGCCGATGCGGGCGATAGCGGTTGAAAGTTGAAACAGGTAGGCGAAGCGGTGGGCGTGGCCGCTGCCCACATTCATAACCCACAGCCAAGCGAGGAGCTGCAAGCTGCTCTTTCCGCTTATCTGTATTCCGTTTCCTTTGAGATTCCGCGTGCGATAGGGCAATTACATCTGCCTACTCAAGTAGGGGGAATGTGTTTTCTATGTTCATGAAACTCAGACGAAGTGTTGGGTGTTGAATGTTGCAATGCAGAATGAGTGAAAATGCAATATTCAAAGGACTGTCTTATCATTCGTAAAGAGGTAAATATTCCGTGACGAAAGTATTTGTTTTACATTTGTTAGTGTGCCTCATCAGGTTCGTTCCGGAAGTGAGCGGAGATCTGATAAATGTTTTATTTGGTTGAACGTGTTTTTCGATACTGAACACCGCTGTTGAAGGGTATGTACCGGAAATTGTTTCTCGTTTCCTTTGTGAGAATATCCTACCCGTACCGGAAGCATTTTGCCGGCATTTGTTGAGTTACGCGTCCGGACCTGCAGCCCAGGGCGGAGTCGAATTTTGAGAATGAAACGTCAGGGGATCGCGCGTGGGCCGAGCGCCCGGAATTCTCTTTTGCAAGAGGCGAGAAGCTCATGCCCCGATCGGAAATGGAGGTTCGGTTTTTAAGTAACGGGACTCTCTAATTTGAAAACCCATCACAACTTCATTTTTTACTGTAATACGGATTCTAATATTTCTGGAAGGTATTTTAATTCTCACGAAAATTGATTACATGCTCATATACTGTGTAAGAAATAACAATGTAATCAAAGAAACAAAAATACTTCAGTCATACATTTTGCTGTAATACATTTGATTTGTTGGCCACTCATTCACAGTACATTTTGTGTTGAACAGAACTTTCCACATTCTTTTCAATAGTTTTTATCATGTGTACGAGACCTAATTTTTTCGTAAACACAATGGGAATACATCTCATCAATGGTACAAGAATAAAATGTTTCTCGTTGGCTCAATCCTGGGATAGAGGATGTTCTTTGGATTGAAAATTGTTGAAATTGGCTTAAGAGCGTTAGATTTATCGCTTCTCTGTGTATGGTTCCCTTTGTGTCGGTGGAAAGGCTGGTCTGGAGACGAGAGGTCGTGCGCGGCAGGTGCCTCGGCCTGGCGCCTGCGCCCTGGCCTCTCCCTCGCCCCGCGTGCCACCGCGCAATCTTCCTTTGTGTGTATGGGCTTCAGTGGCGAGAATGGAATGTGACACACACCTACTCTCTTCTTACTTTGCTCAAACTATTGTGTTCTACATTTTCTTCACATTTGCGTTAGTACATCTCGCAAGTAAACTAACGTAGAGAGCACGAAATGTGTGTGAAATGCGCGTGGACCTGTCTCCCCCAACGCCCCAAGACTAGGCCGCTCTAGCGCTTCCCGAATGCAAAGCGCGTTTTCGCAGAGGAACTGCGTGGAGAGTTTATAATTGTGCTGAACAAGCGTCGCTTATCTCGTCATTTACAATGCACGTTCGGGCGCGGCATAGCGAAGTCGCCACTGACATGGACATGAGAGCGGAAAGTGTAAGGTCCTACCAAGCCTGCCCCCGAATGGACCCTCCTTCATTTCCTTGAAATCCGTGCAATATTCAGGTTCCATTGGACACCGAATCGTGGTTTCGTACTTTTGATCGAGGATCCAAAGGCGAATTGAGGTGTTAGATTTCTGCCAATAAGTTACGGCTGAATGGTAATTGAAGATAAATTTTATTTTATTTTATTTATTTATTTATTTATTTGCTTTGCTTTACACACGATTTCTCTATTGGTTTATCGTTATGTTTGTCTTGTCAGATTGAGGTTTCCGCTTAGGTATTTTTAACTTCCAAATGTCATTACTGTGATGACCGACTGATCCCAAATCCGTCGGATTTAATCGTACGGCAAGGGATTGTAACGTAAAAACTTCTATTTTATTAAATCCTTTATGAATTTTCGATCTCGAAGAATGAGTAAAAGAAGAAAAGTATCCGTACCGTGGTATTCCTGTAGTTTCTGAACGTCCGTGGAACAAATATTGAATTGTTACTTGATTCTGCACTAAGGTTCTAATGATGATTCTAATTCTGAACTAAGGTTCTAATGATCATTTCTTACATCGATTGAAATGAACAATTGAAATAAATCGGAAAAGAAACGACAGGGAAGCAGTGAGTTCCAGAGATAATTGAACTTCTTTACGTCGCTCTTTATACCTAAAGTTGTGCTATCGTAATGAATACGTCAATGCTGCAACGAACCGATGAGAAGACATGGCGAAGTGTGCGGTTGAGGTCCTTTGTTCAACGGATGCTGGCCACTGACCGGCGATGACTCACCGCGTTTCCGGCTGCTCTTCACGGAGCATTCCACGCATACCTCGGCCCTCGCCACGCCTTGCCTTGCACCGTGTGCCTGTGGGCATTAGCTGGGAAGAGGAGATTGCCTGGAATATTGGGAGCTGACTTCATGCAGATCATAATGTTAGACCATTTTAATACCACGTAGTGGGTGTTTTACGAAATTCCGCCTTTAGATATCTGCTGACTTGGTTTGCTTTGGTAAACGCACTTCGTGAAGTTTTCATAGAGAATCGTTTGCATGAGGAAATGCAACAAAACTGTGGCGAATTTCTAAAGTAAAGGACATGAGGACCAGTGCTTTTCAATTCAACTTACTATTCCCTCCCGGCTTAGCCCCGGCGCCCGCCCGGCCCGCCCGGCCCGCCCGGCCCGCCCGGCCCGCCCGGCCCGCCCGGCCCGCCCGCCCGCCCGCCCGCCCGGCCCGCCCGCCCGCCCGCCCGCCCGGCCCGCCCGGCCCGCCCGGCCCGCCCGCCCGCCCGCCACCGCCCGCCACCGCCCGCCACCGCCCGCCACCGCCCGCCACCGCCCGCCACCGCCCGCCACCGCCCGCCACCGCCCGCCACCGCCCGCCCCGCCCCCCCCACACCCGGCGGTGTCGCATGGCGCTGAAATGTTATTTCAATTTTCTTTTATGAGCCGTTTCATTTTTTATTCATTCATTTTTCATTTTCATTCAAGTTTTACGTAATTTGAATTTTACTATTTACGTAATACCTAATATCTTTGAACTTGGTTTGTTTCAGGTAAGGAAATATCTTCTGAGCTTTTGTCCTGCGGGATGGAAGTTCTTCTCAATGGTGAGATGATTTTACAAATTTTCTTGAAACATTTGCTATTAACATTGATGGAAGTGTGTGAGGTTATGGATTTTTTGGGAGATACAGAATAAAATGTGAATATCTATTTCCCTCCGTCAGTAAAAGGGGCTGAAAGTAAAAAAAAGTACTAAACATTCATCCTCATAATCCGGAAAAACTTTCATGCACTGCACATTACACATGAAATTCTTAGGGAATACTCTTCCCAATACCCATCTTCTCTAACCTTTCCTTATTTTCGCAAACTACTCCAGTGGATTTCAGTAGAAACAAATGCAGATTTCATTTAGTCAGTGATAACTCAGGTCTATAAAAGGCTGTTTCAAAAAGCTTTTCAAAACTCGATAGCTGACTTTTAGTTTTGGGTGCTGAATCGGAAGTCTGTTTCAATCACCCACAGTTTAGTGACAAATTAATCTAGTAAAATGGGAAAATATGCTAAATATGCAATAAAAATAAGAAGTATAGCAGTAGAACTGTATTTAAACATAGAAGATTGCTTTCTATTCCTAACAATATATTCTACAAAGGCTTTACGTGTCCATTGTATATTTTCTTTGTCTCTTTCCTTTAAAGCTCCTGATATAGCTTTTTCTCCTATGCATCGTTTGCCGACTCGGTGAAGTGACGAACAGTAATCTCCAATAACGTTGGTATTCCAGCGTCCCTGAGAACGTTTTTCCATTGCTTTTAGGAGTTAATGAAAACGCTCACCTTGTTCTTCACTTGCATCACCTAAATTGTCCAGAAAGAATTGTAAATATTTAAAAAGTGAACTTTGAGTGTCATTAAAGCATCCAGCATGTTTACCAGAATTGCTTGATAGCTTGGGCCTTTTTTGTTGCCTAGGATCGTATTTGCAACGTGTTTAAATGTAATACAAGCTTCTTTTTCATTTAAAGTCATATGTAGTTCAAATTAGGAATCAAACATTTATGATCCGACCCAACGAAGATATCCTCTTTCAAGTTTGCTTCAGATAAATGTGGAAACTTTTCACGAAGGTATTTAAAACATGACTCATCTTTAGGTATGGCCTTCACAAATTGTTTCACGAGTCCAAATTGTATGTGCAATGGAGGCAGCAGAATCTTGTTTATCTACTAGATGTTCCAGTAGAATGTCCCTTTCTCCTGGCTTTGAAAGATTTTCTTACTGGCCAATTCTTTCTAGAACAATGTTGATCTCTTGCCCTACTATCCCATTCACATAGGAAACATGAGAATTTAGTAAAATACTTTGCTGGCCAAGGAGCATACGTGTAATTTTTTTGGTCACCTCGTATCATACATCCATGTGCGAAAAAGTTTATTTTCTCTAAATCTGTGCACTGAGGTTTTCATAATTTTCCTTCATGTGTACCGAATGAGCGACAGGTCATGATGCATAGGTGTTACCAATGTTTAATAGAACTTCTCGTAAACTAATGTTAGAGAAATAGATAAACAGCCTTCTTCTGCTTTATATTTAATTCTGAACTCATTCATCAGACGAACAAACCTGCTCTTGCTTGAAAAAATGAGCAAATTGCTGCTCTCTTCGCCTGTACACATGAATTGAAGTTCAGCTGTCTACACATTCTTTTCCGTGAGTCTGGAGCCAAGCAGTTCAGCTTCCTCCTTTATTCGGCTCAAATCTCTGATCAAATCATTTTGCTCAGTTTGAGTAAACAGTTGAGGTCCCGCACTATTTACGGGACACTAAAACTCATTGTCACTCGATTCGTGTCTTGACATATTATCCAGTTGCAGTAGCCAATGGTAGAAGGCACATCCGAACTATGCCCTATTTGCCGAATTGCAGATGGTAGGACGGGATACTGAATTACTCTTTTGTTTTTTGGGTTGTAACCAGTAACATCAATTCCACACAAGTAGAAATCATCCGAATGATTCCTTGGTTACCTCCATACTATTGGAATGGCAATTGGTGTGGAGGGATGCTAAAGGATGCTTTTTCTTTTTACCATCCATGGCGCCCAAGATTTGTCCTGATCACCTCGTTTAATTCCGAAATATGAAAAATACACAATTCTAACAAAGTCTTGAATATTCCGTTGGTGTTTTTAATCACAAATTCGCCACAAATATAACATAAACTGTTAGGACTGTTCTTACAGTCACGACTAATCACGACTGAACTCCAAATGCTAAACTAATATAGCAACATTGCAAACACATGCGCCTCGAATAAAACAAACACGGTTAGTGCTTGACAAATGCAACTCTTACTGTGAAACCGCCACGCCTATCGATGCGCGGTAGTGGAAGGGATTAGAATGAAAAAAATATTTTACCAAAAAGTATACTACCCTCCTTGTCATAATACTTTTTTATTCCAACATCCTACATCTCATGCGTTTCTAGACTCAGGACTCCTATTCTTAACATCATTCGTGATATCTCGCATTCGTGATGTCTCCAATGGTCCAATTGCGTAGACCACGAGAAAACCGTATTTATACCACCCTTCGCGATGCCATTCGCACATCAGGAGCGGTAACGACCACTCGAGACGAGTCGAGCAGTCAAGAATACGGAAACTCGCATGTCATTCGTGATGACTTCAATCACGAACGTTCGAGGTGATCACGAACGGTTAAGAATAGCAGTCCAGAGCTGCATTTGCCTAGCTATATAGAGAAAATGTTAAAATGTAAACAAATGATAGGTGACACGGCATTTTTAATGTTATTTTTGGGATCAGCACACTTAAAACGATAAGAATTAGGTAACCGTATCCAAAAAGTATTTTGGTCGTTGGCCTCTGTAATTGGGATCTATACAGTGCATAAAATGCATCGCTGCCGGAAACAAGTAGAGACAGTTCGTTGATACTTGCTCGTCCTGTGAATCATTGAAATATTGCCAGCCTAAAAGTATTGTTAGGCGTAAGGCACCGAAAGTATTGTATTGTGGCCTGTGGTTGAGTTGTGCGGCTACTAATGACGTTTGGTTCCGGTCCGAGACTGTTGTGGGAGTAAGAGTACGTTCCATTGCAGTGGAAATGCGACCAGTGGTGCACGTGGCGCCACGCCCCCCCCCACCCCACCCCACCCCACCCCACCCCTCTTAATTCTGAATATCAAATATTTATTAGTTTTTATCATGGATTATTGGAGATTGTAAGTCAGCTAATTTTATGAAATATATCGACCGGAGAACCTTACCTTTTGAACTACTGTATGTATTTACTGTATGTATTTCGATCTTGTTCAATTAAATCCAGCAGGATGTAGGAATATCCTGTATGAAAAATAATGTTAGTTACGTATGCCTGGAAAGGACGGACGGAGTAGAAATGAAGAGTGCATATTACTTTCGTAAATTGTAATTTTTGTACCTCTTGCACGAGTGGCTTCCGTGTGCAGTGCGCACGTGGGCCGCCCACGGCCGCCGCCCCTTTCGGCGCTCGCTCGCTCGCTGCTCCCCCGCGCCACCGCGGCCACGGTGCACTTTACGTTCTTTCAATCAGTCGCCATCCAAGGGAGGTACTTCCTTTCATCAAGTCAAACACGCCAGTGTTATATCAGCTGACAATTTGCCGTTGTGAAAATAATTGCACCCTTGAAATTCAGGGAAATTCTCTCTTCATTTGTGGGTAATAATTTGAGTTTTCGTAATCGCGATGTTGAATTTGCTAAATGTGTGTTATTAGTATTTGGTAGTCATTTCGAGATGTGCGATAAATGAAAGAAAATAATTGCATTTTGGTGCTTTTTGAGTACTGGAAGAAAAATGGGTTAAGTTGTCTGACGTGACGGTGTGTGGTAGGAGATCGCTTGGTTATTCAGTATCAGTGTCTGCCAACGAGCAAGTCCGTACTCAATTTTACAAAAGCGTGGTGAACTCTGATATTTGATGTGGCGTCGAAATGCTAGTGCAAACAAATCGTTCTCTCGAGTTTACACGCGAAATTAGAATCCGGTGAAGCCCACGGACTTCTGGCCTGCGTCCGCCTTCCGTTTTCTGTTCGGTGCATTGGAATTGCAGGCACGAAACCCGACCGTTGCCCAACGCCACGAGCGGGGAGGTAGAAGTGCTCCTCTGCTTTAGAGTGCGTTGGGTTTGCTCATCCGCAGTCAGCAATATCACCAGAGAAAAAGAAGGAAGAAAGAAGCTTCGGTTTGTACGATTCCTTTGGGTTTTTAATATATATATATATATATATATATATATATATATATATATATATATATATATATATATCAGAAATACCTACAAAGAAAATATTGTGGATGACAAAAAGACGAAATGATATTGATAACATATTTTGGTATGTGCCTTTCTTATTCAAGAAGTACTTATTGAGATTATCTACATTTTATCTTTTTCGGTACGCTGCAAGTTACTAATGTGGAGTTATGCTCATTTTTTAGTACAAAAAGGGGCTTTTGAAATGAATAAAATAGGTATTATCGTGCACTACCTGTCAGGCAAGCGTATGATGCTTGTTCAATTAATTCGGCGTTTCCTCTTGAGACATCACAGAGGAATGCACTCAATAGCACACAACATTTATCAGCACCCGATATAAACGCCGTAATCCTTTTTTATTAAAATAGTATTATATAATAGTGTAGTATTATAAGATGTTGGTCTACATTATTTATGTGATGGGAAATTATTTCTAACTGCATCCCCCCTTAAAAAAAGCAATTGTTTGACACGCTTTTACTGGTTGCTGAATCATATGAACTGAGCATTCTGTTACTCTCTAATTAGGTGTGCCAAAGTTATAAATAAAAAATCCTATCCAACAAATTGAGAATATCGACTGATTGTAGATATAAAAACGAATAACCTCATCAAATAATTGTGAAACGTGTGAAGTGTTTTTCGAAACAGAATAAATGTTAGTCTTCACGACCCATCGTTTTTCTTGGTAATATTAATTTGGAAAACGTTTAGAAAATTTAGTTGGCATGGAATGACGTACATTTGAAAATGCAAGCACCTTCGCCCTTGAGGTGCCCCTTTTTTAACTTGGAATCTAATGAAGTGTCGTCGATTTGTCAGAATTTGCACCACTTTGCAATGAATGCTCCGCGTGCCTTCCCGCACGCGCCCCGCGGCAGGCGCAAGCCATTCGTCAGCCTCTCGTGTTTTCGATGGCAGAGCTTAACGCGTGTTTGCTCCCTCGCCGATCGCTCTTCCACATTTCGCCGGAGTGTCCGCTAGCTCCGCCGCCCTCGCGCAAGAAAACGCCATCGATAAAATCCCCCCCCCCCCGCGCAGATGACTGCCGCTCGGCCGGCGCAGGGAGGGCTCCCCTCGGCGGGAGGCCTCGTCACTTCTCGCGTCTGAGAGTGGGGCCCAGCTGTTGGCGGCGGAGGGTGCGAGAGGTGGCGCCGGGCAATATGATCCAACCCCCTCGCGATGACGTCGAGGTGCGAGGGCAGGGCTGAACTTGTGTCGGCGGCGGTGATTGGACCAACGGGGAGAGTGGAATACGATGGTGAGTTCCGAACGATCGGGAAGCCTTGGTCGTAGAATACTTGAAAAGCTGCAAGAGGGAAGGGCTTTGACCGTGATTCAATGGAAATAGGTATACCAACGAGTGGGAAAAAAAATTCGAGAATTGCGAGGAAATCGTGTAATTCCGTAAGATCGGAAAAACGCCACGGTATTTGCAGGAAATGTGATTACTTCCAGGGATCTGTAGACTCCTTAGATGGGTAGCTGGTTAAGATTGCAGTATTTACGATCGCTTACTGTGAAGGAAACCTCGGCACGTAATCGGGTGTGATATTGTGGTTCAGTTCGCATATTCACAGCAACATCGTCAATGATACTTTAGACACTGAATGAATTGTCCTGTTTAGCACCATTTTTCCATTATAATAAAATTAAAGATCATTGTAAAAGCGATTTTTTCTAACTAGTCACATAACATTGAACGAAGGTATCGTACGAAAATTTGGATCGTGATCAGGAAAAGGAGTCGGCTGTCGGCTAATTGGGATAACGAGATGTTGGTGGCGGTGGCTAGGCCAGTGGAAACTGAAGTGCATGGATGGTAGTGACGCGATGAAGTCTTAGTGAAGATTCCCAAGAGACAAACGAAAAGGCCTACGAGGCAGGAAAATGTGAATAGAGCGAGAGGGAGGGTCGCTGGGGACTTGGGTTGTTAACGAGGAGGAAAATGATCTCTTTTTACCAATCAACGTAGTATGTATAGTGGGGAATTTCATGTTCTATTTGCCCCTGTATGTTAGGCAGGTACAGAAACGTGCCTTGCGGAACACCTGCCAATCATGGGCTAACTCCGTTCTATACAGTTTCCCACTAACTGTTTGGTGGCAAAACGTGACGGCGAGCGGCTGCGCTGGGAGGGCGGTGGTTGAATCGAAGTCTGTGGGTGGGGTAGGGGCGCCCGCGCGGTGCGAGTCGGAATTAGCATTCATTGCGTCTTCCGCGGCGCGCCCCCTCCGCTCGCCCCCCCCTCCTCGGCCCCCTCCCTCGACCGAAGCGGCTTTGCCTCGCGCCCGAGCACCTTTGTCTTGCCACACGGCTGCGACAGGCTGAGCCTTGTGCCGTATCTTGCACTTGAAGGTACCTCTGGCACAAAATGGAAAGCGTTCAGATATCCTATCAAACGTGTCATACATCTGATGAAGGCGAACTTTTGTTTTTCACTCGGAACATCGCTAACGGTTTGCTGTTCTTTTTAATTGATAGTTTCTGTTCTAAATTGTAACAAACTAATCTTGTAAACAAGGAAACATTCCTTATATTGTGGATAAACTCTGCTGTTCATCATACGGGTTTCCTTCCTTCCTAATCACAATGAACATTTGAGTTTAGGAACACAATGAGTTTTTCACTCACACCTTTTCAGTTTTCTCTTTCATTTCGGTTAACATTTTTTGCAGTAAGGAACTATTATAATTGTTGTGTCCTTAGAGTTCGTGTTGATATTTTATTCGCAAGTATTTCCGTACGAATGTGTGTGCGTAATTATTACATACATCTTCACATTTGGGATGTGAAGTTCTCGGGTCTTGAATGGGTAAAGATCCTTATCGAAAAATTAGGAAGGGGTGGGTAAATAGTGGCGATATACTGCACACTATATTTAAAACAATCGATACACTATGTGGTGCAATGCAAGAACATTCATTGGGCTGGTAAATATTGAGAACACATTAGCATAAATGTTTAAATGTTTCATTGCGTGTGTTATGTCTCGCCGTAGAAGTAGCTGAAACATTTGCGTTTTGCGTACATTTGTGATCAGTGTGTTTGTGAAGATAGGAGAACAAAGCAGCTGCCTGAGCGTGGAGGTGAGGTTCTTCCTGTGCTTGGGTGTGGCGCAGTGCCCGCCCTTTGTGGGAGGGGCAGCACGCCCTCCCTCATCTTCTCTCACCCTCCCTGCTCCTTCACCAGAGTACCACTGCTATCCCTTCCAGTGTTTTCCGCCTTTACCATGTGTCCTGTTCCATTTTGCCCCCTAGTCCACTGCCCTACGCTTTTCGAATTCCCTGTGCTGAGGTATCTCCCACCATTTCCGAATGATGTTGCGTGTGGCCCTGCCTGCCGCTCCTCCCCCAGTGGCCGCGCCGCCCTCCCCTCCCCGCGCGGGCTGTCGTTCATTTGGACGCAACACTAATGCGTGGGTTTTACTGCCCTGATTTGAATGCGGCCCCCGCTCGCTGCCCCCTCTCTCTCTTTCTCTCTCTCTCTATCTCTCTCTCTCTATCTCTCTCTCTCTCTCTCTAATCCCCCGGCTCTTGCACGGTTTATGGAGATATTTGCGCTACAGTTCATGAGCAAAGTACAGGACTTATTCCTCGGCACTTTTATTATGAATGTGTGTGATAATTTTGTAATAAATTGGATTTCTTATTTCCAACGCAACAGTTTCTTGGGAATGTGGGAATCTGTGTGAACACTGGTTCACCGTAGAGATACAAATTTCCATTCGCTTTCAGAAGTACTCTTTCAATGACTGCGAAAAGAAACTTATGCACTTACGAGTGATTATAAAATAGGCGTCTCATTTCTTAATTAGAGTAGCAAAGAAACGCGAAAAGTTTTCTTCGAAAACATTGCTTTGGCAGGACACTTTCCTTTGCACGTAAACAGTTTTGCAGTTCACGAAAGGCGTGAGGGAAATGTAGGGTGGCTGCTCCAAAGGCAACGATCAGCGAACGAAATTTGGAGCGCCGGTTCACAATGTTGAAAGTGTTTGGCTCAAAAACCGAAGCAGTATATCCAGAAACTGAAAGCAAGCGAAGTAAAAGTCCGAGTTATCAAGCTTTGGCCCATTTCTGTGTTAAGAAAGGTAAATACGTAAAATTAGAAAAATAAATGTTCGTGTTTTTGAGAAGCTGATGTTATTCTGTAAAGTTCTTTGTGTTGTGAGTTGTAGTTATTAAATCACTTAGCCGTTTTCAGAGTAAATACCGAGCGCTGTTGCACTTTGGCGGAGTTTGTAATAAATCTGTTATTTGTTGTATCGACAATATTGTATTTATCAGTTTTATTGCAATGTCACTTTAGTGAAAGAAAAAAGTGTAAAAATAAGAGAGATCATTCTTTGCATAGGTGCACCCACTCGGTATCTTCTAGTATAATTCATTATTTTTTATTGTTCTTAAGGGACTGACGTTTCGTTCCTCTGGCTGCTTAGTATCGATGTACTAGAGGGGTTTTTGACAAAGGTATTTGAAAGAACAGTGCCTGCTGGTCCGTCGGATGCTTGGAGTGGAAACGGGCGCCGGGTGGGTGGGGGTGGGGGGTGGTGGTGAGTTATTAAGCGGCTGTTCCGTTGCTCGTTAGCGGCGGGGCGGGGCGGGGGGTGAGGTCCCGCACCGGAAGTGGGGCGAGAACTCCCGCGCTGCGGGTCGAAGCGGTCGGAAACGTGGACGGTATGCATACACGCGCCCAACAACGCGCTGTGTTAGTAAGCCAGGCTTCCGGTGTCGTGTGGAAAATACGCGCGGAGCTCCAGCGACGCTGTTGGCGGGCGATGACGCAACGAAGAGCGGCGCGCGAGCGCAGGCAGCAGCACCTGCGAACCGGAGAGACGTTGCGAATGCGCTGGCTGCATACAGGGGCAACTATATTCTTTGATACGTTGCGCTTCTTTACCGTTAATGTTTCTGCCCTTTCAAACGGTTGGAACTGTGATACGTGGACTTGAATGAATTAGTCAATCGCTTATTTGCCATGAACTCTGAAACCTAGCTGAAAGTGGAGAATAAAAATCGATTGCTTTGATGCTGAGCATAAAATTTTCCCGTTGATAGAATATCCATCATTATTACAATTTCACATCTGTTAATGCCATACGTAATGACGCATGACATTGAATATATTGTATTGAGTTGAAGTGTAAATATGTCCCGATTGTGAGTTTTTGTCTCGAAGAATTGTTTGCTCTTCGTGATAACGTGTTAAATTGCAAATGAGTGTTTAAGGTTGGAGGAAGAGCGGCCTTGGGACCTCCTTGGCGTTGCATTGTGTGCGTCGGCGGCGCGGGCGGGCGGGCTGCTGTGGCCGTTGGCCGCGGGCGGGGTGGGGTGGGGTGGGGGTGGGGGTGGTCCGGACAGGTGGCGGCGCCATCTGCGCGGGAGCGGCGCGTGCCGCCACCTGCCGCCCGCGCACGCGCCGCCCGGCAGGTGGGGCGCTCCGCCAAGCAGCGACTGACCACCGACTCGCCACACGCATCACATGATGTCGATTCAGCGTTTACCAATTCACTTGCAGCCGAAAACGAATGAGAGTCACTTCATCCACAACATCCTCTACACTGCATGTGAAAATCTGTCAATTATGTCAACTTAGCGTATTGAACCAGCACGATTTCGTTCTGCTGATAGACTTTGACAAAATGTACTTTACTTAAATTTGCTTTATAAACGTCGATAAATGTCAACGACATGAGGGAGTTTCCACCAGAAACATGCACTCATAAATGTGTGAACTCTGCTTCTTTTTAAGGGATTAATTTCGTTTCGCGAATTATTTTCTAGAATTTAGTCTGGACTTTCCCGAATATATTAATTTTAGCCTGAAATAAACCGAGGAGACAAGGCTACAAGGACAGGAGGTGTGCACATGGCAGTGAAGTAAATCCCATGTGTCGCGAATTTGATGAGATTTTGACGCGCGCCGTGTCCCCAACAGCCGTCCCGTGGCAGCGTCAACGTCACGGAGACAAGCAGGTGGCCCGCATGCACTTGCAGCGTTCACGGTTGGCGCGGGTAAAAAAAAAAAAAAAAGGAAACGCACAAACAAAGAAGATAAATACGGGGAGCGACGTGCAAGAACTGGTTTGCGCAGAAGCCGCGGGTATCGAATTATAAGATGAATATTTCATTACGATCCGCCTGTAATTATCGCCGCCCGCACTGCGCCGCGCCGCTTCCGCACGTGGCAGGTGGGGGCAGGGCACAAAGGCGGCCAACTCCGCTCGCTCTTCTCTCCGACTCTATCGGTATCCACACTAGGCGATCGACGGGATCGCTCTGTCGATCCCAAAATTACACACTCGACAGTTGGGTTAATTTCTACCCTATAGGCATTCACGTCCACTCTTACATTCTGTATGTGGGAACGTATTTGCAACACCCAGAGAAAATGAGGAAATTTCTTCTTTTTTAATTGATTAAAATGTTAAGATGTTCTGTACGAAAAAAGAAAATAGTGAAACAATGTACTTAAAGTATCTCTAAGTTTTCAATAAAGTTTAAGTAAATATTATTGTTTTTTGCATATTCAATTAGCTGTCAGTACTATCTACGTTTGAAATGTCTATTCTTAAAGCTCGATTATGGAGACATCGACACAACGTTCTATGGTATCGATACGAAGAATCACATCCAATCAAGTGTAGGCACAGGTGCCTCGGCGAATGTGGCGTCCTAAACATTGTCCGCGCGCCTGTGAACTTGTGGCTTCGGTGTGAATATTCCTGAACCAATGAAAAACCTTACAATGCGGTCACTTGCCGTGCGTTGATCTGGACTACGGGTGTATATTGAATGAGTGCTTGCTCATGGTTGTTCGTGGCTACTATTTAGCTTCTAAATCGTGAAGTATGATTATGTTGATGTACTAATTATTGTTTTTAGTTTTTACTGGTACGTTATTGCTTCACATTGCCTTCCAGGCGGAATTCGATACGCACTGCGTGACTTTGCGTTTACCGGGAGGGTCGTGTTTACGAGGGAAATATGAAAAGAGTTGAATGGTGACACAAGTTCTCTTATGGAGAGAATTAAGAAAGGGAATTAAAGAATAGGTGGGAAATATGAAAAGACAAACAGAGTTTACAACTAGTTAATTAGTAAATCTGAATCATTAAATTTATGTAAAAAATTAATTCACGTATGTACCACGGACCTTACCGCTTCTACTGATCGAGCGGCGACAACAATCCCGAGGGCTTTTTGTCGCTCGAGATTGTCTGTGGTGGCTAAGGAACTATTATTCCCGTTTATTTTCTTCGTTCTGATTAATATCGCTAACAAAATTGTTGTATTTACATAAGTACACAACGTTGGTTGGAATCCTCAGCAAATGTGTGAGTGCGTGAACGTGCGTGCGTAAGATGTCAATCTCTCACCACTAATTGAGGTAAACATTGCCCGTGTAAACGCTGGGAGAAGTAGTATTCCCGGGAGTAAAGGGCATGTGACTGCCGTTGGGCCTGTGGACGCCGTGGATCTTCATCCACAGGGCTGGGCGTGGATGGAAAGCTTCCCCGCGGAGGAGCGGCAGCGTCGGGCGCGTGCTGTGCGTGGCGAGGCGTGCTGCGTGCGGGCGTGTATGTGTGTGTGTCTTTGTCCGCGCTGCGAGGGGAGTCCTGCGGAGGGTGACGTGTTCGGAGGCTTAAACCGGTTCCCCCCTCTCTGCTCGCCGCCGCCAGCGCTGCGATCGCACGCGCGGCTCCGGGAGACGAACAGCACTAGCACTGGCTCCTCCTGCCTCTGCGTCCACTCTTTCTTTTCACACGCATACGCTTCCCTATCATTTTCGATGTTCTTTGCTATTCTACAAGACAACTCATCGACGTAAACGAGGTTCTGATGAGCAAAATGTGTTGCGTTTTCTTAGAGTCGTGGAATATAGTGGGCGGGCCCACGTTGTAGGTACGGTAAATGTATGCGACACGAGCCCGAATGTCGCCTTTTCCAAAGTATGCAATTTAGATCCGTTCCTTTTGGCCTTTGTCGCATTTCTTTTGTTTGTTGCTCGGGCGCTGGCCCGTCGCGCGCAGCGGGGCGGAGGCAGGCGGCGCGGCGCGGCGCGGCGCGTGGCGCGGCCCCGGGGCGCGTGCGGCCACTTGCGCCTCCCGCCCCCCCCCCGCCCGGCGCGCTCTTTGTCCGGCGGTCGCCGCAGCGCGTTATCGGCGCACCGCGAAAGCGGCCCGCGGTGATTCACGCGAGGGCGCACGAACGCGATAGCAGAAGACGCCATGCGACGCGGCGCCAATTGGGTGAATATTGCTCATCAGACAAAGTTCCGGTTCCGGTTTGCGGGGAGGAGATGTGGGGTATATAAAGAGGCAGGATTGTACTCGTAGATTGCCTCGACAAGAACTACGAAAAACGTGAGATTCGGTTGTATTGGGCTAATCTTTTGAAAAAAGAATTTTAGTAGTGGAGTAATGTGCACATATATTACACGGTAATTGTATCGTGTTGGATCTTTATAACTTTCAAAATAAATCAAGTAGTTTACCAGTTGATTGATAGGTATGTCTGCAACTAGCGAGTAAAGCTTTTGACTGTGCGAGTGGTATGTTTAATGAACGAGTATGATGTTGATGTAGTATATTATATAACTTGAATATCATAATACTTGATCAAAGTATCCGCAGAATGAAAGCGCCTCCGCCGCCGGAGGACCCAGCTGCGTATCGCGCACCGTTTGGTGCGCTATCGCCGGCGCACTTTCTCCTGCGGCGGCGCCTTTGATGACGTCACGCGGAAACCACTGACCTACGCCACGGTGCACTTCCCTAAATAGCGAATTTACATATTCCCCGGCCGTTGCGCATAATAATGACGGAGGCTTGCGTAAGGTGAAACGCGCGCGCCCTTGGCTCTTTGTTGCCGCCGCCCGCTGCGCACCGCCTCCTGCGCGGCGCACGCCCTCCTGCAAAGGGAGCGGCCGCTGGCGCCCTAGCACCTGCCATAGCTTCTCCTATCCGCTCTCTAAAAAGCGGGGTGGGGACTGCGCCCGCGATCGTTCCTTCCTCATCCATACCCTTCCGCAGACATCAGCAATCCAGATGGATCTTAGTTTCTCCTAGCCGGGGCGGTGACCTGCTCGGGAGATACCTGGACGAGAACTCTCGCTGTCTGACGTCCAAGGTGGCAGCGGATCTCACGTTCCATGGGGAAGACCACGCCACCTCTCGAATTGTAGCATGGACTACACTTACGGGAGAAATTGCCAAATGCGCTGACGCACCCGGAAACACGGAGGTCGAAATGCGTGTTCGATATTATTTAATTTCGGCGAAAAGCGTCTCATCGTTGCCATGTTAAGTACTGTCTACTATGATGAACTATGAACTATTACGATGATAGTCTGATATTTCGTTTGAAAACATCATACATCCCACTTCACTTGCTATTATATTCCATCCCGTGCATAAATTTAATACGGTGACGATTCCATCGACAGTAACATTTCACAATCGTATTTTAATTTTTACAAACGTGTATTTGTAAGGCTGGACACTTACGTAAGGGTAAGGGAGAGGGGGATTCACAATATAGTAATGACTTCATTTCCTCTTTGAAAAGGTTCTACTATAATTTTTTCCTTGCGGGTAGAGTGTCAAGGTTTGACTTTCAATGACTGATAGTTCGAATACTAAGTATTGGTGCCACGTGCCAGTCGCGGGATATAAAAAGGTTCTTGCGAAGGCTGTAGTGTGTGTTTTGCATTTAAGTGGATGTAAAATTAATTTGACAGTTGTCAGGCGTGTTTATTGGTATTTGTTTGAAGATATTGTATGCCTCGGCTATAAGAGCTCAGCAACGTTCTGTGTCCTCAACGGTTCTCTAGCTTAGTTTGTGTTCCTTGTGATGGGGAATGGCTATATTTATAAAACTGAACCCGAGAATATTTGTCGTTGGCCGAAACAAATCGGTATGATTGAATAAACTTTCTTCTAAAACTTTTTTATTTCGCCCAAAACTTCGGAATTGCATTGGAAAATGTCGTTTAAAGTGGGACGCTTTGGCGTCGTGGTAGCAACGGGGCGGGGCGGGGAGGGCCAGGCACTCGGCTTGCGGCCTCTCGCACGCGTTTGGTGCGTGTTTTGGCCCCATGGACACGCTGTATTCGAGCAAGACGGAGATGGCGGGGCTGTGGGTCTCCTGTCGCCGCCCTTCAGACACACCACGCCACGCGCTGCAATGGCCGCACGGCAGAGTCCATCGATTTCTCTCGCTCTCTTCTATCAGCACGGGACCCTTGTACGCGACGGCGTTACTGGCTGTGTGGGGTCTTCGGGTACAAAGCAGCGTGTGAAATAGCCAGAAAGTAACGTGGAGCGTGGGTTTGTTTACACACGAGTTTATCTTGTCACATAAACGCCAGCTAGTCGTTAATGATTTCATTCTGTTGCTTTCGCTAGTCATAGTAAAGAACGAAAACAGATCCCCGTTTCTGTTACAGTGAAGCGAGGCGTGTCCTCCAGTAAATTGCAGGCACGTCCATTGGGGTGGAGTGCTAGAGGGCCGTGGCGGAAGCCTTCGGCCACAGCCGGGCGCAGAGCTTGGCTAACGCGGTGACCTTAAACTACACAATTTGAATAGCAATCTATTGCGACAAACGTTAAGTTTATAGAATGAAATAATGACCTAATCGCAGGTACCTTTGATGAAGAATGTACCGAATTTAATATTTTCTAATACCCAAGATCAAATCGGGCATTGATCAACTATTACATAATTTTTGCTGCATCTGATGGATGTGCCCGAGTCATGGATCATTGTGTATTTTATCCTAATCAATAAATAAACATGTTATCATTTTCGTTCCACGTTGAACATTTTTATGTGAAGAATGGCGCGCGAGAATTGAAATTGTGCAGTGATGTCGACGCATACCACACACGACTTGAACATGGAAGTGTCTTTGAGTGAGTGAGCGTGCGTGCGCGCAAGCGATTTGCTTTTCATGGAGAGCCACTGCAGCGCATGTGGCCCAGCCGTGTGTTGGCGGCGCACGCGCGCTGTCTGCCTGCTGCCGTAAAGGGCACGCGTGGGGGAGGGGCGGCGACACGCGTGCCCACTGCCCCCCCCCCATCTGGGCGTCTGCAGAATAGACGATGGCTTACTGTGAGCGGGCCATTTCAAAGGACGTAACACAATGTTTCTTTTTATCTTGTTTGTTTTGAATAAGAGGAAAATTCACTTTCTTGTATACGTACATGTATACGGAGTAATATACGTAGTATAGAGAAAGTTATGTAATGCTGCGCGGAAAAAACGCGGATTTTCGATACAAAAAAATTCATTGCCAGGCCGTGACAACGAAAAAGTGGATAAATCCAGTTGCTAAATTAAGAACAACTAGAGGTACTACAGAATGGCACAGCGTAGCTATTTTTTCTAATTTCCTTGGTGTGCTCTGATTTTAAGATCTCGCTCCATTCTCTGGCCAGCTGTCATCTCTCGTCCCCCAAAGTACATTTTTTTGACATTTTCTCAACTTTTTGCTTTCCTACTTCAAGAATATTAAAGAAGAGCAACACCTCGTCCTAAATAGAAATTTTCATTGTAAAATTTGAAGCCGTGTTTAAGAAAATGGCGCTTAAGCACTATTGTAAATGCGAAATTTGAAGCTCAATTTCACAGGAAACCATTGAGTTTTCGAAAAACTTCATTTACAGTAATATCAAAAACTTAATTTATTTGATTTACTTATTTGGTCAAAAATAGTAAAAACTGTACTATATGACGTATGGGGGAGAAGAATATTAAAACTTCCACTCACAAATTCAATAATGTGTGCAAATTCATTGAAATGTGCATATTAATGGCGAGAGATATATTAAAAAAGAATTACATTTTTGTAATAAAAAAACACAAGAATACGCCAAAATGAACTTTACGTCATGTTAAACACCGCAATTAGGAAGCACTATCCATTGGAAAACTTTGAACGAAAAATTTGGAGCCGTATTTGAGACAATGTCGTTTGAACGTTTCTGAAAAGACGAAATTTTGAGTTCATTTTCACCGAAAACTGTTGAGTTTTCGAGAAACTTTGACATTATTTGAAGCACATGTACTCATAAGTACCGTAATGGGAACACATTTTCGGCCATGCAAATATTAACAACGTGAGAGACGAGTCAAAAACATTAAATTAATAAGTTTGGATTTTTTCGGGTTATTTCTACTATTACTAAATTAAAGATTTTGTATTAGGAGATTTTGTAATTGGAAATAGGTCTTTCAAATGATATTTGTTATCCATAATTAGTTCTTTCGTTGAAGTCGTACATGTTTTTGAAAATTTTAGTAGACTTCGCGCAATATTGCGAGCAATATGTGCAATATTAAAACGTAACAAAAACAAAGTTTTCTCGAAAATGGGTCCAAATTTCTTCTTTAAAATGATGGTAGGGAAAGTGCTGAATGTGCTATTGGAAATGACAAACACCATTATACTCTATTCTGTTGTTTTAAAAAAAAATACAAAAATTAATTTTTTTGACTTCTCTCAAGTCGTTAATATTTACATTAACTGACGATTTGTTCACATTATTGCATTTATGAATACATGTGCTTTATTTGATGTCATATAAAGTCGCTCTAAAACTCAAAAGTTTTCTGTGAAAATGAGCTCAAATTTCCACATTTTCAGCTTCAAATGTTTTCTTTAAACATTTCTTACGGATACTGCTAATTGCGTTGTTAAAAACGACATAAAATTAATTTTGCTTTTTTCTTTGGTTTGTTTTTCTAAAATTACAAAATGTAATTTTTTGAAATATTCTCACGCCGTTAATGTGCTCTTTTCGGCGACTTGTATACATTATTGCATTTGTGAGTAATTTAAAAACCCAATTAAGTTTTCGAAAACTCAAAAAGATTTTTGTGAAAAAGACCTTCAAATTTCGCATTTTCAGTGCGGCTTAAACGCTATTTTCTTAAAAACTGCTGCAGATTTGTCGATGGAAATTTCCGTATAGGAGGAAGTTTTACTCGTTTTTAATATTCTTAAAGTAATATTCCTGTTCTGCCATTAGCGAAGCGAAAAATTGTGAAAACTTCAAAAAATGTATTTTGGACGACGATAGATGGTAGCTGATAAGAGGATGGGGCAAGACCGAAAAACTAGCCCAAATCAAAGACATTAGAAAACTATCAGTATCGTGCGAGAAAGTCTGTGTGATGCTATAGCACTACTAGTTCTTCACATGATAATTGGACATTGTTAACTTTTAATGGTAATGTAATAGTTTCTAAAATGAAGAATTTTGACTTTTTGTTTAGTACTTCTGGCCACGGTGTTATTTGAGAACATCATGAGGTTTCAAATCAGAGGGTTTTAGGAGAGATTCCAACATTGTGATCAGAATTTCCGGTGACAGGTTCAATTACTTAATAATGAAGTGTAATTTTTAGAGACTATTATTTTTGTAATAGCTTTAATACTTTCTTTGCTTGAGTTTTTAATGTTTCTTTAATCATTCGTGTTGCAGTTTTGTCAGTTCAGAGAAACTGGCAAACGCTTAATATTTTTCATATAGAAGTTTCTGTTGTTAGTAGTATTTTAGTTGGATTGTAAGTGGTACAACAGATTAAAATGCAGCAATATAGTGTCCAGGACGGTACCTTGAAAGGGAAGCTATGGCGCGGCGCGGCGGTGGCGAAGCGGACAGCCGTGCCCCTCGAGCGACTCGGTCCGCCTCTTCCTCTTCCCCTTCCCCTTCCCCTTCCCCTCCACTCTCCCGATCTTCTGGCCCTGCTCCACTCGTCTACCTGGATGGCCGAGGTGGTGAAGAGCGCATACCGACCCAGCGCTTCGCTCCGAAGGGTCGCGGGTTCCGGTCCCGTCTTGGGCATCGTTGTTTGTCCCTTGTCTTTTGTGAATGTGTTGTCGCGGAGGGCCTCCCTTTCTGCTGATCCCAGATGGATTATTTATAACCCATCAATGACTCTAAGCAGCCCACGAGAGAGGTAGAAGGCGTTCCTCATATTAACGAGGAAAACAGAACGGGATGCAGTAGGACTATGACTTTTTCGGGGGGGGGGGAGGTCACCGGCCTAGGAAAAGCTGTAGGCGGGATGCCTCGTGCGCTGGGAGTCGCTCGACCCTGCAGCGGCGCAGGCCGCAACCTCAAAGGCAGGGGACACGGGGGGAAATTATAGCTAGAAAGTGTTACTCAAATGAGTTGCAAGCACCTCCGTTAGTTTTAAATTACTTTTATTTTCAAGATTTACCTCCTTTTCGTCCTGGATTAAGAATTTGTTTTTAATGTTGTGTGTATTTCTACAATTGTATAGAAACTTCCTTCTCAAGCTGGGACAAGAAATAAAGGTAAACGAAGAGCTCCATGTCCAGGCATTATGCTTGGAGGGGAGCCTTGTTTTTCTGCGCAGTCGTAAAACGTGTTATGCTTTATTATCCCGCTGTGTTTAGCGTTAGAGCACGGCTTTTTAATTAACCGTCGCGCGAGGCAGCAGTCACGTTTCTCTTGTCAACTCGCTTTGCTGCGGCGCCGCTCGGAGCAGCCGCCCTGCGAGTGACGACAGCGCCTGGCGCCTCGACACGCGTGCAGATTGGAGCTCGATAAACCCCCTCTCTCGGGATGGATTGAACGATCGCTTCGGTGACACAACTGTTTGTGAAGTTGTCTTGGTTGTAAGCCGTTCCCAGTAATTGCTACACAATCGAATAACCTTTATTCACCCGAGGAGGCGAAAATGAAGTGACAGTAGGATAGTGATCTCGAATAATATTTTATCGCATGGATGTCTGTGCCAGTTCACTTTCCATGCAAAGTACCGTTGTGGTTGAATTCATTTGAAAGCCGATCCTCCAAATCGCCGTAGCTCCACGCGTTGAAACGCGCTGTTCGCGCGTCGAAAACGCCCACTGGCACGAAAAGCAAATGGCTAGAACCGTCTCTTTTTCTCAAGTATCTGATTTTCTGTGGAAATACGATTCCTCTTACAGAAATCGCATTCGTCGTATTTTTGCTTCAAGGGCTTCTCAAGAACTTAATGTGATTAAAATAAATTCTTTCTATCGTTGTTGGAAGTGTTTACGAAGATGTTCGGAAAGATTTACTCTCTCAGTTACGGAGTGTTTTGTTGTTGTTGTTGTTGTTGTTGCAGTAGTTTCTTAGGAATACATAACTATTAACGCACATGTGTGACTCTTTTCTTCATCTTTCACTTTTTCTCCTTTTCCCCCTCTATTTCTACTCCTTGTACTTGTATTCCTTGTAATGTTCTTGCCCCGTGCCGCTTGAGAGGCAGCGTCGGCGGCGCGCGGCGGCGTGTTGGCGTGCTACACGCCGCGCCGCGTGGGGCTTCTGGCGGCAGAATTATTCAGGGGCCAATCGCCATCCAGATGTGAAAACTTTATGGCTATTGGCGGACGGCTTATCACGAGGACCCGCACTTTTTTAGGTTTTCCAATAAGGCAAAATAGTTTTTTTCATACTCTAATTTGTATTGAAATGTTGTCTACATACGCGTATTAGGATTGTGTGATGAAGTGACTAAAGAAATACGATAATTATTGAAAATATTGGGTTGTTTATACGATAATAAAAAACGCAAGATACGTTGCACATATGCTCAAAAGTACCTGGATAACACAACTTTAGAACAATTTACTCTGGCCTGGTTTCATTACAATAAAATACCAAACATTTTCCAAGTTCTCTTCTAGAAAACGAAGTTTTGTATCGCTAAGACTGCGTCTACACAAATAAAATATTCTCTCATCTCGCATGAAGTCACGGGCGATCATTAAATTGCTGCAACTTGTGCAGTTTCCCAAGATAAGTTACAATGTCATTTCTCTCCAAAATTGAACAAACAATTTTCATTTTCGAATTTCTTAGATTTTGTTTCTAGAACGTGAGAGTTTCCATGCTCTAACTTCCCTGATAGGCGCAGGTGCTCTCTTCTTTCGAAGGCAGATGATGATGCCAATGGTCTCCTCGAACACAAGGGATACACATTCCAAAAATTGGATGCGTTTTGGGAAATGGCGAATGTGAACCTAAAGGAAAGTGAGAGCACCACAAATATTTAACTGCCTCTGTTAAACACTGACTTGTCCTTTAGAATCCATGCAGCTGCATTCCCGCCGAAAGTGTCACATAAATCTCTACTTCATTGAAAAGTTCCGATTAACGAAGAGCAGCACATAACAAAGTTCCTCGGCGCTTGATGACAGGATCTAGTGGAAGTGGCCCATTTGGCCACGTTTATAAGGACGTTGCGTCAAATGTGCCTTTGCTCGCACTTCACTTGTACATAAGAATTTTAAGAAACAGTACCACGAGATAATACTACCGACTTGTCGGCCCAGAGGCCGAGATCGCTAAGGCAGTAGTGTGGTAGTGATCTCAGACCGAAGGGTCGCGGGTTCGAGTCCCGCCTCGGACATGGTTGTATTTGTGCTCGTCCGTTCACCCCTTATCATCTCAATTTCGTCTCACCTAAATAACAAAAAAATTAAAAAATACTACCGACTTACGGGGCTCAGGACTTTTACTGATTCCACGACGGTGTTTCTCACCGAGGGAGGTCCTAGGTTTTGAGTTCCGACGCTGGCAGGATTTTGGACACTAGCTAGGTCGAATTCAGTCGCTATCTGAAGGATAAATCTAGCGGCCGGCTGCTCTGATGTGGTTTCTCCGATCAACACAAGGAGAATGCCAGAACGGTACCCTAACAAACTGCCCACCTACCGCGCGCGATCTTTCCTTCCTCGTCCTTTATTCTATTTTGAATCGTTACTCTCTCTCTCACACACACACACACACACACGTACACACACACACACACACGTACACACACACACACGTACACACACACACGTACACACACACGTACACACACACACGTACACACACACGTACACACACACACACACACACACACGTACACACACACACGTACACACACACACGTACACACACACACACACACACACGTACACACACACACAAGTCGGGAGACCAGTATTTGTCCCGGCTGGGGCGGTGTCCCGTCGGTGTGAGATACTGGAACCTCCCATGCCAATGTGTAGATATCGCCTTCGAGCGGGGATAAATGAAAACGAAAACGCACACAATTTTAGGCGCAAAAATTACTCACTCTTTAATCAAATGGCTTCCGAGATTTTATCCATCATTCTGTTGAGCTTTCAGATCAATGAAGTGAATCATATACACTAATTTTCTTATTAGGAGATAATGCAATTGTGCATTATTGAACTTAAAATGTTATTTACGACTCATTTCACTTCATTCTACTTTCTTTTTTTTTTAATTGGTTTATTTAAGGTCGCTTCAACATCTAAGGTCATTAGCGACCACTATTGCTGTTAACGGTATGGTAACTATGTGGATGAAACGATATGGTGATTGATGATAAGGGGTGAAAGGACGAACACAAATACAACCATGCCCGAGGCGGGACTCGAACCCGCGACCCTTCGATCCGAGATCACTACGACACTACTGCCTTAGCGATCTCGGCCACCGGGCCGGCTTTTTCTACTTTCTTTGTAACAGTAAAGAATGTGTTTATTTACATGTTACATTTTGAAAATACGTATATTTGTATCTGAATTTAAAATAATTTTGGATCAGAACTGACAAACCCGACTCAGAAACCGTTGTATCTACAGTATGGAGAATTTCTAGAACTCGTTTTAATCTCCTTTTATCGCTTTCTTAATTCTGATGCGCGTAATAATACACCATTTAACCATTTGATGTGAAGCTCTGGCCACCTGCAATCCATTGCCAACTTAAATTCGATTTCACGCCATCTTTTTGGTTGAGCATCATAACGCAACCTGTCTGAGCGTAAACGCTTAACACAAGCAACACAGTCCGTCTCTTCACCAATGGACGGAATGAACCAACGATCGACCAGTTAGCACCGGCGCAAAATTTTGTTTTTCCTCCAGAGGGCGCGACAATCACGGCTTGAAATGTCACGACCCTTCCGAGCACGTGCAAAGTCGGGTCGCTCGTCTCGGAAGCGTTTGTCATTCGTGAATAGAATTTACGAGTCGTGTCAACCGGGCATGTCCGGGTACACGGCCGAAGACAGGTATCATCTCAACAGTGATAATTCCAGTTTCACGTCCTTTTGTCAATTGAAGAAATTAATCAAATAAATTACTTCTTCAATTTAAAGCCCTTTAGATATTTTTAGGTTCGGTAAAAATGAATTTCCAGACTCCCAGCATCAGGTTTGGGATAAATACATCCACATTTTTTTAAAATGTGGGAGCAAGGAATAAAATATGTAAAATCCAAAAAATCCGAACCCTACTCGCTGTGCCTTCCAAGTTCTGAAATTGCAGTGAGTATCCGCTTGTCGACAGGTACAGAGCTCTCTAATTTAATTGTTTAGTTTTCAGTTTCGAGTGACAAAAGGCTTGTTATACATGAGATTCGCCTCCAACACGATACTTCTGTATTAATAAATCTATAACTGTATACAGAATGACAAGCACATTTAATTCAGATTAGGCCATCCTCGGGCAGGTCATATAGTCCTTTTTTGAGCAAATGTTTATGTATGTCGTGTTCAATGAAATTCTGTTGAGCTGAGGAGCTTCATGTGGACGCTGTTTGTTTTCACAGCCCTAACGAAGTGGATAAAAACATTTCATGTGGATTGCTGAAGTTTTAGGACATGACAATATGAATCATGGTGTACACAATAAAGTAATATAATCGGAAGGGTATATGTTTAACAATATATTTTATCGTTTTAAAAATTGTATATTATAAATATAAATAGCTAACTGAATATCCTATAAATGCAGCGCTGAATTTGAAAGCTTCCTAACGAAGTCTTGTCAATCATGAGGAGTTGCAAGTTCACTGCTTGACTGAACTTCGTAGCGTTCTATTATTCTTTCAATCGAGTGGTTGTGATTATTGGATTGAATTCTTGTTTATGTACGTGTTAGACTTTCCTGATACTTACCATTTGTGTAATGGTAATTGACTTTCTACATTTCTATGGAGTTAAAAATAAATTTGAAAGGTCGCGGTGTTGTGATCGGGCGCATTTGTGTGTCGTGAGGGCGTAAGTTCTTGAAAGCCTTCGGCCCTCCGCCCTCTCCGGCGCTGCTTCTCGTGGCGCGGCGTGTGGCGAGCCTTCGCCCCGCCAGCCCCCTGCATTTGCCCTACGTGTGCACTACGTGGTTTACCGGGGGCCCTGGCCGCTCCTCGCCTTGTCACGCCGCGCTGGCGTGCCTTTTCGCGTTGGCCGCTTCTTCCGATCTCGCCGTTGCTCGCCGCCGGTGCCCTTGAGTGCTTTATGGCGGCGCTGGAGGCAGCGGGGCGTGTTGCAACGCGCATTCAGCTATTTCCGTCGCAGTGTTGCCACTTCCGGGACAGATACTGTGACTATCGCTCCCCTTTTTTACCGTTCTGCTTCCGGCTATTTGTATTCTCCTACAACGTTTTTGTTTTGAGGAATGTAATGCGGCGTATTTGCGATGTGATAAGATTTCTGTTGAAATACATTCGCTCTCAGGTGACCCCAATTTGCGGAAGGGGCGTTGCGAGGGTAAACGCTGTAATGGCGTAAACTACTTAGCTCCAGCATTGTCTTGCGTGTGCGTAGCGGAATGATTTACTTGTCCATAACTTAGGGTTGACGTGGTGACGTGCGCCCACTGCACTGCTTGTTCCGTTTGCATGTCACTGGAGATTGGCGCTTAGTACTTATTGCCGCGGGCCGAGGCTTGCAGATGCCTGTCAGGGGAACGAACACGCATATTTTATCACCGGAGCGCGAGAGATACTCAATGAAGATTAGTGAAAAGTAAGGGGTATTTCGTACGTATACATCCGGCTATTGCATTAGGTGGCGGTGCCTTAAATGAATAGTTGCCTAATTTGTGTCCGTGCGGATGAGCGTCCGTGAGGCCCGAGCCTTGAGCGAGACGCCGCCGCTGCGGAGGTAATGGCATTACCCGGCGCCCGAATCCCTTTGTGTGCGCTAACGATCCGGGGACTTTTGCGGCGGTAATGCAGTTTCCGAACGCGCGTGGTCGCCCCGCCCCTTCCGCTCCCAACACACACGCTGATGCGAAAACTCCAATAGCAACCCACTCATCTGTGGATTGGAAATGGTCATAGCCGTGCTCAGCTTTGGGAAAAACTCTGTGAGATGGTGAGATGTTGACGCCAAAGGAGTGAATCGATACTTGTTACTAACATCTTTTTTGTGTTGGGCAGCTTTCAACGGTTCATTATCACATCTTCAGTTGTAGCAGTGAAATAAAAATATTATTAGTCGTGCATATCCACTAAGCCTCTTATTTCTAATTACGTGACAACACGCTACTTACTGCTCTGAAGAGTAAGATAATGAAATGTACGGTTAACGGACATGTGCCTCTATTAACGCACTGGATGATCCGTCATGGAGGTGAAAAAACACATTATGCAGTTATATTGGTAGAAATTTACCGACGGCCCTTATCAGACTTTCCTTTCTTTTTGCTGGGCCTTGCGATACAATTAACTTGAGGAGAGGAGCACCAATTCCGACGGCGATGCCTCTGCTACATAAATTACTTTAAGGATCGAAGTTTCGAAGAGTAAAGAAGTTCGTGAAAGGTCTTCAAAGGGTTACGGACGTTGTTAAAAATTACATGAGCTATTTATTATTCCTGCCAGTCTTTGTACGGAATTTGTAAGATTTTTCGAATTCGCGTTAGGAACCTTTGTTCTCCTTATACGAAACTTGTTGCGGATGAAATTGCGGGGGAGCCATTTTTATTCTCTTATTAACATCGATGTGCTTGTGTTGTAATCGTGCGATGTTAAATCGAAGAGCGTTCATCCATGTTGATTATAAGTATTCGAAACGTCCACTTTTTGCAGTAAAGCGGACAGGGAAGTAAATTAAATAAAAATGAGCTGAGAAACGTAGGTTTTCGATTAAAATGTAAATGGGCGCTAATAAGAGAGCCGCCGCGCCGGTAGCCAGCGCCGCCCCCTGGCCCCTCCTCCCACCACGCGCTGCGCTCAGCGTACTCCTTTGCTTATGATGTCTCGCCTTCCTTGTAAGCACTCGTTCTAATTTTGGCGATGCTTCTTCGCTGCTCGTTTGGAATTCTTCTCCAGATCGTCGACTGACTTGTTTCGGAGCGTGCGCGCCCTTGTGTCGTACTCCTCCCTCGTTCGATTTCCTATATCCCTCCGCGCTTTGTCCGCGCCGCCGCCGCGCAGGGCCGGAGGGTGGCGCGCCCTCGAAGCCCTCGCCAGAAACTCGCTGACACACTGCGCCCGCGCCTCCCGCCCCGCCCCGCCCCCTCCCCTCTCCCCTCCCCCCTCCCCTCCCCTCCCCGCCCCGCCCCGCCTCACCCTCCGAAAACTCTGCCCGGGCGCGGCCCGGCGGGGATTCGAAAAGGGCGGGCGAAGAGGCCGCTCCTCCGGCCCGAGGGGAAATCCTCCTCCGCGCCGCGCCGCGCGCGGTTATTTAGCCGCCATTGTGTGCGGGACGTGACCGCCCGCGGGGGCAGGAGCGGTACCTGCGAAGGCGGCGGAAGTCGAGCTCTTCTCCTCTGCCTGCGACCGTCGCGTCGCCTGGCCTCGCCTCTGCGCTTGTGGCAGGCGACCATCGCCTTCCGAGTCCTGCTTCGCATGCGGGCCCTTGTTGTCCTTCGGTTACGATAACGAAATCACGTTTCGTTTTATGAATTTATAAATGTTTGTGCATTTAAAGGTCTTGGTATCGACGTATATTCTTCAAATTTAGAGTACGAAATTATTTTTCATAGAATTTTCTTAGTGAATTACGCCCATATTTTGTGGATGATTTTCTCACTTGTCAGTGCGTTTGTGGAGGTCGGAAAAAAGTTTTCGTTCGAAACTATTTCAGCAGTATTCTTGGTAGATATCGATAACGACGATGATCAGATTTTTATGATTCGTTTCTTTGTTTCTTGATGTCCATTCTTTTTACTTTTTCGTATACGTACGTGTATACAGAGTAATATATAATAAAGAAATGCAATGCTGCGGAAAATCGATTTCGAGATTTCAACGGAAATACGTTTTGAGGTCACAAAAATGTTTTTGTTTTCAAAACGTCCGTCTGTCGGTCTGCCTACCTGTCTGTCTGTCGGTCTGCCTACCTGTCTGTCTGTCGGTCTGCCTGCTGTCTGTCTGTCGGTCTGCCTGTCTGTCGGTCTGCCTGTCTGTCTGTCTGTCTGTCGGTCTGTCTGTCTGTCTGTCTGCCTGTCTGTCTGTCGGTCTGCCTGTCTGTCTGTCGGTCTGCCTGTCTGTCTGTCGGTCTGCCTGTCTGGCTGTCGGTCTGCCTGTCTGTCTGTCTGTCGGTCTGCCTGCCTGTCTGTCTGTCAGGTCTGCCTGCCTGTCTGTCTGTCAGGTCTGCCTGCCTGTCTGTCTGTCGGTCTGCCTGCCTGTCGGTCTGTCGGCCTGCCTGTGTCTATCTGTCGGCCTGGCTGAAGAAAGGTAACGAATTCATTTAAAATATCTAAAGGTCTGAGAAAATGCTGTTTAACTCCTACTCTCTTCAAAAATTATTTAATTCTGCTCTTGAAAATTCGAGTCGTAAATGTCGAAACATGGGGATAGAAGTTGACAATGATACATTTTTTTACCCTTGACTTCGCTGACCACCAGCTTATTCTTGCCGAGGATGAACAAGATATGATTACATGCTGAGGAAACTAACTGAACAATATACATCTTGGGGTTTATGAATCCATCAAAAACTGAGTATGTTGTTGCGGGGTCCAAGAAACAAACTTAATAATTGGGAGCAGGTGTATTAAAAATACAACAGCTTATAAGTACCTTGGTGGGTGTATATCAAAGGAACGTGGATGTGCGGAAGTAAAACATAGGATCTCTGAAGGGAGAGTAGTGACAAGACAGTTGAGTAATGTTTTGTATAACCAAAATATAACAAGCAAGACAAAGAAAAGAAAATACAAATTGCTGGTTGAAAGCATATATACATACGGTTCAGAAGTTTGGTTGATTGGTTAGTGATTCCGGGCGCGTCAACAGCTTAGGTCATTAGTCCCGTGCGTGTAGTGCATCTGGCAGTGATCTTCCTCCGTTAGATGGCGAGATCCGGCGCTGACCTACCGTCGGCTAGCGGGATTTTCCCCCTAACCAGGACTCTCCCACCAACGGGGCACTGCCCCAGCCAGGACAAGCTCTAAGCTCCCGACCGGTCTCCCGAAATATTGTGTAGTGTATATTAGTGTAAGTGTGTGTGTGTGTGTGTGTGTATGTAAGGGGAGAGGATAGGACAAGGACGAGGAAGGAAAGATCGCCCACGGGCCGTGGCCCGTTTGTTAGGGTACTGCTCCGGCATTCGCCTGGTGTCGATCGGAGAAACCACGGATAACTACCGATCAGAGCAGCTGGCCGCTAGAATTCTCCTCCAGACAGCGACTGAATTCGACCTATCTGAAAAGCTAATGTCGAAAATCCTGCCGCCGTCAGGACTCGAACCGAGGACCTCCCGGTCTGAGGCGCTGCAGTGACATCAGTTGATGCACTGAGCTACCGGTTTCATAAGTTTGGATTCTAAGTCAGAGCGAAGAGCAAACATTAAAAACAATGGAAATGAACTATTCGAGACGCTATTGAGATCTTACTTTACGGGATAATGTACCCAATGTTGACATTAAAAATCAAATGGGCATTGATATCGATATAATAGACGTAATTGATGCAAAATTATGATGGTATGGTTATTTACAAAGGATGATGGAAAATCGATGGTCTAAGGATATTTTTACATGGGTCCCTCAAAGAAATACGAAGCGAGGCAGACAAAGAAGAAGAAGAAAAACAAAAAAACATGGGAAAATGAAATAGAAAAGGCTATGAAGGAACGAGATCTTCAAACGGAAGATTGGGAAGATCGAAGGATGTCTCGACTATGATGAGGCGGCGTCAGTTGTAAAGAACCTCGCTAGTACTATAAAATAATAATAATAATAATAATAATAATAATAATAATAATAATAATAATAATAATTTTTGTTACTATTGGCATTATTATTATTATTATTATTATTATTATTATTATTATTATTATTGTTACTAACAGAGGTGCATATTTCAAAATCATGTAACTCCTTCCACGCGCACTTCCACGCGCACGCGCACTGGTTGAACCCAGTGCGCGTGCGAAAGGTGAGGGAGGGGTGAAGGAGTCAAAGCGAGAGTGCACAGTGTGGAGGCGGCGAACGCGTGCTGCGTCTGGCGACTCGGCGACCTATTGGATGTTTTGCACTCACGTGTTTTGATTATCGCGTTAGTTTCTAGTGCGACTTCTCCGGTTTTACCGATGTTTTTACTTTATCGCCGTACAAAGGAACTTCATAAGAAGATAATCTTATTGACGAAAAAGTGCATAAATCGTGTTGCTAATTTTAGAGAAAAAATCCTGTAACACGTCGCGTAGCCAGAATCAAAGTTATGCTGGTTCTTGATATCCAAAAATCGATAGACTGCAAAACGTCTGTCCGTGGTGAACGCAAACGCCTAAACCGATTTTTCAATTCGCTGTAGATCGCAATCGATCTGAAGGAACTCTCGACTTTGGGAATTTCAAACGGATATTTTTCTCTCGTTTTCATTAATTTTTACAATTTTAGTGCCTTCCATTTCCTTATCTAGTTGCTCATGCTTTCATCTCAACTCGTTCTTTTATTTTTCTCCTTTTTTGTGGTCGCAGTGTTTCCTGACATTCTATAAAGTTTCATATATTTGAAGTTCTCATCCAGCATTAGCAGTGTAAACAAAATATAGTAATGAAGGTGGGAAGTATAAACATCGCATTTTGATAGCACTTCCGTGACAGCATAATAGATTTTATAAAGCGAGTGTGTCGAGCATGTTTAGACTCGTAGTCTTTCATGAAATGTAAACTAAAGTACCGCATCGAATGCTTCAATGTTGGTGAACTTTTGTAGCGTTGCCGTCGCCCCCTAGTTGTTGCGAGACGGCGGCGGTGGTCTGCGCGGCGTGATCGCGTGCGCAATTCAGACCAAGATGTCCCCTCTGAAATGGGACACCGCCCCGCCCCGCCTCGGGCGCTCGGAAAAATAAAATAAAATAAAGGGGAGGTGGGGACCAATCTCGTTACAACGCCGTGTTGACATTGGCAAATGATCCCCGCCCTCCCCGTCCTCGCCCCGCTCTCGTGTTACGCGCTTCGTGTCTGAGGCGCAGGTCGTGCGAAGCCCCGAAGCCGCCGTCCGCATCGCGTAATGCTTTTTTCTGTTTTTTTACGGGACATCAATCCCGAGCTTTATTGGGAGTTCTGAACTTGAAGTAAATTGGAAATGAAGCATACAGCTCTCTTCGCTTAGTTTCAATACCAACTATTGTTTCGAATGAAGTATCCAAACATCCTTTCTTCCTGTTTTGCTGCGCGTTCGCACGTTATCCTACTTGCTGGTGGCACTTTCTCCGAGGAAATCGCTACTACCAACGAGTCGAATAACACGGGAGCAACAGTCGAACAGGACAAAAAATTTGCGTTTGTTGCGCAGTATGCTTTTCGCACGTGATGCCGGAGCACTTGTTTACGCGCATGCGCATGATATTCGTGCATTTGCTTCCTGCAGAAATTGGCTCGTGGTGCGCGTTGCAACGTTGGTTCCGAGGCAGTCGTGAAGAGCTAGCAGATCACTGCCAGAACCCAAAGTGACATAATAAAAATATTCACGGTAATAGAAACGAAAATTTGTATTCGGTTGAGGAACTTAAAATGAATATGCCCAAAAATCCCGTCGCCGAGCGAGTACAAGAGCAACGGAAAGCAAACGGGAGGCCGGAGCGAGAAGAGTGTGCGTTCGGCCCAGCTGTTCAGTGGTCGGCGATCGCGCAATGGTATTAAAAAGAACGGTGAATTAGTATGTCTTAAAACATAACGCGAAAACGTAAAATTTCATCGCTAGCGGACTTGGCTGTGCTCCTCGTGTTGTAGTAAGCATAGAGGCGTGCCGCCTAGGCCGCTGCCGCGCGGCGCCCGGGATTAGAGTCGTCATGGCGCCCGCGCGTTCTGGAATAAATGAATACATTAGCGCGGGAGCCCTTTTGTGTGTTCGGGGAGGCTGTTTTTTCTTGTCGCTTTGTCAGCGGCCCCGCGCGGCGGGAAGCGGCCATTTTGTGGCGGGCGCTGCAGCGCGTTGGCGCCCGAAGCGCTGGCGGCGCGGCGGCGCTCTGCGAAAGCAAACGGGCCTTCGTGACAAGGCCCAGCGACCTGCCCTATCTGTCCTGCGGACGTAAATGTTGCAGCATGACTGACGTTGCTTCGCTTCATGGTATGTGCTGTTAGATGTCATAAGCGTACTTTGATACCAATTAAAATTCGCTAAGAGATGCGTTGAAAAATAATGAACTAGAATTTGAAAAGCGTCTTGAGACAAAGATAAAAATAAGCCACATAATGCACCTGTGAGGTATTTCATGTTAGGAATTTATATTGAAGAATTTAATTTTAGGCCGCTACCTTTAAATCACCGTGCGAGCAAGATCAGCCTGCTGCAATCCTTTAATGTGATCAGATAATGAAAAACTGCAATTATTGTGTGTCTGTGTTTCCATTTCTACTACATTATGGAAAACTGAAGTGTTGAATGGGAAGAGGACTAACGCCTTCACTTGTTGGAAGAAGTAAGTCGCCTTCGCTGCGCGAGACGTCCCCCCTCTCCTTCTCTCAGCATTTCTTCCAACTAGGTTTCTTCACGTGTGGACTTCGCGTGCCGAAGCTTAAAAAAAGGCAAAGTTCCCGCTTTTCTTTTCTTCATTCAAGAGAACTTCATTTCGCTGCACTGTCATTGTTTCTTCTTCCTGTTGTCGTCTAAGTTACATGCGTATGCTCGTTTTGTAAACGATGTATCCGTGAATTAACGTTGTTCAAATGTGTGTGAGAAGAGCATGTTGCTTGTGAAGTGATAGTAGGCCTTGAGAGTTCTTAGCTTGATATTGGATTACAGAAGCCGATCCACCGCCGCGCACTTCCATTGAGCATGTCGCCATCGCAGTTGCGCCGATTCTTCGTGGAAGCGGAGTGGCCGTTCCGGCAGCGGGAGCGGGAGAGCTGTCCTGGAAGGAAATGCCATGCAAGGCCTAGCCACCCGACATTGACGCCCCACGTGGCGGGGCTTGTGGCAAAGAAATGTGTTGTTTATTCGATAATCCATTTTCTTGTAGAAATGCCAAATGATGTAAGAGAGGATCCACGGCGTAGCAAGTGCGCTTGTGGGGCGGGGGCGCAGGCGGGAGTGGGGGTGGGCGGGAGGTTCGTGTCTGCGGTGGCGGGGCAGGGCGATGCGGGCGATAGAGCAGAAGCCGCGTGCTCTTTTTGTGGGCAGCCGAAATGGCCGCGCATTGTCGGGCCGCACGCCACTTCCTAGAACGGCCGCTTGGGCAACGAAGGTTTGGCTCCCCGCGCTCGCCTCGCCTCGCCTCTTTTCTGTCCCGCTGCCTTCCAACTAGCTGCTAGCTGACTTGCCTTGTCGCACGTGCGTTTAATCGTTTAATATGATTTGGTAAATTTGGACGCTGATGCGTGATTCTTTAGGTTGATGTTGAGGGATGTTTTCAAATTGTAACAGAAAATGTAATTTCTAACCGTTTTTAAAGATCTTTTAAAATAGCAATTGTTAAATTCATTGAGAGAGGGCTTATGTTAGCAATCATCTTTGCTTCACTTTGTCCTTGCAGTCACTTGTTTGTACGTAGTTTTTTGAATACGCATGGCGACCCTGAAGAAGACTATAAAGTCCATTACAATGACAGCACAGCGGCTTCTCTGTCATAGGAGTGAAGCCAGAACAGAAAAGTTCGAGTTTGTAGTTTATTTTGCAAACAAATTGTCCCTCGCAGCTTATTCATGCAAGTATTAATCGAACATCTCGGTCATATTCACGCAATTTCCCTCAATTTCTTCCTCTGAGGGGCTTTCCTTTGACTTCTATCATTCTCTGTGGTCACCTGCACGTAATTACAGAAGTTTCTCGTGCGGGAACATCCGACTCCGGTAGTTTTTGTTCGGGGACTTTTGTAACGTTTTCTCCTTTCTATTTCCTGTCCTCTGGCATTGTGTCTGCCCATCGGTTCTTTCTTGAGAGCTTATACCTCGCGCGGCAAACTCGTTCTTTTGTGTTTCGCTGTCACGTCCGGTTTTCTGCCTTTCATCTATACGACTATAAATTACTTGCACAAGCCTACATTAACCGTTAGCCATTCGTATTTACCATTTTTTACTAGTACAAATGGCATTTATCGTTAATGTCTGGATATGTTTTCATAATTTCACTGATAATTTGTGTTTTATCCTATTCTGCACTACGTGTGAAGGAAGTACACACTAGTTAGTCATTTTGAATTTGTTCATATTTTACTGAAGTAAAATTTAACCCATTGATATATTGTAATAACATTCCCATGACGTAAGAGATATTACAGTCGTATTTGATATTACAACAAAAGTATTACAACAAACGTATTTAGTATTAAATATTACAACAGATATTTGTATTACTTTGCGTTTGCTCTAAAAGCGTTGAAGATCTTTTTTGAAGTTCACTGTCGACTTGCATCGTTTCAAAGGCGCGTACTCCATGCAAGTAGGGAGGGGGAAAGGAAGTCGGAAGACAAGAGGAAAGTGATGACGGAAATGAACCGAGATGCACCGTGGGGAGTGTGCCGAATCGCAAGCGGCGCCTGAGAGCGGAGGCGGCCAGGCCCTGCGCACGCGCACGCCCACGCCCACGCGACTGCTCGCCTCTTACTCGTGTCCAGCTATCTCTGTCCTCCTTTGAAGTGGATGTGAATGAACGTGCACATCTCGGCTAATGGTACATCTCTCTCTTGGCATAGCAGTGCGCACTGATTGCCGTGCTATGACGTCTTGTTTGTTTCAACGGCACATTCGAGCCATGTATTTAGGTAGGCCAGGTAACATGGTGACACGAAATAAGTAGATTGTATATTAACCAGTTGCATACCTTGTTACAGTCCTTGAACTACATTTTCTTTAATGTTTTCACAGCCAATCGCAGGGTACAGAATATTATTCGTGCTTTCGAACATTCGTGGCGATCAAGTAGTCAACAAACGTCACTACAAATCCCTCAATTTCTCTTTATTCTTTAGACCTCTTGAATACTAATGTAAGTTTCAGTTCATCATGTAGATTAGAACTTGCGCTAAATGCTGGAAATGCAATGCACAAAAATGAATTGAAGGAATTCCCTAGTAGAATACATGCGTTACTTCCGAGTGTGTGCCTTGGAAGGCATCACTTGTGTGTAGGGCCCAGTGTTGCGGGGATGGGGTGCGATTGGCGCTCCGCACGCCAACGGAGCAGCAAGAGCACATCCGGGCTTCATAGCCGGCTCAGATGCCGGGCGTCGAGGAATGGGTGATTCCCATGCGCCCTCCTGTGTTCGGCAGCTGAAGGGCGGGCCGGGCCGGGGATCGATGCCCGCGCTCATGAAAGCGCAATGCCTCCGCAGCGCCACCGCCGCGCCCCTCCCCCTCCCCCTCCCCCTCGTCTGAACAGCTGTCGGTGTGTGCTCCTCTTTGCAATACTGCGCATTGGAAACTTTCTTTCCGTACGTCTCCAAATGAGGATGACTATGAGCTGCCTTCCAACCTTTTTAGTAATTCTTATTTCAGAAGTCTTCTTACTTTAGCTACATACGTAGTACAGACTAAATATTGTAAAGCTGCAACAAACTTCGCCACTTTTTAGACGGAAGAAGTCTGCCCCTGAGCTCTTTCCGTCTGGGGTCTACTCTGCCATCAGGAGCCAGCGGCTGAAGCGTTGACAGGGTTTTCACCAAAAGTATTATTCCTCCATCGATCTGGCTCATTTTTGCGGACCCTTGAATTAGAAACTGTTATTTGGGGTTTTTGAGAGTAATTTACATGAAGCCTCAATAATATTTCGACTTTTGTAATTTTTTTTCTTGAGAGCTTCAATTTTTTTCCCTTTTATTTTTCTCAGATATAACAATGCGTTTATAATACTGGCATACGCCCCAATTTTCGTTGAACATTTCAAAATTGCAAAAGTTAATTTTTCTTTCGCTGTGTCTGCAACTACTGTATTGAAGATAGATTTTATTATGAATAAAATTTGGTTTTCAAAATAAGAAATGTAAATGAGAACACTTATATTTTTCCAGTATGTGAATGAATAGTTTTCACGTATTTTTACGGGTAATAAAGGCGATTTTTATTTTTTATTATTTTTTTTCGTAGTGCTTGGTACGCTTCTGTACGCTTGGCCCCCCTACCAAAATGGCGCAGGTGCTGTTTTCGTTAAAATTTCCGTTTTTTTCGAAAATTGCTATAGTTGCAAATAATATAACTTCATGGTGTTGGAGTACCAGTAGTTTTAATGTACGAAAGCACACTCTATCATTAGCATTTCTTATAACATTTTCGCCATTTTGAGTAAGTACTGCCACATTTATCCCATCCTATTCACTGGTTTCGTTTACTCTCAATTTCGTTTTGTGTCGCCGCCGTGGCTGGCTGGACAGCGCCTGGTGATCTATTCTCCACGATTTGCAGCGCACGCGCGGAAACACGTGCTGTGGCGCGTGGCCTTTCCAGCAGCCACACTGCGCATGCGCGCGCGCGCTAACGCTCCGCAATCGCTCGTCGAAAAGAAGCGTGCAATTCTGCTCGAAAATTGAAAATCTACTGTGGAAATGCATGTGAATTGTCTGCGCTTGTAACTTTAATTACGTATTATAACGTTAAGGCGCATTTAAGAATCATGCCTTCAAATTGTAAGATATATAAAAAAACGTATTGCATGTGACATGAAAATGAATGAGAAATAGTAGGAATATACATTGTACGATTACATTTTTCACTTTATTCTCCTCTTGTGTCGTCTCCTCGCGTGCTAATGCGTACATTTTTCATGAGATGCTCAGCACCCACATTCCTTCGTTGTGGCGTGCAGCTTCTTGCGCGTCTGTCTTCATCTCGCCGTGTCTCGTTAATCTTGCACGGCCGCCTCCTGCTCCTTCCGCATCGCCTTCCGACGCGACGCGGGTCGCGTGCGCTTCGTCCGTTCGACTCAACCCCCCCCACCCCCTTCCGCGTTCGATCCGCCGCACGTCTATCACCACCACCGCCACCTCCGTAATTGAATCAAGAGACGCAAACTATGGCACCGCCTCTCACTTTCATACTGTTCACTAGTGCTCTTTTAAAATTATCAATTGGATTTAGGTTTATCAAATCCCATTTGTATTTAGTTTGCAAATAGGCATCACGTGCGGAATCTCTGTTAGCCCCCGCCGCCCTCTCCTTCACTGCCCTTCCCTTTGCGTTCTGCCGTCACCGACTCCATCGCCATATCTTCACTGCCGCTCCTTCCTTCTCCACTGCTGCGGCACCACGAGGGAAGCCTGCGACGGCGAATGTGAGATCAATTGGATACAGCACGACTTTCAGCGCCACGCACAAGGTGGCGACGTTATGGACGAAGTCTCGTGACGAGCCTTACACTCATAAACTTTTACCCTAGATAGTGCACGCCTTTAGGAGTGTACAGTTACCTTACAAATGTCTAAATGCCCGCTAATAAAAAAGAAAGATTCCTCTGATAAAATGGTCTCGTCTGTGGGGCAGGTACAATTCATTCTTGCTAGCATTCACAAGTCTGGCAAAAATTAACGTAAAATGTTAGAAAGATGATAGGTAAATATTTGCGAAAATGAAGTTGAAATATATTCGTGGTTGGTTATTACGCTATTTTTCCTACATTCTCAAGAAAAGCCGATTCAAATCCGAGACTGTATGCTTACTCAACTCGCAAGGACAGAAAATCTAAAACTTCTTGCCTTATGGAGACTTGTTTACTCTTCACTCGTACTGTGGTGCAAGTGTCTGACCAATTGTCAACACTGTTTGATATATTATGCAACTTCTGTGATCAACCTTTAAAATTTTTCTTTCAAGTCGCCGTTCTTCCTGAGTTCAAGTCGTGGTTTTTTCTTACAACCGTATATAGTCGTTAGTCACATGCTCAATAGTTCAAGGATATCTTCTTATGCTTGGTACTAAAACTCCCTAGTATTAGATAGCGTTAACTGGCTAATGTGTGCGTAATAAAGGTGCAGAATGCGGTTGGAATTGGACCGGTTGGAATAAAAGTTTCTGAAAGGATTACGAAAAGACGATGAAATAAAGGTCGCTTGTTTACCTGGTGTGATTGTTCATTAAATATCTCTATAGATCCTTCCTCACGGTTTCTGCCTCATCTCTCCCTTTCACCAATTCTTGGATCTTGAATAAAGAATGAGCCCTTAAAGGGTAGTGATTTAACACGTCTAGCTTTGGATTAGTGCGGGTAGGGTCGGGTCGGGTCGGGTTGGAAGGGAGCCCGTCCGCCGGCCGCGACGCGCTCCCGGCGTACCCCAGGGACTGCGCTACGCCTCCTTCCTGCTTCCCGTCCCCAACCGACACCTGGCTGGGTCATGCCCGCCGGATTGTTTGTCCAATTTAGGTTTTGTACTTTCGTCCTAAAAGCGCTCCCCTTCGCGCCGCCCTGCTTTCTATTAAAAGCCGTTATTTCTTTGGCCATAGGAGCACCCCGGCCGCGCCGTGGCTCCGGTCCTCCTCGGACGCTCCCTCTCGTAGGTGCTGTGCGCGCGGTGTGGCGTTTGCGAAGACTCGCTTCCGTCGCGCTTATCTCGTTGTTTTGTTCGTTTCTTGGAACTTCTCTCCAATTTTATTTGTTGGTGTTCCTTGATAGTTGATTGTGAATCGGGCGCGGCGTGTGTGGGCGAGAGTGAGCGGCTCCCCTCCCGCGCCTCCATCTTTGTGAAGGAGCGCAGCTGCCCCGCGCGGCCTCACAGCCACGTTGCACCCTCGAAATCACAACATCCAACAAGAGCGCTGCTTTCATGTTGCCACAGCACACCCACCAATGAAATCAAATCAAAGGAATGTCGAACAGTATTGTAGCGTCTACTGTATTAACCCTACGCAAAAAACGTTGAGCCACTCAACACCAGAGGATACGAAGTACTAGTCATTATTTTAGTGTCACCCACTCATTAATATTTTCAATTGTGAAGACTGTACCTAATTCTTTTCAATTACAATTTGGGTAAATTACAGCTCCCGGTCACATACAAAGGGGTACAAACGACGGAAGTTCACTTACAAATAATAATAGTAGTAATAATAATAATGATAATAGTAGTAATAATAATAATAGTAGTAGTAATAATAATAGTAGTAGTAGTAATAATAATAGTAGTAATAATAATAATAATAGTAATAATAATAATAATAATGTATAATAAATTCGTAATATCGTGGCCGTAGCCAAGGGAAAGCGAAGCTGTGCCGCCGCCCTCCGAGCTCTCTTGTGGGCGCGTGCATAAAGAATAACGCGGCTGCTCTTTCCAAAGGGCTTCAAGTTAGCTTGCTTAAAGAGAAGGTTTTATTTCATACATTGTAAGCACATTTCTCGGCGTTTGCTTACGCCCTTTCATTATATTAAAGTGTTTTAGTACTCTGTCTTCGCCTTGCTTAGTCATACCAACTAAAACATTGTTTTACATTACGCTAATGTAACTCGTATTGCAGTACTGTTACTATTATTTAGTCAATTATATTATTAATCCTTCAATTTCAAATTATTCCGTATGTGAAAAATTCAAAAGCAACGTTTTGAAAACTGACAAAGAATTCGTTTTCTTTTTCTTTTTTCCGAAAACGATCTTTCTAGTATTGTCTGAATAGAAGGAAATGTTTATTTCTGTTGCATGATGGTAGCGTTTCATGAATACTTATTTCCCGAGATCCTGTTGGAAATGAAACGACAATCATGCTGATTCTGTTGTCATGCGAATAAACTTAAGTTTTGTTATCGAATTGTGGATTCATTTTATTCAACGAAATTGCTATTTGCAGGAGAAATGATTTGAGGACGTGTAAATGGGAAGTGTGATATACATCACAATTGTATGTAGAAGTAGATTGGGAATACGATCCGTGAACTGTATTTCACGCAAGCATTTCTTCATTGAAAGTGGTTGTTTCTGATTTGATGTAAAAAATACGTTAAAAATACGACCATGTCATCACCTCATTTCGTAGAGAATGTTGTTTTAAAGGATAATGAAAGAGAAACAACTAATCCAGAAAAAGTTGCGATTATCTTCGACCAACACTTTTCTAGAATTGCGGTTGATCTCACGAAGGGACTAAAACCACAAAATTCAACATCATATTCTTCCAAAAAAAATTTCGGCACGATGTTTATTTCCGAAACTTCTTCCAACGAAATCCTCAGAATAGTCAGTAAACTAAAAAATAAATATTCATCTAGTTTAGATTAATTTCCGGATTGTTTATTAAAAACGTGTGCGCCTGCCATTATACACCCATTAACTCACATTTTCAATGCTTCCTTGTGCACAAGAATATTTCCAGATATTTTCAAAACAGCAAAATTTAAGCCACTTTTTAAAAAGGGAACAAAAAAGAAATTCAAAATTACAGTTTTTGACTGTTTTTGACGAAATAAAAAAATGTAATTTTAGGTACAATATCAAGATTGCAATTTAGGTCTGTCTCAGTGTACTTTCAGTTCATCCATAGCTATTGCATGCAGTGGTTTTCATCAAGTACGGTACTGGATAAACATTTGAGTTCTCAAAAGGTCGTACAATCATTCCTAATACATTGTAATGTATATTGAAGCGTAACGCTGGGAGAAAAGATGAGGGAAGATTTCAAGTAATATTGTTACCTCCCTTCGACCAGCGTACTTCCTTTCTTATTTTCATGATTATAAATGTTTGTTTATAATATCAGAAGTGAGAATGTTGCTGATTGATAAAAATAAGTAGTGATAACCGTTAATTGTGGAGCATGGAGCTCGCGACAGCGTACCTTAATGCAAAGCAAGTGTAAGTCACTTGTACCACTTAATCAGTTTACTACGTCGACATACCTCAATGAACCCGTTTTAGAAGGGATAACTTGATTTTCATCGCTTCGTCTTTCCTTTGTTACTCCGCTGGAAGTGCAGGCGGTGCGGGGGTCTGGCATGGTCTCCCCTCGGAAATAAAAAGGAAGCGAGCGGAGCAGAAAAAGGGCAAATTGCCGGTTCGCGCGTCCCCCCCCCGCCCCCATTCGGCCGAATTCCCCGCAGGCGCTGCCGCCTTTCGTGCAGGGAGCGGAGCAGGCAGGCCCATGCACACGCTCCCGCTCCCGCTCCCGCTCCCGCTCCCGCTCCCGCTCCCGCTCCGCTCTCTCCACCTCTCGCCACCTCTCTCCATCTCCCTCCTCTCTCTCTCTCTCTCTCTCTCTCTCTCTCTCTCTCTCTCTCTTTCTCTCTCTCTTACACACACACACACTCACACATACACTTACATTTATGCTGTCTTCCGACATCAATCGCAGAGGATGTGCACGTACCTCCTTATCGTTATTCCGTTCCCATACAATGTTGTATACTGTAATGAGTCGAAATTAGAGGTGATATTTCGTCCATATTTGGCACCGTTTTCTATGTCGTGGAGACGGTCGACTTAAGACCGACAACATCAACAGCCAGAGAGAGATTGGACGTTCTCGAGTGTCAGTCGGAGTGTTGTGATTCACTGCAGAATTTGGATGTAAGGAATGCAATGCTATATTGGAGGTATATTTTGATTGCCAATAATGTTACGGAAGAGTACATAGACTAGAATATTTGGGAGAGTCGATGTAGTGTAGTGAACATATGGAATTGGATTTACAGGGAGACCTTTTAATATTTGAAAAAGTGATGAAGGTAAACCTAGGTTCTGTTCATTAAAATTGATTGAAGTTATTTTTTTGTTATTACTACGAATAAATGTCCTCATTTATTTTGAAATGGAAAGCATGTTGATTTAAGATTTCAGTGACTTACCGTATTCAAATCTATTGTGTATGCCATAGAATCACCGCCTCTAAACAAATTAAATAAATGGATATTTTTATTTTCCCTTAAGTACATTTATTAATGGAAAAGTAAAAATTATTTCAATACTCTATTATTACAATTCTCATTAATGAATTATCATTAGTGATACTGAAACACCACCAACTTTCTCGCATTTTGTAACGATTACGTAATATTATAACAGTACTTGAACACACTTTCGTGTAATTTTTGAAAATTTGAAAGGTTACATAAAAATAACCTTTATGCCTTGTTATTCAGTGTTATGTAGTCTAAAGAAACTTTACAGAAAAGAATTGGAGCAGTTTTCAAGAAAATCTTGTTTTTAAAATTGTCTTTGGATCATGCGAAATTACACGAAAATCCTCAGATTAAAAAAATATATTAACGTACAAAGACCCAAATGAATTTTGTGCGCATAGCGCTCGCCCATTCCCGTCGCGTTCGTAACCGCTGAGGCTTTGCTAAGGGTCTCGGTAGCATGTTTGTGCAGCTTATAATGCGTGTCCGTATTACTCCGTAAATACGTACGTATACGCGAAAACAAATAGAGAGTTGTATTTACTTGCACCTTTTCTGGTCTTATTTGTATGTAGCCTCATTGATTCGAGCAGACTTTTGAATCACCGCTAATGAGCGCCTTTACACGAAACGCATGTCTGTGGAATAAAAGAGGAAATAATCTCAATTTATTTGTGGTTCACGTGTTGGACATTAATTTATTAATAAGATCTCCCCGACACGTTTCTCGAAAGGGCTCCCGAAGATTTCTCAATTACCCCGGTGCAGAACTCCTTTGCATCTAAGCTGGTGATGATAATGGCCGTCGATTGGGCAATGACTTTGGACAGGTTTTGAACTCTTGACTAACGAAGGCTGGATAGTCGGAAGAAAAAAAGAAAAATGTTCCTGCTATTTCGACCAATAATCTTTCGCTACCATTTAACAACCTCACATTATTATTTCCTATGGCTGTAACCGAAACTCCCCCATTGCTCAAAATAAGTGTTGAAGCATTAAGGTTATATAATTTCATTGTTTAAAACTAAAATAACATTGTTTTTTTTTCATTTTTGCAGGTAAGGTTTGGCGAATTTCTACCCTGTACTTGCCGCAACAGTCTACCACTATAGGTACCAGTTCCCATTGTCTACGAAAAACCAAAAGAAGTAAGTAGTTATTCTTTTGGTAAAATGCTTGTAATTCGTATTGTTTCGCTAAAATGCTATACAAAAAAGTTTGCAAGGGCAACACATTTTACTAATGATTTTATGTGACTTCTTACAAAGACATTGGCGTCATTACAGAAAATGAACATAATTCATTGCAGTTGAATACACCTGTAGCAACTGATGAAAATGTATTAACTCTATCAGAGCTTAATAAATGAACTGAAATGTTAATTTTTAATTCAGTGGGATCACTCCCCTTTGTGCGAGGGCGAGTCATGGTATAGTAAAAGTTTTGAGGTGCCACATTCGTGCTGTGATCTCTTATGGAGTACAAGCGTTTTGACGAGTCCCTTCGGAGGTGGATGGGATGTGACTGGGGCGAGGCCGGTGTTTCCGGACGCAGCTGCTTGCGAGGACGGAGACAGGCGTCGCGCCGAAACCTCTGGCTTCGGCCCCTTCCGCCCCTCGCCCCTCGCCCTCGCCCCTCGCCACTCGCCACTCGCCACTCGCCACTCGCCACTCGCCACTCGCCACTCGCCACTCGCCACTCGCCCTGCCCTCCCCGCCCTTGCCCTTGCCCCCGCCCCCGCCCTCGCCCTCGCCCTCGCCCGCGGGTTCCCGTCTTCACCCATCAAAAGCATTTGGATAGCATTCATCGTTTAGGAGCGCCGTCACCAAGAGCACCAGCTCGCTATGTGTTGGTGAAGAGAGAATGTAGGGCACTAAATAATATTTTCGAAACTTGTTTACATTTTTATCTGAGCTCTGGACTTCCTCGATAACCTTAAAGGTGAAACTAGGAAAGCTTAAAAAGTTTTCGATGTAAAAAATGTAGAAAAGCTACGTCGAAATGAACTAGAAATACAGAGACGGGTCCTGCCCCTGTGACTACTTTCTGCATCCGCCCAAGGACTAGAGGGGGAACATGTTACTGTCCGACCCATCGTACCAGCGCGTGAGCCAACGTGCCTCAGACCTGCAGTGTAGTGATCCGTAAACTTCCAATACTCTATTTAATTCCCATCTCTTCCGATTTAATTAAATCTTGTAGAAACACAACACCGCTTGTCGTATTAAGCTCGAATCGCGGTGAATGGCCTGGGGGCGGGGAGAAAAATCAACTGGGGCGGCGGGCGCGCCCTCCTTTGTTGCGTAAACCTCGACACATTAATTGCGCGTCGCCGATCCGACAGGCACTGGGACGGCGTCCCCCGTCGCTGTGATGTTATTCGAGGAGGCAAGCGGTGGGCGGGGATCGCTGCAAAAAGCCGTTTCATTAAGACGCTTAATAAGACAAATTTCGTCCTCGGGGGGAGGGGGGCGATGGCCTCGCGATTGTCAGCTGGTGGGCGCCCCCTCTGGGCACAGCCAACTACCAACTCTGTCATGACACGCAGCTCATTCAGCCACCAGAGAACTATTATTTTCCATTCATAGAGCGTAAGTCAAAACAAATAAACCTAGAAGTAGCTATGTATGACGAGAGATGGAAATCGCTCAATGAGATGCATCTCAGAAAATCCATAATAGATGAAATATGAAATTTTATATCGCCCTCTCAGAATATCAAGTTGACTAGTGAAGTCATCAAACACTATTTACAAAATTAGTAACTTTTACATGAACTTTCTACGGTCAGGCTTTTTTCAATTATTTCTGTATAATCGTGCCCCTTCAGTTTTACTAACCGTATCTTATTTGAATGCTACTAAATATTACCACACTATCTACAGTGAACCAACATTTGCCTCCTGTGCTTTTAATTTTTGATAGTAGTACTAAAATATTTTATTGAAAGCAACTGTCCTTTCCACTATACACGATTAGAAATAATGTAAAATAAAAATACATCGTGTAAATTCTTGGAGTAACCGAAAGCGAGGAGGATCGTAGGGCTTCGCACACCACCACCCCCCAGCTCCACCAGTCCATGTCACGTAAGCACGAACATAGTTTTTACTAATCATCTGTAGTAAAGAAAGTCATTAGATTTTCTATTGAATACGTTATTGGTAATGAAAAATCACAAACAGAAATTAATTTTAATATAAATAAAATCATAGAAAACCAGGTGCCTGGACACTGCATATATAATCCATGTACCCATCTTTGAAAAATCTTTGTGTCTCAGATTCTAAAAATTCGAAAAATAAAAAACAACAACAGAAAAGAGCGTCTAAGGGGATAGTTGAGGCGGTGTCGCAACAAGTGATCATTTATTCATGTCCCAGCTCCTTCACCACAACGTTGCTCAGTCCTCCCAGTCCATCAAAACTCTTCGAATGAAGGTTTGGCGAGAGCTTTCATAGACAAGATAGAACAAGCATTAGAGATGGCGACCATCAACGCGTCATAGATCGTTTTTGATATTCTTGCTAGAGAGTGTATGGTGTTTGTAGCTTTCCTTTCTCTCTGGGCATGTTTCGAAGAGTTTCCAGTTCCTCGTGTATACTTGTTGAGTGTTGAAGGCGTAGATTTTGATGCAGTAGCCATGGTGAGCTGTGTGAAAGTCCTTGGTGTGGACGCAGCGAAGGAAGGAGTTGGCTGCCGTGCGTGTGGTGCTGCGCCTGCGTCATGGAAGCAGCTGCGGCGCTTTCAGGGACTGCGGGACAAAGGCAGCCGGTCTTACCTGTGGGCCCCTCGCCCTCGCCCTCGCTCTCGCCCTCGCCGCGGCGCGTTCGCCAGCTGGCCCCCGCCCCGCCACACCCCGCCCCGCTCCCCTCCGCTTCCAGAGGAATAGGAAAGGCGCTAGTGCACGAGGGCGAATGCGCTCAGTGTTCTTCACATGTTTCGCACCACTCAACGCTTTCGGTGTGAAGTACCCCAAGTGCCATAGCGGATGGAGGCAGATTTTCTTACCGTTTATTCCTCGGAATGGTGGTTTGTATTTCAAGATCTTTGTTTCATGACCTATGTTTCTTTCACCGCTCGCCTTCAACCATTAAGAATTGAAGATGGCCGCAGTGTGGCTGTAAAAGCTTGTTTAATTTAATTATGTTGATTGAAGTACTCTTCTGAGAAACAGGATCTGTATTTGCTTCTGGTTGCGTGTACAGTAGATATTCAGTAGTCATGCAGAATACAACTCCAGCAGATGGCGCGCGAAGAAGTAATACGTGCTCATTAAGAGTTTGCAGTAGGAAGGCGACATTCAAACGGAGAATTGACAAGAACCTAATGCGTTGCCTTGATGTTGATGTCGCCGAATGAGTTCTCATTTGCGAATCAGTTCCGCATAGAACTGCGTGGAGGATTCAATTACTTGAATGGATTCTAATGGAGACCGCTTCGCAGGGCTCGTTTGTTACTGGATGCTTTCACCCATTTCTTCAGCTCGACTTCCTTCACCCTCCTCCACGTAATTAGGAAATAATGGTTCAGGACAGTGTTGGTAGAGCAAGATCTATTAATTGGAATTGTAATACGATAGCTGCCGTCTTGCAGTCCGAAACACTTGACCTGATTATTAGGTTGGACGTTTTAGTATTACTTTGGGTATGTAAAATTGTCTGGGTGCCTAATCTCTTTAGTGAGTTACATTATAATTTAGTAGTTAATAATGAAAACAATGTAAGGTGTAATGTCAGTGGGTTTACTGTCTATAAAAATGCTTTGGATTCAATATCCATCTCGTGAAGTGTTCAGAAACGTCTGGTGTGAGTGTGACGCATTTTGACGAATTGTGTAAATAATGATTATTTTAATCACGAGAATGAATAAACCTATAAAACTTCAGTTATTACTTGAGTTAATTGACAGCATTGACATGTTCAAAGGTACTCCTTCGAGCTTTAATTTGACGGCGTGTTTTACGTAATTCATAATTTTCTTTTTGTAAAATAATGAGCAAAAATTAGTATTCTTTTGATGGATAACTTCTTTGAGAAGTTTACTACATGAGCTACTTTCATGATGGAGCGTTTAACATTGCACATATTCCACGCTGCAGCCAGTGAGCTTCGAAGAATATTGTTAAACAGCCTCAGTGTGTTAAATTATGTATACTGTAGTTAATACATTGAAAACTAATTGTGAAACCTTTTGATTGGAGATGGGTTGTAGTAGTACCTTTGTTTCATCCACATAACACTGTCGTTAAAGCGTTGCATCGCAGTTCCCCCAGTTCCTAGAGTCCGCCTTGCAGTAAGATGGCCGCGGGCGCGCGCCCGGGGAAGTCCACGCCGTCGGAAAGGCTCGCTCGTCAAATTATCGTCGAGGGGCACTTTGCGGTTATTCCGGCAGGTGGAGGATTGGCGGTGATTTATACAGCGCAACGGGCGCTCCCTCGCCGCGCCGGAAGCGAGAGGTCCCTCTCTCTCCGTCCCTGCGGAGCGCCTGGCCGCGCCGCGCCGCGCGGATTGCGTTGGGTTAGCGCCACTTCCACGGAAACCGTTGGCTGGAGGCGCAGCTGTTCCCTTCTTCCTGTCGCCGCCAAGGTGGTGCTTCTGCGGTTTCGTCCGCCCGCGCGCTGTTCTCCTTACTTCTGTGCTAGGAGCCTCACAATTCTGCGAAGTTATATTGTGTGTTGGCATGCCTGCGTCACTGGCTCCGATGAAGAGTTCTTTGTTGGTGAATCGGTGGATGTTTGTGACTTCCCCGGCCTGTTCAACTGTAGTATGCTAAAATATAGTAAATAAATGTGTTTGGAACATACTTTCGTTCAAATATCTTCAGAGTAATGGAATTCAAAATATTTGTTAAGTAACAAACAAATAATATAATACTGGAAGTGATGACATGGGGCGGATTTTGATAACCTAAAAATTGCCAAACATTTTCAATATAATGCTCTTAAAGCGTTTTTAAAAAATGCCCTAAAAGCAGAGAAAAATGACTTTCAAAAATGTAATCAAAACCACTTTTGATGAACAACCCTAGCTGGATACGTTAATGATGTAATCGCGGCTTCTTCTATTCGTTCAAGCGCACTCAGCTGGCAAACTTTTCGATTGCTCTGTTCTTTACGAGGAAATCTCTGTTTAGTTTATTATTCTTATTTTGAATATCTACGACCTTTCTGACGGAAGTTAAAACATATTTATATAGTAACGCACACTATTTATGACAAGTTCCTTTTCAGGTGAATGTGTGACCAGACAATGCAGTGATTTGACTGAAAGTTGTAAAAGTTTCTATTCTCATTCGTGAAGCACTGCGTCCTTAATTATTTCCTTGATTGTTTTCGTAGAAGGCTAATGAAAATGCTTTCTCTTCGTGCGTTTCGGAATATAGACGAGGTTTACGTTTACACATTATTTTGAAAAGGAAGGACATTGAAAGCTGTATACGAATAATAATGTGAATGTGACCTTTTTAGTGACAGTTTCTTTGTACGTATGTTTTTGTATTAGAAAGCCGGCTATTTTATTTTTACTTGTTTGGTCATTCATTTTATAATTATTATTGCTAGTACGTTTGTGTAGTATGTACCTTTTATGCATCGTCGTACGTATAAGATATTATGAGCCTCGAACTTACTCTCCATTTCCCTCTACTATAAGCGCTTTACCTTACTCTCACTGACCATCCATCTCTCTCTCTCTCTCTCTCTCTCTCTCTCTCTCTTTCTCTGATTACAGAAATATTTTTTATGTAACGAGTAATAGGCTAATGATGTAATGACTAAGTTCTACCTTTCAGAAAATATACAGGTTATGTGATATGCATTAAGGGCGACTTACAACCATGTCGAGTATGGTGACTGTGCAGTGCAGGTCGCAGACTGTGCCAGGAGCGTTGCTGAGCTGGGAGGTTCGATGTCTCCCGTGTGGTCGGAGGTTGCTTACCGCTTGCAGAAGTATGGCTCCTTTGAGGCTTGTGAAGTACTTTGCTAAATCGATACGATAATGATTTTGTAGAAGTCGGACGTGGAAGAAAAAGCTGATATGTACTTATAAGCGCAGTTGGCTGTTAAGCGAATAATAAAGAGCGAGTGCGCGTTGCCCGTTGCGGGGCGGCTCCTTTTTGCGTCGCTGGCAGCGTCTGCGCCCGGAGCGAGGCACGCGCGGCCCCTCTTCTGTGGAAAGAACGCTTCTTCTGCCTGGGGCACTTCAAAGACGAAATTTTTTTTAAAAAAATATAACGCTGCGCGCTCAGATACGACAATCGTTTCTTTCCAAATGAACTTGTTAGTGTAATTTAAGAACAGCCCACGGGTTTAGTACCCTGGCTAAGCGCTCCCGCAAGCGACTGACGTGCTTAACTTTCGTTTGCTTCTCGGGCGCTGCCACGTGTGTGCTCTTGAGGACTAGAAATGGATTCTCCTTAATACATAAAGCTGTGGCATAGGTTTTGAGATTGCCGTACGGCTAGAGTACTTTTGTGAAAATTGATAATAATTAGGAATTTAACATTTTCATCGCAATTTTTACAATTGGTGGGTGTGGTTTTGGGATCGGAGCGTCTCGGACAGTTGTTGGCTGCATAAAGGCTCCCACAGACAGGCACGGAACTTCCGCAGACTACGAACGTGTTCGCAGCGGAAGATTCGCGTCCCGTAGTGACTTATGAGCACGTTCAGACCTGCGCGGCAGGCGAGCGTGGTTAATCCAGGGCGCATTTTTTCCGCTGCCGCTGGCGTTTCTCGATGGAAACCAAGGCAAAGACTCGTCAGATGTAGTATTTTTTCAGCTAGTTCGCTAGTGAATTTGATACGGCCGAACGGTCAGAAAAAATACTTCTAATGGTGTTCAGTAATTTAATTAATTTTTAATAACATTAAACTTCGATTTTTTAAAAAAAATTTGTTCTTAAAATTTTATACGTTTTACTTGAAAAGTTTCATTGAGTGCAATAACAAGTTGTTCTTGAAGTAAGATAGCTTTATGATTGTTAAGTGTTAGATTTTCGTATGTCTTCTGCGATCAGATTCAAATTTTCATCAAAACTGGTCGTTCTAGTAAATTAAAAGCGTTTCTCGGTGTGGCTTCAAGGTGTGATATTCTCCGTACTTATTCCTTTCTAGGTCAAATCATGCCTTTTCTACGTTTTGTAAAGAGATATTAACAATTTGAGGGTATGTCGTAAATAAAGAAGAAAAAAGTAGCAAAACGCATGTGCGGTATTTCTATCCCCTGCATGAATAGAAGCGAGCGCCTCTTCTTCATCGGATGAAAACTGTCACCAAACGCTGACTCATAATTGACGCTCCCGCGAATTCCGCCGCCCTTCCCAGCGCGGAACTTTCGGCGCCGCACCCGCTGCGGATGTTCCGCTCCGGTCTGTGCGAGCGTTGGGACGCGCTGAGGCGGCGCCAGAGGCCGGAGGCACTCACGGCGTCTGTTGTGGCCAGTGAAGGCGAGCAGTTGGATCTGGCTGTGAGGGGTCGCAGGGGGCGGGGCGTTATCGCGCGGGGCGTGTGTGCCGTGTGGGCGCTATCTGCGCGGACAAACACTTGTGTCACTAGGCGCAGCCGCAGCAGCAGGTGGCGGGGCGCTCCAACTGACTTTCACCAGCGCACGGGGTGACTCAGTACACCTTGCAGGAATCTGCTTATTTTACTTTCATGACGTAAGAATCAAATCATAGTGTAAGCAATACCTTCTTTAATTTCAGAAGAATTCCTGGATTCGAATCGAAGTACCACGAGAAGCAAATTGAAAAAGGTTGATCATCTGTGAAATGTTGGCCGAGCGACAGCTTGCGATGTTGTCTCTGGGGTTTAGTGTTTCACTCCGGGTTGGCCGATCAGTGGGCTACTGAACTACGATCAAAACCTAATTAAAGACAAGACATTAATAAATTACCCGAAGCTATGTCCGTAAATACATTGTTCTATTCTGCATGCACTATAGCTTCTTTTGTTGTAATGTTCATAACACTGTTTTTATGAAACGAGGACATCAGAAATAATCGGAAGATACAATAACATTTTCATGGATTAATACCAAGTATTTTTGAATGCAATATTAACTTTTTTATTTTAACACACTAAAGAAAACGTTGAAAGAGTTTACTTGTGACGCTTCTTTGTGTAAAAATTGGGGGAGGTGGACTACCGGATGTCCTTTCGTAGATTTCCTCCATGCTTTGCCAACAACTTAGTAACTGAATTAATTACGTATCTTATCGTGTATGCGTATCGTATCATATCGTATTTGCTGAGCTATCGACTCGCGAGCGTAGAGTAATATGTGCACAGACACCACATATAGATTCCTAAGAATCTGTCCGAGTCGATTGGTTCGGTTTGTTTACTTTCCTCCTGTGGAGAAACGTCACCCATTCACTTCTTTCCGGGGTCATAGTACAACGAGGAATCGGTGTTTGTAAGGAAGTAGTAGCGCAGCGCGAAAGAATGAAACACACTCGTGCACGTGTCGAAAAAAGTTTTCCTGTTCCGCTTTTCCTTTACGCATTTTGTTTCACCGTGCAAATATTTTTTTCTTCTGATTTAAAGAGGAATGCTTTGACACTCATGTTTCATATTTAGTACACTATTTTCGTGAATTAATGAACTTGTGGGCGATGCGATTTATGCTCATTCTCTGGTAATTTGTAAGAAGCTTTACAATTTGTTGACGAAATTCCAAAGTACGTTGCGAACACAAAAGCGCGTACTAAAATTATCTTTTTACGACATAAAAAACAACTACTTGGATATGCGACAATCTATTGAACAATCGGGACAAATGAGAGACCCCAATTTTACCCCAAAACATGGTAGGAACACGTATCCTTTTACTGTGAGAACTGTCGCAACTAGCCCGACTCGTTGGAAGACAGAAGCGCCTGTGTGTCCGCTTGACCATTGCAGAAATTGAATCGGGGTTCCTTCCCGAGAGTGATCGCGAGGAGTGACATTCCCGAGCTGTCTCCCGCAAGCGCGCCCAAGTGCAGGGGCCTCTGCAACGCGGGCGGAAACCTTTCCCTTTGGGGGCGTCAGCGCGGGAAGGCGAAGCAGCCCGAGTGTTGCTTCCAACTGGTTGGCTCCGGCGACAGCGACGGGCGCCGCTCCGAGAGCGCCACCGCTCGCCGAATCCCAGCGACGGGAGCGGAGCGCTCGCTGTTGCTTCTCAGGCCCTCGGACGCCATGTGCTTTGCTTTGAGGAGTCGGGAATGGAATTGGATATCAGAAAACGTGATATCAAAAGTTCCTTCGTGTGGGGTCTCTCTATACGTCACTTCGTGGTTTCTTTTGATGTACAATCCAAAATGTTCCTTTAAAAATGTTTAAGATTTTAAAACAACGAAATGACTTTCCTGTTCTCAAATTTTCTAGAGTTGGAAAGGAGCGTTTTCTGTCCGTTGCATTGCGAGTGTCAGCGCTGCCTCCGCCGCTGGGGGAGCGGGGAAAGTAAGCAAGGAGCGCTTTGTCCAGAAATCACAAAACGGGGGGCGCAGCTGCCACGGGGGCGGCGGGCGGCTGCGCACGTGTGGAGGCAGGGGCGCGTCGCCACTGTGGGACCTCCAGGCAGTTGTGGCTGAAGAATTAAGCGACATACGCGCACGTCATACACGAAGCAAGAAAAATATGGCTTGTGCGGCATTCCGACCCTCAACCTTGGTACAGATCGTCTAGTCTCTTACATCTATAAGCAATATACAGGCGACTCCAGTTATGGTGAACTCGGATATAGTGAACACTCGGTTATAGTCAATTAAGTCACTGGTCCCGTTTATCTTACATTACAATTAAATATAAGAAGATTCGGTTATAGTGAACCTAGACTTCGGCTATAGTAAACGAAGGAAACGTGTCCTCGAAAAGAATGCGAGTCGTATATCACCTCAGGGCCATAAATTCCAACACTAGGGAGCTTGGAAACATATCGTTGGCCGAAGATTATAAGAGTATAGTCTCCGCTGAGGTGATGGTAGGGAACCGGGAATGAGCACTTTATTGATGACCTTATGCCACTCCGTTTCCCTGCGGAATCGAAGGTCGAGCCCTCATGGGCTACAACAGGCGGCGGCGACGCGCGATTGCTTGTTTCAGTTTCAGTCTTGTTCACTTCCAATCTTCGTATTCCGCGGTATAGAGCCTGTTGAGTTGTACGTAGGCGAAAAGAAGCACGCGACTGTCACAGCCTGGCGATATCCGCCGTTCCGCGCGGAAAAGCCACGTTTCATTGCCCGCTAGCGCCACCCCGCTACCGAAAGCATCTCGTATGTCATTCGGTAGCGAGTAAAACGCCTTCGGAGATGGGGACGGTATTCCAACAGTGCAAGAAGTATTGAAGGGTGTCAAGACTGCTTTATGATACTTAAGACAGAGGACAGTGCAGAGAGCACGAATTCTGGAGAAGAATCTAGAGAAATTACTAATGAAAAAGTACGAGGCAAACAATTGAAAATAATTGATTTTTAAGGACAAATAAAGATATTTAAATTTTCATTTCGTGCTGTTAATGTATCTCACTGGATCTCTATATTAATAATCGTTATGCATAAATTCTATTTAATATTGACATCCTCGGGTATAGTGAACCTCGGAAATTGTGAACCAAAAATGTTAATCCCCAGAAGTTCACTTTAACCGGAGTCGACTGCATCCGGAATTATGGGGGAGTCTGTGTAGTGTTACTTCGTTTGGAAAACGTCCGTTCTCTTGAGATTACTATCGTGCGTCCTGAGGACGTTCTTTCGTAGATTTTGTGTGAGAACCTGGATCCTCCCATTTTACACATTTTGCTCCGCACTTTTCGCGGGATTGGAAATTCAATGAACAAAATGTTCAATTGTGTGTAGTGCGAAGTGCGAGGATTTAGCATCATAAAGTGCCTCCTGGAAATGAACCAACCAATATTTATTTCTTAGACGACATGCTTAACCATGTCGCATAATAGAAGATAACGTTGACTAGTTTAATTGATTCAACGCCTCAACTACTACAGGTCATTATTCCCATAAGTGTAGTGCATATTTCTATCGCGAGAGGTGGTAGTCATCTTTCTTCACTGTATGGAAAATTCGTCCAAGATTCGCCGACCTGTCCGTCGGCGTGCGAATTTGTTTTCTAACCAGGCATCTCCCATCATTGGAGAACCGCCCCAGTCCGTCAAGCTCTAGACCCCTTACTGGTCTCCCGACATGTGTGATATCATAGTACATTGAAGTGTAAGTATGTGTAAGTAAAGGGTGAGGATTGGACAAGGAAGAGGAAAGAAAAATCGCGCGGGTTCCGTGGCCCGGTTGTTAGTGTACTGCTTCGGCATTCGCCTGTTGTTGATTGAAGAAACCAGGAAAAACTAGTAATCAGTGCAGCTCTCTGCTAGAATGATTCTCGTGCCAGCGGCTCAATTCGACCTAACTATGTATGTAGTGTTGAAAATTCGTCCAAGTCGGAACTCGAACGTTAGAATCCTGCCTCCTGGTCAGAGGCGCTGCGTTGACTAGTTCGTTCAATGATCCTATAGTTGAAGACGTAGAGGAAAAGATAACAAAAATTCCCTTTGCAGTAGGATGATAACATGTTTGAAAATGCAATTCTCGGGAGATATTGAACGGTACGAGCAGAAGAAAGTGATGTATACCGAAGATTCTACTAGAGGGAACTCGTGAATGATTGACTAATAGACAGGTAGAGGTAGGAATAAAAAATAATGAAAGTGCGTAAGATTTGAATTTTTTGGATGTTCTATTACGGGCCGAGGACATTCTTGTAAGATGTGTGCAGTACAAGAAGAGAAAGTGAGTGTGGCTCGTTACCTAGTGAGTTGCGCTGATGTTGGGTGGCAGAGGCCTCGTGAGAGCGAGTCCTGCAGCCGCTATTGATTGTGCTTCTTCCCGCGGGGAGGCCTCCGCCGCCCCTCCTCTTTCTTCTTCTTCTTGCTGCGTGGGCGGAGGGGCCCTGGGAAGGGCCGGGCAGGGCAGGGCGATTGCTGCAGCCCTTGCAGCCGCCGCGGTGAGGGCGTGGCGATGGCCATGGACAGCTCGCTCCTCTGCACATTGTGTGGGGACATGTTGCCACGAGTAGAAAATGGACCAAAAATACTTTTTATTGATATAATATTTAATAATAGCGCGACAGAACTAGATCTGAAATTCTTGTATTCTTTAGAAATGGTGTTTCAACCCTGCATGAAGGATCTTTGCATCTTTGTGTCATCTTTTGGCGCTTGAAATAAAAATATTTCTATTACATTGGTTGTTTTTTTTTTTTTTTTTTTGAAAACCCTTTATCTACGTTAAAATGAACTTGAATTGAAGAGTCTACTTTTGGAGTATTATTTGGATCTGTGTGAGTATCATTGACGTTGAGTGCGGTGTGCGGGTGGTGTCGATATTAATTGAAGTCGGTGGAAGCGTGTTGGAGAGGCGGGCGGAGGAAGCCTTGCGTGTGCTGAAAGCGGAGGAGCAGCGGGCGAAGCTGCCGCAGGGCGTGGCGCCCAAGTGTCCCCATCCCCGTCGCCCCAGCTGCCTCTGCAGCCTCGCGCCGCCCGCGCAGATCGATAGGGCAAGGCAAGAAGGGCCTCCCGCCCAGCGACTTTCACGGGCGCGCCCTTCGCGCCGGGCCGGGCCGGGCCGGGCCCCGCAGGCTGGCCAACCTACTCGCCTCTCTCACGACTCCGCAGCCAACGTCTTCGGACCCTGCAATCCCAACAAATTCATACATCGCGTTCCTTGACGCTGTATGTACAACGTTTGTACACAGCCAACGTCGTGGTATTTTCATCGTCGATTTCCGAGAAGAGAGGGACGGTAATTTTCATGTCGCGTGTCCGTTACCAACTGCATTTGGTTTTTAGAAACGAATAATTTTTTTTACTGTCGGCTGTCGGTTTTCATGATTAAACATGGTGTAATTTCTTCTTTATCTCACATCTCCCCTAAAACACTGAAAAGTCACGCCTTCGTTCTTGAAAACAATTAATAGTGCCTAAATTTCGTAAAAGAATGTGGATTTCATCTTAGATAAAAACAAGTGTTAAAGAAAATATTGACCTTTCAGCGTGAAAATTAAGCCTTTCTGATAAATATCTATTAAATTTTTGGAGCTTCTTCCTTCGTGGACATGTGTGAGGAAAACCCATTTAAATGGTGCTTGCCTCCAAACCAAAAATGTATTTTCCTGTTATAAGTGACCAGATGTGAATGAATATTAAACATTTAAAATAGGAAAAGAGAAAAAGTAATGAATGACTTTCTGTGAAGGAAATGTAAACATCGAAGTCTTTGGTTCCAGCCGGTGCACCTTCACAGTTTGATTTGTTGATTTTTCTGTAAAAATAGCGCACTCGCTCTCAACTTTCGACCGTTTCACTTGTAGAATCTCCCGGGTGTAAATATGAATGGACTTTTTAACCTGCTGATGAGAGTGTGTAGCTTTCATTTCTTTGTGAAAAGTCTCGTATGAATGCGCCGTGAATTTCTACCTCGAGTGGCAGGGGATGTGGCAGACAGCGATGGCGCCGCCGGCTGGCAGCAGCGCAACGCTCGCCGCCCTTCGCAGCCACGTGCTCAGCGTCAGCCCCGGACACTCATCGCAGACAGTGTAACGATGACTTAAGCTAAATAACGTTTTTAGGAAAGAAATAGTATTCTGCGTGCAAAGCGTAATACCTGTATTGTTGTTCATGGAATAGAGTATGCATATTTATGAGAGAGCTGATGCATAATGAGAGTCAATAGATAAGGGGTAATGAATGATCTCACTAATTGATCTGGAAACGAGAGAACGAAGTTCTATACTTTAGTTTTCTGAAAATCTTCTCCAAACTTTTTCGTATTTCACTAAACTGCACGTTGGCCGACGCGGAAGGCGCAATTTCTTTTGAAATGAAGCCCTGTCGAGGACCGCGTACTTGGGAATGCACGCAAGTGAGTCTTCACTCCATCATCCAGCAGTTTAACATTGAGCATGGCATAGAATTCCTCGTATGTAGAAGAGTATTTATCGTATGTAGAGGAGTATTTATCGTACGGGATGCGTTGCTGCCGGTTGGGAAGAGGGGAAGCCGCCTTGGAAGGGAGGGGCTGCCACACGGCGCGCCTCCTCCTGGTTCTTTCTTCTTCTTCTTCTTCTTCTTCTTCTTCTTCTTCTTCTTCTTCTTCTTCTTCTTCTTCCATCGGCTCCATCGAGTGTTTGCGCAGGTTCATCCGGCGCGGAGCACCGCAACCCCGCCGTCAATATTTGGGGCTTGGTGGCCCCGCAGCCGCGAGGGCAGGTGGTGGGCGTGGGCGGGTGGTTACTCACGTCCTGGCTGCGTCAGCGTTGTCTACGCTCGCGCTCACAGAGCCTTTGTTTCGAAATCTGCCGTTAGGATTGCAGCCGTTGGCTTTCTGTCATTGTAATTATTGATCTACACATGTTCTTGTATTACCAGTAATCTTTATTGAATTCTCAGCTTTTGCAGAAAAGACATTTCAAGTAAGAAAATAAATTGTAGGAAATTTGGCCTTTGTAATGTTTAGTACTATTCTTGGGATAAATTAGAAGTAAGATTGTGCTAGTGTCTTCAGAAGAAGTATCGCTTATGAACGAAGCGCTTAGGCTTGGGGGAAATGGATGTTGGGAGAATCGTGCGGGGCGCTGGGGAGAGCGTTCCTCCGCCGGCGCCGCAGCCTGCCTTCCCGGAAGCCCGAGATGACGAGCGCAGGCGCATCCGGTGCGCCGCCGCCCCCGCGCAGGTCGGGCGCCACAAAGCCAGGCTTCTCCACCTTTCACCTCCCCGTGCTCCCCGACAAATACACGAATAATTTAATTTTGGGATCAACGCAGTGCTCCTGGCCACTACGAGCCTCTGTCCTTTGCGCTGGAGTTGGCCATGGGGACTGCCGATTGTGGCGTCGAAGCCCCGTTCGCCGCGAATTTGGGTTTCGGTAGACGCATCGGACTCAGCCCGAAAACACGACTCTGTTCACCTGCGGATGCAGCTCTGAATGCGCAAACAGGAACCAGACTGTTCACTAATAAATGAGGGAATCTATAATTTGTAAACATCCCCTTTTACGCTTTTAATTGCACGTTACTTCCTTAGGGTCCCTATTCAGCAATTGAGCAAGAGAACATCACAAATCCTAACCAACCATATTGTCGCGATATCCGATGTTGTTGGCTGAGTTGATGTCCAATTCACTAAATGTTATGGAGCTACATAAGAGACGAAGATTTGCACAACCTTCTCTCTTTTTTCAGGTGAGTTAAGGGTTCTTCTGTCAATATTGTGCGGCCTGGAAGGACAATGAGTCGCTTCTCAAGAGAGTCCATCATCAGAGATTAGAAAAATGCAACCGAGAAACTTCTTTATAAATCCGTAATTGCTGTCGCTAAGTGGAGACAAGCAAAGAGAGCGAATTATTTTTTTGCTTTTCAAATAATGGGGAATTGGTATAAACAACCCGTCAGCGCATGCATCCTCTTAGATGGCGTAGTTTGCAAAATGTTTGCAAACATCTCTTCTTGCCAACATTCCCAAAATGACCGCACCTGCTGTCAGTACTTTCGTTGGGAGAAACGAGAGAATTCCATTTGAGCTGCCTGGTGAATAGTGGCATCGTCCAATGCACCGTAAAGGCTCGCTGCGGAGCGCCAAGTGCCTGTGGAGGCGCGGGGTGGGTGGGAGTGGCTGGCGGCGGATTTCCGTGCGAGCGCGCGCGCCGTGAACCGGCTCACACGGGCGAGCGAGCGAGAAGGCGCCCATGCGCCGGACGCCTGCGACCGCACGACGCGAGGAAATGCTCTCGGCCTCTGAAACATCGATGCTTCGTTGCGAACGTGTCTCATACACCGTCGTGTCCTTCTTTCGACGCCGACGAATATTCACGTTCATCTGCCTACGTTCTGCGAAGTACTTTAGAGACGGCCGCGCATATCGGTCGCGTGTGTGGTGTCCTCCGAGTTGCTCCGAGCGCAGGGCGAAGCACACATGCGACGACGGGCAGCGCGCTCGCCTTCCGCCGCGGAGCTCCGCAGCGGGCCTCCCGTTTCGCCTGCCTCATATCACCTATCTCTCGAAACGATCCGTTCGTCTCAGGCTTGCATCGGAAGAGCTAAGGACTGCGATCCGAATAATGAATGAAGATCGTTTTCCTCCGGTCTGTGCCTTCTTTCATGCTTAATAGTCGAGCGATGCGCTAAATTGCAGGTTTGCGTTTGATGCTTCCCCGTTATCATGACAAATTTCCCGCAGCATTCGACTGTGAGACCGTGTCCGAAAAGGGGTACAACTCCAAATTATTGATTGCAGAGCCCAATTATTTGGAGAGTGATTTAAATTATATTTTGTTCCTCTAAATAAATGACAGAATTGGTATTAATTCAAATTTTAAAAGGATACACGTCACAATTGGAAAAGGGAATAAAATTTCAAAGGAACAACATCGAGAATTGCAAGAACGCTCACCGTTTTTCTAGGTTCACGATATATAGGAGGCATTAAGCATCGTGACGTGCTTGGAACAGTTTGTATCGAGGAAGAAAATCACGAAAGTAAGAACCAGTCATCTTTAGTTGGAGAAAGATGACTCGAGTCGTGCGTAACTACATTGCACATAAACATTGACCGTCCAAAGAATAATTGGAAGGCTTTAGTGTTTTTACGAGTCATTCAAGTTTTCATATTTGCCAGTCATGTGGAAAAGAAGCTTTGAAATGATTATTGTAAACGGAGTTGGTAAAAAAATTGTATCCCATTTGAAAACCATCTTTCCCTTAAAACGTATACGGTTTGCGCTGTTAACTTTGAAATGAAATAGCGAGTGGACATTGAGGCCATAAGCATACCTTGAATCAGGGCTGCTCCAATGCAAGGGTTGGGGCCTGCTGCAGTGGCCCGCGCGCCTCTCGCCTTTCACTACGACGGCGTCGATCGCGCCCGAGCGCCCCCCCCTCCCCCCGCCCACGTGATGAGCAGCGGGCCAAGGTGGTGGGTCGCAGTTCAGCGCGGGACCAGGGCACAGCCTTGCCCCATGACCCAACACAGTTCATGTTACTAATTCCCCACAAACACTCGACGGATCGGTGCTCTGGCAAAGGTATTTCATTATTTCTTCCAACACTTGCTTCGTGCTGCGTTATGTTTCCACCGGCCTGGCTCTGCTGGCTCCCGATGAACGGCGCGCCCGCCGCGACCGCTCCAACTCACACGTCGACCCTTTCCGACGAAACGAGTATTTTGTTATTTCCGCTATTATCGCAACTAGTTCATAAAACGAAATCCATTTTTTCCTCTGTCGCTTGTGTAGTATAGAAATAGTTAAGTGTTCCTTCTCTTGACCGCTGACGAACGTTTTGTTCTCGTGATGTGATAGATGTTTTTCGTTCTCGTCTAATTTTTAAGAGAAAGGCAATTTATTTCAGTTTGATCGACAGACACATTACGAATATTTGAGTTTTGGAGAACGTAGTGGTTACCATTGTGAGGCGAGGGAAAACGTAAATGCTAAGAGTCAGTAAACGCAGACTCGGGGAATATCTTCCGTAAAAGGATGTGTTGCCTAGAACCCACTCGCCTTCTTTTTTGGTTCAAATTACCATCAGCTGACAAATTGGATCCAAAGTAAACATGGTTAACGAAATCCCTTCCGCGTTCTGTTCCTTTGCCTAGTTACCCAGCAAACTATGAAAGTAACTCAATAATTGCCGTGGACTCATGGGAGTCGTGCAATTTTGATTTTGTGTGTCAGGGAATGCGATACTTCTCATTGCATTGCGACGTGTGAATTACTTTGTGTGGATGAATATCTTTTCGGACCTTGTTCGACGACTGTTGAGCGTGCGCGTCCGCCGTTGAAGCCGGGCCGTTGGAGACGCAGCTTGCGAGGCAGCGTGTGGCGCAGCCGCGCGGGGACTAGCTCAGGGCCGCGTTGCGCCTAGGCGAGGCCTCGCGTTGCCCAAGCGGCCTTCACCGCGCCCGGCGCCCGCCACGCGCGCGACCTATGCGGCTGTTGCAACTGCAACTGCAACTGCAGCGCCGAGTCCCGCGATGCAGGAAGCGCACGAGCGGAACGAAAAGGGCGGTGCTGGCTTTTTCTTTTTCGGCGAGACCTAAACAGTGGTTAAACCCACAACGCGATACATCGAGAAATTAGATAGTTGACTCCCACGCGTTTGTTTCCGTGTGCGCCGCCGGGCCCTTGGAGCGACATAGTAATAATAAAACGTCGAAAACATCTGAATGCTAATTACAGTGTTGCGAAATGAATTGCACAACCAGTTCTTTATCCTCCAAAAAATATTATTTTATGCTACAAATTTCATATTCCTCCACGTGTAAAGTTCGACTTGTAACGCGCTTGATGTTCGTCGGGCCGTAAGGGAGCTTGTCTCCCTCTGACTCCCAATACGCGTGACATCCGGCTACTCCGAGAAGTGTCGCAACCTTCGGAGATGGAGATGATGTGGGGGAGGGATGGGATGCGCACGGAGAAGGCCATCGGAGAGCGCGACCTCTCAGATAGCAGTGGCGTCGTCTGCGGCGGCAGTAGCGCCTTTTACACGCGTTTCGGCTTGGGACTGGCTTCGACTAGCGCGAGGGCGCTTCTCGAAGGGTTGGGCAGCGGAGGGCGGCGAGAGTCTCGCTTCGCACGGGCTACCCGCATGACGTGTCTCATTGGAGCATGTGAAAATGGCATAAACACCACTCATTTATATTATTCTCGTTTCAGCGGAGACAGAGAAGATTGTCATCAGTGGATAATCCGTCGTTCTGAATGCTCTGAAGTCTCATTTTGCTTTAGAACACGTGAGATGAAGCTTCTCGTTGACAGCCAATGTAAACCGGAACGATCGGGTACAAAAATGACATTTATTAGGAAAGCTTCAGTACTTCACTTGCGAGCTTGAAATGCGTGGAAGAAGGAACGGTGAGCGATATTTGGGATTGCCATTCTGATGTGAACTTTGCCAAGTGTGTGTAAGTGGTGGAATGTGAGCGCCGGGGCGGGAGGTAGCCTTCGCACCCTCGGCGCCGACCCTGGGAATAGAAAAGCGCGCGGCGCGGCGCGGCGAAGGCGAGTGGCTGCGTCGTAAAGCGCGCGCGCGCGGCCTCTCTCCGCGGCTGCGCCCACGCCGCACAGTGGCACGCTCTGCAGATGCACCAGCCTCTCCAACGTCTAGCTGCTACATTGAAGCAGGAGGGAAGGTAATCTCTCTCGATGAGCCGCACAAACCGAAGGGCTGCGCTTATCAATGACGACCTCCTCACCCGGCTAACTCGTGGTGCAGGGGAACTAAATAATATTTGAGGGATGTTGACAGAGAAGGAAAAGTTAGTTTTACGCAAATGTGTGTACTGAAACTTTGGGATCTGCATTCCCTTTCAATGATAATTTCTCGCTATTCCTATTAGCCATTAACAATTTTCTCCCCCTCTATTCGCTCGACCGGCAAATGCTTTTCTAATTTTTTTTAGTCTATCAACTTCTCTCATGTCATTTTACCCATGCAGGCATTGTATTTCACAAGTGTTGAATGTATTAGTAAAAAGTAAAATTCATTACCTGTTTTCACTTTCGTACTGAAGGTTTATTTCTAATGAGGTGTGAATGTGCTGAATGTAGGTTGTGAATGTTTGTTTCTTTTGGTGGTGGGGATGCATCATGTGTAAGAACATTTCACACATTTGGGGGTTCGCGTTGTTTTGCATCGTCTTTTGTTTGGTTTCTTGTGGCAATTGGACATTTTTCTTCGTAACGTTAATGAATGACTTTGCGGGTCGTCGCAAGAACTGCAGGTGCATTGTGTCGGGTAGAATAACGGTTTCGCCCGCCGATCATCTTTTTCCCCGCGCGTTGTGCGCCGTGTGGCTGCGTTCGGAGCCAGTGCGCGGCGCGGCGCGGCGCGGCCCTGCTCCCGGCTCACCTCGCAGCCTCTAGGCGTCCCTGGGCGTAGAAAAACGCCTCCGCCGCTGATTCATCGGACGCTCTATTCGCGCGCCTTCTCGAGGCCGCCGCCTAGCTCGCCGGCAAGCGGCGCAGTCCGAATGGTGCAAACGCTGTCATCTACTGGCGAAGAGGAAAGTTATCCGTGGCCTGTGGTCCATACCACCTTTGCACATCTAGGGGATTGTGGTGAGGAATGTCCGCGCACGTGGGGGAACTTTCAACGAGCCAGAGTCGTAACGTTATCAATGCATTCCATTTGCGATCTACCTTCCTCACTTATTCTTGCAAATTTTTAGTTTTCCCTCTTTACTACTCATTATTTCTATGTTGCAAAAATATACTTTCATTTTTATGAGCATTTTTAAATGCATGTGTGTTATAAAGAACTTAACGTTCGTTTACTTCCTGTAGTGTATACAGGTGTATGTACAAAGAAACTTGTAATAAACTACCGGAATGTATTCGTGAATATTTCATTTCCAACTCCCGCCAAAAGTTAGTTATTTTCTTGTTACGTCATGTAGAATTTTCGGAGTAAGGTAACGAGAACGGAAGAATAGTGTTGCGGGCCATGGGGCATTTTGGGGAGCGACCAGAGAAGGTGGCTGGTTGAAGTAGGAACCAGGAAGAGAAGGCGGGCGACCCCTCGCGAGTGCGCGCTGCAGCTGGGATGACAGATGCTCGCGACACCGCGGCTCATTTGTTTGCCTATGCACCTTCTGCGTTACTTTCCCGGCGCTCTCCACATGTTTGCTAGGAATGCGCACAGAAAAATGGAGATGGTGGAATGGATTTTTTGCAAAGGTTATGTGGGTAACTATTACATTTTCGTGAGTCTTTCAGTCTTTTATTACATTTTTCTATTCTATTGCATTATTTATTGCACAATGTTAAATTGAAATTGGGCACTTCCAATGCAAGTCATTTAATTAATAACGACTTTTTCGGTGCAATTTTGCTCTCTCCGTCAGTCAGTGTATGTGATAGAATTGGGCAATTTCTTCACTCCTAGATCACTTCGTATTTTTGAACCTGAACCGTACCTGAACGATACTATAATTTGTATTCACCATGATAATTCATAGTAAATGAGTAGTTGTGCCACCGATCCAACGGCCTCTTTGTTGTAAGTTCGCAATCGTGTCATGTACTGTGATTGTAGTGTTAAGAAACACAATGCCATCCAATTAAAGGGTCCACATCACTTGATTGGTGTTTCCTGTAGTTTGCGCGTCGTATCGTTTGCCCCTTACAGACTTACAAGATATCAAAATATTGTCATATGCACTGTATAAAGACTGAATGAGGAATTGTCTTCTTTGTGAGAAAATACAGAACAGTCATGGTGCCCTTAAACGCCTTCCAGCACTCGGTAACGTCTTTGGCAAAAACCCACCGCCTGCGTAAATCCGAAGGACAATTGAGGAGGCAGCGAGCAGGGAACGTCGTGAAAGGACGGTAATTTCTATTATCTGCCATGCAACAAACCGGCCGCGCAAGACTATCTTGGAAATCGTTCTAGAAAAGCGCGCCTAACTTGGAAACTGGCTTCACCAGTTTTCTCGTTAGTTGCATTTGATGACGCTCCTTGTCAATGGCGCGACAAGCGCTTTCAGAGGGGCATGGAGATGTTGACAAATGCCTTGCTTTATGGCGATGGTTATTTCGAAGTCGTTGGAACAATATCTTGTAAAGTAGCTTCAAATACAAATCTTTGTATTATTCAATAGCTTTACTCGTTAGCAACAAATGGGACACACTCGTTTTATAGTTGTTAAACGAAATAGGTTGTGCTGAATTTAAAAGAAAGAAAAAGATAAATAATTATTAGGTTTATTAAAAGTTAAATGAAGTTGTCGTTTGGGTCGCAGAATTACAGATTTATGAGTGAAAATCATTTGTTGAATATAGATTGTGTTTTATCACATGACCACTTGATGTTTTATCAAATTTTCAATGTGACCCTCATGTTACAGAGCTGAACAGTTCTGCAGGCACTTCCGGAGGCCTGTTTGTTTGATAACCAGATAATATCGGAGAAGTTAGCAGAGGTGTGCGAATTTATTTTATTATTTTCTTTTCCGTTTTCAGAATCTGAGTCGCCAAGGCACTCGAATCAAACAATTTAGACTAAGAAAATGTAAATTTTGTGATAAGGCTTTAACTTTTATTTCAGTCGCCTCCTTCCCTCATTTCTATTCGGTGGCTGAATGGTATTAAATTTGGTCTTGAAATCACTCTCATAATGTCTGCTGATGAGTGTGTGTCGAGTGGCAAGCACGACTCCTCGTCGGCGCAGCCTCTGCTTGGGTCCGTCACCCTGCGCGCACGTCGCCTCGCCAACCCTCTCGCGCCCTCGGGTGTGTGGCCACCAGCGTATTAAATGAGCTATGGCGTTTCATGTGTGTTGCTTAGTCAATACAACCTAGCTCATGTGCGCTGACGCGAAGTTATGGTTCATGTAATTCACTAACGCTCTGAATGAAATTTGCATGATTAGAGATTCCTCTATGTAACACTCGATTGGATCGCTTCGTGAAATACTCATTCGTATTAAGTTTAAAATTAAAATGAGAGCTCAATCGTCCTTCACGAAAGCCTGAAATGGACAGAATTCTTTTGATCCATCTGACTAGACCGACAGGCGCACTATCATCTGCTTGCCTCCCAGTCTCGAGTTGCTTATAGGCACGGATGTGTCGTGAAATCTCCTGCTAAGATATATCTTCGTCGTAAGTCCGAGGAAATACGAATTTCCGTTGGTTATTCTCGTTGGAATGTTTTCTCATTCTTGTGCCCTGCCGTCCGAGGGCCCCGCATGCCGGTGAGCTGCGCTGTGCTTCTGCCTGCGCCCCGCGGCGTTCAGTCGATTACTTAATGGACGGTGAAAGTGAGGATGCTGCTCCGCATTGAAAAAGACGTATTGATTGTTCTACTTCTATTTCCGCGTTGGAGACGACACTACGGTCCGGAACGGTACTGGATTCCTCAGTAGTGTTCAAAGACAATGTTTTAAGCGTGGTATTTTCGTTTACACGTAAGCGAAATGAAGTGAATGTTAAATTGTGCCTGCTTTGAGTGGGCGGGGCGGTGCCTCGTAAGCGGCCGTTTGCTAATAGGCTAAACACGTGCTCCAATTAGAGGCGGCGCCTCAGAGCTTCATCTGCTCCCAGTTCGCTCGCAGAGCTCCACGCGCTGCCGCTTTTTCTGCCTTTCTTCACCGCTCGCATTCGGAGAGGGGCGAATGGGCCACTTTGAAACAAGAAAACTAAACAATTATGTAAAATAAATTAAATATTTTTATTAGGAAATCGTGAATGGGTTTGATTGCTTGGAGTTAATGTTCGTTGCCAGATCGCTTTTTATAGAAATTCCAAACTAGGTAATCGCTTTCGTTTAGAATGGACTTGACACTGAATTTGGATGCTTTTCAAAATAGATGTTTCTGAAAAAATGGTAACTTTTCATGTACGACTCTGAAGCTGTGCTTCCTGATCTTCGAAATAGCTCCGATTCAGAATTGACAGAAATGAAATTCTGTTTTCAGCTTCTCTGAAGCTCTACCACTTTGCCATTACATTTTTATGATTATTTGAATAAAATGATAATTGCATTTGAAGGGCCGTTCACCATGAACGCGTGTAAGCTTCAGAAATGTCTTTGTGGTGCGCCTTCGGTTACGTCCCTGGTGGCGCGACCATAATACCTTAGCGGTTCTCTCTTGTTTATTAGCACTTAGAAATGGAATGCATCGAGTGCCATTACTCAGTTCTACCTTTGGAAAGTGTAATAGAGTTCTGGTGCCTGTAATGGAGGATACGTTGTGTGGGCGTGCAGTAAAAATTAACTACACTAACAAGAGAGATGTTCAACTATAGTAAAAAATAACAGTTAAGCTTTTTTACCATGTGTTATATTGCCATGTCTTTCAACAAACATGTGGTTATGTTGCTATTGGCCAAGATCATTGGAGTACTGGCTGACCATTTACTTAAAATACTAATATGTCGGATGCAGCGACTCTGACTGGGATCTTGTAGGGCGCGAGGCCCAACGGCGACTAGCCCAACAGCTGGGAGGAGTTCTGTCGCTGCCTGGAGGAGAATTCTAGCGACGGATAACGGAGCACGTTCCCAACAAACGCACCACGGAGCGAACGCGATCTTTTCTTCCTCTTGTCTGCTCTCTCGCAATCTCAATCGAGTGCCCCACGGGTGGTTGGGGTGGGGTGATACCTGGAAGGGGAATCCCCGCCAGTCGACTTGTGGGTCGGCGACGGATCTCACCGTCATCTCCCGGCATAAAGCATTCTTAACATTAATGACCATAGCACGGAAGATGAATGCATCAATAAAGAGCAATTTAGTGAAGCTTGTGAACTTGGCTTCATTGGAGACGTGCGTTTGGAGCATTGAGATCATTTGAAGCTTAGCCTGGACTCCGTCGCAGATTGATCTGTTGATCGCCCGCGCAAGGTTCTGTGGCCGCTGCGGTCAACGGCGCGACACACACCTCCTTTCATAGCCTGCTGCCCCTGTACAGCCGACTGTCTTTCTTTGCTTCATATGTCCGGGCTCTTTTGGACACATCTTTCATTAGGATGCAGAACCTTTAATTTGATATACTTGCAAAACTGTACGGGTTACAGTTTTCTTGTGTCTTTTTTACGTGTCTAAAATTTTATGTGTTAACGGAGTGCTTTGCCGCCATGTGTAATTTGATATTTTTTAGAATTGAATTTTTTCGCGTATGTGTATTCCATTTTGCGCGCATGCGTCGCAGCTGCGCCGGCGCCGGGCCGACGAGTACAGCCAGCCACCTGTGCGCGGGCGGGCGGGCTGGCGTTGCAGGTGGCGTGGGGCGCGCTGTACAGACACGTGCGCGCGGCTCAAGGCCAGGTCAGGAAGTGAATGGACGGGACGCCATGGAAGAGCCGCCGCCCCGCCGGAAGTGCCGCCCGTTCCGCCGGCCGCCAGCTGGTCCCTCCCTGGCCCGCGCGGGCGGATGTGGGCCTGGACCGGAGGCGGCGCCCCGCCCCGCCCCCTCTGCTCCTGCACCCATTCACGAATCAAGAAGAAAGAGAGCAGGCACGGGAGCTGCCAAGCTGATTTCACTCTGCCGGCAAAACACCAATCCTCTCCCTCTGTTCTTTCGTATCTAGCGAAATAAGACCTCGAGACAAAAAGAATATCGTGGTCAGGTTAACTTATGCCCAGGGTCATCTTCAAAGGATTTATTGCCGCAGGGCGGCATTAGATGGATCGCCTTGTGTGGTTATCTTTTTTTTGAAGACGGCGTTTAGTCAGTAGCATTTTAAATGTATGCGTTTGAATGACTGGATTTCAGGTGCTATGACACTGGTGTTAGTCGTGATTGATTGTTAGTGATGCCGGGCGCATCAATGGCTAAGGATAGTGTGTTTTTCCTTTGGAGATAGCGGTGGTCTTCCCCAGCTGGATGGAGAGTTCGGCGCTGATCTACCATCCGCTAGCGGGGCACTACCCCAGCCGAGACAAGCTCGTAGCTCTTGATTTGTGTGGTAGTGTAGTGCATGTTAGTGTGTGTGTAAGGGATGAGGATAGGACAAGGAAGAGGGAGGAAAGATCGCGCGCATTCATTGACCCATTTGTTAGGGTACTGCTCCGGCATTCGCCTGGAGTTGATCGGATAAACGATGGAGAACTACCGATCAGAGCATTCGGGCACTAGAATTCTCCACCAGACAGCGACTGAATTCGACCCAGCTGAGAAGTCGAAAATTCTGCCACCGTCGGGACTCGAACCTAGGACTTTCCGGTCAGAGGCACTGCAGTGACATCAGCTGATGCCCTGAGCCACCTCTTCCAGTGCACTAGTCGTAAAACACTTGAAAATATTCCAACGATTCTTACTTTTCTACAAGTTTTCTAGGTCTACTGGCGAATGATAACGTTTCTAATAGGTTTCCTTTTCTACCTCTTCTTTGTTTATTTCTTTAATTTCTCTTGTATATTATTTTCTTGCTCTTCTTTTTTCCCCGAGGGATCCTCAAGAAGCATCCTGTGCGCAGCTTCTGAAGTGTAATTCCGCTCTGATTTTGGGCTCTTAAATCCATTCATTACTCTGACGTCAATGATGGAGGTTATTTGATTGTGTGACTACTGATCTGGTATTAATCGTTTAGAAGTGCAACAAATTGGGTGAATAATGGATTAAAACCCTGTCTAAGTGCTTGGAATACTACCTGAATATTTGTACGTACAAGGATCTCGGAAGGTCACTCGTAAAAAGCCCTTGTGGTCTGCAGTTGAAATCGCAAGCTGTACAGCAAGCCGCCTTCCGGGATGTGCTGTCGCGTCGTCGTCCTTGGGAAGCGCAGTACGAGCGATGGTGTATCTAGAGCTGGGAGCTTGTTCCTTCTGAAGACTCCAGTGTAACGAAGGGAAAAGCCCAGCGATCTCGGACAGAAGGACCACGGGTTCGAGTCCCGCCTCTGGCATCGTTGTATTTGTTTTCGTCCAGTTCACCCCTTATCTTGACAGTTACCATAACGATAACTCGAGTAGTGGTCGCTAATGAACGACCTAGATGTTGATGCGACCTTCAATAAGAAAAAAGGGGGGAAGGAAAAGGGAGTTTAGTAGTTTGCAGCAGGAAGCTTGTGTGTTGGAAATCTCCCTTTCGGGGCCGCCCTTCGAGCAAGCCCCTCCCCGCCCTTCCCGCGGCGACGAGGGCGAGGGCGGCTCCCTGCGCCCTCGAGGGGATTTTTATTCCTTTCATCGAAACATGTACATTCATTAGATGTGAGCAATATTCAATTTGGGTCCATTTAAAAGTTGCTTCTTGTCAACCTATACCATGTACGAGCAAGTAGCTGTTTTATGTGGCTTGTAATCTTGTTTTTCTGTCTTTTGTTCTTTTGTTGAACCTCTCCTCGGTGGTGGGGAAATGATATTACTTCTCTAAAATGAGGTTCTATAAAAGTTCGCTAATGCCAAAATAAAGTTATATGCACTGGGCACGTTTTTCGATGTCAGTAGGTTTTGTTTGGGGGACGGAGAAAAGTGCATACATAATCTCCATTAGATTTAATTTCCCCACAGAAGTCGTGTTAGTATGTCAATATGATGATAAGAATCGCCATGTAGTAATACGTATTTCTTGGCAGACTGACACAAGAGAAAATGATTGGATCATTATTGATAGTTTACTTATGCACTTTAATTCAAAGCTCATAAAACGAATAATTGAAGATTTTATTGCTGTTCACATCTCCGAAGAGATAAGTTTGGTGCTTATCGGCTGTGGAATTCACATGCTTGCGATGTATCGCGATGCCTGACGCATCGTTGTGTTCGTGGAACCGCATTTGTGGGTGCGCGTGCAGCCGAAGCCCACTTGTCGAGTGCGCTACACATTACGATATTTGGGAAGGTTTATCTGCTTCCATCTTCGTAATTTCATTAAGAGATACAAATTTTCTTCTACGCAATTTATCGCAACATACCATCATTTCCATGAAATACTAATGGCTAGTAAAAACTTGCTGTGCAATTAGATCTCGTAAAAAACATTCTTTCTATATATTACGTGGAGTCTGTGGAATTCAAAACTAGTCTCTTTTGCAACAATAAAAGCAAAAGCATCAAAATGTCTGTCTTTATCAATTTTCCTAGTCAGTCCTGCCCAATTGCAGTAAAAAATTTCAAATATCGTATTTCTCCGCTAACTCCTTACGACTCTTAAAATTTGAGTGATATATTTTGATAAAGATGAATTTTTTAATGAATAATATACTTCATTTGGAAGCATTTCTCCAGCTTCTTTCGCAGTGTGCTCCGCTGCTTCACTTGATACGTGAATAAATGCTGCGGAAGAAGTAAAAACTTTGACATTTTCTGTTATACTTTATATATTACTGTTCTATTGAAAAATTAAAACCTTTAAAGAATATTAATATAGAGCACGAAACTCGGCACAAAACATGTGTACAAGTTGCCGTAATTATCTTTGAATGTTAAGTCAAGTTATTGTAACTAATTTGGATTTAATTAGGACGCAAAGTATATTATTGGCTAGGGGATAATTTTGTTTGGATGTCACATGTATCTTGTGAAACCGTTTTGTTAAGGGATCGGCCTCCTTTTCGCGGGGGGGGGGAGGTGGCTGCAGAGAGCGTCAAGGGAGCGCGCGAGCCCGACCCCTGGCTCGCAAACCACCACGCGCCTATGCCATTCCGCTCGCTCGCGTGCTCTCTGTGCGCGAAGCAAAGGGGACTGGGGGCGGGGCAGTGGCGTGTAGGCTGCGTGTGAACTTTCTTAAATTGGACGCTCAACGTGTGAGATGTTACGTGGCACACACAGCAATGAAATTAGTACTAGTAAAAGGGCAATTAGACTTTTATGGTTTCGTAATATGCTGGATAAACAGAGTACTTATTGCCGGGGGTTTCTCACGTTTGTCTGCGTTGCATATCCCCGGTTTTATAACCTCGTCCGTTTCATCCTCCTTAAGATTTTCAAACGTTAACGTTTTGCTGTGCGTGTACTATGTTTTAAAATATTCAGATAAACAAAGAAAACCGGACTTCCGAAAAATGTAAATGATTTCCGAGCGTGATAAATCATGAAATGAATGTTGAGGCTCCTACTATAAATATGTTGAGTGCGATTGGCGAATTGTATACGTCATGGAAAGTGCCGAACGCTCGTGAGGGCTCTCGTCTGGGCATTTTACTGTATGAACGTACGTACTGTATAACAACCTTTCGAGTGGGAGGCTTTGGTCTATGGGATGTGTGGGTTAATATGAATATAATAATATTCCAAAATGTGTACAAGAATGTCTTCTGATCTCAGACATAGGCCTAGATAAGAATGGTATTTCATCATTGTCAGGAAATAAATATCGCTAGTAGATACTACGTGATGTGGCAACAACTCCGCATGTGGAGTCGGGCTTTGCACGTGCGGGGGAGGGGGGAGCCGACCGTTGCGCGCTCGCGGAGCGCGGAGGCAGATCTTAACATCGTCTCTTTTCTTCAAATTTTGCAGACCAAATTGTTTGCAGCGCACTCCCTTTTCGATCGTGAACACATCGCATAAATACTTATTTAGATGGGCAATGTGACAGCGTATCAGTAGCACTGTAAAATGAGGTGAGGTAAGTTAAGGTTGGGTAAAATGAGGTTGAAGGAGTGTGAGAAACATCCTCACAAAACCCATCTATCCTTCCTTTCGCGGTGGAGTGAAGTATAAAGCGCATTTCCATTCAAATAGAGACCGTAGTCGTGTTCGCCCGCGGTGACTGCGTTCGAAACCTACTCTGGGGCTCTGATTGAAATGAAAAATAGAATACCGTCATGTGCGACAAGTTCGTAGTTGACGAGGTACGATTATATGAACCTGGCACGCCGTTCCTGCATTGTTTCTCGCCGGGGGGCGTGGCCAGCCCCGCGTGAGTTACGAACCAGGAAACATGGGCTGTGGCGACACCGGAACCCGCCGCTGCGCGCTCCGCCAGGGGCGCTGGGGAGGCCTCTCGGCGCTCGCTGGAATGACGAGTCCCTCACGCTGTGCGCTCCACGGGGCATCTAGGAGGCTCCGGTTCAGCTGCAGGGGTTGGCGAGGAACACCGTTCTGGTGCTTACCTCATTCGATCCTTTGTCCAAGAAGTATAAACTCTAGAAGTGTGCCCCACTAATTGGTCTGATTAAGAAAATCGCCAATTGACTTTACTAGTATTTTTCACATAATACGAATAATTTCAGTATTACCATTACATTGATGCAATGAATCAAGTATCTTTAGTTTTCTGAAAATAACTTACTTGTTATTATCTATTGTTTATTTTTATTTATTTATTTTACGTCAAAAACTGTGTGTGACGTGCTATGGGGAGAAGTGAATTCTGTGCACGTTTTTAAAATTCTGTAATCCCTACCCTAATCCATATACTATTTGAATTTTGAATACAGAAAAAAATGAGTGTTTTTTGCAAGGGTTGATAACAAAAGTATTCGCTCCGATGTAATAAAATCTATTTTTAAGGGTAAATCAGCAATAGATTTAGTCTCTTACCCCTCATCATGTCCTTCGTCAAGGAATATTACTTCCGTGATAATATGGAGAACGATAATTTGAATAACTATCTCTGGATTCTAGAAGACGTGCACAGATAATGAAGTTACATTTATCTTGTGTTATTTCTTCAGAAAAGCAAACTATAGTTTTTAACTGCAGAAATAATACTGCACATAACTTCTAACAAATATGTACTCGTCCTCCCAAGAGCCATTTGGAAATTTAATTAATATTTGCTAGCGACGATAATCGTGCAAGTTTGTGAGCACCGTCTCAGGACATAAGAGGGAGACAAGGATCTAGATTCCGAGAACTGTTGAAGGTAACTTGGATTACGACGCAAGCAGAAATCGTGTCGCCGCAAGGGTTTAATTGAATTGAACGGTTCACGACGCGTAAGCGCTAAACGACTGTGTTTCCGTAATCGCATGAAAGCCTGATGATCAGCTGTGATAATATCCAAGCAAGAATTCATTAAAACTTTATTTTACTACTCAGAGGGAGAAATGACATCAAATAATTTTTATTCCCGATGCGCGCATCAATAGAGCTGTAATTCAAGAGCACCGACTCCTACAGTTACTAGATTTCGGAGTAGTAAATAATTGAACGCATTGACAGAGAGAGAACAGAGTTCTAGTCAAATTTATCTTGGAGCCGACAATCGCTATCGGTAAAATATTTTTTTTTAAACAAGGTTAAAACTTTGTTTTTTAAATTCATTTTAATTGCTAGTTTTTCGAGCGTCTCATAAATACTCTACTTTGAAGAAGGACAATATGTATTTAGTGTCGTCTCTTTCATATTTTCGTCTCTAAATTAATGCATTTTATTACTTATTTTATATATTTTTGTAAATCATATAATGTCTTATTTGTTCGGGGAGCGCTATGGAAATGTCTTGTATGTGTAATGGTAGCAGCTGATGGCACGATAAAGCAAGTCCTTCGCCAGATGAGAAAGCGCCACTCGGGTGGTGTCCTTGGCGAGGAAGAGGCCCGAAAGCGCCGCTAGCGCGGTGACGTGTGTCGCAGTGGAGTCCTTGGCGCTGCGCGGCGCGTGGAGGGACAGGGACACTCTCTCCCTCTCCCTCCCTCTCTCGTGCAGGAAGCAGGGCGGGCGAGGGCGCCGGCGCCGGCCTTCCGGCCCGCCGCCCAGCTGATTGCGCGTGGATCAATACGCGCGGCGCGACCGCCCCACCCCGCCCCCCCCCTCCGCGCCGCGCCGGCGCCTGGCAACACGGCCCCGCGGCACGCGACGAGACCAGACGAGACAGAATGCACGTGGAATTCATTGCAAAGCGCAACATGGAAGACTGTACACTAGTTGCAGCAGCAGCAGCAGTTCCTAGGAATATTTACAACCCCCGAAATCCTTCGAGCAACATTCTGTTTATTACTTGTCCGAGACTGCAGTATACGTCTTTATTCATTAATAGTGTGTTCTATAATTTCTATTTTGATTTTTATAATGTTCCGAATATCGTTAGTTTTGTGTCCCTGTCCCAATTACCTCTGATACTCCCTAGTCTGCATCATACAATACATGAAGTTAAAAAAATACTTATTCGAAATAATTGGATAAGTAAGATTAACGGTGTGTGAGAGATGGTATGTGGCTGTTTTAAATGTGTTGAATATATACATTTGAATTTCATTGGCAGAGAAGGAAAGCGAGTTCACCTGCGACGTATGAATGAAGTGAGTTTCTTTAGAACTGGCTCCTGCAACCTCTAGTTTGTTTCTTGCAGCGGTAGATCGCGTATTCGCTTATGCGAAGTAAAGAGTTCGTGCGATCCGTGCCTGCTGTGGCGGCGCGCCGCCCGCCGGGCGATGGGCGATGGGCCGGGCGCTGCGTGACGCACGCACACGCGCACGCGCAAGTGGGGGCGGGGCGGGGCGGGTTCGAATTTCACCATCGACCCCGCCCCCGCCCCCGCACGACGAAACCTCCGACTGCCCGCCACTGCCCTTTGTTTGATTGCTATGCAAACAACCTGTTGCCGTTGAAATAGCGGCGCGGCGTAGTAATTTGTCGCGCGTTGTGTGTGCGCGGGTGGGTTTATCAAATCATTTGGCGTGTTTGCGCCCCGCCCCGCCCCGCCCCGCCCCTCCCCACCCCGCCCGTGGCGACGCAGGCGCGCTCCGGCGGAGGGCTCGCGAGGCCGCGCCTGCTCCCTAGTGACACGTGCGGTGAAGGAAGTCACTCCTATGCAGTAGGACCTCGCTGGTCTCTCTACGTTTCTCTTCCGTTTTCTCTACATTTCATCCGACGGTGGTCCATTGAATGTGATATGTTTTGAGTCGTGTTTCGCCCACGAGGATCAAATGAGTTCCGTTCAAACTCGCCGAAACGCTCTCCCTACAATTTTCATTTCTCAATACACTTTCGCTTTGTGGGATAGAAATAGAGCAGTGATGAACCAGTAGTGAGAAAATTGGCGTAGCTTCGGCGCCGGTTGGATTTTGTGAGGAGTTTTGTTGCTAAGGGTGCTTGCTGTGAGGTTTCCCTGTGTGTAGACAAGGAAAGGAAGCGCCCTGGGACGCCTCTCTCCAGCTGCCGCACCGCGATAAGCCCTCTTCTGCCCTTAGCAATTCGCAAAGAAAAAAATTAAAATTAGATTGCGGCTTAAATGAAAGCCGCCTCTTGGAAATATTCGACAGCTCATGCGAAAGGGATTTTGTAAACTGGACCACAAAAGCAAAGCCCCTTTGATCTTTGCTTTCTTCTAATTCGTGCTCATTACAGTGAATAAATAATGACTCCTTCAAAACAACTTCGCAGGTCGTTTTGGGTCTACGAATGAATTCGCCAGCTCGTATTTCATTTTTTTGGGTGTGTATTTAATAGGCTCCAATATGAAGGGCGACAATTCACGTTATGACGCAGTTAGTCGCCCACTTTTGTAGTATATTGCAGAATGAATTAAATTGATCCGGTGCCCTCTCGCCCACGCATTAACGACGCCGTGTGCACGGATAGATCCTCTTCACGCCTAGGCGTTCAATTTTCACGCCTAGGCGTCCTTCCTTCACTCAGACACGAACCTCAATCTTATTGTTAGGTGCAGTCAGCATTGCTAACGAATTCAGACTTAAATTATCATAAATTTTAATGAACAACACAAATAAAATGAACACATTGTTTGTTCTGTGCTATAATTTATTTTCACTTTTTGCATTTACAGGGGGGGGGGCGGTCGCAAGCGTTACGTAATAATTTAGAGAGATTCAAGCGCGCGTCGCATGTCTGTTATTGGGGAGGAGAGGAGTTCTAAATGCTCCAAATTAGCGTTATGTAATTTATCGACAGACCCAAAATAGTGAACAATTGCTCTGAAAATGAGTTAATTTATTTCTTGCAGCATTGCACTCGGAAATTTGGATCACGTTCAGTTCAGAGAACCGTGTGTCCAACGTTTGGTTTCCTGTGCTGCCCAGCCAAAAACGGTCGAGCAACTCCCTTATGCTCTCAAAACCTTCTCGCATGTGACGTTCAACTCGTCAATTTGTCAATCAGATGGATGACGTGTGTATTTTGCTACGCCGCAAAATGTTGCGAGTCAGTCGGTGCTTTTTATTCTCCTGAAATGTTTCCGTACCAGTCGATACGCTTTCATGTAACTAAGTCACATATGATATGCGTATTAATATGGGGAAACGAAACACGTTTAAACGTACGAAACGTTTTTCATTTCATGATGTAAAGTAATATTGTCAGTGACGTAAATGCTGTGCTTAATGCTGGTTTAATACTGGAGGTAAATGGAAAGGGATCGCAATTTTGAGAAACGAATCTTTAACTGACTCGCAATAATCTGTCGTATTCTCTATCAGATTTTTTTTTCATTTACATTTGCCCGTTAACATTACACTATGAATGTTATGAAAATAATTCATTGTAATTAGTTCAGGAATATTGTGATTTACTCAAATGAGTTCTCATTTAAGTTTCCTCTGAATCACGTATTTTTTCACCTTAAACTGTTTTGTGAGGGAAATTTTTACTCTTCCAAATGTTTTGGTAAAGGTGGTATTCCAGCTAACCATTTTTTTGCCGTGTGATTCGCTTAAGTTTTAATTCGTGAAATTCATTTACGAATATAGGATATGTGGATGTATTTGGCATTTTTGGTTGGTAGTCCTACATTGCCAGCCATTGTCCCCCGTGCTTAGGCACAGTTTAGTTCTACAGTTTAAGTGAGACATACGGCGAACATGACGTATCACCGTCACTATGAAACTCCCCTGCCTGAGCTTTTTCATCGTCACACAGCTACCGAAACAGACGATTTGAAAGCAACGCTACACCTCTATTTTTGCACACGCAGAGGATCGATCCGGGGAACGCACTACGGAAAACAGGTAGGAAACGTTTCTAATTTGTCTGATAATCTGACTCGTAAAAAATGTGGCTCTGGAGGCCTCCACAATGTAGAAGGAAGTGACGAAATCGACTCTCTTACAATTAGTGAGGAGGCTGAGTGAACCTGAGAATCGACATGCATAGGATCTTTTTAGCGTCATATTTTTCTCTTTTCCCAAAGTATTCTTGTGTGTGTGTGTGTGTGTGTGTGTGTGTGTGTTCGTTGCTCCATTTTTAATGTATCGCACTCTACATGCGTAGTGTAGAGAAAGTATTGTAATGCTGCGGCAAAGACGAATTTTCGACAGAATAACTTGTATTGGGGGGAACCTGATACCGAAAAATTGAATAAATCTGTATGTAGCAAATTACTTCTTCTGGCACATTGTGTAGTCAGAAAGCACGGTCTGTGGATCCCTAATGCCGAAAAAAATGGGTTGGCAGCAGAACACTGTCCGTCCTAGTGTCAGACACCGTGTGTCTGTCTCTCCATGTGTCCGTCTGCCTGTCGGTCTCTTTTTTCCCCGTCCGTCCGTTATTATTACGTAACATTACTCATGTCACAAGTCCGTGCTGTTGTATTTCCTCTAGTTTCGTTATGAAGACTTGACGCTGAAATCCCTAACGAAAATGTCAGGCGCTGACGGGGAACAACTGATTACAAAGGAAAGCTGTAAAGAATTCTTTATATTAGAACGTCGGTATTCGTAAAGCCCTTCGTCAGACTGCGATTTCGAGCGCAACGCCATTAATTACTATTATTTTTTAAACACTTCGGCTATTACAGTTGTAGCTATCCAAAGATTCATTTTCAGTTGAATAATTTGAATACATCCTCGTTTTTCATATATATGGCTTAATATTTCTTTAAAGTTTGTAGAATATGGGTAGCCTGTATATTTATAGTGAGTGAGCTTTTAATGCAGAGAAAAAAATGCGTGTAAGAAAAAAGGTAAATATATGTTTATGTCCGCGGAAAAATAACATGGAACTATGTTATAATCTTTCAGGTAGTCTGTTCACCACAGATGGTCTTCCTTTACACGTAAAATGAGTACATGAATCCGCTGCGTAATAAACTCCTCGGGCAAACAATTTAAATGGAAGTATTTTGCAAGCCTCCTGTCCGCTGCGTTAAGACACACTCTCTCTCTCTCTCTCTCTCTCTCTCTCTTAATAATTTGTTAATATATTGAAGATCTCTATCTTCTCATTCACTTTTTACAGATAAGAGTGGTAAAAAAAGCATTTTATATTGGGACACGAAGACAATCGCAATCCTACGAGCAAAATAAAATCACTTTGACCCTGTAGGTCACACATTACTTTTTGGACTGCCCAATTTACATTCATTTTATTTTAATTCAAGTATACCAATCATTCAATCGTCAACTATATTACGTTAGGTCCAGTAGTAGCTGACGGGGTGAGACAAAAATATTTTGTTTTCGTTATTGCAGTTCGCCTTGTTTTGTTTGAACCTTCCAGCATCGTCTCGATAGGGTTAAAAACCACCAATTTTTACCACTAGTGCTGAAAAGTGAACTTTAAGCACGCTCCATGTGCCGTAAAAGCAATAGATTTTCCTAGAGGCTGTCTGGAAATGTACTTGTCGCGACATTGCTTTTGTTGTGTGTGGGGCAGGAGGCCACCCGCGCCACGCAGCTGCCGCGCGGGGCGTCGCGTGCCTGGTCGGGCGCGGTGGCAGCCTCTGCGCTCCTCTCAACGACCATTTCGGCACGACGACACTTCGTAGGAAATGCTTGCAGTGCATGTGGTAATATATGTCAGAAAAGTTTAAAGAAAAAAATTGGAGCTGTTTTTGAGCAAATGTTGAATATGACGCAGGGGCTAAATGTAAAGTACATCTGAAATTCAAATTCGCGGGGCCTCGAGCCACTCATGAAAGAGAGAGGAATATTAATTTTGCAAATAATGAGGACCGCTAAATGTGGCTCAGGGCACCAATTGATGTCACTGCCGCGCCTCTGACCGGGAGGTCCTAGTGTTACACTCCCGACGGTGGCAGGATTTTCCCGACGGTGGCACGAACTACATAGGTAGGTCTCCATTTCAGCCGCTGTCTGGAGGAGAATTGTAGAGGCGGGCTTCTCTGATCGCTCATTTTCGGTTTCTCCGATCAACACCAGGCGAATGCCAGAGCAGTACCCGAACAAACGGGTAACGAACCGCGCACAATCATTCCTTCCTCTTCCTTGCCCCCCCCCCCTCTCTCTCTTTCTCACACACGCACGCATGCACTACACTATCACACTTGTGAGAAGATCAGTCGGGAGTTGAGAGCTTGTCCCGCTGGTGAGATACCTAGGTGAGGAAAATCCCCAAGTCTTCATAGGTCAGCGCCATATCTCACCAGTCTGGAGACGGGCAGATCACCGCCGACTCCCGCGACGAAAACATGCGCTACACTTACGGGACTAATTACCTCGGCAGTTGACGCGACCGGATTCAGTAAATCAATGGAGGCGTTAGTGTTAACATACGTTCCACGGACTGACGGTTTAGAAAATGAAAAAAAAGGAAGGCGCAACATACAAGAGGTAGTAATTTACTTCATATCGGAGCAAGGAAATCATTTTTACGTTATCAGCTACAAAATTAGTTTGTCGAAAAAAACTCTACTTCTCGTCGAAGCATCACAAAACCGTCTCGATTCCACATATCGTTCTCCATATATACGTACGTATATATGTAAGTATAAAAATAAATCCAATGGAAGGTCATGTTGCCAATTTGTTCTTAAATCGCGATGCCATCACGTTGTGGTCTATGGGATGTTTTTCAGCTCTAAATTTTTAATTTATAGACTTATTTTACTTTGAGATATTCGATCGCTAATTATTTAAAAACGATTCAGAAATTGGAAGCTCACGTCGATGTAATCAAAGCAAGATTGTGTGAAATTATTCTGTTTGTCTGTAATGTGATGCGAGTACTGGAACAGCTGTAATTTATTCATGTTCGTTTCTTTCTTAGAAGCAAGAAATGGCTACTCTCCCTGGCTGTCAAAGTTATAGCATAGCATATTCGCACCGTCCGGCGCTGCATTTGAATTGGTTAGAATTTTAAGTGATGGCTGAAGTTGCAGTTTTCTGATATTGCGATACCGTTACCAATAATGCGAGAAAGTATTGGCTATTGTAGCTCCAGCTTAATATCAATTGCGGTCATGAAGGCTGCTTCATCCCGAATGAACCATTCAAGTAAACGTCCGTGTGTGCTTGTTCTTGAATCTCCTTGCTCTGCCTGCCGTCATTTATTTCCTTCTTTCGCGCTAGAAGTTCCTTTCCCTGAGCAGCGGCATGCGAGCCTGCTGCTCTCTGGCGCCCGTTCGAGAAATTCTCTCTTTGACAGTTGCTCTTTTGGCAGCTTTATCCACATCGCGTCTGCAATGGAAACGCTAATGTTCAATTTGGATAGTTTGGATTCTGCCTTCTATCTACTACAGAAAAAAAGGTTTCACATTTCCCGTTAAAGAGGAATATTCTAATTTGAACGTTTAAATTACCTTGAAATGGGAATACTATCGAAACTTGTATGCGTTTTCGCCTTCGTATTTGTTGTTTGTATTTGTTTGTAAGTTTTATTTGGAGGAAAAAGAGAACAGAGAATGCATATTGATATACTACGAAATGGACTTTTACGTAATACGAAAGCGGTATTTTCATTTTCATTCACACATCGTGATGTGGGCATGCCTAATATTGGTAGTTTTATACCGTTTATGTACAGTTTTTCAAAAATTGCTGTGAGTTATGAAGATATTCTGAAAATGCGTTTTATTAGTTCGAAAATTAGACTGCAACCATTCATCTGTTCTATTCCTGTATCTCTGTTTGAAATTCATCCACTGTATCGGGATTCTCGCCAGATGGATGAAAAGCGATGTTTTTTCAATAATTGTTGGGGAAAATGCTCTTAAATTTAGCATTTGTTGTAGTTCATACGCAGATAAAAATATGTTTTCGGATTTAACATTTCAAGCACCGCGTCTATAAAGAAATGTAGGGAAGTTCCTGGTGTAGTTCGTTCATATTTTTTAACAGATATGATTTTTAATTAATTTATTGAAGAGTCGCGTGACAAAAGCAAACGCTGTCTATAACAAGCTCTATTTCAACGAACTTAGCGGATCTTCGTGTCATTTTCTTCATCAGGCACTGGATAATTTTTCATACAATATTATATTGCATTTAATAATACTAGAATTAAAGAGATCTTCAATACAAACATAATTGAAATATTGTGATGCTAAACAATTGATCCTCCTATTCTTGCCTATTCGAATGGCTGCTGTAATTGCGCAAAGGGAAACATTTCTTTCGATTAGTTATACATGTTACGTTACAATTTCGTCCAGCATGCAACAACATAGTACATTTTCCCAAACGCTTTAATATTTTAGACGTACGACGTCGTATAATTCAGATTCACATCATAGTTTTGAAGGTAGATTTTTACCATCATATTAACTGAAACCTAAAGCACTTACAATTATAATCAGAGATACCTCAAAAGTGTTGAAGTATACTTGTTCGGCACTTTCATAAAATCCTGGTGTGGACTGACACAAAAACATTCTAGTTGGAGAGAAAGCTGCAGGGATTTGACATTTTTAAAAGAGCGCAAACTAATAAGATGCCCTGGAATGGTTTCCCATGCTCATTGGTCCTGCTTGTGAAGAAAGCACCAATGTGGGAAGTGAACTCTTACATTCATTTGCGGAAATGTTCACTCAAAGATGTACCGTACCTGCAAAGAACCGGCGTAGGTGACTCAGGGCTTCAACGGATGCCGATGAAGCATCTCTGACCGGAAGGTCTTACAATTAGTCTTGAGTCGCCACGGTGCCAGGATTTTCGACTCTAGCTTTTCAGCTAGGTCGAACACACTAACGGACACACTTATACTAACATGCACTACACTAACACATATGCCGGGTGACCGGTCGGGGACTTAGAACTTGTCCCGCTGGTGGGAGACATCTGGTTGGGGAAAACCCTGCTAGTCGACGGTAGGTCGGTGACGGATCTCGCTATCCAATGGGGGAAGATCACCGCTACCTCCCGATGAAAAAACAAGCACTACTCCTAGGAGACTAACGACCTCAGTAGTTGACGCGCCCAGACTCGCTAACAATCGATCCCAACAATCGGTCTTGCTTTCTCATCCTTGTTCTATCCTCATTCCCCCCCCCATCTCTCTCTCTCTCTCTCTCTCTAACACACACACACACACACACTATTATATATATATATATATATATATATATATATATATATATATATATATATATGCACTACACACATAGCGGGAGAGTTGTGAGCTTCGCTTTTTCCGGCGGGGATGATGCCCAGCTGGTGGGAGATACCTGGTTGTGAAAACGCCGCACGTCGGCGTGTAGGCCGGCGGTGAATCGCACCGTCCAACTGCGCGTGCACTACACTTACGGAACTAGTGGCCATGGCATTTGACGCGCCGAGGTCACGGAATAATCAATCAGTACATGTAAAGAAGGCCACTTTATTTCTGAGTTATTTATTAAGGTGTTTCATTATCATTTAATAAAAAAAGTTCATACAGAATGCTCCACAATGGTTTTATTAGCGAATGCAGGGCAGTCTCCGACATTCTCGCTCGTTTGGATAAGATAAATGGAGAGTATGGTATATGCAAGTAACACTTCATTCATCTGCATCCATTTTCGGGAATATTACCTTTTCACCAAGACTCTGTTATTATTAAGTGATAGGTAAAGCTCATATGCCTCTTGATATGGGCGTAACGTCGCTATCACCTTGTTTCGTTGTGCTTCTCCATCGTGAGCCCTGAAACATGTAGTCGATAACACTTGAATGAGTGAACTGAATATTTATTTTATTTTTAAATTTTGTATCAATAAATTTGCAGAGTGAATAGTAATAGTCTTGCGCTTTTTTGAGGTTTGGTACCCTGTTGTGACGATATTGAAGCCATGAAGATACACTTGCATACCATTTGGCGCTTTGTGCCTTCTTGACTTTGAATGTCGCGGGGCGCCTGCAGTGACGGGCGTCTATGTTTAGCCTGAGTCGTCGCCACGGAGAGGTCCCCACCGCCCCACTCGCGCACTCCACCCGGATGACCCTCCAAGTAAGCACTTGGGAAACGTGCGTCGCGTGCGAAGAGAAGCTGAATTTCTCGGAGGTATTAGCGTGCGTATTTTATTAACGCTTATTACATTGTTGATTAAAAAAAATTGTTAAGATATTCGTTCGAAAACGTGTGTGTGGTGGCAGTTCTAATTGATGTCTTCAGAGAACGGAATATATAGACATAATAAATACATACATGTGTGTACATAATAAAAAAAAAGTATGTTTCGTCCAATACCATCGCTTTGTGAAATGATAAACATCAATGTTGGGTTATGAAAATCCGGAAAAGCAAAGCAAAGGAATATAAGACGGAGTGTTCTCATGGGCGGCGCGTGATGTTGTGCGGCGGTGTTTCTAGGAAAAGGCTCCGCCGTGTGCAGGGTCTACATTGTGGGCTTTTGGGCGCTTTACGACCGCCCTCCGCGGCGGCGGGCGGGGGCGGCCCCGCGCCGCGGCGGCAGAGGGCGCGGCGTTGCCACGTGCCCGCCCGCCGCCGCCGCCGGCGTAGCCTCGACCTGGTTTTCCGCTGGCCCGGTCCACTGTGGGGTAGGGCCGCGCCCGCGCCCGCGCCGCGCCGCGTCGCCGCTCTTTCTCCTCTCCGCCCCCACGGCTGCCGCCGCGGATGTCACTGCCGCCGCAGGCTGCGGCCCTGACCTCTGACAGGTGGCAGTGCGAACGCGTTGCCCAGTGGAGCGAAGGTCGCGGGCGCGAAGCGGCCAAGGGCACTGCAATTTTCGCCCGCTGGGGGAGCTCCACGGGCTTGCGCATGACTCTAGCCGTACACGTCTCTGGCATGATCAACTTTTTCTCTGTCTTCACGGTTTCATCAGGAATGTTGAAAGGAAATTATATTATACTGTTCCTTTGACAACCAACGTGAACGAATAACCGTAATAAAACAAATAACCAACAAGCAGACATGCTAAATCAAGAATTTAAAATTTCTTTTCATTTCAGCATAAATAAAAAAATCCTTTCTCTCCTTTCAGACAAAACGTAGTTGCGCCACTGTGCTCGTTTGAATCTGTTGATAACTAATACGAATAATGAATGGATATGAAGTTGGTTGTACAAGGAAGGAGAACGAGGGCTCTACGCAAGTATTCTAGCCGAAAGCGATTTATATCGAATTCCAGGTGTAATGGCGTAACCTCGTACACGCCCAAATACTCTGCATTCTCGATCCTCAGTCTCCGAAAATATTTTATAAATGAATTGCATTGTCTCCATTCTCAGAAGTCACCTATAGGATTAAACCAATCAATATTTTCATTTCGCGAATGTCAGTGGAAGAAAATATGGTCAATGGTCAGTGATTTCGTAGTGATCCCGTCGTGTCCTCTTATATTTTATAGATGTATGTCGAAAGAGGTATTTATTTGTATTCATTTATTGCAAAAGGCAAAAATAAGATACAGTAAAATTGTGAGTACTAAGGGGAAAATGTTCTTTTAATTGCATAACGAGTCGTGGGACTGCGGAGCTTAATGCGTTGCCGTATCGGAGGCGTTGGCCCAGAGCGCACACCCGTCGTTCTCCCTCAGATGCTCTTTCCTTTCCACCAGGACAGCGACCATCAATTGATGTCACTGCAGTGCCTCTGCCATTGACGCGTCCGGAATCACCAATCAATCAATCAATCAAATTTTTGGGAAAAAATCCAAACTTTTGCAAGTTTCGAAAATTCTTCGTTAACGGTGAAAATCGGACAAATGCCACCTTTATAAATGTATTTTACTCTATTCTTACAAGAAATTTAAAGAAAAAAATTGGAGCCGTTGAGACAATTTTGAAAATGTCCGGGCGGCTTCATGGAAAGTACCCCCAAATTTTAAAGAATGTTTCTCAACATTTCAAAGCTTCAACTAGAGCAAGATCGACTGGGGATTCTTCAATTTGGAAAAGATCGTACTTGTGGTTTAGGAGCTAGTAGTGTTCTCGGACGGACGGACGGACGGACGTTTTGCTTCTAATTGGTTTTTCGGCATCAAGGACTCAGAAAACAGAGATTGTAGCTAAACCACGTGTTAGTTTTTTTCTCTCTTAATTTAACTGATTTTATGCACTTTTTCGCCACCAGAGTCCGGCAATGAATTTTGTTTCAGTGGAAAATCCGCCGTTTTTTCACGCAGCATTACATAACGTTCTCTATACTACAATATAACTCCGTATGCGTATGCGTATACGTATGCGAGAAAGTAAAAATCCAATGCATTCGGACGTATGTGACAGTGCTAAGCTTTGCCCATTTCCCGTTTCTCCAAGCAGCGACGTACTTGTGGATTCTTACTGGAAATGCGTTTAGCTAGTTTTGTTCATTACCCAACACTACTGTGATTTTCGCACAATCGAAGCTAACTAGGTTAATTGTAATGAACGAGGTAGCGACTCGTAGTCGCCTTGACTCCTTGGCCGTGTCCGCGGCGCGCGTGTAGGGGGGGAGCGATGCTCTTGGCGACCGTCTCCTTCCCCCCCTCCCGCGCCCTCAGCCGCGCACTTCTCGCCCTGTCCATAGCCACAACAGAACAAGCTATCCAAAGCGTAAGATAGATTATCCATTGAGCGCGACAGTGGTTAGTGCTGTCCGTATAAAAATGGGTTTTTATCTATAAAAAGTGAAAGTCTTTCACTGTAACGAAACATCTGCATGAACTCCTTGTTTGGCGTGTTCTCAATTATTTCTACGTATGTTGCAGCAGGTTATAATTCTTTACTCTATGGTTGCAGTGTGCACATTTCAGTTTGTTTCAGTGCGGCTTGAAACTTAATTCGCATACAAGCAAGTTAAGGCGCTTTTTCGCGCCTTCAAAGAGGTCTTTTTGCTACTAGCGTTAATTGGCTTCCTGAAGGGCTGATCGATTTGAACTTCACACCAAGTTGTTCTTCGGACAACTTTCCTTCCTATATTTAAGGCAATTAATTTCATGGATGTTTTTAAATTATTTTGTTTGTACAAAAACATTGATCTTGGCGCATTCTTAGATAATTGGCTTTAAAGTTATTTTATTAAATGGGCATTCTTTGGCAAAAAAGCGACAAATTTCTATGTGGTCATTTTTTATTCATCTCTGTAATTTGTTGGTTTTCTTGCGTTTCCGATGCTAACTTGCAAGTTGCCACTGCGTTTGAAAAATAAAATTGTATTTCTGGTATTATTTTTGTGAACTCTTGAGCAACAAAAAAGCGACAAATTTCCTTATAATTATTTAAGTCTTTAATTTCTTTGTTTTCTTGAGTTCGCTATGCTAACTTGATATCAAGTTAGCCAAATCTTTAAATGCAGGATGAAACAAATAGCGACAATTTTTTTCGTTACAAATTAGCAACAAAACGACAAATTTTGAGTATAATTTTAATTTTTTAAAATACTTAGCGATGCTAACTGTACGGACCTCTGTGGTGCGGACACGTGCCGGCAAATGCCAAAGGGGTTGGCCAGCCCCCAGGGACCACAAGTTACACCCCATTATAGAAAAACCAAAACTTTTTTCGTTTTTATTTCTTCATTACTTTCTCCATTTTTAAAAACAAAGATAAGACAGAGAAATCAAATAGAGCAGAAGGAATTATGCTTCCCCCTCACAACATGTGGTTTTCAAACCTGTTATATTGTTTACTATCTTCTGTCTATTTATCACTAGAAACAATGTTTCACTGAATATATTTCCATTGAGGCCTATTTCCCTTTTTCTTTGGAAAACGCTGGCGATTCTGCCTTGTATGTTGCTGCGTGGGCGCGTGCCTCGTGCGCCTAGCGAGATCGCTGGGTCGCCGCAGCCGCTCCGCCTCCCAATGCCTGGCCCAACTTATTCCGCTGGCCCCCGCCCCACACTTCCCCCCTTCGCATCCCGACGCAGCGGGCACGGAGGCTCATCAAACGACTTAGTTGAGCGTGTGAAATTTATGGTCTTGCACGGGACAATTAATGAGATTCCGAATGTTTTATTCAGTTGAAGATTTGCTCCCGTGCAACATTCCGGCCGTAGGCATGTGCAGCTGCGTGCGCTTCTGGGAAGCGCGCGAGGGCCTCGCCCCCGCGGTGGCTGCGCTTTGCGTTTAATGAGATGTTCCTCGTCTCAGGTGACATTCACTGCCGGCCGAGCACAATAAGCAATGCATGGCTGCTCGCTTCTTCGCGTGTTTCTCTGCCGGAGAGCGCCATATTTGCTGGTGACCCGGGAAGACCATATGTGTAAACGTGTTCATAAATGTAACGTCAGCGGAGACTACTGTCGTATGTCAGTGTAAATAGTCGAGGGCGCAACTATTCATAGAGTGGCTGTAAACAGGACGCTGACAGCTTTTATACGTGTAGGCGAGGGTTGCGAGCGTTAGACAATGGGAAAATGACTTCACGATTGTCCAGGGATCTGAACATCTCACAAAAACGTAAGCTTTATTGTTTGTATTTTTATTCGGATATTTATTATGTAAAAAACAAACAAAATTATTCATGCAAAACAAATCTTTAAAAGTGATAAAATTTGACTCCGAGAATAACGTCAATCAAAGAGATCAGAAGAATGGCCCTTTAATGGAGATTTAAAAAAAAAATTAATTGAAGAGTCTTTAAGAAAGTTGACTCAAGTCGCACCTACAGTTCTTGATTCCGGGATTGCAAATGCTTATTGTTTCTCAAAAGAATAAGGGTCAAGTATGACTGTCTGTAAAAGATGTTTTTTCCACAAATCGAAAGATGCCTTCTGAAGAGCCTCCAGTGAACTGCATGCGGGTGTTGAAGGTTGGGCGTCCTTTGGCCGTTGATGGGGCAGAGCCCTGGAGGAATCTTGTCGGAGCGAGTGCCCTTGGGCGGCGCGGGTCGTTGGCCGTCGGCCGTTGGCACGTGCGCTGCAGCGGCTCCTCGTCACCTCCGTCCCGCTTTGCGCCCGCAAGGTCGCCCGCCCCCGCCTCTTGTGGCGCGCCCGCATCGGGGCGTCGCCCCGCAGTTGCCGCTTCTCGCCCGATGGCGACGCCAAGCGGTTCCTGCCTCTTCCACACACGGCGCGAGGAAGTTCCGATGCGAAACCTCCAGCAAGTCACGGTGGACATCGATGCACGGCCGGTGGGGTGAACAATTCTTCGCATATCCCTCGCTCGCCCCTACGCTACGAGTTTCAAGTTACTGCGGAGGACGTTCGTTGAAACGTAATGGATTAATTCAAAGCGATTATTTTCGTGTTTCTATCGTAGACGTTTCGCATTCAGTGAAGAGTGTGTCAGCGATGAGCACTCGATGCGCTCAGTACCAAGTGTTTTCCGCATGGGGTCTGAACATTAAAGGAATTGAAATGTTTCAGTACCACTTCCGTGTAGTGCAGTTAATGATTTTCTTTTTCCGACTTCCCTCAATGAAACGATCCGGCTAAATATAAGATTGAAGTATTATAAATAAGACTGTGAATGTTCCATCATCAGAAGAACGACGTACGGATTTTCTTAAGATTGTGTTCATCAATACCTCCTATTTTTGCAAGAACAAGGTGTATTTTCCATCTCTAGAGAACAAACGTCCTACCTTGAGTTATGTTTAGTGTGAACGCTGATCTGTTATTGGGCAATTCGCAAATATTAAATTCTCTTCTCTTTGATCTGTTCATCGTGTTTTTCTATCTTGAAGCTCTTCGTTCAGACTTTTGAAAAGAAAACGAATTACTTCGGATCTGCTTCACTCAGATTTTCGCCACTTATATTCGTCTAACGCAAGAAGAGATTTATGATTCACATTTGCAAATGACTGTACTTATGCATTTATCTCCATAGAAAGATTTAAAAGAGAATAGGTTACATTTGACATTGGAGTAAACGAACGTACTTACCGTGCTGAACACGGACTTTTCAGTAAGTATAATAATAGCTCAGAGTTATAAAATCATTTGAAAGCAAGTAGGGAACATTTTTCGTTTACTTTTCGTTGTTGAAAAAATAGGCCGATTGACAGGGTGGTAATTTAAGCGTTGGACAATGCTGCTGCAGCTATATCGAGGCCAGTGGAAGCAGACGGTCTTCATTGCATCGCACGCGTGCTGGCGCTCGGGCGATTACGGCTTCTGGGAAGCAGCGCTTGGCGGTATTCCCGGAATGCCTGGAATACACACGCCTCGTGTGCGAGTGTAATGAGCTTTTGATGGGCGGACTCCCTTCTTGCGCTTGCGAGCGTCGCTTTGTCCTGCCAGTCCACCCGCAGGTCGCTCTCCAAAAATTACTCTCCCGGCCGACGACGCAACAATTTATTCCATTGCTCATCCGTCCCGGAAGGTCGGCCTCCGCCTTTGGTGTTGGTTCAGTGTTGGCAGGCGCTTCGTCGTGTAAGTGCAGCGCACGTTAGAGCGGTGTTCGTCCCAGGCTGGAACGTGAGATCCGGCGCCGACCTACACGGCAGCTTGTTCCGCCAGGCACCGTCCTTGATGCTCCTCACAAGGAGGAGAGAAAGATCTCGTACGGTATGAGGGCCGTTTTTTGGTATGAATGAATGCCTTATTTTACGTGGCGAGACTCACGCCATGAGGCCTGGTCTTCCGTCTGACCACGCTAATTTCGTCACGCTCCTTTCACCTACTAGGGAGAAAGAAGGTATTGCTTGGGCGACGAAACTGGCAATTTGAATTTGGCTCAGAGGCTTCATTTAGGCTTGAGGATCTTTTACATGCAGTAAATCTACTAACATGGGACAGCAGGCTTTACTTCCTCTCCGAAGGAAGGCGTACGAAGGTTTTTTTCGCCCTTGGCGCGGGTTTGAACCCGCAAACGTGGGTCTAACAGCCTGATGCGCTATCCGTCACACCATCGTCGCCGCGATTGGAGAAGCTACGGGAACCTACCGGAGCAGCTGCCGCTGGAATTCTCCTCCAGTCAGCATCTAAATCTGATCTCACTGTCGCCGGATCTGGAATCTACGGACCTCGCGATCACTAGCAGCGATGGCGGTTGTTGCGCGGCTGTGCGGGCGACCTCCGATTCTGCCGCCATGAAAGGTGGACCGAAATAGGGCGGAGATGGCGTTGGCAGGAAGCAAAAGAGGATCTGAAGAAACGACGTGGAGGGCGGGGCGCGGCTGAGCAGCGAGAGCAGCGGGAGGGGGGAGCGGTAGCGTCCCACTGTAACGGCAGCATGGGGAACCACGGCTTCGTCCAAGGGGAAGGCAAGTACGTGGAGGCTGCCAAAGAGGCCGTGACGGAAAGTCTTTCTTCATCGGTGGACAGAATATGAATGATAGGCCTCTCGCTGATAGAGGGATACATCACTGGCCTCGCTTTTCACTGAGGAAGGGAGGAATAGGGTTTTCCGCATTTCTGAGAGTTTTGTTTCCCCACTTCGACTTATAAGCGAATATTTTGTCAACGGATGTAAGTAATGAGGTATCAAACGATTATTTTCAGCTTAGGAGTGAAAAGGAACGTATAAAGGTACTTAAATATGAACATGGTGCCATACTAAAAAAAAGGAGAATGTTGAGGTGTGCAATACCAATTGATTTACCTATTTAGAATCGACATATCTTGAACGCATTGGTTGGGATTGCATGTCTTCAATGTATCGCTTTACACTTTTGTTGTCTCTTTGAAACGGGTGTGGATTCCCATTTATACATACAGTATGCTACATTGAAAAGTATTGGCATGCATTCGCTAATGAACTCGACCATCGTCTTTCAACACTGCCGGTCATTTTGTTTCTCCCCGAACGCTGCTCTTGTATTTTAGTTGAGTTTTGAGGACCTTGGAAGTGCCCCGCGCTGTGCCAGGCTGTGCAAGACGGCACCGAGTGAGTGCTCAGTGCGGCGCGAGGCCCTTCCGTCTCTGCCAGGGCGAGCGGACGCCTGCCCAACCCCCACGTCAGCTTCTCAGTAAAATCCATTTCAATTCATTCGAATAGCTCTGCCATGTTCTCAATATTACTTCCTTCAAATAGAGGGCTTCATGCAAAATCGTTTACTGGTTTAATTTTTGTTACTGTTTTATTGACAGTATATTTTATATGTGTAATCGATATTTTATTTAATATGAATAAAATGTAAGGGATATTTCATGACTATGGAATGTTCTGCATGAAATAATATATTTTTAGCATCTACTTCCCATGATACGACTTGTTTCAGTGATTCCTTGTCTGAACAATGCTTGGATACTTTTACTGTGTGTGAACATGGCATCGAAGAATGCTTTCCTAGGCTCAGATAGGTTTCCGTCCTGGCTGTGTCGCGATGGCCCCTTGCCATCGTTCCTCTGGCGAGGTTGCGGGGCGGGGCGGGGCGGGGCTCTGCCGAGCGGAAAATAAAACTTCAATATTCGGCGCCTCGTGAAATTCGCCGGCGGACGCCTCTCACTGGGCCCGCAGGTGAATGTCAATGCAAGGAAAAAAGTAGAAAGTAAAGTAGAAAATAATAGAAAAATAAAATGTTAAAAAAACAATGAAAATCTTAAAATTAAAAATAAAGCCACGTTTGTGTTTCCCCATGTGTGCGATTTAGTGAGAGATTACTGAACTGAAATAATTACAATAGAAACTCTTAATTATGTAAAATATTTTTCAATTGTAGTTCATTGTAGCTTATTCAGAGGGGTGATGAGGGGCAAATGTAATGGATTTGGAGAGATATTGGATTTGTGCCTTATACTACGTGCAAATAGACTGTATCGATTTTTTTTTAAATGACATTTTCAGTGGCATATTCTCTCGTATATTAATGCTGCACAAGACATCGGAAGATACCAGGGGAATAAAGCCTTCAAGTGGAATAGAAACTTGGCACATTGGCAGTGTAGAAGACGGGCGAGGTATTGACGGCTTCTGTGGCTGGCAGGGCGCACTGCGCGCGAGGGAGGCCGTTGTCGGATGGGGATGGAATCGATAATTTGCCCCGGATTGATTCCAGCGGAGCGACGAAGGAGCGGGCGCGTCCGCCGTCGGCGAGATTGCACCGCCTCGCGGCCCCCGAACCAGTTGGGGCACCTGGGGCCGTCGAAAGGGAATCGGAAATTCTCAATCTAAATTGCAATTAAGGAAATAAGAAACTGCTTCGATTGAAATATTTTGCAAGCAGAACTAGCGTGCTGGTACGAAAAGGAAAGTGATACATTTGTCGTTTTATTTATACATTCCTAACTTCAAAATGTGTAATGAAATAATAAATAGTTTGCTGGATGTATATTCCAAGCAGGCTTCTCAAAGATATTAATGTATTACAAAATGAATACATGCACTTGTTTCTTCCGGTCAATACGCTGAATGGTGAGTATTTACTGAAAGATCATAAGCTGTTTCTCCTTAAATGTCATCTCCTCAAAAGAGTAGGTATATTATTCATTTCCTTTTTAGCAAAGTAAACAACTGGCTACTACTTCAACTGGTTATTAACTGGTTACTTTTACTTACATTATTTACTACAACGTTACTCATTTCATTAAATGAAATGTAAAACCTTGAGACCGGTTACAAATGAACGCAGGAATGAAAGTATGTGTTACGACGAAAATACATACGTACCTCAAAAGATGTGCAGCTTTCTGTATTCACATTCGAGTAACATTACTCGCGCAGACTTCATAAAATGCTGTTAGCTGGGAACTGTTGCTCTCAACGCGCAATGAAATGTTCTCAGGTCTTGGAAGAACAGTCGCATGGCTTGAAAGCGCCCAACCGTCGAATGCTAATCAGCCCGAAGGCGCTGCGTGGCGCTCCCGTAATGCGCTAGCAGCGACCCCTGAGGGCAGAGGGTGGAGACCGCACTAACAACTCATCTACGTGTGGACATAGAGCAAGATTCAGGTGATCAGTAGTTTATGGGATGGAGCCGGATATTAGTGTGTGGCACGAAACGTAGTCGAATAGTTCAGTTGTGAGCTAAGGTAAAAATTCACCTCGTGGAACTAGACGTGTACAAGCGTAAACATTACAGAGATACAACGTTTCGAAATGTATTCATGCTTTAAAAAAAAATGGACGTAACCGAAAAGTAAAATACGCACATCAGAATACATGTTGAGAGTAACCGGTAAAGAGTAACCGATGAATTTGATTTGTTAATATCACGTGTTTAAAGGTTTCCTTAGTTCAGTTTCTGTGACCGCCAGCGCGCCGCACGGCACAGCCCGGCACAGCACAGCAGAACCCATCCCATTTCAAAATGAGTGTAACGTAGTCTAATCCAGAGGGCGATTGCTTTACTTTGACAAATGCTTACTTTTCCTCTGTTTACGTCTCATTACTATTCGTAGTGGCAGCGGATATGCATTTTCCCTCGAGAACGTCAATATAGAATGTTTTTTTTTCTTTATCTTCAGTTATAGTATTTGTTTTGTATCTCATCTTTGCAGGTGAACCCGGTTTATCGATTCATCTTTCCTCGTGTCGTGAATGCCATTGCATTTCCATATTTATCGAATTATCTTTTTTTATTCCGTATTATTCACCACTTTCTCTCCGCGTCGTGTCTCTGTCGTAATGAAGTCGTGGTGTTTCTTGCACGTGCAGCCGTCGAAGGGATCCGCTTCCGGTGCGGAGGAGTGTTGAGCGCGCAAGCGGTCGCTGCCACCTGGCGTCGGGCCGCACTTGTCGTTCATCTGCAGCTTTTCTCAATCCGGAAGCAGCGCCGTCTGTCGAGGTCCCTGGAACGATCAGCGGCGAAGGTAGCGCGCGTCCGAAATATTTCCAAGGCGACGACTGGTGGCGGCGTTGCCTTACAAGTATTTCTCAGTCGTAATTCGCAAGTCCCAAGACACTGACACAATCGGCACAGGCACAGATACAGGCGCTGTGAAGGTTGTGCTGACACCTGCTGTCCCACCTCCGTCCGTTAAGTGAACCTTGGGGAACACCTTCCGGACGGAGTGTGGAGAACACGCCCCTAGTATCGATAATAAGTGGACTCAGGCACCCACGCATCATTGACTTGTGTTACCCACATAGAGGTGAGAAGGGTGTTGAATAGCTGCAAATGTCCAAGAGTATTTAACTCTTGGTAAGAGAGATATAATCGTCGATGAATCCCGGTTCTCTCCTTCACTTTTATTGACCACTGTTCACTTGTCTCATAACTACTGAAAAGTCTAAACGTCGATAGAAATAGTTTAGAGCGTTCAAGAGTGGCCGAGGACACCGAGTATTGCAAGAGTGCTCGGCTCTCCAAATCTTCAAAATAAGTTGTGTCAAAAGTCATTATGTGAATGCAATTTTAATGCAAACATTTTACAAAGGTTGACCATGCCTTAGCAGTCACTAATTCTATGTAATTTTATTTACACTCATTTTGAATTTTATTTTCCGGAGTTTTTCTTAACCTCTCCGCAGATTAAGCGATACCGTGGACATGTCTGAAATCAAATTGAGGGATTAGAATGCTAATGTAGATCCTTTCAGATATATTCTGGCAGTTATTTGCATTATGACTTTGTTCGTTGACAGAAGCTCGTCACGTTTCCGAGTGAGGTGTGTTAGCACTGCTCGGAATGAAATTTCCGGAAGCCATTGAAAGTATTCATGCGCAGATCTAACGTTTCCCGTGAGAGCATGCTTATTATGTTCGTATGTACTGCGAACAGAGGAAAGTGCCTGACGTGAAACTAGTTTTATTGGAGCACACTTGATTTAGGAAGCAGCGTTCGAACGTTGCCGGTCCACGAAAGAGAGCAAGAGGAGAAGCAGCTCGTGGCGCGAGGAATCCGGGCATCTGTTAGCACTGTGGGAAGTCCAGGAAGCGAGCCGGAACTTGTTGCAAGTCTTTTGTTCAAAACTAGTCTACTTCATTGACACTCGTCCGGTTCTACAGGTTGTCTGAAACTTACCTCTTACGGTCCCAACAGCTGAGCCAATGAAAAGGATGTTACTGGAAATTGAATTGAATAGTGGAATCGAGCAACATCTTTACCGGCAGCTCTAGAATTAACTTTGGGAAGCAAAGCAGTATGATGCGAACTTGAAACGGATCGTTGGTTTCTATTCCGGTTGCTGATGCTCTTCTAGTTCTAGGAAGCTTTGTGCGGCGAGCTCGCTCGCTGTTTGTGCTCCTGGAGGAGAGCGACATGGGAAGGAGTTGTCAAATGGAGAAGCAAACGGCTCTCCGTTTTCAAGTGAAAATAATGCTGACGCAAATATATTCTGGGTCTTTATTTGGGAAACTGTGGGAACGACTATGTTACACCTACCACAAACTACTGGGAGATCATGTTGGAGAGATGATCTGTTGGTGTTTTTTGTTAGTAGGTTTAGGGAACACAGAACGGGCGTTTCTCTTGAAGAAATATTTTATTACGTGCAGTAGAGTCGTATTTACTGGAGATTGCTATTTAGAAGACAAAATTACCATATTAAAAGGTATCTTCTGTTTTAAAACTTCCACCTTTTATAATTACTTGTATGCTATAATAATTACGTGTGCGTGTAATGTACTTTACTTTGATTTTCATTGATAATTTCTTCCGTATGTTAAGATGATGTCGTTAGTTCTATTATCCTTGCATGTATTAACGAAATTACTGAAATCAATCCATAGTTTGCAGTTGTACCTCACATTGGTGGTGAATTGTAGTTTCAGGAACATTCTCCCTTTTTGATTTTTCTTTTAATTTCTAAGAAATGAGTTAAAATAGTGTCGAGGCTCTGGACGTGGACGAAAAGGTTACAAAAGCTCATTGGAAACGAAGCGCAGCGTGCTGAGTGCTCGTGCCTCCGCGGGGACAGAGTGTGTGTGAGAAGTGCTGCGTAGCCTCCGTCGGCGTCCACGAAGCATCCGGGTGGGCTTGCGCCGCGCGCCGAATGAACCAAATTTCCATGTTGGCATGGCAACGCGCCCCGCCCCGGCTCGGCTCTGCCCCGGCCCGGCCGGCGCCGCCCATTCGTTCACGCCTCCACCCCTCCAGCCAAAATTTCAGGGTTGAGGCGATTTCGAGATTTTTTTATGTCTGTGGTGTAGTGTAATAAAAATTGTGAGATCAATCATGTACGTGCAGTTTTTGAAGGATAATTTATTAGAATTGTAATGTTTCTTTCATTATAGTTCTTCATTGTAGTTATCGTAGCACTCGATATCTTTAAAAATACTATTACAAGTGCTAGAAAATAATTTTTCCTGAAAAGAAGAATGTGTACGTATGTTTTATTATCTTGCTTAAATGTTTGCAATTTTGTCTACTTGACATTGTAGGGGCTTCCCTCTCTCTTGGCGTGTGAGGTAAACGCGGAAACACGTATGGGCTATTCTGGCAGCCGTTTCTTTGACTGTTATTACGTCGGCGGTAACAGTAGCGATATGATGGGCAACACCGCTCTTTTATTTCAAAATACTTTTGTTTGTTTTTCGATACTAAAGAGACTAATGAATGGGTATTTCCAAGCGAGGTTTCTTCTTTTGTAGAATGACCAATTGTGCGGCGACGCACTGAACTGCATGAATATACAAAAGAATATTGAGTCGGAGAGACGAAGACGTGTCGTGATTTCGTGGTGGTAGCGGCGTCCGGGCCCTCTGCCAGGGGCAGCTGTGGGCTTTGCTGCGCGGGCGCGCAAGTGCCGGAGCATGTGCTCGGGCGTTTATTGCCCCGCCGCGCCGCTGTTCCCACTGCAATCGCGCGGGCCGGCGCGCGGCGGCGCGGGGTGGCTCCGCCATATCGACCTTGGCCGCGGCGCGGCGGGGGCGGGGCGGATGCGGCGCCGCCCGTAGACTTGACCCGATTCGCGCGGGGCGTTCGGCATTCTCTGTCTCTATTCACTTGCAACTCGAACTTTGTTTCGTTCACCTGCTTAGCAGGTTCTGAAAACATCCAAGCTTTGTGTGGCTGACGTTCACCTACTCCTCAACCACCACACTAGTAGATGGAGTATAGATTTCAGAAATCAAGTTGATAAAAAATATGCCACATTTTGTGTTTACTTTCGTGTACTAGATTGCGGTTGAAGACAAATGTTCTCTTCTATCCCTATTCACAAGTTCAATTCGTAAATTTTGGTCGTATTGTATCTAATAAACCAATCCTAAAAGTGACGTGAATGAATTGAAAATTCTGGCGGTTATAAAGTTGTGTTCAGTGGCAGTGTTATAGGGGTGTCTGTAATTAACCTTTATGTGCGGCAGTGAAAGCTGTTTGGTTTTAATTTTGAAACGGCGGGAGCGACGTGCCAGCGCTGTGCGAGCGGTGCGGGCGGAAGCGACTCGCGCGCGGGCCAGCGCTCCTTCCTTCTACGTCGTGTGCACAAACATTGTGTCAACAAGGCATTTCTCCTTTGTTAAGAGGTATCTGAAAACTTTGAACGCTATGAATCTTGAACTAGAAGGCTGCGTGTAAAGACTTTCCCCTATTAAAAAATTGAATGTTTGGAGTTTGGGTCTCCTTGCACCGTTCGTCGAACAAGACGTTCGAATCGCATGGACATCTTTCCTTCAAAACCGATAATCCATTTCACGTGTGGTCTCCGGTGAGATTTTGGAATCCTAAAAGAAGCAGCGATCTGGCTAATCAGTGACCCACGTCGACCTGCTGCGTTTCTGACTAGAACAAGCGACATGTCTCTGTACGTGGTGCATACTTCAGTATGGTATTGGTAGTCCTTGAAATCCCATACGCTCATGCAAGTCTGGCATGATGGGATTCAGGAATTGCCCCTCGTTGTTTAACTTACGGGAGTTAAGGTATTGATTTAGGGATCTTGGGTATTGATTCATGTAATCCACGAAGGAGATGAATTCTTGGGCATCTGGGATCGCCGCCGCCCACGCGATCACTGCCGTGTGTCCATCGATTTCCTTCCTGGTGGTCTGAGCATTCCGCCTCGGAAAGGTTCCTCTGTGAAACCAACTGCTTCACGTGAGCTCCTATGTGCAGTTCACTTGTCTGTCTCACGCGCGGCGAATTCTGAGGGCGCCCGTGCGGTCAAGCTCCATGCCTTCCGGTGCCCAGCGCCCTGAATGTTTCATGAGGCCTTGCTTTCTAATCCTGGCCCGCGTGGTCTGGGCCAATCGCCTACTGCAAATGCTCCTTCGCATCTTCCTTCGGGAACAATTAGGGATTGTAGGGGAAGGGGGAAACTTGAAGGAGAAGAGAGCGTCTATAGGAAAAGACAAAAGTGAGTGCGTCAGGGAACTAGAATTACATTGCTCTTCTTCTTCTAGACACTTTGTTAGTCATCACTGTATAGTTCTTTGCAAGGTAAGTGGTTTGATTTGACTTCACTTAACGATAGATCCAAATTAAAAATTATGTTCTTGTATAAAAATTGCTTGCATCTTCTTTTTCTTGTTTACTATATTATTCTCTGCAATGTTCCGTTTTCGGAATTTTCTTCTTCTTTCTTCAAGGCTTGTTCATCATTTGATCTTCAAAATTTTTTATTGTCTTTGTCTTTTACTCTAAAAAAAGTATGTTTTGACTCCATGCTACTGTTTCCGATTGTGTCTGGCAGCAGCTTGCGGAAATTTTGGATTCATGTCCTCGCCCCGCAGCCCCGGCACTTGCTTGGGGCGAAGTCTTCCTTCGTGCTGACCTCAGTCTACTCTGAATGGAAGTCCCCAACTGGTAATCAATTAGGCACAGAGTTCGGAAAGTGTTCGCTTCTGATAAATTAAAATTTTGAAGACTGATCTATTTACTTTCTTGGCGGAATACGCAATGAATGAACAATTTCAGCAACATTTTATTTCTGCCTTTTTTCCCGTTTGTGAGGTGGAAGAAAAATGCGTGAAGAAAATGTAAAGTAATGAATGATGTAGATTTGTTTCTTAGTCAGTAAAATTTAATGCATTGAAAATTGTTTACATCCACCTTCACTTTATCTTGGTGGTTTCCACTTTCTATCGGTAATGTAGTCACTATCAGAAATGATAAACATACTTTATTTTTAGTGGGAATCTTCATGAACTGTATTCGTGTCAATTGCCACTCACTCTCTAACGTAAGTGAATTTCCATTGACTATCAGTTCGTTAATATCGTGTGCGAAATATCACTGCGTTCATTGCCTTCGTGAAGAATAAGGCGATTTCTTTTCAGTGTTTAGATAACTATGAATTAAATTTGAATTCATAAAACTTTACACATCAAACGGAAGTATTAAGAAATATGACGTAGGGAATTGCTGTCAAAGTTGGAGGGAAACCAGAGCAACAGGAAGAGGCGCGTGGTGAATTGAAAGAAGAGAGACGATGGTTCTCCGAGTATCTGCAAGGAAATGCAGTTGCTAAGCACACGAATTCTTGTGTTGCGTCGGTGACTTTAGCCCCTCTGACAATGAGACTGGACTGCTGGTGCAGCCCCCGTGGGACCAATCGCGTATGTGGCTCGTGAGTTGATAGTGCTTGGTTGTTTTAGGAAGTATGGTGCCGACGCCGTGATTCGTAAGCTTTTTGCGTCCTGTAACTCACCCACAGGGGGAAGAAATGGAGGACGGGGGCCCTCGCCCCTAGCGCCTGCGCCTCCCAGGGCGACGAAAAAGGAATTGTGCTAAATAAAGAGGAAATCCGCAAGAAACCGAAGGACGTTGGTGGCAGAAGAGTGGTCTTCCTACACCCACGCCCCACGCCCGCCCAGGAAAGGGAACCTTGCCACGAAATTTCATTCTTCTCGGCTCAAGTCACGTCTGGACACTTCATTTGGGCACTAAGCGTAAATATATTTTAGTAGCTGTATTTCAAATTAATTGAAAGTTTAGGTTGTATTCTCTATCAGGAATGCATGTTTGAAAAGTTTTATAATCGTATTTTCTGTATAAAATAGAATTCAATAATGTCTATCTAAATGTTTCATCACTAGCATGCGGTTTCGTCTTGGAAACACGAACGGTACCTTTTGCGCTAATTCTGTCAAGACATCTCAACAACGTGGTGTGAAATTGCAACTAGTAGTGGCTCTTCAATGAAGATGTCTTAGTGTATATATGTCTGGCGAGTTCTCACGTCTCTGAACATTTTTATTCAAACAGCATGAAATTAGAAAACGCTTTTTTTCTCGCTCAAGCATACATTTGAGAATATAATTCGTTGAATTCTTCACAAAGAGATAAAGGCCACATGAAAGTCAGGAGAAAATTAAAATTCACGCTTCTGTGCTTTTTATCAACTGCCGTCGGGAACGCGTAGTGGTACATGCTCGCTGTAATCCATCATCCCTTTGACGCCTATGAGAGGAACAGTCGGAGCCCTTGATGTGGACGAATGCTTTGTTTTCAGGGAAATTGTGGACAGCAGGGGAAGGAAGAATAATATTACCTGGAGTGGAATCTAGGAATTAGGTTAGAAGCGAGTGGATGCATGGAAGAGTGGCAGCTAGGATTCATGAATCAGCAGGCTACACTGTGAAATTAATTTACACCTCACATTGTTGTATACACGGTTTTGGTTAAGGGATGAACGAATATCCGTTTGTTTCTGACCTGGTTCCATCAGCACACGTTTGATGTATTTTCTCTGCGGCCGATCAACGCAATCAAACTTTTCACATTTTTGTACTCCACATTTCCCTTTCTGTTTGGTATTTTGTCTTTTAATGTTCTAGTCAGACATCCAAAACTTGATTCGAGAATTGATTGTTTGAAGCAAGTCTGCATGGTAGGCGAATCCTTCATGACATTTTTCAAGCAGCATTCACCTTCAATGTTTTTTCTCACGCGACAAACGCTTCTTGATTGTGTTGAAAATTCGGTTGAGGGACATTTGAGAGTTGATTTAATGTAATATCACTTCAAAATGCTTCAGTGTGATTTAATCTCGGTCTCATTCTACAGATTCTCGTGAATTCTTTATATCATGTTCATAAGAGTTATCTCGACTTTTTCCCGTTTACGCGTTTTCTCATTAATTTACAACCTCTAGTTCTTCTATTTACAAATATTGTTTTTGAGATGTGTTCTCGCTCTGGGTTTGTGGTATTAGATTAGATTAGATTTATTGTTAATTCTGCAATTAAGTGTAGTAACTTGGTGGCAGAATATCTTGACCTTACATACATTAAACTTACATTCATTAACAAAAAGTTACAAAAAAAGGAGTTGATTAAAAATAATAATAATAATAATAATAATAATAGCAGAATATCTACTTTCACACTCGCTTCTTCTCGCATTCCCTCAAACCTTACTCCACTTCACTTCACTTCACTGCACAACACTTAACTGTGACGCATTTCTTTCACACTCGCTTCTTCTCGCATTCCCTTCCCTCCACTTCACTTCATAACACTACACTGCGCTGCACTACACTGCACTGCACTGCACTGCACTGTACTACATGAATAATAATAAAATAATAATAATAAAGATAATAATAACAATACTACTACAACTGATATTTATATTAACAATTAAACAACTTACTTTGTATGAAATACTACTAATCTAACAGTGGAAAATTAACATTGATACAATAACCTAATATATAATTAACTAGAAAACTAATTTATTTTTAAAGTTGCTCAAGCTTTGAGGAAAGGGTTCTAAGATCGTCGCAGGCAAACTGTTCCAGTCTCTAATAGTTCGGTTTGTAAATGAAAATTTCCCGACATCCGTTTTCTGCATTCTTGTCTTAATTTTATGCACGTATTCTCAATGTTCGAATATACACTTGAAAACCAATAGTTGTGTGAACTGGAATTACTTACTAAAAACTCTAAGGTCTGTTTTTCATTACAGTCTTCGAAGGTATTGTCAATAAATTGAATGTGTTTGCCCACGGTAGCGTAACAAACATGAAATACCGAACGTTGGACTTCTATTTGGCTAGAATCGTTGGGCAAAAAATGCTGATCATTATATTAACCGGAACCATTACAACGGCCGCCATTTTGAAATGGAAACAAAAATTAAAAGCTTTAGGCGTATGCCATTTTTAGTGACTACAAGGAACATAACATGCTCTTCTCGAAAAAAATCCAAACCCTCGTGTGGTTGTGACTGCATAACAACACATTCACAACCAAATAAACGAAAGGCGAACGATCCATGGCCTCCCACCGCTCGGCCACGTTAACATGCGAATAGGTTTCCCTAGAATAGTCGTATTTCAATGAAACGGAGAATCTGAAAAAGATATGCGCATATTCCCCCCAAGCTTAACAGCTCGAATTTCTTAAAACGCGATGTAATCTCCATGAAATCTGTTCATTTCGAACTCGAGTTAATCGGCCAAGATTATTTACCCACTTTCATGTACTTTCTGGGTTTTGGAAAATTGAACTACAATATTGAAGAAAGATGTTTCGTTTAATAAAATATATTCTAAAAAATATCTCTTTTAATAAGGGCAATTAATATTTTTTTTAGAAAGCGCAAATCGATTTGGATAACATTTGCTTGACGTGTAGGTAGTTTGTTTGTGCCTTAATATTGGATCGGGAATGTGGTGCACTCAGCTGCCTAACAGTGGCGTCGTCAGCGGTCTAGTGAATTGAGATGTGGGTTAACGGCTGCCGTTGCGCTGACCACGCTTCACCTGCGCGAGCCCCTCTCGTCAACAGAAGGGGCAAACCATTCGATCTGGCTACTTGAGAGTTGTCGCGCCTAAGAAAGTGGTAGGCAGTTAAGTATATTTTTTCAAACATGGCTCCACACGTTTTATTAATTTTTTCCTTTCCAATAGAGTAAAGTACGCTTACAAAAATGACGCCGGTCCCCATCGTCGAAACTGTAAACTTGACTTTCCCGCGCTTCTTTTGACGAATGTTTCGCAAGACATCAGGTCGGAATACGACAATGGTCATGATGGCTGAAGTATTAACAGGGCTAATATGGTATTAAGTAACCGTTTGCAATAATTGAGAAAGTATGAGAAGTGGAAGGATCAGTATTTTTGTTTTTATCTTGCCTTCTTGGGATGTACAGTTAGAAAATTAGAAAATTGTAGTTTTTCTCATTTTCTTAAGAGTAATTTATTTAACTTTATAATTCTTGCCTGACATTTCGAATGAAGCGTGTTACGTAATGCGCTTGTGAATGTAATCATGCCCTAGTTCGCCTATAAATTGCACGGACATGGTCGCAATTTCAAGGTTTCTGTCTGTTTCCGGTGTAATGTGAGATGTGCAAATGACGTGAATTGTGACCGACATAGATATAATAGTGTTGAGGGGGCGGCGTGTGTTTTCCGTTAAACCTTTGCCTTTTACCTTGCGCACTGCGTGAGCGCCCGTTCATTGTCTTGTGCGAGGCTCTGATCTCCGGCTTTCTGGCACGCTCAACCAATGCCTCCGCTTTTGAAATGGAAGAAACCGCCTTTTGTATTTTTCTACGAAAACGCGAAAAAAAGCGGTTATAATCGGTTATAATTTGAAGTAGTATTGCAATGTGTTTAATATAATGTAATGTAAGGATATATTTTCCAGTATGGAAATGTAAAATCGATACAACGATGTAAGCGTCTATTTATGTTAATCCATATTGACGAAATGTTGTCTGAAGTATTGATATATAGGTTTTCTGCGTGGTTTAAAATAACGTTGAAGTATTTGAAACGTAAGTGCAGTTCAGTGTGTGCAGACAGGCAGGCAGTCGGTGCGACTCAGTTTTCGTTGTTTATAACAATTGAAAGTGCACATAGACAGAGGATATCGCGTAGCGTTTGGCCATGTGAGGCGCTTTCCCACTTGTGTGGAGTCTGCACGAGCGCATCCTTTCCTCCCAGAGGGGCACAAATAAACGTCTTCCGTTGCCCGCACAGTCCGGAGCTACGTTGCGAGCCCCTCCCCCGGCGCCGCTCGCTGCTCATCATGTCCAGCGCCGGTCGCGCGCGATTCGCGAGGGCTCTTTCCCTCGGAGGAATGCCCAAGCGAGTTCGGCTGCCGCCAGCCGCTTCTGCCTGCTTCTGCTTGTTAGAATAGAGTAAAATACACGCAAATGTGGGATATGTGTGATTTTCGCGGTTAACTCTGAATTTTCGAAAAATTTTAAAAGTTCGAATTTTTTAGGCGTCTTCCTACAACTACAAAATTGAAGACATTTTTTCTTCAAATGAAATTTGTTGTGCCTAAGTAGATCTTTCATTAAGGTCATGTAGATTTTTAGGAAAATTTTAGTACATATCGTGCAGTCGTGCTTGCAATATTTCCAATTTTTAAAAAATGACAAACTATTTTTTTAAAAGAGCTCCAAACTTTTGTGTTATAGTTTTGTTAGGGTTAGTACTAAACAAACCCAATATGATTATATAAATGCCGTAATGCGCTATTCTTTTGTTTTTTCAAAACTTACAAAAATGGCATTTTTTTACTCGTCTCTCACGTCGGTTACATTTACATTAGAGGCGATTTCCTGATATTATTATATTTATGAGTATATGTGCTTAAAATGTCAAATAAAGTTTCTCGAAAACCCAAGAGTTTTCTGTGAAAATGAGCTCAAAATTCTGCATTTTCTGAAACGCTTGATCACCATTTTTCTCAAAAATGGCTCCACGGTTTTTCTTGAAATTTTTCTAATGAGTAGTGCTAATTTCACTGTTATAAAGTCATAAAGTTCATTTTGGTGTATATTTTTGTTTTTTCAAAAATTTCACAAATGTATTTTTCGAAATATCTCTAACGCCATTAATACACACATTTCAATTGATTTGTGATTGGAAGTGCTTCAAATGACTTCAATTGAAGTTTTTCAAAAACTCAATAGATTTCTGTGAAAGAGCTTCAAATTTCGCATTTACAGTAATGCTTAATTGCCTTTTTCTAAAAATGTTAAAAAATTTTCAATATAAATTTCTCTTTAGGACGAGGTTTTACTTTTCTTTCATATTCTTGTCGTAATATTATTATTAGATTGTATTATTAGGAAAGCGAACAGTTGCGAGAATGTGAAAAAAAGGTTCTTTGGGTGACGATAGATGGCAGCTGGCCAGAGAATGGAGCAAGACCTTAAATTCAGACCACACCAAGGAAATTTGAAAAAATTGCTACGAGAAAGTCTGTGCCATTCTGTAGCACATTTACTTTATATCTGTATTTGTTGAATACTATTGCGGCGCGATTTAATGCAAATCCCTAGGCGATAGACAAAATCTCTGTTCACGTAATTGTTCTGTAGGACCTTAAAATAGCGAAAAAATGTGAATACTTTTTAATATTAAGTTTGCAGATGGAATGATTTAAATGAGAAAAGAACAATTTGGCTCATTGAACTAAACTTTCATTTTATTTGTGTGACATTCAACATTTTACCCAAAGACGATGTATCTTATTTCCTTTGTTCGTGCTGCAGAACTTATATCATTGTTCTAATAACAACGTAGTTTTGTTATAAATTTTCACATTCAGTGTCTGCTGCTCTATCGGTACAACGCTGTGCAGAAGCTGGGAGCGCTAAATTCCAACTCTATCTATTTGGGCGGCCGAATTAAGCGGTTTGGTTTACTGTTTCTCTGATTCTTCCATCTACTTCTTTGTCGCATTGTATTTGCTTTGAAATGTGGGTAATAAACCAGTTATACCGTCTGTGTCTGATTTTGACAGCAGTGCATTCGAGTGAAAAACCATGTTTACGATTGTGGAACGTATCGTCCTGCTCTTTCGATAAACCGTCCTCGCATTCCGAATTAACCTTTCAGAGTACGAGCGTGTACGTAATTTAGAAAGTTACGATTACATCGACACGTAATTGTCAGTAACTGTAGCGCTGCCATTATAGAGAGCGATTAAATCGTAATTAAGTGTTTTAAGCCTTGCATTCTAATTTATTTTTACGCCCAGTGCGCTACCATGATGTAGAACTTTATTTTTGGCTTAAACTAGCTTAAACAATGATCCATTGTAATGATGAATTTTCATATTTCGTGTGTTTATTTGTCATTCGTTTACATATTTTCTTAGATCTATTCTCTTTCTCTCTCTGGAAATTGGAATACAGATTGAACTGAACGTAAAATTGTTCACGAAAATGCGTTGTACTCAAGCTACGCTTTACTGGATAGATACGGATTGAATTCCTAACAGTATTTGACTGTCTAATATCCGAAAACACGTGATTCCTGGATAGTAAACATACAATAAAAAATAGTAAACCTCTACTATTCCCCTCCTTTTTTTTATTTTTTTTACATTTTTTTAAATTTTGTATGCCAGTCGAAAAAGTGACATGTCATATTTCTTGAAAAAATTAAATTTGCGTTGAAAATTGCAGCGAAGAAAAAGAAAGAAACAATTAGCAAATGAGCACGCAACTGTGTGTGTAGTGAATGGAGAAGCACAAGTTGCCTCGTCCATTTGACGTGGTACCTCTGTGGCGGTATTTAGATCTTTCGTTACGTTAATAAGTATTATTTAGTATTGTTAGTGAAGTCGCTTTTGTGTTCCGCATAGCGGAAGGACTAGAATTGCATCTCGTAAAACGGCGCGTAGAGGAGCGCCCCGCGGGCATTGTGTGCGTTGCGTTCCTTCGCCTTTGTCGGCGCCGCGCGCCAGGTTTGATCTCGTTGCGCCGCGCGGGGCCGCGGAAGGCCAGCGCCAAACAAAGGCAGCTCACGGCGGAGGCACACAGCTTTCTCCTAGCCATCATCATCATCATCATCATTATTATTATTATTATTATTATTATTATTATTATTATTATTATTGCATAAGCCAAGTGCAAAGCGTCATGTGTTTCTCATAATTATTGAGGATAAGTTTCCGCAATTGAAAGCGAACATCCCGCTAGAGATGTAGCAATATGGCCCAATGAAAAAAAAAATTGATTCGTACAGTTTGCAAATTGTTTCTTGCATATTTTCATAATCCCTTTTCCATGTCTCTTTGAATCAATTAGATGTCCACGTAATTAGTGTTATGTTCTTTTTACAAGTAGTATTGATTTTACAGGATAATGAAAAAGGTTAAATTGTACGAAGAATAGTCGTTACTGTTATCGTGTAAAGAACACTAGTAAATTTGATTAATAAATTAATTTAACAAAATACATTTTTCCCTTTAAAAATGCAGTGCAGGAAGAAACGTTGAATGGAAGACGCGAGCAAATCGCGAATAAACGAGCCCGCTGTTTCGCACTTGTTCAGTGAAACGGCCATTTGTGCTCAATGAGCCTTACAACTCTGGTTCGATAAGCCTTTTTCTAGGAAAGATATCTAAATGGCTGTAAATAAAAATAGATTTGAGGCGTTGTTTTGTCATAGGTTTTTATTTTTCCTGATACTTTTTCGGTCGCATTACGGCCATCGAAAAAGCTTTCTGAAAAATAAAAACTTACGACAAAACAACGCCTCATCTATTTCTATGATGCAAATGTAAACTCCACATCATTTTCTACTGCTAAATGGATAAAGTACTTTCCACGTGAATGCTCGTCATCCGCTTTTACTAATCTCCCTTGTGTATAATATTGTTTCTACTACTCTTTATCTTTCACTTTAATATGAAATTTGAATATCTTTCATTTCCTTGGATTTGTGTTTTTCAAGTCCGCTGCATTTAGTATTTTGTATCAGTTAATGGTGTTGGATTATCATTTTTTAAGGCGAGACAAAGGCAGAGACTTCTCGGCAGATTTTCTCGGGCTTCCACCGTGTTAAAATTAAAATGTTATCTAAATTACCTTTGATTGTCTTTGGATAACAAGTCTATGACGTTCCTTTTTTTAGACAATCGTTTTAAGAAACTATTGTAACTTTGTCATTTTTTATTTTTATTTATTAAATAGTAGGTAACAACAACGTTTCGGGAAACTTGGTTTGATCACCAATTTCAGGTCTTAAAATTTCTTGTGAATTTTTTTTTTTATTTTGATATAATCTATTATTTAAGAAAATTTGTTTAACGGAATAATGTATGTGATGTTATGCAGTTATTTAGAGAAATGAGTAACGAACTATCATTATAAGAAACGTTATTGGGAACAAACCAGGTTCCTGAAATGTTGTTCCGTTCAAATTAATCAAGGAAAATGACGATAAAGTTACAATAGTGTCTTTTTTTAAATCATTCTTTAGCAGAAAGGGCACACACACACACACACACACACACACACACACACACACACACATCGCATATTCTCTGCATCTCATTTCACCATTTTGCATCGACATTGTCGTTACCATCTTCCGATTGGATTATCACTTTGGGGTGACAGTGACGTGAACAGCTGACTATACAAAGGCCCAAAACTCCTCACCAATAAACCAATTTGGTTATTTCTTTCCCCATTGTTCGCACCCGAAATCCTGAAAATGATGAACCCCCTTTTGCGTGATAACGTGTTGTGAGTCGGGGAATGAGGTACCGCTGTGAGTCGCAGCTGGCTCGAGGGGCCCATATGGCACGCAGTGGGTAGGCGCCTTGCGTGCGGTCTAATGTGTGTTATTTCTTGGGGCCGCGCCCTCGCCCTCCACTCGGCCCCGATTCCTTTGGCGAGTAATGGATACCAGTTAAAAATTGCATGAATGTTGAAATGGTCAAATGTACGTTGACATGGCCATTTTTCAGTAAATCTTATAGGGATTTTGTCAATTCTGAGAGCTGAAATGAATTTTACCACCATAAGTAAAATACGCTGAGTCTTCTCTTGTGGGAATGGACGCTCTGTAGGCAGTTTCCTGTGTATAGCTTGTCAATCAATTGTGGCATCCGTTGCATACATATCTTGTTTTTTGCCTTGTCATGCAAGATTCCCTTCTTTTTCGGTGAAGTGTGTGCTGAGGGCCAGTGCAAGGCGCCTTGCTCAAGAGGTCGGGCGAGCCGAGTCCAAAGCCGTGCCCCTTGCGGCTCGGGAGCAACGAGGATGAGCATTGCGGTCGAGACCTTGGTCTAGGGTGGCGAAATGAACCTGTCGTCTTAGGAGCTCAGATCGGCCGTCAGCTTTTTCTGCACTCCTACATTCATAGTTGGGATTGGAAAAGATTCGGTAGGACCTATTTCGTTTAGAGGGGGGAAAAAGGCAATTACGTATTTAAATTAATTAAAGCGCTTGGTGCGGGAAGAAGCAAGCACACGAACCACAATTCTCCACTGATTGTAAATATTAATTTCTCGATTTTGGTGCAAGTGCGTCGCGTCTTGTAAACGCGTCAGGTCCTTCATATTTGTCAACACGACACTTAGTTACTATATAGTTCACAGTTTCACCGCAATCGAGATATTGAAATCAACGAATAGCGGAAGGCTTGCTGTGACTGGTGTGGCTCATTTTGCTACAGACCCAAGCTCTTCAATTAATGGACAATTGAAAAGAAACACGTTTATTGGAGCTCATTTCTACAATAGTATGAGATTCTCTTGGAAAAGAAGGCAATCGCTGTCGTCGTTCCTGTTCACACTCGTTTGGAGGAGACATGCATGTCGCAGATGGTGGATGGGAAGGGACGGGAGAGCTATGAGCAAAATGAACCATCGAGCGCGAGTGTGTGTTCATCCTGCTCGTTGGTTGGCTCCTGCAGCATAAATTTTGAATGGGTATCTGCGTTGTGCCACCCTGGTCCAAGTGATGCTCGCGAGTGCTTGGCGGACACGCTTCGAGCTCATCGATACTCCTTACTGATTTCCGCTCACTCGTTATTGCCTTCTACTCATTTTATTCCTCTTCTTTCTTTCTCTTCCCGTTCAGGCCAGCTCGAGACCGCATACCAAATTCCGTTCTTCCTTTAAATATTTTATCTTCCTGAGTTTCCACTATTCAATCCTTTCACTAGGTTTTTTCTCTCCTCGAACTATTTCTACTTTTTTTGTTAAAAAATATGCATTGTATGCAGAAAACGATACACAATATCAAAAAATTCTCTTTTTTAACATGAACTAACTAATTGTACATTTTTGCTGTTTCTTTTTTGTTTTTCTTCTTTGACGTTTTGAAGAATTCGTAGTTGTAGTAGAGAAGGAAATGAAGACGAATTTGTGAAGAGAAAAGCGACGAAACATTCGAAGCAACGAATTTTAGAACAAAGAAATTATAAATAATGTATATGTCTTCTCCTTGCCCTTTCGTATCGTTGAATATAGCTGTTGCGGTGATGTATTTTAGCGAGGGGAAAATAAAATTTAAAGCTCGTGCTCTGGAGTTTAATCGGTTCGCAAGCCAAGAGGTCTAGTAGCCCCTCGCGTGCCGATATTTGTCTCCCTCAGCTCCGTCACCGAAGCTTCGAGCGACCTAATGTAGTTGTGACATGCGACGTATCGACTTGACCCACACGCGCGTGAGTTTTGAGGCGCGAGGGGGCGGCTGATGGCATCGATTCGGGCAGGCGCTTCGACGGCCTCCCGCGACCGGGCGCCTTGAGACGCCCCGTCCTTCGCCAGTCGCTCGACGCGAGTGCTTCTCGCGCTCTTGTACCCGTCGTTGCAAGTGCGGGTGGTGTGTGCCATGGGGCGGGGGCGTGAGAGTTGTACGTCGTGTAGACAAGCGGTAGAGGATGCGGCTGTGTCTAGTGCCGCGCCCTCGGAGGCCTGATGGTTGATTAATGGTGGAGCGGGATTCTTTTGCTGCTGTGTAAAATTTGTTTGCATTTCCCCCTCTCTCCGCTATTGGGGCAGCAACGCTCGAGCCCTCCCCCCCCCCTAGCTGCTAGCTTTTCTCCCCATGAGCACGTGCTTCTCGTGCGCGTGGGCGCCTCGCAGGCGCTCCTCCGTTGCCCGCCCTCGCCCTCGCCCTCGCCCTCGCCCTCGCCCTCGCCCTCGCCCTCGCCCTCGCTCTCGCTCTCGCTCTCGCTCTCGCCCTCGCCCTCGCTCTCGCTCTCGCCCTCGCCCGATTGGGCCCGTGGCGTACTGGTAGGTTTCGCCGGCACCTTCGTTTACTGTGATGCGCGATGAATATCGACATGCCACTGCCAAAGACGATCTATTAACTGGCGGCGGAGCGCTATTTATTGTCGCTTGGCGGGAATGGTCAAGTGCTCTCCTGTTTCTAACAATTCTCCTCGATTCGATAAATGTACCTGTTGTAAATGCACTTATCTGCGTTTATGAAAACAGTGCGTTTTTGTGTATTCTATTCTAAAGGTTTCAATTTAGAACCCTCGTGTGAATCAATTGAGTTTTAATAATCATGATTAATATTACTTTAAACTAACAAATGTATTGAATTTATTGTAAATTTCTGCTGTAATTTGTAATTTTGTCACTTATTTTTCTGTAACGAATATTTTATAATTTCAATAGAAATCTCTGTTGCTTGTGAAAGTGATTACCAGGTGCTTGGGCAAAGAAATGATTTTCACAAGTTCTGCAATTTCAATTTTGCTCCGTAATAATTATGGCGATGTTATAACCAACATTACTAGTACGTACTCATAGATGCACAGGCTTGAACAAGAAAAACAATTGGAAAATTCTCGAGCTGTGGAAAGCAAATATTGTGTGTTTACTAGGCAAACGAGATCTTTGTTTTCCCTGAATATCATCTAATAGTATTCGTTTCTTTGTGTTTACAATTTAATTTTACTTAATACCCATGTAGTTATCGTAAGAGCAAGAGCTTCGAGGGCTGCCTGCGGCGCTCTCCGCGCTCCGCTGCGTCTTGCCTCCACGTGGACGCGAAAGGGGATGACTTGCGAATTCCCAAAGAACTCCTCTCCGCCGACGCACCGCTTTCTGTTTTAGTTCTGTGACTCCGCGCTCGCTCTGGGTTCGCTGCACTTTGGAGGTTGCCGACCTCTAGCCTCGTGGTGCTGTCAGTCCACTCGCGAAGCAGTTTTTTTCTTTCTCACCCTTGCTTCGTAAGAAGAGAAAGTATTGAAATTGTGCCCTGGTAACGAAAAGGTGGATAGATCTTCTTTCTATGCATAGTAAATTACTTCTTCGAATACGTTGTGTAGTAAGAATCTACATTTTGTGGGTCTTTGGTGACGAAAAATCCATTGACTGCAAAATATTCGTCAGTGGTCAACACTAGCGTCTAAACAGATTTTCTCCAAAATTGATAATCCCCAAACGATTTGAAGAATCTCGAGGCCCTGCGAGTTTGAAACGAATAATTTAATTTTTGGGATGGTTTACATGACTCAATAACATTTTCAAAACTTTCTCAAAAATGGCTCCAGTTTTTTTAAATAAACTTTGTCATCTGGTAGTGTAAAAGACGCTTAAGAGATAGCCGCAGGTCTTATTTACAATCTCTGATTTTTAAAAAATTGCAAAAGTTCACATTTTGTTTCAGCGTTTTCGTACAGCTTCAATATTCAAGGGAGATTTTTCACAATAAAATTGTTGTCGAGACATCTTGAAATAAGATCATGAACTACAATTGTTTGAAAATGTGAATTGTTATCTCTTAATGTTGCCTGAAATATAGACTATTTTTAAACCATTATTTACTGAGAAAACGACTTCAGTTTTTTCTTTAATTTTTCTCTTTCTATGTATCAAATGACGGTAAAAAAGTGGCGGTAGTCCCACTTCCGGCGTACTCGTATTTTCGAAAATTGCAAAAAGGTAACATTTCAAATCTACAAATTTGAAGGGGGAGAATTTTGTCTTAAACAATGTTCTAAATAATCAGATCTTTAAAAAAATTCATGTACCATTTTTTTTTAAGAGTAGTGTTCACGCAATTTCTGCCTAAGTTAATGCAAATTATAAAAAAAAATTCATGAAAATCGCTCATTTTTTCACGAATAGATCAAGGAACACTTACAAATTTTCACAAGATATCATTTTCGTTGACTTTTCTGAAATTTCGGAAATTGAAAAATTTAGAAATAAAGTGAGAAAGTATGTGTTGTACCTCTAGTTCGCTTTTGTATTCCATCCGCGAAGACTTGTTCCGATTGCTCGCGAGGCAGGATCGTCGGAAGTTTCGGCACTGAACGTGATTGCGTGGTGCAGATGTTTAATATTCTCGAAGAAGGTTCTTGCGCGACATGTTCTTTTGCTTCTCTCGCCTGTTGTGTTGGCGAGCGGGCTATTGAGACTTTTATTCTCTCGGGCCGCACCTTCACCTTGTGGTGCTCCGAAGGATGCAGGTTCTGCGGCCGGGGCCCTGGACGGAGGTCGTTGCCCTGCGCAAGCGCACGTGGGTGCTGATGTAACGCTATGGGATACGTCTCCTATGAGGCCCTGTTGAACCCCGGCCGTGCGTTCGCGACGGGGCATGCCTCGCAGGCGCTCTCCGTTGGCTGCCGCCCCTCGTTGTGGTATTGTGTTCGCTTCGTGGAAGAGGCCGACAGATCGATTCTATCCTATGGCGGCGGGTTTCTTGTAGGGCAGAGCCCTGCTGCGGTCGCTCTCGTGTTGCAAATTTACGACTCATAACAGAACTCGCTCGCGACGCATATAGTCCTCCGTCACCAGACTGGTTCCAATGACGTCTAGGCGAACCAAAGAGTAGGCTTAATCGCTTCATAGGGAGAATATATCCCAAGCTTCTGTGTCTTTTCATCAAACGCAAGTAAAGATAAATATAGATGTCATTGAGTTTTGACAAATACATGATCTTCTGCGCCCGAGTGTTTCAAATAAAATGTAGCAACAAAACGAGCGGGTTCGGAATACTTCTTCTCGCCTGGTAATTAACAAATGCACAACCAAACTTCGATTTTTATAATTACCATTTTTTCATTTATGTATTCATTATGTTTAGTTTCCAAGTAATTAGCGTCATAGCAGTTGCAAATTCCTGAGCATTGCGACAAAAAGGAAAATTAGTTTTTAACTTTCTCTGAGAATACACAATCATTCATTCCGTTATTCTTGGTATCCCAAAGTAGGTCTTTATTTTCTTGGATCTGCTTAACAATTACGCGGATTTTAATATTTGAATTTCTTGTCTCACCTCCAACAGAAGTATTGAAACAATGCAAAGTCTTCTCGTTGTGGAAAATTACTGAATATCTGGCTTCCAATTTCAATATGATGAGTGGCCGTGCGTCGCCTTGTGTTGCCTGTACGCGTGAGGGTCGCGGGTGGCCGGCCGATGCGCGCGCAGGGGTCATCGACCCAAGCGCCAGCACCAGGCAGCGCCCCCTCCACCTTTCTCTTCACCCATTCCACTCGGGTACGTAGGCCAACAGGGCCAATTGCTAGGAGCATCTAATAGACTTGACGTATTCGGGCCCAAATGTTTTGTGTTGGATTGTCATCGTGATGAAATGTCTCAGCACGCCCGTCATGCTCTGTTCAAGTTCTCGAAAGATCCGATAAGTAGTGTTGACTGGAACTACGAATACTTTTGAAGCGTTATTGCTTTGCTGAAGGTAGCACTTGTAATCGTACGTGCGATGAAGGGATAAGGCAAGGACAAATGGTACAGCGGTCCAATAAAGTGAATAATCAAGCAGTAACCTCGAAGAAAACACGCGACAAAACACTTGAATCTTATTTTCTAATAAAAAAGAAACTGTGACCTAGAAAAAAAACTTGAAGTGAATTTTGTGCTACATCGTATCGCATGTTATTGGAATGTATATGTCTTAAACTTCTGAAACAGTTTGCTTTGCTGTGTAAATCAAAAAGACGGCAGAGGAATTTATTGTTTTCGACATAGAATAATTTCTGTCATTGAAAAGAAATATAACTTGGTGGGTAGTTAACAGAAAATATGCAAAATGTAAACTCTAAACATTTTGGGAAATAGAAAATATGAAAATGAGCCAATGATTTAATTTTTAGTTTCTTGTGTATGTACCTATGTACGAACAAATACGACACGGTCGCTACCCGTAGTATAGAGTAAGCTATGTAATGCTACGCGAAAAAAACGGCGAATCGGTTTGTCCGTTAGTCCACCTGTGAACACCCCCAGCGGCTAAACCTTACGAAGGATTTTTTTTCTAAATTGAAGAAACCTGTGCTGATCTAGCTCGAGTCGAATCTTTGAGATTTTGAAACACATTCTTTAAATTTGGGGAGTACTTCACATGTAGCCCCTAAGACATTTTCAAAAACCCCTCCAATTTTTTTTCTTTCGATTTCTTATAAGAAAAGAGTGAAATACTTATACAGATGGCATTGTCCGATTTTCAAGGTTAAGTCTAAATGTTCGAAAATTTCAAAAGTTCGAATTATTTCCGGCGACTTCCTACAACTACAAAACTAAAGATAGAGATTTTTCCTCCAAATGAAATTTTCTCTCCATAGTTGATTCTTTCAAGGTCATCTACATGTTTTGAAAATTTTAGTGGTTTTGTTTTGCGCAATATTGCGTGCAGTGCGTGCAATATTAAAAATTACAAAAAACAGATTTTCTGGGAAAAGGCTCCTACTTTTTCTTTAAACTTTTTGAAAGGATAGAGTTGAATGTATTCTTTAGGGTGACGTAAACGCAAAATTGCTCTATTCTTTGTTTATTCAACAAATACAATTTTTTTTCTTGCCTCTCACATCCTTAATATTTACATTAGCAGCAATTTGTTCACATTATTGCATTTATAATTACATGTACTTTAAATGATGTCTTATAAAGTTTTCATGCAAACGCAAAACTTTTCTGAGAAAACAAGCTCAAATTTCCGCATATTAGAAATGCTCAAGCGCCATTTTCTCAAAAATGGCTTCCAATGTTTTCTTCGAATTTTGCTTCCAACCGATAGTGCAAATTTGAAATATCTCTCACGCCGTTAATTTGACATTTCCAGCTTTTTATAATTTGTGAGGGAAGTGTTCAAATGAAGTTTCTCGAAAACTCAAAATAATTCTGTGGAAAAGAGCTTCAAATTTCGCATTTACAGTAACGCTCAAACGCTATTTTCTTAAAAACTGCTTTAAATGTTTCAATGAAAGTTACCATTTTGGGCGAGATTTTATACTTCTCTAATTATCATTTTATTACTATTTATGCAGTGTAGTGTAGTGTAGTGCCGCGCAGTGTTGTGTTATGAAGTGGGGGGAAAGGAATGCGGAAGACATGCGTCACAGTTAAGTGTTGTGGAGAGCAGTGAAGTCAAGTGAAGTGGAGTAAGGTTTGCGTGGTGATATTATGTATCATTTATTATTATTATTATTATTATTATTATTATTATTATTATTATTATTATTATTATTTTGTTGTTATTATTGTTATTATTATTATTACTATTTTAATTAACTACTTTTTTGTAACTTATTATTAGTCATGTACGCTCAATGCATGTAAAGTTGAGATATGTCTCTCAAGTCACTACACTTAATTGCAGTATTAATAATAAAATCTAAATCTAATTCTAAACTTGGAAAATCACATTGTAAATGTTCCTCTCAACTATAAAAGCATTTTCGATGCGTGTTTAGAAGGTGCCGAAGGAAACGCAACACGCCTGGTGGAGACAGAACGGCGCGCCATGTAATGTCCGCCAAGTCGTTTTTTTCGGAATTTTACTGTCAGCTTTACAATGAGAGGCTTGGTCAACTTTAGTGTCTGGGTGTTAATTGATTTCGGCTGTGGGTGCTACCAATTTAGGGAGTGCGTGACCTTCGTTCAATTCCATACTCATCGCATTCGCTCCTCAAATAGTGTCTTTCTTTATTTTGCTTTTGCACACAAATTCGGTCACTATGGAAACGAGTTCATTCATTTATATTTGTGTTTTACTGTGTGCCTGCATAGTGGACTACGAGTGGAAAATGAAAACAAGACGTGATTTTTCGTATAAAAATTAGTAAGCATGTGAAAACTATTGGAGGTGAATCGGCTTGGAAGAATGGTTTTAGAAGTTGACTTTACTTTTCATAATGAAAACTGAAGATGAAATACTCTTAACATAGAATATCTCCGAATCGTTTAAGGTTTTTACGTATTCCATTATCTTGGACAATCGTGCCTCTACTGAGCGTGATTTCGAATCATTTCCGATTGCACAACGGTCATGGGTTTATCTATTACGTAAATGAATGTTCGTAACTTCCATAATTAAGTTTTAAATGCGAATATGGTTTTCAATTATCGCTTTTGCGTTAGCTAGTAGTTGTCATGTTAGATTGCAACAGCAGTAGTTAGAATTACCGCGTTGTGAATTAAACACGGATAAGCCCACGACCTACATTTTGCTGATTAGTGGGAAGTTTCATTAATTTGTTATCTTTATCACACTATTTGAAGCATTGAGCAGCACTTGAAGAGGGTTTTTGTTTACTTTCCGTGTTGTCCGAGATGTGTTTCGAGAATTGAAAGATGAGCCGAGCGCCTGGAGGCTGAGGTGCGAGAGAGCGAGCGACACGGCATCACGACGTTGATGAAGCGCTCCGCTGCTGTCAGCAAATGAGCGTCAGAAACGTCCCCTCGGAGCGGCCGCCTTCGAGAAACCTCTCGCTTTGTCTGCTCAAACCAAGTCGTTTTGAAAGGCATCAGAAGATCTGACAGAGAGTGGCCAGGGGAAGGAGGTCGTTTTCGGAAAAGTGAAACTGAAAGCTTTAATGAATTAAATGTTTAACTAGCCTGTTAGTTATTTAAGTAGTACGGGTTATTTTTGCATTATTTAACATGAGGAGCTTATTACACAAACCACATATATTGAGAAACAATTTCTGCTTTGAATGAACCGTTACATGAAACGAGTAGTTTTGGGCAAATTGCAGCGCCCGTCGCGGAGCCGCCCCGCCATGAAGCGAGCCATGCGCGTCCGGGTGGGGGAGTGCGTGGGAGGCGTATTGTTGGGAGGTCGCAGGTCGCGCCGCGCCGCCCTGCGCCGCCCCGCGCAGGCGAAGGCCGGAAACGGCACGCGGCGGGCGCCCCCTGCCCTCGCAAGCCAGGATTTTGCTTCAAAGAAACAGACCACTTGTTTGCTTTCTTGCCATACTAGAGGAAGGTGTTGGATATTTTAAGTTTTCGCCAAAAAGTATCTGCACGTTGTGTATTAACATCATTTTATAAATCTAAAATGTTACTATTCGATGTATCGAATGCGTTAAACAATAATGTTCGACAAACGATTCACAGCATTTTTGTGTAAAATATTGGCTGGTTCTCCCTAATTGATGAAGTAAATCTTGAATAGTCTTGAGTTACATTTTTACTCGTTAAGTAATTCACATTTTTAATTGAATAGCTGAAACATAAACTCCGTCAGAAGCATTTTAAAAATGGTCTTTGCGGATCTGGAAGGTGGAGTGTAATTTGCGATGAAACGGCGAAAGTGATTGACGGGATTGGTAGAGGAAGCAAGATAAGAATGTCGGCTGCAAACGTCTGCAAATGTTTGTGCCGAGAAATGCGTTCGTTACTGAACAAGTGCATTTGTGTGTCTTTCCCGGAGATCGTTATTAAAGCCCGTAATGTGGAGAGGAGCCCACCGCCGCTGCAGAGGGGAAACCGGTTTGGGGCGGCGCGGGCGCGCACTTGCGCTCAGGCAGCGACCGGACGCTCATGCGGCCACAAGGGCTCGCGCAAACGCCACAAGCAGCAGGCGCCCGAGGAGGAAGGTCTGGGGTGGCCCAGAGCCAGCTCTGCCGTTGCCGTGCAGCGCCGCTGGCCGGGAGGTCAAGCCATGCTCATTGTGGACTTCGGTAGACCCCTCTGCAATGTACAACATAATGCGGGCATATTGGAGTTTTTCGTAGGACATTCTAGGAAGGAATCGGGGACTATCATCCTCGAAATATTCTAATATACCGCTATTAACTTCCTGTGACCATCTTGGAATTACAAAATCGAATTATGTTGGTGCACTATTTTGATACTTTTTGTACATGAAGTAAGACTGCCATGTTTTCAAATATAACCTTTGGGAAACAGTTTAATAACTTACTGTAATTCACAGAGCGCATTGTAATGTACTGAACTAAGTCTTCCGCTCCACCGATGTCCTCCTTATAAAAACGGTATTCATGTATGTGTGTATATGATTATTTCTTCCTATTGATTTGGGATTTAGATACGACCTGATTCCTCCAGCGCTCGAGTGTTCGCAAGGGCCGATGGTGCGCTTGCCGAATGCACGTGACTTGCTATTTTTGAAACTACATTGTTTTGCGAAATTGCAAATGATGAAGGTTCGATAACAATGAAGGAAGTTTCCAGGCTGAAGGTTGGAGGTGGGCCACCCACCTCTACCGTAAAACACACGGCTCCTTCATTAGACGTTAACACAATTACTGCGGGGTAAATTGGCAAATCGTACATTTTTAAATGACAAATAGTGAAATCAACTTTCAATGTTGAGGAACGGATTTATAATTCCTCTTGCTTCGACCGAAGAAATATTGCAGCTCAGCAAAGTACAATAGTACTAAGTTCATTTGATGTGATGTATACTTTATCGCATCCGATAAACTTTCAGCACGACTGCAAATTGTTGTAGGAATATTGGAAAGGGACAACATGCATTATTTTTCTTCCTAATTCTGTACCGGTATTGGGATGTTGACAAGAGTACATAGATTGATGATAGGGTGCTCGTAAGCAATTATGAAATTGTGTGATGGATGGCGAAGGATGCGCGTTGTCTTCGTTATCACTGAACGTGCTAAGCCTTATTCCAAGCCTCACCGTCCATACGTTGCCGCTCTTGTGGAATTGCGGTCGACATCCACAGTAAGTGAAAAGAAAGGATTTGAGTTCGAGTTGAATGAGAAGAAGCGCGAGTGCGTCAGGCGGTGGCTCGAAAGGACCGACGTCCGACGCAGAAGCCCTGACGCCCTGACGATTGCACCGCTGCCTGCCTGCGTCGACGGCGCCGCGCCGCGAGGGGCGCTGCGATCGATGTGAAGGCTCGACGGGCAGTGGGCTGGGGCTGGCGCGAGCCGCTTCCGGAAGGAAATCGTCTGAGTGAGACACGCACGCGCACTGCGCCCGACTCCGCAAGGGGAACTTTGTGGAGGAACTTCGGTAACGCAAATGCTTTCTCGTGTGATTGTATCAATGACAAAATCATGACCTACATGCTCTTTACGCACGGAAGAAAGAACTTTTAAGTATCACAAAGAATGAATTGATCCTCAAATATCTCCATCTGCCTGTTCGTCTGTCCATCCATCTGTCCAGCCAGCTGGCCGTCGTCCGATCGTCTGTCCGTGTGTCAGCCGCCCGACCGTCTGTGAACAGCACTAGAGCCTACACCAATACTAACATTTTTTCCCAAAATGTTTATTTTCATGTCGATCTGGCCCGATTCCAAACTCTGGGATTTTGAAAAACTTTCTGTACATTTTGTGGACACATTACATGAAGACCTTGCGACATATTCCATTTTATAACAAAAATGGCTCCATATTTTTTCTTCGAATTTCTTGTAATAATAGAGTGATATACTCTTATAAAGAAGACATAAGTTCTATTTTTATTGTTAACTCTAAATTTTCGGAAATAACATTATTTTTAATTTTTTTCTGGGGCCTTCTTAAAACTACATTATTGGAGGTAGCATTTTTTTTTCAAATGAAATAGTTACTGTCGTGTAATGAAATATGGTCAATATTAAAAAAAATATTTTAAAAAGCTTTTCTGAAAAATGGGTACAATGTTTTTTGTAAAGATAATGCTAAGTGCTAGGTACGCTGTAAAAGATGACATTTCACTGTATACTGTTTTATTTTTTTATACATAATGTAATTTCTTCTATCTCTCACATCATTAACATTTACATTGTCGTCGATTGGTATACTGCATTGCATTTTTGAAGACAAGTGCTTCAAATTATGTCTCATAAAGTTTCTCGAAAAGTGAACATTTTTGTGAACATTTGCTTTAATATGTGTATTTTCAGAAGCGCTCAAACTCTTTTACTTAAAAGCGACTCCAAATTTTCCAATGATAATGTGAATATAGAATAAGATTTTACCGTATAATATTCCTGAAGACACATTTCATTATTAAACACTTCATTATTTCAAGACACATTCTAGTATTAGAGATACGGAAAATTAAGAAAACGTGAAAAAGTATGTACTAATACATGGTAGCTGAGGGGAGGATGGGGCAAAACCAAAATCAGAGCTCAGACTGAAGAGATAAGGAAAGTAACTAGTACGAGAAATTTTGTGCCATTTTGTAGCACCATTGGTTCTTCTTGGTTATTAGAATTGTATATGGAAAACAAAAAATGATATTGATTGAGGATGTGAATTATTTCCTAATTTTTTGTTTTGTTTTTTTGTTTTCAGGTAAGTTCAACACGCAGTATTAGCTGTTAAACCTTCTTCGGCTTGTATACCTTTCAATATACGTAAGTAACAAAAAAACAGATTTTGTTTACTTGTGTGTTTGGTTGTGACTCAGTGTGACTGTTTTAAGCTTTCTTTACAAGAACTTACAACGCACTATTTATGTAACTTATTTTTAACGAATACAGAACCCCTTTTTATAAGAGTTTCTGTTCTGTGAGTGTAAGAACATTTTGGAATATTAAGGAGGAAATGAATTGTTTTTTACTTTTAATTTGGTGTCATATTACTTCAGTGTTGGATATAATTTGCTCCTGCAGTTCTGTGGGAATGTTTTGTAGTTGTTTTGAAAGTTTTGTTAGAGAGCTCGCGACACAACAACAATCGAATGAATTGTTTCGTTGCTTTCAAACCGATAATTTTATTGTGTACAATTAAAGTTACAACTTTCTTTGCTACGCAGGAATCATTTCGAGCTGGAAGAACGTGCTAATTGGTGTTTTTGTAGATACCGAGACCTATAGGATACGCTTTATCAATTACTGAGGTATGTCATTTGTTGGCGTCGCCGAGGAAAGGCTGCACTGGCATTAGTGGTGAGGCTGCCGATCTCCGCTCGCACGTTTCCTGCGCCTCCATCGCCGTTGTGCACGCCGTCGCTGGCAGAACCCGCTCCGCTTGCCTCGCCGCGACGACAATAAACGCGCGCGGCGGCGGCGGCGGCGGCTGGGTCAGGTGGATGCGCGCGGCCGCTGGAGGCTGCGCTAAATATACGCGGCGCGGCAGGCCCAGGGCGGCCGCGTCGTCCCTTTACCTTCCCCCCCTGGGGGGGGGCTCGCAGCGCAGGCGGCGGCGGCGGCGGCGGCGGCGGCGGCACCCATGCTCCAAGACTCCTCCGACGAGGAGGAGGAGGACGAGGACGCCCGACGCACGTGAGTACAGGCGGCGGACGAAACGCTTCCGAGACGGGCCTTCACGAATACCGCCCCTCGAGGCTTCAATAACACCTTTGAATGTAGGATGTGGAAGCACACGCACGCGGCGACACGCGGAGAACAGAAATAGAACCTCTTCGCGTTGGGTTAGACACACACAATGCAGATTGCCTTGTGATACTGTTTCAATCTCGTAAATAGTCAAGAAATTTGCGGTTTTTTCTATGAAATTTCGCAACCGTTAATTGTCTTTCGAAATGATAATCGCCATGAATGTCTGCTTTCGCTGCATACGATAAAGTCGTAAGGTACTCTCGTATTATAAAATAGGACAAGAAACACTCGATGCTTTGTCTCTGTTTCGTGGTCTTTTCATTTTATAAATATATTTTAACTCGCTTTCGATTACCTTTTCAGTATGTGTAAAATACACATTGCGGAGGTATAATGGTGAGGATTGTACAAGAACCGTTTCTTTATCTCCACAATTTTTAAACTCTCTTTCTAACGGATGCTTTGTTTCGGACGGAAGAATTTTGTGGAATATAAAATTCATTGCCTATAAACGCGTTCACTGGCATTACTTTTCTCAATTTTATCATAAAATATTTTAAAAGATTGTAGAATGTAGAAACTACGAACTCTGTAGTGTCAGTGAGGGTTGAGTAGCGGCGTTAATACGTGCTCCCCCATTTTTATGCCCCGATAACTGCGTCCTGTCCCTCCCCTTGAGCGTTGTCACGCCTCATTTCCCCTTGTTATAATCCTGTCGTCAAAAATCATTTACTGCGCTGCCCCACCCGTTATCAATAAAACACTCCTGCACGGTGTCAGACGGAACGGCTTAGAGCTTTCGACTGCTCCTGTTGCTGAAAGCATTCTCTCTCGGCCTCTCTCAAGACGGCAATTTATAACCCGAGATAGTACTACGAATGATGGTAGCGAATAAACTCAGCGAATAAACTCGAGAGTTGTATCGTTATTTAATTTTTCTGAGAATAATTCGTGGATATGTACGAATCATAACAAAAATTCCTAAATATTGAATTGCACAGAAGTATGGTTTTGCTAGCGGTTGGCCTTGGTGTTAGAGTTAGTCGTTGTACAGATGTCCGAAGCTTTGTACAGGGGAGTCCGAAGCTTTCGGGATTTATCGTCTGCATACAGCAGTATCAAATTCAACGCTGTTCCTTCCGCAGTACTACTGCCAGATGAAAGACATGATAAAGAGAGGCTCCGAGAAGCCAGCCGCGTCGCGAGCCAGCGCCTTCCACGCAATTCCACAGAGTGAGTGGACTTCGAAGGGCCCCAAGTGGAAGGGTCGCGTGCCGCTCGACATGCAGCGCGCTCCTGTGAGAAGAGCTATCGCAATCTATCACTCCGAATGGGTCTGGCCGTGGAATTTTGCTCTCCTGATCACTTACGATCCTCGAATATTTCCGTCAGCCTCGACGGCTTAATACTCCCTAGGATTAACTTTGAGAAGGTTTCCATAGTTTTATTAACCATTGAGATTTTTAAAGGAAGTTGTGGAGTTTGTTTAATGAATGAATTATCGCTAAAGTGACTTGATGGAAGCAGTTTATTACAGTGTACCTGATAGTGTCAAGAGTGAGGGTAGCACTTCGCTTTAGTAAACAAGTCTGACTTTAACAGCTTTTGTAAATAAGGGAGAAGCCTGGTTCTTCATTAGCGTGAATTAAGTTTGAAATCAACTAAAGTTAATAGCATTTACAGTTTGTTATTATTGTTATTATTCTTGTTACTATTATAAACAAAATATTTACTGTGAAAATGTAACCCATGCCTTTTCTCTTCGTTTTATTGCTGTTATGTACGGTCGCAGAACAATTTCATTTATCTCTGTGACTTGTGCTCAAAGCTTCCTATATTGGCTGTTTGTGGTAAAACTGTACATTGCGCTAAAGATGGTCTGTGACAGTCCTAGTCAGCCAAAGTTACCAGTAATTTCTAGGGATACACTCAGCAGATATCACGAGGGCGTACTCTTTTACTTTATGTAATTTTTATAGAAGTTTCAATTCATATGAAAGATTTTCATGTTTTCTCATCTTTTTTTTGTTTCCTTTGATTAATGTTGTACGGCAGGGTTGCAGCTGTGTCCACTACAAATGCATTTATTCGTCATTATTCATAACTAGGATACCTGGCGTGTTCAAACACACCGTACGGTCTAAGATGACCTGTCTCTACAGCAGTATTTCATATCTTTCCGCAATGGTGGGCTGTAAACGTGCTCAATAACTTATACTTCATGGTAATTTCCCAAAGATTGTTTAGGAGTTTAGTGCGTTCCGTGATAAGCAATCTCTGATACTACAGAGCAGAAAGCGATCTGTCATGACATTTTCCTTCAGACAGTGCTTCTGATAGTTTCTGGCCTTCACTACTGAATCTTAGATTGCCGAGACAAAGCCTTCTGTTTCTGGATATAGCTGTTTATCAGAGAGACACATTACTGAAGTTTTTTATTTAATTCCTCAAGGGATAGAAGTTTCGGATATCTTTCATTCATTATGTTTTCATGCATCGTAAATAGATGGAATGATTAAGACGTTCAACTCGTATATTTTGTTTGAGAAATTATTATTTTTGTTTTTATTATTATTATTATTATTATTATTATTATTATTATGAATTCAGATTTCTCATTAGACAAAAATCGTGCAAGTAATTATATATTACGCTAGAAGTGGTGAGTATTTCACTTATAATATCACTTTATTTTGAATATATCGATGCGAGTCAGAAAGGATTTCCGAGAGGAAACAACTTCAAAGTAAACTTTCAAGTAAATAGTAAGTAAGGCTGAAATTGTACAGGCTTACTGAACCGTAAAAGTAAATAGTTTCTTTATGCAGCCTATGTATGTGCATGGATAAAATTTTGTAATGGACATTATTCTCCAAAGAAACAATATAATTTTTATTAGAAAAGGAACAAGGGTGTTTTCGCGAAACCGCATGAGTGTGTGTGTGGTGGGGTAGGGGATTTACCCTGTAGTAATTTCCTCTCAGTCGCGTAGTGCCTTTAATCGTGCCGTGTGGCGTTGGGGGCGGGGGCGGGGCGCGCGGCCATGGCCCGTTTTCCAGGCGCTGCGCGACCCGCCCCGCCCCGCCCCGCCCCGCCCCGCCCCGCCCCGCCCCGCCCCGCCCCGCCCCGCCCCGCCCGCCCCGCCCCGCCCCGCGCGACCCATCTCGTCGGGCGGCGTCGGCGTCGGCGTCGCGCTGGCTGAGGAGCGAGTGACCCCATTAGGGCGGCGCGGCGGGCGGTTCTCACAGGCTCCGGTTTCGACTCCCGCTCGGCGGCGCTTTTTCATCGCCCCCCACGGCGCGCAGCGACGGCGAGCACGTGGCCGGGCGCTCATGCCTCCCCTTCTTACTTGCTCGCAAATTGCTTACGTAGAGTAGAGAACGTATTGTAAAGCTATGGCGGAAATAGGCGAGATTAGGACCAAAACCCCAAATTCTGGCACCTCAATACCGAAAAAACTTTTCCATCCATCTTCTTCCGTCTTTTCTTCCGTCTCTTTCAACATTGCCGTGGTGGGCGATGCTGCTATTTGGTGGAGTGTAGCGTTATCACTCGGGAAAAATGGGCTGTAAAAATATTCACTCTATTACGACGTACCAGGTCGAATAATTTCATAAGTGTTTGGAAAGCTCCTTACATTTAGTGGGTGAGTGCGTGCGTGTGGGGGGGGGTAGAAAGAGGAGGGAGAGGAGATGATTCGTGATAACGGTATTGTAATTTTTTTTCGTTGAGTTGAAATGACTCAATTTATATCGAGTTTGACCGAGAAGATTGCGTATTGTTCCATTAAGTAATGACTGGCCAGAATGTACATTTTTTAAATGATGCGCTATACAAACAGGCCTGCCCGCACTGTTTTTGTCGGTCGAAGGCCGGCGTCTGAGCGGCCGTCATATCGCGTATCGCCCTTGACACCCCTTCTTTCGCATCGTCTCGACACTTTCGACGCGTCCAAAATAGTCCATCAGCTGGGTGTTTGCGAAACACCCGGCCGTTTTCATCGTGTCGCCCTCCCTGCGCCGCCCACACACTCCTGGAGACGCGGGCATTCCGTCAACGAACGCTTTGCTTTTTTTCTTCCAAAAAGTGAATGGCTCAATGTTCACGACTTTCCCCAAGAGTGATTGATGTGAGTGATAAAAAAGGCAAAGAAGAACCCTGATATAACGGAACTGTGGTTAATGTTAAATAGCGATAAAAACATTACAATCTAAGACTTTTTTGGACGCTAATTTCTTAGTTAATACAGATAAATTCCTATATAGGACTGTCGTCTGCTTTCTAAACAGTTTTTTTTTTTTTTTTTTTTTTTATGAACCAAGTAGCACTGATTGACTTGAAGAAACGGGTAAATAAAAATATTTCAAAAAAGAGTGAAGGTAAAGCTCTTTTATCAATGATTGTAGGCTTTTAAATAGACGGGAATACGGATCTCGCGTCAAAACAAAAGTGCAATATATCATTGTTGTTTATTATTAGGAAGTTTTTTCATCTTTTATTGATGCTTTCACTGAGAAACAAGTGTGCATTAATTGTGTAGCAGTTTGTATGGGACAGCGGTAGTGGCAAGCATGGGGCCTTCGATTCTAAGTAATGGCTTGTTTGCTTGCGTAACATCCATATTGTCTGTGGTATAAAGTTACTGATGATATGCTGTGGAATGTATTATATTCAGATATAGCATTTGTTTATTAGAAACTGTGTTGTGAAACGATAATGATTCTTTTCCCTTCGGTTTGAGACATTTCACGTATTGGAGACACAAATTGACTCTAAATTAATCATGTGAACAAAAACTACACTATTTAGTATACTTTCATTAAAAGAAACCATTAATTACGTGAAGGAGGTTTTTGTTACGCACGCAGAAAGGAACTAATTTCGTAGCCCTGAAGAACGCATTATGGCTTAATGGCGTCAGGTTCTTGAGAAAATCTGATTGAAGATTCAATGACGAGGAAGAAAAGACTTTGTTTGGGTTGAGTTTGATCATAGAACTTGCTCAAAGTGAAGGGGGCCATTCGCCCAACGATCCGCGAGTTGCTTGGGGATGGGAGGTGGTTCGCAGGTGCGCGAGGCGTCCCACAGGGCTCTGCCTTCTGCCCCGCCCTTCCTCCTGGCGGCGCAAGCGCGCGCGCGCGGAAGGTATTTTCAGAAGCGTTGGAGTGCGCGTGTATTTTTGAGCGCCGAAGGCTGAGGAGCGCTCCTCCGCGGTCTGTCGCCCTACTTAACGCGTGGGCGGTGGGCGCCTCTTGAGGCACAGGCGGAGAGGAGAGGTGTGTACGTTGGGCGAATGTTCGATGAGGTTGCACTGAAACAGACACAGGAGCTGCCACGTTACCAAAATTCTGTCTTGCATAGCCTACTAATTATTTAGATCTTAAAGTTTAAACACTTTAAGTAAATATGGTGATCAGTCCTAGGATGGCGTCATTTTGTGGTACGTAGGATGTACGAAGGCAGACAGACTGAATCAGACAGAAAGTAACGTCGGTGAAAATAATCTTGGAATTTAGCAACTGAGGCGATTGTGTATAACCATAATTAATTACAGACCTTTTCTCATTTACTTCACTGATGTCACAAATATCGTACTATCTCCGAATCACCAACATATTACATATCTTTACGTAATGACTTGATCGGGGTTTGTAATTCGATGAATATTAATTTGTTATAACATTACTGACCATATCTCACACTACTGATTGTACCCTATATCTCCTTTTACACTATATAAATTGCACGATAGAGCAATGCATTTATTTAAACTTACTTAAATACTTTAAAATATTACGAAGCTTGTTCCAAAATTATTGATGCATTACGCGACGTTTACCGTGCTTTCGCTTCTTGTTTTTTCTCGAAAAATCTTGTTTCTCGCTACTATGTGGGTCATTCAATATTTAAATAAAAATTTCATGGAAAGGGAACGCGTATTGCTGGCAATTGAAACTTCTGCAAAGGTTTGATTGGCAATCCTGCGTAGTGTTCTTCTTTTCAGTTAATATTTACATAAACATAACTTCTGAAGTCTTACAAAGGCGTGTCCATTCAAAGAATGTACTTTGGAGCAACTAAGTTAATTCTAAGCTAATTTTGTACTTCGATTTGTGACATTGGATTGTCGAAAGGATGTAAACGTCAGAAATATTATTTTAAATGATGAAAAATCTAATTCCTTCGTCCGTGCGAGTTGTACCACGTGGGTGGAAATGTGAACTGCCCGCACAGTCACCGACGAACAGCGCTCTGGGCGAGTGGCAACAGTGTCGACCTCGGCAGTAGAATCTCGTATTGATTCTTATTCAGAAAGACGGACCACTGGCAATTAAACAAATTGCTGAGAAAAAATGTCAAATGGGTATTGACATAGCTTATTCTATCATTCAGAACGAACTGAACTACCTGGGATTTGTGCAAGTTGGGTTCTAATAGAGCTATCTCAAAACCAAAAGAACTCGCATTTACACAAATTGCACTAAATTGTTGCAGTTATGAAGATACTAATTTTCAGACGAAATTTTAATTTGTGATGAAATTTGGGTACAGTATTTTGAGACAGTCCAGGCGGCACAACGTGCAATGGAAACGACCAGAATGGCGAGTGCGCAAGGAATTCAAAACGCAACTAGCCGTAGTTAAGAACGTGTTACACATCTCTTGGAGTGCTCATGGTCCGATTGCCTGTGATTATTTGAAGGAGCAATGAACTATCAACAGTGTATGCTACTCAGATGAGATTAGAACAAAGGCAATCCCGCATTGAACAGGAAATGTCCGGGGTGACAGAGAAAAGGAGTACTTCTTGAAGACACGCTCGACCTCGTACGGTGCGCTGGAAACTGTCGGCAAAGTGGATTAGAAACTCCTATCACATCGTTCGTACAGCCCTGGCATTGCTCCTTCAGATTTTTGTCTGTTTGGTCCGAGCGTTGTGAGTCGTAAAGTTCAACAACAACGAAGAGATAAAGAAAAAAGTACAAAACTGGCTTTGAGGTCCAAAGAATTTCTCGCTGAGGGAGTAAAAAGATCTCCAAGGAAATGGGAAAAGTGGAAGATTACGGGCAAAAGCAGACAAAATATTGTTCCAATTTAATAAAACATTTTTCCTTTGCAGCTATTCTTTTGTTTATTGAAAGACATAATACTTTACGCCGTCAGTCTCCATTAAAATCATGGGGACTGAAGAAAGATGGTATCCAATGTGATTCACAGTGCCACGAATACCTTGTAATGTTGTTAATACTGGTGAAAAAATGTAATTAATTAAATAATGTAGAGTTACCGTTTACATAACGCAGCAGTGAGAGGGATTAATTCAAAGTAATGTGCGGTCTGATATTATTATATAATAAATTGATTCTGATTTGGTTTAAATGTGCCACAAATATTTCATAAATTTTCCGAGGTTTGAAATTGAATGACATTTATTTTAAATGAATACGAGGTAGCAAGATTATCATTCTGTTAAGCAAACCCGCCTGCTCTTAAGAGGAACTTATCTAGGACGATACCGTAATGTTTGATGAGCACTCTCATACGGATAAACTTATCACAAAGCAAATGTTTCAATGGGTTATTGAATTTGCACATGGTAAAGGTTTTTTTCATCAACCTTTCAACTTATTTTCGATGCTCTTTTCAATGCATTAGAATACCTTGCATTGTTATCTACCGCCATATTTTGTTATTGAACATATTCAGCTTAGCTTATATACTATAAATTCAGAATTATTAAAATCCAGTAATTGGTTCAAAAGGTATGGGACTGAGAAGAAACTGTCCACGATGTGAAATATTATAGTAGTCAAGAAACGAATCCACTTTTCGGTGTGTGTCAAATCCCCCTCCGCCTGCACCTTTGCCACGGTCGTAAACCACAGTAAACACCGTGTCCTCTTCCTCCACCACTACACCACAGTCACCGCCGTCTGCACCAACACAACCACCATGATCACTGCGACTGGTTTAAAAAGTGCGAAGTGAGCGTTTGGAACTTATTTTTAATATAAAAATGATGTATTCCCTAAAGTTAAGGAACGCTTCATTCTGAACAAAAATGGGACAAATTGAAGCAAGTCATGGTAGGATGAATCATATCATCTGTTCAGAATTGTAGCTCTGTCAGTTTGAAATTCTTAATCTGAAGTAAATCGCGTTTCGATTACAAAAGTTATACATTGAAACGACAGAATGGGCAAATAGCCCTTTGCATTCTTAAAATAAGGAATTGAGGTACAGTTAACGCTCTTTTGTGTATTTTAAAAACCAAATAAGTAAGCGATTCCCAAAGATCATTCAAGATTGACTTCAAACGTGCATGATGAGTACAAATATTTTTCGATGATATGAACGATTCATCTTTCTGGTTATTAGGTCTGTTTGTCGATGGAAGGGCGTAATTGATCAAGAAATCAATATTAAGAGCGAGAGCTTTGGGCATCCGTGTAAAACCTTACGCTCACAGATTCGTGAGATATTTACTTCTGAAGCTACGTATATCAACGAAAATGAGTACATATGATACTCCTAATATCACACCATCGTGTTAATTTAATACGCTTACGTTTTCAAATTTACGCAGCGTTCTTGTATTAAATATTGGCATAAGCTCCGATTGAACTTGTGCGTTAGTGACCGAAGACTAAAAGGAACGAGGTTGTGTGATTAGTGTGGTGACGAGTGATTGACCTGATGAGGTATTGGTTGTGTGACGGAGAGCGACCGTAGATGGCCGCGCCAAGCAATGGCAGGCTAGCACGCGTCCGTGACTAGGCCATTTGCGTTTCCTCTTGATGATATTTTCCAGAATTTGTTTGTTGTTTGAAAATGAACTTCAAAGAGTGTTCACGCAAGTGACATCCTCCATCCACAATGTTTCTTTGTAGCTCTAACGTTTAAAGCGTCCGGCATTGAAGTATTCCAACGCAGCTCTTGAGCTGTACAAGATCTTTTTCGAAAGTAATGCAACTTGCACCCCAATCGCGAGGTGATCGAGAGAACTTTAAAGGAGTGTGGGAGGCAGGAGGTGTTACAACGAAGGAATTCGTTGGCGTGTCCGTAATGGCCGTTGATCAATGCAAAGAACGAGTTGACGCGGGAAGGCGAGTGGCCGCCGCACCCACACGAACTGAACTTGGGCTGCAGTTGATCGATTAGCGAGAAACAGGGTCGTGAACGAAGTAATCACTCAGGCGGCGGCGCGGGGCGGCGCGGGGGGCGTGTGCGTGCGCGGCCGGGGAGGCTTCGCCGTGGCTGCGCCGCACGCAATCGGCGGCGCTTTCAGCTGATGAGCTGGGGCGCCCCCGCCCCCGCCCCCAGCCCGGCGTGCGGGGCTCTTCCGTTCGCTATCATTGCTCCCACGAGCTGTTTCCGGTTGTGTTTCTTCGCCCTGCATCTGTCCTGCTGCTTCGCCAATTGTGTGGAGCCACTCCTGCCTCCCGCATCTCCTGCATGCCCCACCCACGCCCACAGATCAACGCTACTACTTTCTTCGCCTGCGCTACTCTTGGCTACTCTGAATTCCTTCGCCACTTCTTACATCGTGAGCTCTTTCCCTTTCTCGCCGCTTGTGTCGTCGTATTGAACCTGCGTCTCGCTAACCTTCGTAAGGCTGGAGTGTTGTCTTCATCCCAGTCTCTCCGTCGCTGCATCCACTGCTGATTCGTCCCTGCCTTGGCCTTCTTCGCTCTTCTCTCGTCAGGGACGTGTTTGCGTCCCTCCGGAGCACTCCCTGCCCGTCCCTCGGGAATCCGGTATTGGGAGCGGCGAAGCCCCGGGGTTGGATGAGGACGCAACGCATGCGAAGGGTCTTTGGCGTTCTCATTTCAAAATGTTCCATTCGAATTTCATAACATTTTATTCCTTAAATTCTCCACTTTCGGTACTATTGACATAACTCTCTCTTTCTTCTAATTGGAAGATTAAAAAGGTAACCAAAGCGTCTGGTAACATTTGCGGGAGGTCTGACATCGTATAGGAGTATCTTGCATATACAATTAATAAATGCAAGGTATAAATTTAAGTGTGAAATTAACTTTATATTCTATTCTATCACTTCCATATGCCTTCCAATTCATGTGGCTTCAAACATGTTTCATTGAAAGTTTTACCTCAGAGCCAAATGAATTATCTTGTTTATGAATTAAAATATTAAAACTGCCAGGCATGAAGTGCATTGATGGAGGTAGTAACGATGCTTATTTTATAAAATTCTTTTCTTTTTTGTAAAAAAAAATACTAATAAGAAAGCACATACCCTCTTTCTCATTCCTAAAATCGTATAATTGTATTACGTAGCATTTGTAGCTCTCATAAGGTAGACTATTATCTACGCACTTCTAAAAAGCATTTGGGCATTCACATGTTTACATCTTTAAAAAAGCAAGAATAGCGTTGAAATTTCGTCTTAGTAGTTACGACTAATTATACCACGTCAACTGTTAGTGGATACATTTCGTAGAAAATGTATGGCATGGGGTGGATGTTTTGAAGAATGACCTGGAAGTGAAGGCGAATCCCTAAACTGGAAGCGCGTGGGGACAGCCGCCGAAGCGCGAGCGCCGGGCGCGGTTCATGTGCTGCAGCGAAAAGCAGCGCCCGCCCCCTCGCCTCTCTCTTTAAAATGAAATATTACGTATAAAACGGAAAGGGAATTCGATCAATGAGTAAGAAAACGTGGCCGCAGAAAGAGGAGTCGGTCAGTTGAAGTAGGTCCGATGAGTAGGCAACTCGGAAAAGCGGCAGCGCTGAACGCGGAGGTGCTGGCATTAGGAGTAGAGATGGTGAAGTGGCGACGACCGACACAGCATGTTCCAAAGCCTGCACAGGTGTCATCTGACCAAGATTGCTCTGTCATTTAAGGTCGGAACAAAGATGTATTTACAAACTGTGTAATAATGATAACTTATCGTTGTAATGACATGCATGTTTTTTTTTTCTTCATTCGTCGTGGGGCGATGGGGCGATGTTCTCTTCCCCTCCCACTCTTTCGGCAGCTCCAGTACTGCTCTGCCAGCATCGGTGGACGGGGGAATGCATAAAGCCGATGAGTAGCAATTTTGTGCTTGGTGTGTTGTGTTGCCGGTGGCGGCGCTTTGTCGGTCGCCTTTAAAAGCCTCTCGCGCGAGCGCCAGCGCCAGCGCACCTGTTTTCTCGGAAGCGCCGCGGCGGCCACGCGCGCTGCCCCGCCGCCCCGCGCCGCCCCGCGCCGCCCCGCCCCGCCCGCCCGCCCCGCCCGCCCCGCCCCGCGCCGCGCCGCGACGCCGTCTGTGGCGCCGATTGCGAGGGCGGGCGCCGCCGCCGTTTTCCGCGAAGCCCCGTGGCCCCGCTTCCGGAAACCACCCGGAATTAGATCCTACCCCCTCCTGCACGCGCGCTCTCAGCTGCTCGCAGCACCAGGACGAAGTGGACGGGGATGAAGTGCAAGGTTAATCCAATGCAGTACGAAAGAATATTCGGTTTTAGCCACACGCTTCTATCCTCCTTGGGTTGCCTAAAGATCTTCCGTATTATTTTATTTTATTACATTTTAATGTATTTTAAACATTTTTATCCTACAACAACTGCCAATACACTCTCGATAAATTATTAAGCCAGCAAATTTTAAGTTCATTTGTGTTACGAATGTCTCTGAAGATTCTTTGCAGCGCAAGTATAGTACCCCGATTCTTGTAAAGGAGGTACGAGAGCAATTACTAACTTCTGCCTGTGCTAATTCATTGGAAGCAGCTTTGCTACGTAATAAATTGAATTATTTCAAGATCCATATGTAATTGTGCAAGCAGTAATGTATGAGCCTATGTAACGGCCTGAAGGAGGAAAAAATGCCACTGAAGAGCACACAAAATGCTTTTCTAAAAGTAGCACGAAGATTTTTAGCAATTGCGTTATGCATTATAACAAAAGAAACGTTTCAAGCGTTGACCAAAGAAGGTGCATTATATATCAGAGAGTCTAGGCTAGCGGCGACACTTTTAAACCACGATACGATACAAGAGTATAATAAATGTACATTGTGTTTGTAGTTTTAGATTTTGTGGGTCTCTGCGATGAGTAAGCAGTCGGGAATTTTCAATCGACTGTTCTTGAGAACGTAGGAAATATTTTCAAACAGCGTTCATTATGAGAGTAAGACATAACCTATCCGAAATATGATTTCAACTTCTTTTTCGCAAATTTCTTTCCTGTCACTTCTCCAACATTTACCGTTAATTCATGCCAACGTTGTAGAGTTAGTAAGGATTCGGTGTAACTGCCTCACATACGAGAATCGGTTTGTCGCAGATGGAAGAATCCCCGTTTCTTGTTTTAATGCGCCCATTTTGCCGCTTGTAAGGTGACCGTTGAGACTCCTGTAGGCATGCACTATTTATGAAGGTATAAGGTCGTACCTTAGGCCTAAGGTAAGACGTTATGACTTCAAGGTCCGTCACGTGACTGTTAGTACAGAACGTCGCTACCTTACGCGTGGCGCTAAAACTCCCTAATGGCTGTCGGTCTCTTCTTTAGACACTGCCTGACACTGCACTGTATGAGTCAGCTGTGTCGAAAGGTGGGACACACTTGACTATGACAATCCAGTAGGCTCATGAGGATAGGCGGAATAACACTATCAAATACGTATACTTTTCTGTTACAATCCAAAATGTTTCGCCACAGAATACGTACTACACAGAAAATAAAGTAGAGGGCGGCTCCTTTGATCTTCAGGACGCCATCGCGCAGGTCAGACCGCCTTCTTGAAACTGTGCAAAGGAACCGCAAGAGGCAGCTCAAACGCCATTTTCTCAAAAACGGCTCCAACTTTTCCTACGGGTAGTGCTAATTGCACCGTTTATAGGGACATAACATTTATTTTGTTAAATTTTTGTTTTTTCAAAAATTACACATGTGTAATTTTTTAAACATCTCTCACGCCGTTAATATGCACATTTAAGTACTTTAAATTACTTCAAATAAAGTTGACCGAAAACTCAAAAACTTTCTGGGAAAAAGAGCATCAATATCTCATTTTTAGTTACGCTTAAACGAGATATTCTTAAAAACGGTTTCAATTTTTTAAGTGAAAATTATCATTAAGGCATGATTTGACTCTTCTTTAATATTCTTAAAGTAATTTTTCGGTCCTACTATTACGTAACCGAAGAATTGTGAAAATTTCAAAAAAGTTGTCTTTAAATGGAGATAGATGGCAGCTGGCTAGAGTCTATGGCAAGTCCGATAAACTACCCCAGACCAAAGAAAATAGAAAACCATTACGAGAAAGTCTCTTCCATTCGGTAGCCCTACTAGTTGTGTATGAATAATTCTTTACCTTTTTTCTTTGTATTTTTTATTAATATTTGCGTATGTGCGATATTAATATTTGCCTAGACGAAGCAATAGTCCAATACGAGTAAAACGGAAATAAAAGGTTCCTTCACCACCGTTTACCGCACAGCAAATGACGGGTCGTGTAGACGTTTACATACTGTCAGTATGGCGGCCATGCCCATCATATCGGTGCACGGATTGTGGGTAGCTTTCCTTTCTGTGTAGTACCTATTTTGCGGTTTCACTGTTTTTCAGTTGTTCCCGAGTGTTGGTTTCTAACGAAATCATAGACACGTCAGTAGCAGGAGGCTGCGTAAGGTTTGTGCCAATTGCTGCGCGCGGTGGAAATTAGATAATGCAAACGCACGATGAAGCATAAAAAGATGGTGCTTTATCTACTGAAGCTGATAGTAGTCTTCTTGCGGGAGCTAAACTAAAAGCGACGATATTTCTTTGTCGAAAGGCTCGTTGATTGATTGCCCCGCTATGTTGAGAAGAGAGCGGTGGAGTGGGAGGGGGCCTTGGCGCCAGCCCTCGCGTCGTGCCTCATTTACGCAGCTCGGGGTTTCTGTTCCTGCGAGAAGAGCTCACCGAGCCACATTTCAGGTGTTCTTTCTACTTTTCACTCTGGTTTAGCGCCATGGCGTTTTGGCTTCCACCAAAAACTAGCATCGATCTGCGCGCGTTTGGCGATGAGGCGTATCACCTGACTTCTGGCATTCATCGCAGCTGCTCTGTTAGAGATCAAATATACTGAGGTATATTCAGGTATATCAAATTTTTGGATGAGGCACGCCCAGAATTTTGCCGGGAGGGAGTCTACAGGTATAATATCTAGCCGATTTGATGTCGTATAAAGATTTTTGTCATTTATACTGAAGATACCTGTTGTTTATTTCATGATCTGCTGAAGTTGCTATTATAACGGAAACGATATATTTCTTGAATGACTTTCCTTAGAATGGATAGATAGGGTTTTAGTGTGGGAAGGAGATGGTGAGGCGCATTGGTCTCCCTCATCCTCCGCGCGCCGCTGCTTAGGAGACTTTCTTGGGCCCATCGCCCTTTGGCGCCTTTTCAGCATGAGGAGTTTGAGCTCTCTGCCACACTATCTCTTTCCAATCTCTCTGAGAAAATTGCTCAGGAGATGTTCTTCTGATTTATTATATCGTTACGCAAATGATTTTGTGATGAAGCGATTTGCCACTTACCTCGTTAAGGTAATGCACTGTAGAACTCCATTCTGAATTTATTATCATTACAAAAGTATTCTAAAGAAAGATGTATGCACAATGATTGTTTAATTTGTGTCGTAATATATATAATGAAGAGAATTACCTGACAGGAATCACAGTAGCGATTAAATGATTGGTTGGTGATTCCGAGTGCGACGACTGCTAAGGTCATTAGTCCCGCAAGTTTTTTTATTGCTCGAGGTGGCGGTGATTTTCCACGCTCGATGGCGAGGTCCGGAGCCGATCTACGTTGCGGAGATTTTCCTCCCCTAGGTATCTCCCGTAGCTGCGCACCGCTGCAGCAGGGGCAAGCTCTAACCCATGCTGTAGTGGTGAATCCCAAGTGGTGTCTCGGCATTTGTGGTAGTATAGTGTGACGGAAGGAACGTTCGTGGCCCATTTGTTACTTCAACATTCGCCTGGGGCTGTGGCTACGTACAGAGCAGCCGGTCGTTCGAATTCTCCTCCAGACAGCGGCTGAACGCGATCTAGCTGTCTAGCTAGTGGCAAAAATCCTGCCACCGACTCGAACCTAAGACCTCTCGGTGAGAGGCACTGCAATGATATCAGTTGATGCCCTGAGCCACCGTCGCCGGTAGTAACGATTAAATTTAGCATCAGCGTGTATTCTCTTCCATTTACATAAACCAAATAAATTCAGTTTTAGAAAATTGTCTCTCTTTTGATATATGTATTCATTTCTGCATTTCGAGAAGTGACTTCACCGTTGCTATTTATAAAAGACAGGAGAGACTACAAAAGCAATATTGCATGTGGTGTCTCACAGACAGCTCATATCCTGAAACTTGTTGGCAATCTCAAGTACATATTTCCCTACAAATAATAAGATTGAATGTTACAAAAAGCTTGCGTGGCTCGAGTAAAAATTAACTTTCCCTGTCGTTAAATAGTATGCGAGGAGTGGGAAAAAAAGAAAAAAAAAACCCTGCCTGAGAGTGAATGGAAAAAGTGATAAACCAATGCCTTGTACTTTAACTAGGATGAGAGAGCATTCAAGGCTGAAAACAAACATTATGCCAGGTGTGGTGACACACGAAATTTGCATTAATTCTTCTTCCGAACAAAATGGAGTGTAATTACTTTTTACAGTGCTCTTTACAAGCAGTCATTTGTTTGGATCAAGATATGCTCGTACTCATGCTTACTACCGAGGATAAAATTCTATTACAGGTAGATCGCTGGCCTTCTTAAGTGTAAAATAATCCTTTAATTGCTTCAGCGAAGTAGTATGACGCCTAGCCGTTATCTTCAACATACCTTGGAAGTGAATAGGTCGTAATGACACAAGTGACGTGACGGAATTATTTGCAATACAACAGATAAATTGTGATAGTGAAGTAATGATTTTCAGGCAATGGATCTTTAACTTGCACGGTGTAAGCGAGCTCCCCTTTAAAAAAAATGCTTGACGAAATGTGGATATAGCAATTACCGTAGCTTCCCGGGCGCGCGCTTTTGTGGAGTCGCTGGACGGGAAGACGAAAGCAGGCGTCACCTTTGCAGCATCGTTTTCGCCATGGGCCAAGCATGTTTCGCAATGGAATGCTCTCGGCTTGTTTTTGTTTTGTGTGGTGCGTTATTAAATGATCGCTATTTATTATACATTGCGAAAATGTGAAATTAATTATCAAGCCAATATGTAGTCTAGACGCAGTACTCGTCATCTCCAGCCATCTAGCTATCTTGCCCGCGACCTTGACGTGCCTGATTTAAGCGTTTTTGTTCGTGAATGATACATGTGAAGAAGCATAACGAATTTATTTTCTACATTGGTATTATTGTATGCCCAACTCCCACCGACGATTGTAAAATACGTTCATTGTTGGACGACATCCTTCTGTTCGTTTTAATTCGAATGTTCACTTGGGGAGGAAGGGCAGACCAGTGGCGCGCGCGTGACCTCGACTGCCTTGGCGGCCGGGGCGCGCCCCAGTGCGCAGCAAGGCGTCCCTTTAAGGAGGCCCCGGGTATCGACCCGCGACCCCTCCCGGGCGGCGGCGGCGGCGCCGGCGCCGTGCCGTGCCAGCACGTGGAGCCTCTCCGCTGCGGCGTCGCGCCCCGCCCCGCCCCGCCCCGCCCCGCCCCGCCTCGCCCCGCCTCGCCTCGTCAACGGCTCACTGGGCAGTTGGAGCGGATTTCTTTCCATGAGCCCTCGGTGGCGCCGAGATACTTCGCATGCATTCCCATCTCAGGCTTTTCATTCTTTGCCCAAGACCATGCTTTCACAATAAATTGTTATTTCAAACCAGCGGCAACCAAATCGTGTTCTACGGCGTGTCTCTGAAGTACCATTCCATATGTTTTGGAAACTGCTGACTTGTGATGAGGCTAATAATAATAACAACAACCATATAAGCTAATAAATAATAACCAAATCCCATCTGCAAACTAGGAATTTTACCTTTGCATTGTCTGTTGATTTACGAATCAGTAGTTTTTGTCAAAAATGATTTGCTTAAGGGCGGAAATATATTTTCAGAAAACGCCGATGTCTATTACTATGACACTCCACGTAGAAATCATATTCATCAGGTGGCAGTATCAACAGTTCCTTACAAAAAAAATCACATACAATACATGTACATTATTTTACAACACTTTGCCAGATGACATTAAACGATTAAATTCGATAGAAAAGTTTAAATCCCAAGTGAAATCGTTTCTGCAGCATAACTGTTTCTATACAATTAGAGTCTATACTGAGCATCACAAGGAAAGTAACATTAATTTTAACAGTGATATTTAATTATTAACCATTGGAATGTATAAATGTGAACAACCTGTAACAAGGATTGTACTGCAGTCTCCTGATCCATTGAGCAAATGTTGAGATGGCCCCTTGTTTTGCTTCTGGACATAAATGTAACTTATCTGTGCACGTCTTCTAGAGTTCAGTGGGAAATGTAGTTATTTAAATTATCGTTTTCATGTTGTGGCGTCAGAAAGTATTATTCCTTGACGAAGGACATGCTGGATAAGAGCCCAAAATTTATAGCTGATTTATCCTTGTAAATAACTTTTATTACATCAGAGCGTTTCCCCCCCCTCAAAATTCAAGTAGTATATGACTAAGTGTAGGGATCAAAGCATTTTGGACACGTACACAATATTCACTTCTCCCCATAGCACGTAATACAGTTTTTAACTGTTTTTGACGTAAATAAATAAATAGGCTATTTTAATGTCAAATAATCTTTGTTTAATTTTGGATTCTGATTTGTTTCAGGTAAGTAAGCTGAGGTGTCGTCGCGATTAGAGTGCGGCCACTGCGTGAGTACAAAAAACTGCCATAATCTCCGGCCGTTCATAATGGAAGTCCCTTAAATGTCGCCCGTGGCTGCAGCTGGTCGGCCAGCTGTTTGCAAACGTTCTTGTGAATAGGAATGTGTGTCGAAGATCTTTCATTATTTCCAAATATACCAGGGTAGTGAAGTTTTCGAAATAAAATAATTTTACTTGTGTGAAACGTGACGAAGCAATAGAGCTTGTTGCGATGTACTGGAGTCGAGTTTAAGTGCCCAGTGGAAATCAAAGCCAGAACCACGTGCGCGGGAGGTATATGCCTTACGCGGACCCAGCGCACAATATTATGTATGTTGTATTTCACTTGGTTTTAATTGATTTGAATTGCGTACATTTTTATTGTGTATTCGTATTTTGAATTTCTGAAATTATTGCCGACGGAGGTGCATCCTCCAGTTTGTTGGGGCACCAGCCGCCACAGCCCGAGAGAATAATTTAGAACAGTTCTGCGCATTTAGTAAATTATTGTTACTAAATATGAATGTGTAAAGATAATTATAAGATGACTACTAGAATATCTATGTTTTTAAATAATACTCGAATTTTTGTTAATTCTATTACAGTCTATTGCATAGATCCTGGGAGACTCTCATGGCCGTGATTAGGGCCATTCTAGATTCTCTCCGCCATTGAAATCGTATTGTAAATGTATAAATTGAGATGTAAAATGCTCCTCAGGTGTAATATGTTTGATGAACATATGTTCGACTAACTTCTTTTAACACTAAATGTAAAAATTAGTTTTAAATTTGGCACTAAACTCCAGACCAAAGCAGGGACATTTAGTAGTGAAACATAATTTTATATTTTTAGTATAAATAGGGTATGTTTGGCAATGTCGTTCTCTTGTATTTGTTTGTTACTTACTTTGCATTCTTGTGCAGAATTCTGTAAAATTGTTTTTGCCTGTACCTTTTATTTCAATTTCCAAAAAAGCTCTTCCTTTTATTTTCTTTTTCATTTTCGTTCTACTCCTAGCTTTTCTTTTGCGTAACTTCCGTACTATTTCCTTCCTGCCATGCATCCAAGTGTTCTTGCCGCCTCCTCATGAAATGACGTGGCTGCCCCGTGCAGAAGTGACATTGGAGGTGCATGGTCGCTCTTTCTTTTTTTATTCTTGTTCTGTCATTGCCATCTTGCGCAATTTTCTTGTTTTTTCTCCTTTTCATACGTCATTTGACACCGTTATTTGCCCCTTTTATTCTTGTTTCTTGCACGTGAAAATTAAGTATATGCTATTTTGTGGTTAGATGTTACCCACTTTCATGTATCACAGAATCTCTGAAAATACGCCTTGAAACACTTACGTGTTTTGCTTAGCACTATGAACTCACAATACGAAGAGAAGGCATATCTTAATGTTCTTGTAATAACGACATGACTGAAGTGGCAAGAAAACGATGACTGTAACTGTATCGTCGCCCGGAGAAGAAGGAATGATTCACTTTGTTGATAGAGATGATGAGGTCTACTTTTTTAAAATCCGTGGGGTATTCGTGTGCCTTGTAACTATGAGTAGCAACTAGATGCAGCGCGGCGCTGATGGCGTGGGAGAGGATCACTTGTGAACGCTCCTCGCCTCGCTTCCATGATTTCCTGTCGCGCGACTAGGCAGGCACTCGGAGCCTCTTCCGCTCGTGGCAGGGCTTGGGCAGTGCTGCAGTGCACAGGCGCAGCGCTGCTCGCCATCGGCGCTCCGCTCGGCAGCGCAACAAGCCAACGCTAAGGAGCCATTGGCGGTGGCGTTCCTAGGGGAACTGGGAAAAGAGCAGAAAGAGGTTCACGAATGCACTGGAAGGCTTCAACATTTGCCTTCTTTCAATGCTGTGCAAAAATAGCAAGGTTTTGTTTTAAGTAACAAGGATAATCACATATGTAGGTTCTAAAATCTATTTTGACAGCAAAAATACGGAAGTGCATGTCTCTCGTTTGGTGCAACTCGTAGCCACCAGGGTAATCCACGATTATTATTTAGTACTTATTGCACCTTCAGTCTGTTTTTGCTCGGGGACGCTGCCCAGTTTATTCTCCATTTCAATCGCTTCAAAAGGCATTTTAGCCATTTATCGAACAAAGAAGCATTTTCACTTTCTACATGATGAAATAGGCAATTTTAGGCAGGAAAATAATGGTCGATTAGATTCATACCGCCCTGCAATGCGTGGCGAGTTGGAGCGCAAGAATAAAATGTTGGCGTGGAGCTGCGCCGCAGCGCAGGAGGAAGGGGCCGGCCGCGCGCTTTCGCCGCGTGGTCCGAGGGGCCTTGGCCGTGTGTCAGCTGACACAGATGAGCCGGCGCGCCCCGGCCTGGCCCGGCCCGGCCCGGCCCGGTCCAGCGTTGCGGCGCGGCGGCGGTGGCGGCGGCGGCGGCGGCCTTGACGGGGCCGTTGAACTCGCGTTCCCGCGCCGCCGCCCCGCCCCGCCCCCGCCCCGCTGCCGCTGACGCCGCTCGGTCGCGGGTTCGACTCCCTCCGCCTTCATTCATGGCTGGCCCGCACCTGCGGCCGACCCCGCCCCCGCGCGCCGCCCGGCGCCAAAGCCCCCTGCGCTCATAGTTAGCCATCCACTGTTCTGTTGTTGCTTCCGTTTTAAACGAAGGAACTGCTTTGTAACAATATCAAACCGATTATATTTGTAGAAGTGAAATAGTTTTGAGAAAACGAATCAACACTTACGTCACAATTAATATAGTTCTCCCTATGGGCAGTCTACATTTCACTTTTCTCCCTTTTGCGATGGTGTTGCTGCTCCAGCCGGGTTAATTTTTGTGCGAATTAAAGAATTAGCGATTTGTAGCATTTGCTATGTAGTGTGTTCGACGTTTTCTACGTGCATAGGACGAAATATCATTTAATTCCTAAGAGAAATATGGTGTGACCATATCTCGTTTGTGGGTGTTTAAATCTCTATTCGACTTTATTAAAACTTCTGCTACTGTTCTTCTGCTAATGTTACCTAACTCATTGCAACTGGCTAGTGAAGATTCATACCAACACATTTCACAAATGCATATGTAAGCATTTTTACTTTCCCGCCTTACAACGTAAGAAGAGAAAGTAGTGTACTCGTGCGCCGGAAAACGGTGAATTTTCGACACAAAAACTGTTATTGCCGGGCCCTGGTATCGAAAAAGGGATAAATCCAATTGCTAAGTATAAGAAAAAAATATTCTAATGCGTAGTATAGCCAGAATCCATGTTTTGTGCGTCCTTGATACCGAAAAATCGATTGACGGCAATACGTCTGTCCGTCCGTCTGTGAACAACGGCAAAACCGTCTGCCTGGCTGAAAAAATGCTACCATTTTTTTATCTTTACCCTTTAATAGGACAATGGAGCTTGAGAGAATAGTGCAGGTCTCATTTTCGTTGAAATCCCTGATTTTTCGAATATTACAAAAATTCAAATTTTTTCGGCGTCTTCCTACAACCATGATATTGAAGATCTTTTTTTTTTTCCCTAAATGAAAAGTGTTCCTTAAAGACAGATCTTGAAATAAGGCCACATTTAACGTTTCGAAAGTAGTTTTCGTGTAATTTTGCACGAAATATAGGCAATTTAAAAACAATTATGAAAAACCGCTCCAATTCTTTTTTTTTTTTAATTTTCTTTATATATGTAATAAGGGGCGATAAAAATGTGCTAGTCCCATTTTCGGGTATTGCTCGGTTTTTCGAAAATTGCAAAGTTAACATTTCAAACCTACAAAATTAAAACTAGAGATTTTTGCTTGTAATAAGGTCTGCTGTAAAAATATCAGCTCTTTCAAAAAGGTCATGTAGAAATTTTCGAAAAAAAACACGTAATTTTGGCGTAATTTGCGCTTGAAATTTACGCAATCTCTAACAAAAATATTTTCTCAAAAATCCTTCCATTTGTTTAAATTTCTTATGTTTTTAAAATTTGTTTTGATAAAAGAATGAACACGGAAAAGAATAACGCATGTCTCATTTTCGTTGAGCTTTCCTTATATTCGAAAATTGCCAGAACATTTGGAAACTACAAAATGTAAGATTGATTTTGGTCTTAAAAAAGTGTTCCAAAAAATCAGCTCATTAAAAATGTCATGTACGTTTGTTTGAAAACTAGTAGTTATCGGGATATTTCTGCTTGAAATTAATGAAAAATATGGTTATATTTTTTATTATACTTTTTGTATTCTCCGTGTATTGATGTATTTTCTTTAAACAATCCACAAACCTTAATTGAAATATGCGCAACAGTGCCTTAGTGGATATTTGAAAAGTTAATTGTTGAACGACGAGATGGCGATAAGATAATACGGTTTTATTTACATTCGAACTTGTGTTATGTTTACAAATTTGCTTTCTGGAAATGATTTGAAACCTATATGATAAGCCATAATTTTGTACTTGTTGCGAGGTATAGAACGTACATTTTCACTGATCGTAAGTTCACTTATCTACTCATATTTCAGCATTTCACCAGCAATACATTCCATATTATCATCTTTCAAAATTTCGACAAGTGTATAGCATTACAGTAAAACTTTGATTATCCGTTTTTTACAAAAGAAATTAGGTTCCCTATTTGGGTGAACATTTTGTTAGTTAAAAATTAAAGTAGGGTTTGTAAACTTAAGGATTTATTTGGTTTTGTATTAATAATAAGGCGGTATTGTATTAACTTAATATTAGAAATCGTAGAATATTAGTAATGTAGTTAGTTTATTAGTATTAGAGTTAGTTATTTATCAGATGTGTACAATGTACTTTCACTCACCCAGAAAGTAGTTGAAATCTGTATACAGATGGATAAGTGCGTTTTTGCCAAGAATTGATAAGACAGTATTCGCCAAGTATAATATATGCCAAACGAATTGAACATAGTTTTGACAACACTGCGCTGGTAACAAACAGGGCGTTGCTCTCTTCTGTGTTATAATTTATTCCTATTTGTTTTATTTGTAACTGTAAGAAATGGTCGGTGCTCCTGACTATCGAAATGAACGCAGGTGTGCATCACAGGCGCTTTGTTTGAATCCGTTGAATTATAAGTTTGCAAGTAAATTGTTTAGGTGTTAGAAATTGCAGTATTTCAATAATACCTAGCTGTTTTCGTATTCTTCGTTAGTGTAAAGGAAACTTGCAAGTCCTCTTGGGACTTGTAAAGAATGAATTTCTTGTTATTAACAACTGCTTTTTAAAATGGTCTTTGCGTAGTAAATAGAAGTCTCTGTCACGTGTGTCCAACACTACAAACATCTTTATTTGCCTCCTTTGATGCATAAGGAGAGAAACACGACAAAGCAATTTTATGCGATTTAAAAGGACCACTCTTGCTCTTAGGGACTAAAATGGTTCCATAATCGGATATAAATCGGATAACAGTTTATTGGATTAAAGTAAGGCATGCTTGGTCCTTAAAGTGGAATTGGGCAAATGACACTTTGTGTATCGCAGACAACGTGATCCAGTTTGCAATAGTGTTTTAAAGAAAGAGCCCAAAGGAGCTGCCTGCGCATGCGAAGAGAGGCCGTAGTGTGAGGTGGTCGCGGAGCGGACGAGAGAGCGAAGGAGCCCACTACGCTGTCTCCCCTGCACTACGTGATTGTTCAGGAACACGTAAAAATTGTTCATTCGGTTCATTTCACGAAGTTGTGCTGGGGCTGAGGGACTAGTTATTATTTTTTTGTCATTCCGCCAACCGAATGTTCGCATGAAATGAGTGTATGTGTGGTTAGAATGAAAGGAAAGTATACTTCTGAACTTCTTTATATGAAATATAATTTACAAGCGTAGTTCTTTGATTAAAACTGAGTCTTTCGAGAGTTGAATAATATCGTGTTGAAAGCAAACGAAGTATGTATTTGAGAGTCTGTGTTTCTGGCCTCTTCATTTACATCCGTAATCGATAGGCATATATTCTCATGGACTTTGCTACACGATGTGTATCAATTCTTACAGTATTCCTTTTAGCGTCGGTATGCGATGGGTGGACGTGAATGACTCTCCGAGGCGTGAAGTAGGCCACGCGGCTGCCGGAAAAAGAAGTCGCTCACCTGTCGGAGCAGCTGCGCGGGCGGCCGAGGCGCCTTTGCCCAAATGCGGCGCCGTGCGCGGGTCGCGCTCGCGCGTTTCCTCTTCACGTCGCCCGGCGGAAGCCGCGACCCGGGCGCCGGAAGCGGGGGTCACCGCGGCGACGACCTCCGCCACGCCCACGCTATCAGCGCCCCCGCCGCGTAAGGCTTCCGGCGGCCGGGCCCTCGCACTTCGCCTCCACGAGCAGCTGGAACCTCGACGACGATTTTGGTGACTGGCTTCGGTGTCGGGCGTTGCCGCGGTTCTGGTCCCTTCAACGCGGATTGCTCGCACGACTTCCTTCTCCATCTCGCATTCTTGTGAGAGTTGCGTTTCGGGCTCGTCGTCTGTACTACCCTGGCCCCTCTCATCGAGGGCTGCAGCTTCTTTGGAAGAAGACATTTTCTACGGGGGCGATCGTCCTCGCACTTCAACTTGCGTGGGAGAGCGACAGTGGAGGGGCGGTGGTGGAAACGTAGTACTGCTGGAGACCGATTGCATAGCAGGCGCACTTCACTTGTGTCTACACACCGAGCGCAGTAGTAAGCGGCGCACGTGGCTGCTTTCTCGATCATCTTTAGTGATAACGCGAATGAATGCATTTCTTTTGTGTCGTATTTATTTTTGAGACGTCATTCCTTCCCTGAAATGTACATCGTGTACGTTTGTTCTTGAAGCAAGAATCAACATTTCATTGCTATTGGTTAAAACAGCTTTGTCAGCGTCTGTAAGATTTCCTTTTCAGCTCATTCAATTTCTTCCTATTACTCAATAAAAATTCCTCCTGCACTTTTAGAAGGCAGCTTTACCCTCCGATAATTGCCTTGTCCTTCTTAACCCCTTAGATTCTTCTGCAAGTGCGATGGCTGCTTCCTAGACAATATTAGTTATTGTCACAGTAGCGCGTTGTTCTTCGGAAGCGGGAGGGCGGCTGCGACATTCCTTTTTCTTCTGAAATAGCGCGTGAGATGTCCAACGGTCGGGGGGCGGGGTGCGTGTTGGCAGCGAAGAATAAGCGAGCTGGAAGGCTTTTCCCGTTGAGAAACGATCTATAAACACCAGTTCTCGGATGTCAAGTCGGCACTAAACCTTTTCTAATGGCGACTTGTTTGTCTGGCCGTGAGTAAAAGTCGCCCGCCGTAATTTTTTGTCGTGGCGGCGCAGCGCAGGCGCCGTGTCGCGGGTCGCCCATTGCAGGCACCGCTGCGAGAGGCGGCCGTTGGCTCCCGACGGGCCTCTGCCCACCAGCACCTGCCGCTTCCAACGCTCACCCTTGTCCCTAATGGGAACTTCAAAAGGGAAAGTTTGCAAACATATTTGTCTGCAGAGGTGAAAGTAATAGACGAAACAATGGATCTATCGAAAGATGGGAGTGATTGACGTTCGTGTTAGCTGTGTTTATTCGGTTAGCGCCAAGAGGACGCGACAGGACTTAATTTTACCGAATCAAAGAGCTCCAACACCTCCAGAGGTGCAAAAACTTCCACGGACGATTTTTGAAAATGAAAAGTGGGACGTTTCTGCCTACCGAAAGCAACCTCGTGGCGGGGTTGACGCCGCAATACCGCGTGTTTCTGTGGGGAGGCGCGGCGGCGTCCCGTTAGGCCGCGGAGGGGTTGGCGCACCTGCGCCTGCGCCGGCTCCTGCCTGTCAGCGCCGCCGCGCGCGGCCGCCCAGACGAAATATTGAAAGGCCTCCTGGCGGCCGGCGGCCGGGCCCGCGAGGGGCAAACAGGGGGCGGTTTATTGCTGCCCGCCCGCCCGCCCTCTCGGCGCACAGTGGGCGCTATTCTTAACGGGCCTTCGAAACTCAAGACGTGTCACCTTTGAACGCAGTTGTCAAAGATCGAAATAAATACATACGGTTGTTTTTCATCTACACACTTTATCCGTAATCATCAGGTAGATGAGGCTCAATAAAAAGCCGAAACCTTGGTAACAGAAATGTGCACGAGTTCATTTTGCCTTCATACATTTCATCAACTAAAAATCTTATTTGCTTTGTGATGTAAGGCCAGAAAAAGTCGTGTCATATCAAATATTCGCATGTTCTTTTTAGTTTATGATTTTATTCTTAGTGAGATGTGTACGACTTTCCTCCCTGATACTGTTTTACATTGCGGAATGAAGTACATCACGAAAAGTTTGGTTTTTCGCAGAGTCGTCTATTTTGGAGTGTTGGAATACTGGTATTTTCTGATACAAATATTTGGATATCTGTGGCTTCGCGGCCGCAAATGAGCGTTCTTGACATGCACTGAAAGAGAGTAGGTACTGTTCGTCTTGCCTGCTTTTTGTAAGTGCGTCGCATTGGAAGGCGCGGGCGGGCGCAGCCAGGCCCCTCGACACCCTTGCTGGGGGCGCCCTTGTCCCTTCCTCCGCCCCCGCCCCGCCCCGCCCCGCCCCGTCCCGCCCCGCGCCGCCCTCGAATGCGCCTTGCGCCCGCGCCCCGGCAAGGCCTTGGGGCGCGCCTCCCCGCCTCGCCTCGCCTCGCCATGCAGACGCTGAGTGCCTGGTGAGTGAGCTCTTCTGCCATGCGCTCTTTCTTCACTTCTATTTGCGACAGGTTCTTTTGGGATTGTCGCTTTAAATGTACGCCATGAGTGCCTAATTTTGAGAGTTTACAATTAGAATTGAATCCATAAAGAATATCGAATGTTTTGGGAGCTTCATTTTGACTATCACTGTAAAACTTCTCGAATTTTTATTACTGTGAGCCCTCTAAACTATATGTCACGGGCTATTGATGTGTTAGTAGTAGCCGGATATACATATACAGAGTTTGAATAAAGCGAAGTGAATAATGATAAACAGATAATTTCGGTCTTCATCGGACTGATGTTAGCTGATTGCCAGAGTGTGAGTTTACGCGGGAGGTATTTTAGCAAAAGAATGCTTTAGAATTGAGTTGGACAGATTTAAAGTTGTTTTATGCAAATCTCGAAGGGCGGAGCCTGCTCACCAACGTGGAAATGCCTAGAAAGCGCCACCTGAGAGAATAGTGAAGTTAGGTTATGTTAGAGTTGTATCGAATGTGCGACGAACACAGAGGAACTCGAAACTACACTCGAGAGTTTCACCAGCCTTAAAAACCGCCCATCACTTGTCTCCCTGTTTACGGCACATCTCTGCATCGTCCCCCAACCCCATAGCCGTGTGTTCTTTCACGACAACATCATTTGCCTAAAACCCAAGTATGCCTTGAAGTTGTTTCCACTTCGGATTTGGGTAATGTGACCGGCTAATTAGCCAGATTCGGACGATAGACGTAAAATGTACATTTCCAACGGATTGGGATATTGAGGAACGATTGTCCTGTGTGTATTCCATAAGACGCGTGCACTGGCAACCCCCAACCGCGTCGAGTGTTTTCAGCTGCTGCGGAGGTGGGAGGATGCACGTGCGCGTGTTGCAAGGGGTTGAGAGTCAGTCTGTCGTCCCTGTGCTTATCAGATTGGTGGCAAGTTAACGGGATGCTAAATGACAAGGACTGACACATAATAAAATATTAGTGTATAAAACCATGACAAAACATTGTTTTCTCCTCCCAAATTGAAAGCCAAGAAAATCCACAGTCGAAGTTCGATATAAGTGCGTGCTAGTTGCACTTACAATAGTAGATTAAAGAAACATCCACATACGGCAGCCCGCCGCCGTTCCCACTGCGCCCAATGGGAATATCTCCGGCCATCGTCGCCCAGCGCTGGGGCGGGGCAGGGCGACACCACTTGCGCTGCGTTTCGTAACCCGCGCGGCGGGAAATTTTTAAAAAAATCGTAGGTTTCTCATGTTCTGTGTATTATTTCACATTTTTCGTAATTTCGCCTACGTTTTTTGGAGTTGGAGGGTTCGTTTTTCAGATTTCACTCAGGCTTCGCTTTTTTTAACTTTATATATATATATATATATATATATATATATATATATATATATATATATTCACGTAATAATGCAATTACTGTGTCTTTGAAGGTCGCGTGTTTCCTTCAACGCCTGTCTATTCCCAACGCCTGAATAGCAGAGACCTAGACCAGGAACGTGTCGTGTGGGATGTCGTCTTTCTTATTTATTTTCTTCCTTGATTGAAAGAACGACTGGGATATTGCATGAGCCAAAGATTTAGAATAGACATCAAAAACTTGCAGACAAATTCAGCCTATCCAAACTTTCCTATTCTTCATCTAAATCTCAGTGATTTGCATTTGATACATTAGTTGCCTTGGGTACAGATTCTATAGTGAAAATTAAATATTTTGAAGTATTATATAAATCATTTCGATACTGCATTCAAAGTAAATAGTTAACTTATGATTTATTGTAGAAAGCGTTGCATACTTGATCCATAATATTCTATAAACACAAAAATAGGTTTTTGGAAGAATGATAATGAAATATTTCATTAAAATTAATACAGATTTTATTTTTTACTTTTTTGTAAAATAAATATGAATTAATATAATTATTGTATTGGAAAATTAAACATGCGATGCAAATTATTTCTTAACACAGCCGTCAATTTTGAGGTGTTTTGTGCCATTTTAAACTCAGGTCTTTTTCTGACGATGCGAAGTGCTACGCAGATGGTAATCAACGGTTGCCCGTTGTGTACTGCTTTGCTGGCGTCGCGCCGCTCTGAACATGTACCACTTGAGCCGATGCAATTGGGATATTTTTTTCAATTTCCCCGCGCCAATATCCCTGGCAAGGCGGCAACACAATCTGCGCGGCGCAGCCCTACCTGGCTTTAGA